>CM024615.1:9192160-10392160 GCA_014182575.1 Eucalyptus decipiens | reverse complement strand
GTCAACGACTGCAACTTGACATTATGCTCACCATGGCATGGCAATAGCTGACTCCTGAGATGAGTTGCTGGAAGAAATACCTAGCCTGCGTGAATTACAACAAAGCAAATCTTGAGCTCAAAATCAAACATACCGAGCTCAGTGTAATATCCAAACAGAAGGGCAAACCGGACAGACTTTTTTTTAGTTTGGCCTTACCTGAAATAGAAAGTTTTCCTCTTTTGTTTAATCTTTCAGTAACTAAAGCAATTAGCAACATAAAGTCTATGTTTCAAGGTGATTTCGTTTGGCCCCACAACCCAATTTCGCATCATAGTCATCGATAAAACACTCAAATCAGGAAAATACTTAGCAGACCTCATCTTCACTAAATCTCCCAGCATTGCAGATCCTCTCAAACAACTCTCCACCAGCTGCATATTCCATCACGATGGCGAGATGAGTAGGAGTCAGAACAACCTGCATCGTATCAATCATCGCTTCAAGCTCACGCATTCAAGTCGTCCACTAAACATTCACAAGAAATCGCTCCACAGAATGCCCTCGAAATAAGCCCAGGAAAAAAAAATTTAAAAACAGGTGTCACAAGAGCATCAAATCACAAAACTTGCCTCCTTGAAGCGGATGATGTTCGGGTGGATAAGCGACTTGTGATTCATAATCTCTCTGGCCACATTCTCATCAATCTACAACCCAAAACCAACAAGACCAATCAACCAAAATCCCATCAGCAAGCTCCAACATCACCCAAGATTCGATCTTTCCCAACTGGGTACCAAAGAAAACCCCGAAAGATGAAAAATTTACAACAGAGAACCCCAAAAAACAGACACCTTGTGACCACGCTCGATGTACTTCATGGCGACGAGCTCCTTGGTCTCCTTGTTCCTCATGAGCCTGGCCACCCCGAAGTTGCCAGATCCTATGTCCTTCACCAGCTCGTACTTCTCCATGCTTTCACCTTCCGCCGCCACCGCCGCCGCCGCCGCCGCGCCTTCCTACCTTAACCGCCGATCAAGAAACAGGGGAGCTCGCTCCGAGCGCGCGGTCCAAGGACCCAGATCCCAGGAGAGATTCCAGCGACCCGAAGAAGCTCGGAGAGAGGCGGATTGAAGGGGGACGAAGATGGGTCTTCGGATCTTTCAGCTTGGACTCGAAGGAAGAAGAAGAAGAAGAAGAAGTGGCTTACTGTTCGGACAAAGTGAAGATTTTTGAAGGTCAAGAAAGTGTGCGAAAATCTCGGCGGGTCGAAAACGCCGGCGTTTCGGAGAGAGAGAGAAGTATTCTACGCGCCGTGGACGGTGGGAAGAGGGCGCGTGCGCGCGTGAGGGGTGGAGAGGAGAGCTTTTAATGGATGGGGTTCAGTTTAATAATTGTTTTAAACTGGAAATGCATTGAATTTGGATCTGCCTTGCATTCAAATCTACTCTTCTAGTATCTTCCCCCAATTGATGACGTGTTCACTGTGTGAAAGGGATAAGTCATTGCTGGTGTGCAGAACAAACTGTCATTTTCGAGAATTTAAGTTGATTCAATCTAATTTTTAGGAGTATCATTCTAATTCTCGATTCTTAAAAGTTAAATTGGTGTCAAATAGTCAAATTTCTGGTTATACGAAGTAATGGACCTACTGCATGTACTTTATATTATTTTTTATTTCTTAAAAAAATTAGTGATTATAGTTTATTATTTTCAAGAAAATAAAAGTCTTAAAAGCATAAAATTCATCTTGAGTTCTAACTTTGTTCTTAGTCATGCTTTGAACAATAAGATGTTATTTTAAATGGAAACATGAACAAAAAATAGTGATAGTTTTATTAAACCGGACTAGAAACTAATCATCCCATAAACCATGTATAAGAATAACTAGAGGTGACGTGGCGATAAAAATCATCAACGGTTGATGGTCATTTTTTTCTTTCCTCCTCTCATCCTACAATTGACTAATTTTTCCAAATGAGTTTAACACGATACTCATCACATTTTATGAAAATAAGAACCTCAAGTCATACTTATCTCACTTACCTCTACCGACTTAAATTAGATGCTGTCCTAGGTCTCCAGCCTCCGATTTCTAATTGGTCATTGAATATTAGTGGGTTGTTATAAGATTATCACGAGATTCATAGTACTTACTTAGCTCTATCAAATCGAAGAAGATATAGGAAGCCCAACAATCATGCTTAAATTTGAAGTTTGTGCACGTTCAGAAGTCGCAATCTTCATGATTACGTGCCCCCACTTTTTTCCATTCTCTTCGTCTCGTTCTCTTTTCCAGATGATTGACAAGAGCGTGCACTGCAAACCGAGAGGAGGCGCGTGAGCAATTGGGGATCTCTTCTTTCTTCTTCTTCTTCTTCTGTTTTCTTTTCACATTCGGATGAGGTTCGACTCATGATTACGAGGAGACCGTAAAGCGAGGGGAGTCGTACCCCGCAGGTGACGCTTTGAACGCGTGTTGAACATGCATCTGTGCTTTTCCTCTTTTGGCCTTTTCCGTGGAAAATCCAAAGGGAAGACAACGCCCTTGAAATTTTCATCTAAATACAAAATTATATAATTTTGCTTTCTTTTAAAAAAAAATTAACTGTATACATGACCTTCAACTATTGCGTCCCGACATCTTTCGGATATATGGTCCTAAGCAAAACCTTAAAAGGTCTTGATAGTTCGAAAAGACGAAAACCAAGCCACAGGAGGGATAATCTCCTTAGGGTGGGAGTCTCTTTAACCCCTGGCTAGAGCCTTAAGGGGGCTCGAAAATCTTCCCCCCCTATTGCTCTCTCCGGCCACACCTTTCTTTGGAAAGGTAGGGGCACAGATGATCCTCGCGATACTTTTCCCGTTAAAACACATTGGCATGGTATAGGAAAGTGACTTTGCTGGAGAAACCCTTTCATTTAAATACAAAATTATATAATTTTACTTTCTTTTTAAGAAAAATTAAGTGTAGACATGACCTTCAACTATTGCGTCCCGACAGCTTTCGGATATTAAATACAAGGACAATTAAAGAGATCATTGAGGGAAAGATAGGCTCTCCGTCATTGTCATTTGTTGGAAAGTGGCTAATCACCAGTAAACACGTATCTCTTTCGAGTTCCTTGTAAATCAGCCTGTGCTTCCCGCAACATCATTCAGCCAACTTATAAGCCTCACACCTGTGATTGAATGAAACGGTACGAAATTACATAATGTTATTTTTTTATAAAAAAATTAACTCTAATGTTATTATAACCTCTCCCTCTTGCCTGAGGAAAAGGAAAGGCTGATAATTTCACTGTGCTCACGTTTTTTTCATTATCATGGAACATTGAATAATATGAAATAATATGAACATCGAACTAAAATATTGTTTGATCCGCAAGTGAAAACGATTCACTCCTCAACTCACGCGCACCACATGCAATTATTTTGTAAATTAGAAAAAGAACATTTAATTTATTTTATTTTCGTTAGTAATATGTAGATTTTGAATTTAGAAAGCGGCGCATGATTTTCTATCTTTCGACCGCTTTACAATCCTAGCCTTTGAAAAAGTCATCTTGAGGGGGAAAAAAAGAAGATAAAAACCGAAATGGATAAATCCAAGGAGGCATTTCCTTCGACATATAGCAAATATTGCAGAAGGTAAATTTGAAAAGCTGCTATGAAAATATGTACATGGAATGCCCCTCCATACGCCCTGCCGGTCAAACATTGGCATAAGCCATTATTCTGTTCAAAGTCTCAAACTGCAGCAAAGATCAAGTCTCTCGGCAATTAAACTGCACCATACCAGTCTTAAACAATTAACTGTAAACCGACTCCAAATGATTAGGAGACGCCGAGACGGCAGAGAAACAAACGACCTCGAAAATCCCAATGAGACGGGCGCATCGTTTCCGTCGGGACCTCTCGAGCAAGAGTCTTAGCAATAAAAGTGTCATGCATCAATAATGTAAAATTCAGATGGCTCGAAACGATAGTCTGTAAGAACTTTATTATTGAAGAGGTGACCCTGCTGCTGGGTCATCAATGTCGCCGCTGTATCTTTTACTCGTCCAATACGATCACAGGCTCAGAAGTACCACCAGCTCCATTGGGTTCGGGGTTTTCTGCCTCGTCAGGGACATTCTGCTCTTTCATTTCCACGTCGTCGTCCTTAGTGACAGCCGAGCTCGAAGGTTCAATCCCAGGTAAGTTAGAATCTTCCCCAGCGGCAGCATCATCTGGAGGCACACACTCTTCCTGCGCATAATTCCTCATGCACTGAGGCTAACCTGCTTTCTCTCGTCGACGTATCTTCATTTAACTCCTGCATTTCAGTGTCTGCCACGGCAGCACTCACGCTGCCATTTTCTTGAGTGAAGGATGCAGAAGTGGTTTTGGACGATTCAGCCTTTGATTGTTGACCTGGACCAACCACTGAATCTTCTGACTTAGGAGGGTCACCTGACTCAGGTGTTAGGATTCGAGTTATGCTTTCGAAGGCGTTTTCAAGCGGAATAAGGTTCTTCCGCAACTTATGACTGGCCGGGCTGTCAGAATAGAACGTCTGCACTGATTCATGAACATTATCCTCAACAACCTTGCACATCTGCAATCAAGATGGAAAAATTAAAGATCAACCGTGCAGCTCCTCAGAAGAACAAAAAGTTTCATGGACAGAATTCATCTTCACAGCACCAAAGCCAACATGCTAATGTTTCGAAATAAAGTTATCATAGACGAATGGGATAGAGGCACCTTGTTATACACCCGCGCAAGCTCCATTCGGTCTGAATCATCATCACAAGCAACAGCGGAGATTTCCTCTGCAGCTGTTGACAAACATACAATGAACCATGGGGAAAGAGTTGACACAAAAGAGTCATCCAATCAATGTACTTCTTTGTGGACATAAATAGATAGTTCTAAGTTCTAAATGCAAATATGTCCTGCATCTATTGCCCAAAATGCAGCATTCCTCTCTGTTGTATAATCCCTATCGTGTGCATATCAAGTGAAAAAATGAAGAATGGTTGTATACTTTCTACCCTTGATCTCTACTTATCAGCATAAGTCCAGTTTGCTTAGAATATTCCAACCCCCATAATCTATACTTATTATGATTTTTCTTGACCAACATACTATATTAAGAGCTGAAGTTGGTGTTCAAGCTCAGATTCTTCTTCAAAAGCTTAATTGTCCTTGATCACGTAATATATCATAATATGCCTAACTACGTTAGGCAAGGTTCTTTTAATTCAATATATACCATTTTACAAAAAATTTAAGGACTTGCATATCCAAACTATAAATCAGGTTGCAGTAGAGGGAAAAATATTTGAAAAAAATGGTCGCACACGAAATCAGCGGCTGCCGTTTGGAATAATCCTGCGTTCTCCTACTCAAAATGGTCACATAATTAACTTGTGAGAAAAATTTATATGTAAAGGATTTAAAGATACGAACTGATTTCTTCCCACCCATACACTAAATGCCATTAGAATGGAATACACACCCCCTTGGTTCCCTTTCATATACTTATAAAAGATAATATTCATCAAAGTGTGCATGTAATAAAGAAATAAATGCATCAGCACATATAAGCAAAAAAAGAAAAAGAAAGAAAAGAAGAATTTCTTTCAATAAAAAAATAATGAAAGATGTCATTATGAGGTCCACATCATTAATAAGCTTGAAACAATCACCCAAAATTGAAGACTAGGGGAAGGTTCCTTACCAATGACTTTAATCTGAGGCAGCTGCTCAATTATCTTCATATCAACATTATCAGAGCTTGGAGGGGGTGCCTCTGGTGCTCGAGGTTCAGATTCAGGCGCCTCAGAAGCATTCCCATTTGCTCCTAACTCTCCCTGAAATCAATTAATCAGTGGAAAAAAGTATCAGCCAGGCATGAATCAACCAAAACCTCAATGTGATATGATGGAGTAACATAAAATGCTCAACGTTAATAACAAAGTTTTGCCCCATACAGATCAATGAATCATTTATTTCAGCCTGATGAGAAACCAGATGGATTAAATGAGTGTTTGCAATATCAAAAGTTAACCCAATACCCTAAAAACTTGTAGTGGAAATCCCAAGGGACACCACACCCTACTCTGTATACTACAGGTAGAATAGAAAAAAAGGGGGTAAACCCATTCAAATTAGTATTGGCATCTACGAGCTAATAATTTTAACTCCTCATTTCTAATTTAATCCAGTTATTCCAGAACTGGTCTACCACATTTGATTTCCCTATTATGTTCATTCTGAACCCAATCATACCCCGAATCTTCAAAATTTGATGCAGTCTCCATTATGCAGACAGTGAAGCCCAACACAGTAAAACTATAAAGCCACATTCCTTGAAATTACTTCAAGCAGAACTTTCAGTAAAATAATTTCTTCATGGTAAGTGTTCAGAAACTGGAGAGATTTAAACTCACAAAGTAATCTTGCTGATACTCTGCATTAAGTCCTTTTTCCAAAAGAAGCACCCTTTTCTTGATAAACTCAACTTGTCTTCTCTGCATATCTCTATAATGATATAGAAGATTAGAATCTTGATACACCTGTCCCTGGGTGGCAGTTTCAGTCACTCTCTGAGATACATTAACGGCTGGATCATTTCCATTGCCATTTCCCTGGGGCTGGTTGTTGCTTGCAGTTGCATCAGTACTATTAGTAACATTTTGAGGTTGAACAGGAACCTGTCCTGGGATAGGTACATTTATAAAGGGAAGATTTAATTCCTGACAGATGACCTCTTGAACCCTCAAGTCCTTGTCATCCACAATAGCTTGCCATCGTCCATATCCATGCCTTCAAATTCAAGGATAGAAATGATACAATGCGAATCAAATTAATACAAACAGGAAGGTTTACTTCTCATTCATTAGGTACACATGATACCCCAGACCAGCAATCTAGTATGACATCCCTACTAATAGAAGAAATTAAATGGAATGACACTTTTCAAAAGAAGCTAGCCTAAGCAGATATGAAAAAGGCACTTTTCTTGGTACAAAGCGATATATTGCTCCTACATGATAAACCAAGCAGGAGTAAATGAGAAGCTTGAACTCTGGTGGAAAAGGTTGGAGTCTACCGGTTTTCATGTAAGGAGTAGCATAAAATCAGTAAGAGTAGGGGTTCGCTACTTGAATCCATTTTGCAAGAGGATGGAAATTGACAAATACCTTACTAGTAGAGCAAAAGAAAGATGGATTACATCAAGATGTACATGTGGTGTTTTGGCTATTGCCAAATGCCACTAAAGCAGAAGGGAAACCTAGAGGGTGACAATATGACCAGCAGTGCTTTATGGCACCATAATGCTGGGCGGTCAAACACCACCGAGTACACAAATTGAGTGTAGTGGAGATAAAAATGATTCATGGATGTGCTGACACTCTAGGAAAGATACACAATGAATGAAATTATTCGGAGCAAACGTGGGTGAAGGGCCAATTGAAGACAAGATAGCAGATACTCTTTCAAAGTGTTTTGCCATGTGAAACGAAGGCCTCTGGATGCTCCAATGATGAGCTGCTGAAATGAAGAGCCAGGCTATAGGGCATAGAAAACCAATTTTGAAGGAGAAGATTTAAAAAGATATGGACTTTTTATTTTTTTCAGAAGACTTGACAGAGAACCAACCGCAATAAAATAGAACACTTTCATATAGTCCACAACCAAATAGAACACTTTCATATAGTCCACAACCACCTAACAAGATAAGAATTGGTTTGTTGATTGTGGTGGTGTTGTTGAAAAAAGAGAGCTATTTAAGTTCACCTAGCTTCTGGCAACTGGAATCATTTTCTATCATGCAGACTGGTCCGATGAGTGCCATTGGAATCTCAGTCACATCAGCATGAAAAAAATCAGAAAAAGGATTAGTAAATTATTGAGTCGCTAATCTTATAAGGCTTCATTCATTACTAAAAGTAGTATGAAGTCTCCTGGGGAAATGCTGGAGGCAATGATTGGACATACACTGAAGTGAAATCTGGAAAATCGCTCTTAAAAACATAGTAATTTGGAGTACTTGTTAGATACTAACCATATGAAACCAGATGTCAGAGCACCAATTTAGTAAATAAACAGGTTAGAAGGCATACTTGAGCACAGCTCGCAGTAACAATAAATCATGTTCCTCGTTCCAAAATTTTCCAGGCTTCAATCCAGAATAGCGCAATAATATTTCCTCTGGAAAAAGTGGTGCCCCAACATTTTCTGATGCTGACAGCACCTACATTTTCAGAAAATGCTATCGCCATTACTCATGGCTGAACTGATACTATTCAGCTTGCACATAACCAAAAGTCAAAGGCCAAGAAATGCACTAGAGAGACAAAACAAATAAGATGGCCAATTCATGTAATAACAATATATTATGAAATATACCCTACCTACCCTACATAAAATGATCCAATCATAAAGCTACATCAAGTTTGTATCCCCAACTGATTGAGTCAGAACATTATGTAGGGCACAGGGAAGCAGGCTGTAATTCCATATACTTCTTGATTACGTAAGCCCCAGCTCTAGCAGACAAGCAATTCTTTTTTTTTTTTTTTTCTTCTTTTTAGCCATAGATCTCTTATTGCAAAATGACCAGGAAGGTGCCAAACCATGTGACAGATCTTTAGTGAACAGCACACATGCAACTTATATTCCAAATTTATCTAACCTCCACAAGTTTGTTTAGCAGACAGGCATGTTTAGCAGACAGGCATCTTCATCTTCTGAAGTCAACAATAACATAAATCTCCTTGAATTCTGTTGAAAGGTAACTTACATTATTTTAAAAATTAAAATCCCCTGTAAGTTACATGTTATCATTTTTGATAAGTAGGCAAACATCCTACAATAAAACAATTTTATTTTCTAAATCTTCATATGCCGAACTGAATTTATGAATGTGTAGAACATTGTTCGGTACAGATTCTTAGAGACTGTATGTAGACACCACCACCTACAACTTCTTCAAGTTATGATTAAAGACACGTGCATCATATGACCAAACTCTTCAAGATCAGGCCAAAGAAAGCAAGTGATCCTTCAATATGAACTATCACAATCAAAATAGTTTACTTTGAGTTTTAAACTGCAAGCACCATTAATAAGTGCAAAAGTTAATTCTGAAAGTGAAATCGTGCACCATTGGAAGGAAGAAAGCTATCAAGGCAGAATCAGTAACACATAAAACGACCGACAGGCCAAATCTTTCCATGTGAACATTAGAAAAAAAAAACTACATATAAAATGAATATGAAAATTTACAAAATGATAAGCTTAAGCTATAGAATATACATAAATCCTGATCATGGGTACTTTTTATCCCTGATAAGGACCAGACCAGAGAAATTCCTTTGATAGATAGGCTAACAAAATACGTCTTTGGTGCAATCAAATGCCTGCAGTGATTCCCACCCAGTAGCTGTCATAAAGTACCACAGTATACAGCCAGTATCATAAGCCATTGACCTCCAAAATACCTTTTTGCAAATAATCATTTTATGGAGAGATTATCTGATGACTATTAAAGCTATCATGGGATCTTCCCTGGCAAATGAGCCTACAGGAGCTATTACTTGTACACAGCAGAAGCTGGCAACCTTTTTCCTTGCAAGATTTGTTTGAAAACTAAATAACCTACAGATTTTTTTATTTTTTTTTAATGAGAGTGCTGGGGGTTGAAATTTAACCATACAAAATTTGGAGAGAAACGCTTGGCTGCTAGCCAGCAGGTGCTCTATTGGTAAGCATTATACATATTTTTTTCTCCTATGCTCCATTGCCCCAAGATTCAGAGACTTTGAAATGCGTCTCTATCATTCTTGCACATTAGTTTGCCCACAGGCAGAGTCTGTTAGCCGGTAACTCTTAGGTTGGTCAAGGTTGAACTGTTGTAACAATATGGAAAGTCGTCTTTAATCCCTGCTTCCATTTTTTGGACTATTTGGAGGAGAAAGATAGGCAGGCCTTCAAAATGAGGGATGTTGCATTATTTAGATCTTTTTCAAATACTAGGTTGCAAATAGGAGGAACCACATTGGTGCAGTTTAATATCATAAGAATTGCTCCAGATCAGCTTATCTTTTCACTCAGATAATCAGTGCACTATGATATCATACGCTTATCAAAGATCAACTTGATGTCTGTCAAAATCGCGAGAATTGATCCAGATCAGCTTATTTTTTCACTTAGATAATCGCATTGATCATAGCCCAAGCATCAAGCAAATTGCCTCAGACCTAATGAACGCCAAATGGCCCATCTCTGCATATGCTATAATTGATTCCAGTGTTACTAAACAAGACAAACGCAAAAGACAAGCACAAAAACCCAGCCCACCTGTCAACGAATGACTTCAATATATGTTTGTCTGATACACTGACAGAAAGATAAAGCACTACTGACAAAATTACCTTTTCCTTTACCAGCATCAATTGAGCAATTCGGACAAGGACATCTTGTATTCTAAGTCCTTCCTTCGGTACACCATCTGTAAAAAACCATCATGAGAAACAAGGCACAAGAAGCAGCAAGATAATTAACAAAATGTGACAAACAAAATCCCTAGATTTAAGTAAACAGAGGACACAAGCACTAATTACCTGCAAAGGTTGGCAAATCTGTAATTTCTTCAGCGATATGACTCAAGAATAGTCTTCCGTATCTGTAAAAACAGATCCACTCCTTAGTAACACCAATTATAACTAGAACAAGTACAGCTTTAGGAGGAATACAATTATGGCTTGATGCTACTCAAACATGCATGGCATACACATTTATCATGCCAAATATCAATCCAAAATCCAAAAGTGATGACTTCAGCCAATTATATACCAACAACTAATATCTTGCTGCAATGGATATTTTACCAATGTGTAGTATGATCGACAGCTGTTCAATCATACACAGCACACTATGCATATAGTAAGCTGAATTAAATTGACAAAATAACTGGAATACTACAAGTGCAACCATGCGACAATCTACACTCAATGAAGTAGATATAAACATGCACCATATAAGGACAAAGCAGTGATATGAGCTGAACGGCTGAACTTGCAACATTGCTCCAGTTTCAGTGATTGCAATGTATTCGGAACTTCCTTTTACAGAGAACCTCAGCATTTTCCATTGAACCTGAACCCCCCCCCCCCCTCTTTTCTCTCTCTCCTCCTCCTCTCCCCCTTTCTCTAAGAAAAAGGGGGAAGGCCCAAACTAAACATCAAATTGCAATATCCCACCATAAGCGTACCAAGTACTTCCAGTAGTCTTATATATAAACCTGGAATAGGCTTCAATAAGTCAATCCTCCAATCCATCTTAATTGACAGTATTAAGATGCCTAAAGCATACTATATGAGAAGAAAGAAAGATCATAATCGCCTATTTAGACCTGTGCTATCTAGTGATCCTGAGAAAAAGGGAATTGATAAAACCAAAACTCATTCTTGAGGAAAATTGAAAAATGTAACTCAAACATTTCTGTTCAAGTGTATGAGTTGCCTAAGTAACACATAACAGCACCTGCAAAAGTTCATCCAACAGAATATATCTTATACAGAAAATATCAAACAAAAGAGCAAAATAATATAATCATGTTCCAATCCCTAGTTTCTCAAAACTATAAAGTAAGATGGTAACACATTACTCTTTAATTTCCTCATAAGTCTTCTGCTTTAAACGGGGAGTAAATTCCTTCCAGTCAAAGTCACCAACTCCAAATCTGCATCAGAGCTCCAAGTAAGTCTCATTATAAAAGTTTACTCTTAACTCATAATAATATATTTTCAATAATAAGCTTCACTTTCTAAAATGCAGAATCCACGATAACCTATGAAAAAAAAATCAGCAATTAAGATACCCTAAAAAGAAAAGCAAGAAGAAGAAGAAGAAGAAGAAGAAGAAGAAGAGAGAGAGAGAGAGAGAGAGAAAAGAAAGAAATTATCTGTTCATCACTGCACAAGCTTGCAGGATTTAATCTGAACCCAACAAATGGATGATTGAATTTTGCATATACAGAAGTAAACCTCATCAAAATCTGCACAAAGGCTGCCCGCTGATTTTGATTGAATCCCAGTACCCTAAATGATCGTCCTTCACCTTCCATAAGAGGAAGCGGCTCTGTACTGTCAACTGCAGAAACATGATCAAAGATGAGCACTTCAGTGAAAAAGCACAATATGGTAATCAAGCACAAATTGCACCAGCTAAAATGGAAAAAGAAATTGACATACCCCTAGATCTCTTTCTATAAGGCCTTCTTCCAGTTTGAATTCCAGGAAGAGCAGCTTCACCATCAGTGGATTCGGCTTCATAGTTATCATCCTCATCTTCGGAACTCACATCTTCCAGTCCGGCAAGATCGTCATCCTCAACAGATACCATCTATAAAATTCACAATAACCCACTTTGAATAGAACAAAGTTTGAATGTTCAGATTGATTGTGCGTTAATGATCGCTCTAGACCTCCAAACATATAACAGGAAATAAGGTAACTCTATAAAAATGATAAATTCTTTGACAGCCTAACAGAAAAAGTTCCCTAGAGCTTGATTCATTCAATAATCATCATCAACAGCACACCCAAGCCACTTTCTTATAGCATGGCAAAAACATGCAGTACAAACCTGTTTTCGACTTCTCTTCCCCTTCCCCAAGGCATTAAACTCCTCGACTTTGTGCACTTCATATCTATCTCTTAACAGCTCTTCCCAGAAATTTGTTCTTTCTGAATTGCTCATGGTAGATTTACTCTCTTCAGCAGCCTTCTGCGCTTCTTCTTCAGCCACAGCCTCTACTTCATCAATATATTCGAAATTCGCCACCTAGAAAAAAGGCATTTATAGTGATTCATAGCATGATGCCCTAAAAATGAAGAACCGACACTAGGACTCTACTCCATGGAGTGCTCAGCAGTAAGTCAAATTGTTTAGATCATAGATATCACCAATAAGTATATAGAGGCTCAAGCAATGGAAGAAGGTCACATAAATTTTATGAATTCAAATGGAGAAACTAAAGTTCTAATAGCATACATCTGAATAAAGTGTTGGCAGTCTGATAATTTCTAGAATAAGCCAACTCAAGACATGCAGGGACTCCCATGTGGGTAATCTTTGTCTCCTTGTGAAGTTTAGTTTCATTCCCAGAGTATCAGCTTAGCTGCTCAACCCAGCCTTCATTGCCAGGTCACAAAAAATGACACAGTGTGGAACTAAGCCCATAAAGCTCGCAATTTCTTTACAGTTATTAGAAAACCTTCCACATCTAAGTGGATCTCACAAAAAAGATTTACCCCACCAGAGAACACAGAAGCCAAATCGCCAGTGACTATGATAATAAAAAGAAAAAGGAAGGCCTGTGGTGATATGGAATACAGAAGGAACATCCTAGAAGGACTTTGATCTAGGTCACATCCCAGCCAGTGTCTCGCTTTCTTGATTAAAAGACGTGCAACAAAGCCAAATGCAATGATTTAGAATTGAGAAAGTGTGAAATTAAAACGTGAACAGGTTATACAGTTCCTCGTGGGGAAAAATGTACAGTGAAAGGTCAAATAACTGTCAGATAGCAGTATGTCAGATCATAGCCCTAAACCTCATGCCTATCGAAAGATTAGTCCTAGCAAGGAAATGTGCAATTCAGTAGCCCCAATGAAGTAAAACAACAACAACAACCACAACCCCTAGCCTCCTCTTCCCCCCTTGAAAAGGAAAAGAATATCAAATCGAAAGAAATTATCGATCTCCTCTGGTTGTGACTCGCTATCTCTTTGCCTCGAAACATTGCACCGTGAAGCAGGATGGATTTTCTTGATGAAGGATGTGAACAAAAGGTGCCTGCTTGGCTGTCATATACTAAAGCCCTAATAGGTACAGAGCCAACGGAATGGGAATAGGGAGAGGTGGTAATGAATCAAAGTCAACAAATATCGTAACTTCATAAATGAACCAATAGCTAAGGCTTTTACTTGGCATCTTTTTGTGGAAGAAAACTTAATGTGGTAAGTACATCTTAGAAATCCATTTATTATTTAGTATCATAGTAATTCACACCTACAAAATTTAAACCATACATTCATTTCTAAAGCGTCATCAAACAAGGTAACTCAGCGAGTGATTATTATTCTTGTTCTCAATTTTTTTCCACCAATTCCTTTTATTTTATTCCCACTTTCTCAGTCCTGTTAACCAGACAGACTGTCACTTATCCTGCCTACCAATGATCCCTCATCCAGGAGTAAAGAACTGCCATTTGGAGAGTCTCATAACTCCTAAGCCACTTCTTTCTTGGATATTCGAAATCTAAAACTAAATGCACTGTGTAGTTTAAGCTCACTAGACAGACAAATCTCCCATCACATCACCCAAAAGACAAAAGTTCTATAATTTTCAAGGTTTGACGCTAAGTTAAAAACCTTGAAGGCCTTCAAAATCCATCATCTTCATCATCTTCCACTGTCGTCTCTTCACCTCCAACTTGTTCTCTATCAAGTAGCCTGTTATAAAGCATGACAATCTCATGTTATTATTTATAATTTTTTAAGTAATGGAGATAACAAAGATGGAAGCTCACCTATCTATGGCAGCATCGTCATAGTGAATTTGGCGGGACTTTCCAGCTTCATCATTTTCATCAGCAAATAGCTCCTTCGAGCCATATCTTATTATGTCATCTAACTCTTCCTGTGACCAGACAATAACAGATCAGAACTCTCACCACTAGGAGGGGCTGTACTGAGGTGTGGCGATGGGGGTTAGAAGTAGGTCTAAAACTGGAGTTCTTTCATGATGATTTCAGAGATACAGTCTATGTATTACACAAAAGAAATTCCGCAAACACATTTATGTGTTTAAACAGGTCTAAACTGCTCAAAGGAAGTTATTTATATTTTCACTTCTGAGAGAGGGAGTTATCTGTGAGGATGGGTGCTGTCCACCTGGTTAATGTTTTGAGCCTTTAGCCTTCCAACCACCAGATGCTCCAAAACCATCTTTTTCTTAGTCATTTGCATCATCCTTTCTTCAATGGTACCTCGGGTAATCAATCTGTATATCATTACCTGAGCAGAGGAAAGGAACCTCTTTCGTCAAGACAAAAGAAAATACAAAAAAAACGTCCTGCAGTATATCTAAATAACAACACTAAACTGTGTTGGTTTGTCCAAGTCGATGAGCCCTGGCCATTGCTTGTAGATCAGCATGTGGATTCCAATCACTGCAAAAAAAAAAAAAAAAGTGGAAGAAATTTCCATTAGAAAGAGAAAAATAAATGCAGGCCACATAAGGAAAGCTACCCATCATTAGCAATATCTAAAATGTTGACATAAACTAGACTAACTGGAATGCCTTAACCACATCATAAAGGAATACTTATATAAACAGTCAACTAACTCCAGAACCAAAGAAAGAATAAAAAAATTGAGGCAATCCCCCACTCTAAACAGAAATACATTCCATAAAGTCTCCAACAAAATGGCTGGAATAGACAAGCTGAAAAACGCCTTATTCGCGTCTTTTCTAGCTTTTTATTATCCCATTCGGACATTAGAAACAAATAATAGGAGAAGTAATGATTTCTGATTTCGAAAGATCCTTCAACTCCTACTCATGAGATATATCCTCAGTGTCTGTTCAAAACTAAGAGATACTCCGCCCATAAAATTTCTAGCAATTAGCTTCCAACAGATCTAATGTTCTTGTACCTGAATATAAATTGACCTAGAGAGAGAGAGAGAGAGAGAGAGAGAGAGAGAGAGAGGGAGGGTGGGTGGGTGGGTGGGTGGGTGAGGCCTGAGCAGGAAGAGAGACCTTAGGGAGAGAGAGATGTCAAGTGTGAGACATAGGGGAGGGAGGAGAAAGAAAAACTAAAAGAACTTCACCAAAATAACGTGTAGGTGACCAATAATTATATAAAAACTGAACATAGATACTAATCATATTTCCTACTGTTAAAAATGGGCAAAGATAGGAAAGCTGTATAAATAAAAGTGCACTAGACGAACACCAATATATAACACGTCATGCATTAAATGATATGACAGTTTTTAAAGAAACTTTACACAATTTACATTTTGCATAAATCATTCAAGACAAATTTCTCAATTTTATTAAAGAAAACGCATACTGATTAAAATCAAGGAATTTTTGATCAATCAAGTGTTTGTTACAAAGTTTAAAGGAACTAATTGCTTAAATAGAACTTCCCCAAAAAAAACACGCTCAAATACAAGTAATGTCTGCAGAAGGATCCACAACAGATTAATTTGGTATCTCTCATTATTTGATATAATTAGAGATACATAGTATTAGATATATGTTTATGGAAAATGATAATTATCATTTACAAATTATATCTTTAACCATCCACAAGTTGTTTCCAAATACGAAACAAGCCCTTACTCTTACAACAAAAATATCTAATTGCAATATGATGGGAGATCTCATGACCCAATTAAACTAATTGGGTGTCCAATAAAACCAGACATCCAACGTCAGAAAAATAAACACCTACATTGTTCTTCTTCATTTATGGAAAATACACTTTATGTTTGCCCAAAGAACAGGTTCCAGATCTAGTGATAACCAACATTAATAACAATAAGAAAAAATAGATTCCAGAATTGAATGAGAAACTGTTGTACTGAGAGAGTAACAACACAACATCTCTGATCCACAAAAAAATATCTAATTGCAATATGATGGGAGATGTCACGACCCAATTAAACTAATTGGGTGTCCAATAAAACCAGACATCCCATGTCATAAAAATAAACACCTACATTGTTCTTATTCATTTATGGAAAATACTCTTTATGTTTGCCCAAAGAACAGGTTCCAGATCTAGTGATAATCAAAATTAATAACAATCAGAAAAAATAGATTTCAGAATTGAATGAGAAATTGTTGTACTGAGAGAGTAACAACAAACAGGATCTCTGATCCATAAAAATTTTGGTTGAAAGGGGAAAAAGGAGTACTGCTTAAAGAAGGAGATAAAGAAACTTTACCTTTCCAGGCTCCAATTCACTGTGGAGTATCGAATACTCCATAGTCCTCCAAAGCACACCACATAAACAAGATTATCCCCATAACATGCTTACACAAACAACACACTACGTGTCCTCAAACCCTCCCTATTGGATTCCTTGTTCTCACAAGCGACATCCTCCAAAGTTAGCCCCAGGTATAAGTTTTCTTGCCAAATACAATAGATTCTCATTTCCTCCTATTTCACGTTAATTACCGTGGGAGAGGAAAGGCACCTCCCAAGGAAGATAACTATGTCAACACCATTATCCATCTAACATAGATATGACAATAAAGCAAATCCTCTTTTAAAAGTTTTTAGTTCAACAAATCACAGATTGCCACATACATAACCAATGTACTATCTCTCAACTTACTAATTTAGGTGCCAAACCACTTAATAATATTTATTCAGGGCAAACTCTGAGATACAATTAGAAATTAGGATAAAATCAACCATATTACCTGTCGTATATAATTACGGTGTCTGCAGTAGCAAGGTTTATTCCCAAGCCTCCAGCTCTTGTAGAGAGAAGGAAACAAAATCTGGTGGAGGATTTCTGATTAAAGCGATCAATACGTACTTGTCTGTCCGCTCCACCTACCTTGCCATCTATCCTTTCATATTGCCATTTCTGCATGGGAAATATGATGTGAACGCACCCATCGTATAGGCCAATAATGACATTAGAACACTAAATACCACAAATTACATGCCAAAAAGAATAAACATTCAAAGTATTGACATCAGATGCATACCTTGTAAGTGCAGTAATCTTCAAGTAAGTCTAACAAATGCTGGAATTGTGAATAAATAAGCACTCTATGTCCTTGCTCTTTAAGCTTCACCATCATTTTGTCCAACAGCTGCAATTTCCCACAAGATTCCAGGAGTTGTCTGTCGAAAGATAAGTAGAAGAAGAAAAAAGGGGACTGATTAATTTGAACATCGAACTAGCAGACCATCACAACATCGGATCAAATATGTGGCTGCTCTCATAACCATGTCAAGTGTTCTAGGCAGCAAATCAGATAAAATTCAGTGAAATGCAAACATTAGAGCCATCTTCAGTAACATGATACAAAATCAAAGAGATCATGATATACTTGTAGGCTTCGCCACTATCTTCTATGTCTGGTTCAACTCCCTCTAGCATGTAAGGATGGCAACACAGTTTCCGCAGTTCCATAATCACATTATTCAAAGATATCTGCCACGCAGAACAAAATTTAATTAGAATGGTGTTGCCAAATATAAAATATAGCTCCTTCCAGTAAATCTCTCATTCTACCTGGGGACCACCTCGCTTTGTTAGTATCTGATAATTACGGGTTAGAATGGCCTTGTAGTATTCTTTCTGTTTTGCACTCAACTCAACACGTAAAATAAGTTCCTTCTTTGGGGGCAGCTCCTTCATGACATCTTTCTTTACTCCTGCAGTATCACACAAATTTGATTCACATCCAATAAGGAGACTAAACCTTTTGAAAATGAAACTCCCATTACATATGGTAACCATATGTCTACTATACCATGCATCTACAGCCATACAAATATTCTACTCGAGAGCTATTGTCTCCAATCAGTATAAATCCTATCCAGGACGTCACTGGAATTTAACTTCACTGAGAGAAAACATTTGATTCTCTAATTTAATTGCATCTTAGGGATAATTATTGTCACTTACAGTGAAGAAAAATTGACAAGGGATACAAAAGGCCAAGAAGATGAAATAACTCTTTCAGCCAAAAGTGTTGACAAAAAGTCGTTTCTTCTCCTTTGTAAAATGTGAAACATTTGCATCACTAGTTAGTCATGCTTCCAAAAAGGTGTGGAGCCAGCATTTTATGAAGTCTACAAAAGGCCAAGAATATTTATATCTCTTTCAGCCAAAAGTGTCGACAAAAATCATCTGTTCTCCTTCGTAAATTGTGAAATGTTTGAATCACTAGTTTAAGAGTCATACTTCGGAGAAGGTGTGGAGCCAGCATTTTATGAAGCCTTATAATCTGCTCCTCCTGATTGATGTCCTTAAATTCTTCCTGGAATTCTTCCAAGCTTCCAAACTGCAGGCACCAAAATCGATCGGGAGTATCAGCCAGATTCAAATCCATAATAGATCTAGAAACAGTACTCTGATATATTCTAAATGTCCATGTAGACAAACCTTCCCAGCATCAAGAAAATGCATAAGCATAAAAAGCTCATCCAGATTATTCTGAAAATGTACCAAACAAGCAGTTGTGAGTAATTGTTGCTAATAACTTAAGTAAAACAATGGTAATACAAAACACAGACATGAATAGAAGAAAGGCTAGAAAAGGGAAAAATTCCATACACAAGATATCTAATCCTTAGTTCTGTTACCACAACTAAGACACTGGTGCTTGGCTTAACTATTCCATGCTTTAACCAACATCCAAAGTTTACTTGCTGCGAACCACCCACCCAAGGTAATTCTTCTAAATTAATTACACACAAAATTAACACTAGTCTTGACTCCACCAGGAAAAAGTAAAGGAACTCAGACTTGTATCAACAAAAATGCTCCACTGACGTTCTCTGAATGAAAAGATACTATAAGTTGATACTAACTAATGACAGAACCAATAAACAGAACGTGTGGTTCAGTGTTCAGAAGGAAAGATTGACAATTTAACCAAGAATTCAGTCAGCATTCCAAACTCAGTCGCTAAAACCCTAGCCCCAACTAAGTTAGTAAACACCGTCCTCAAATTGTTCTCAGCACACGCCACAAGAGGATGGAAACAAGATTATATGCAGAATTCAAAAAAAGCTAAATCTAGCTGCAAATGTAATTGGGTTTGCTTATCCCATCAGTCTGTACGGCAATAACAGTTTTTCTTTCCACATCAGGTCAAGAAATTGAGTAGGCCATAAGCTGTAAAGATATGGGCAATGAACTCATGACATTTTGGCTTGCACCTCAAGAAAACTAAACCCTCCATCATCTTTAAAAAAATAATGGACACGTGATTTTCTCTATCAAAGGCTTCAATCGTCTGTGAATCAAACATAAGCTAAGCATTCAAGTAGGAAGTTGTTATAATAAAAAACCCTACAAGATTTGAGTGAATGCAGATCTAGCTATAAGTCGAAAGTTGTTCAAGTGAATCCTAATACTTGGCAGTACTGTCATTTCACACTTAGGACAGGATAATATTATAAACAACTCACCTGAAGTGGGGTTCCAGTCAATAGGACTCGATGTCTGCTTGAATACTGCTTCAATGAGTGGAACAATTTAGAATCCTTATTTTTCAAACGATGACCTTCATCAACAATCTGAGGGAAAACATAGTGTCAAGCCTTCATCATGTTGGGTAATCTTTATGAGTTCAATTACCAACAGATCTTACCATGCATTCCCACTGTATCGGCTTCAATGATGCTGTGTCCAGATTAATCATCTCATACGATGTTAAGAGGACATCAAATTTTATCCTATCTTGCTTGGTCTCACCAACAAGCTGGCCAGATTTTTTTTTCTTGAGCTTCTTGCTCTTAGGAAAGTAAAATTCGTAGTCCCGTATAATGGCACGAGCTTGGGAAGAGCCAACATACATGACCTATGAAAGTACAACCTCACATCACGTTGGTCACCGATACTGCTGATTAAATATGATGCAATAAGAGTTTAATATACATACAACATTCAATTGAGGTGCCCATGTAGCAAATTCCCGTTCCCAATTCCGCAAAGTAGAAAGTGGAGCTACAACTAAGAATGGATATAAATTTTCTTCAAACAGAGATGCTAAAAAAGCAATACTCTGTATAGTTTTGCCTGCAAAAAACAAAGAATAGCTTACACAGAAAACACAAAAGCAAATTCAGTGCATATATTTTCCTCGTGACAAAGACTTACCGAGACCCATCTCATCAGCAAGAATCACATGCGTCTGTTTAGACCAAGAGAAGCGTAGAAAATTAAGACCTTCAAGCTGATATGGATGCAGTGAACCTTCATTATCACAAGCAACAGATGTACAAAGATAAGGAAAAAGACGGAAGATAAATCGAAGCAGCAATATGCAACACCAACAAACAATGAGAATTATACCGCCTGTAAGAAATTCTGGACTCTGTTCATACTGACGAAACTCCTTCTGCTTCTTCCTCAGATCAGAAGAGTCTCGAATGCTACTCTTTTGTTTAGTATAAGATGATCTGCGAGACCTGGTCTGTATTTGATTAAATTTTTCAATTTCCGGCTGGAACGCAGATATATCCGTCTCGAATTCCCAGTAACATTCATCATAGGAAAGCTCTTTCCACTTCACTAGATATTCCTTTCCAACATCATTTCCCCTACAGCATTCAGTACACGACACCACGCTTAATAATACAAATCAAAAATCAAAATACCAATAAATCGCCAGATGAGAATGTAGAAAAGATCAACATAGCATGGAAACTGAGGAATAAATAAAACCAGATCAAAAATTAAATATTTTCTTGACTTCCATACCAAGTATAAAGAAGCCAATTCTTCTTTATGTCAGTCTAAGTTGGAAAAATTGAAAAGTACTAGCAGCACAACGGATGTATAACATTATACCTAGGAGCACTAGTACTCAAAACCCCACCTCAAGAGTAGATTAGATAGCAAAAATAAATTGATCTCCCAAAGAACTAGAGGTCAAGATAATCAAACCTGCATGCAATAATCCGATCAACTGTAGTCCATTCTGGTCTTATGGCAACAAATTCATCGTCGGCATTATTGTTTGATGCCATTTGCTTGTGGAAGTTGTTCACCTTTGTCTTTAACCGTGGAGTTGACTTGAAAGCTTTAAAAAACTCCTTCTCAGGGATCCTGAACAGAATATACGATGGAAGTTGCATAACAAGCAAAGCTGAACACCCAACGAAAAGTTGGATTTCCCCAGCAATAGCAAAAGAGACACAAAAAGTAAAATCATAGAAGTAATCAATCTCATATGCAATTCTCATTAATGAGAAAATGATGCAGCCTAAAATTACCAGGTGCAATGCAGAAAGGACAATCCCTTCCACTTCACAAGATATTGTTTCACAAAAATTTGCTTTGTACCCAGTGTAGAAGCATCGCTATCGCCAGCTGCAGTGGGTCGCAATTCACAGTCTAAAATCTTCTCAATATCATTTAAGGGGCTAACCTGAAATCACAAAATACCAGTTCTCACATAAGCCGAACAATTGAAAAGTTGCCAAAAGAATGAAAAGAGAATACATATAATGGAGCCATACACATTCAGGACATTTCCAATTGCTGGGATAAGGAGCTTTGAGTGCCGGAATCAAACACTTGGCATGGTAGGAATAATTACACGTCTCACAGCACAAAAGATTTTCACTTTCACCACAGGCTTGACATGAATCTTCCTTCTGTTAATCAAAGAAAGCAGATAACCAGTTCAGAAATGAAAACTGCATCATTAAGGAAGCAACTGTGATCTAACTTTCATTTAGAAAACTAAACTAGATAACTAGGTTAACATAGTAGTATTATTACACGACTAATAACAATAAAAATGGCAAAACCAAGAATACGTGTTTCGAATCACAGTACTAAAAGATATAAGAAAAAGAAAATAAAACAAATCTCAAGCACTGCACAAAAGTACAGTGAACACCCAAATCCAAATTAGGGCACAATTGGAAGCCACTTTCCGTCACAAAGCTGATTAAATGATATTACGCAATCCTTACTGTCCATCTTTTTCAGCCAACTCCCCTGTTTCCATCTTAAATGCATACTCTCAAGTGTAAAGGAGAAGCATGATTTAAACATGCTACACTCATGGAAAAAAGGAAAAATGGAAAAAAAGGATGCTAATACAGACCGCGTCATCCCTGACTATCTTTTCTAGCTTGTCCTGAGTCACCCCAGGTTTTCGGGGAACAAAATCATCGTCATCCGATTCATCTATACTGTAAATTGGCCTTCGTTCTGATCTAGTACGTAGCCGTTCGACCAAGCTGCTCATATTCTGCAAGGCGAAGATAATTGCTCGTTTAATGAACTCATCACATAAAGTAAAACAAAAAAGCAAATCAAGAAGCAATACGTAAAACTTAAATTTGATTTCTGCACTACTGCAGAATAAAATCATAGTAGCATTTAAGAGGCAACAAAAATAAACGATGATCCACCACTCTATAAACTTTGGCACATAAAAAGAAAAGATACAAGAAATCATACCCACACATATTGCTATCATATTAAATGAAACGAGATTTCTTGCATAGACTAGTCACAAAAAAGGTTATCATATCCACTAAACCAAACCAATTATTATTATAGATCTTAATGGAATTTTTAAAACCTTTACATAAAAGATCAAGAGGGATACCAAAGGATCCTGAAGATCAATCTTTGTGACGTATAAAGTAAAAGTTGGAAAATCTCCTTCTCTGTCAACATGGATGTATGCAAACATAAGCATAAAATCTATTGCTAAAACCACAAAGATATGAACAAATCCACAGGATCAAGGACCCAAGTAGTTTGGGATGCTCCTTCTTATCAACATTATCACATCCACGAAGTTACTAATGTTCGCGATTGCCATTGGCAAGGATGCTTGTAAGAAAGAATCGTTAAAAATTCACGACAATTATCTTCCTGAAAATTATCTAATTACAAGCCACAAGTCTTATGCCATTACTCCTAGAAGACCTGGACTTTCGAAATTTTTTGAACCTCCCAATTGATAATACGCCACCTTAAAAACACAACTTTAACCACCTAAATTAACAAAGGAATGTTCACCAGTGCAAGAAACTAATTTTTTTTCCCTTGTTCAGACTTGGCCATTATTCAAAACCTGGTTATTACAGTTCTTGGATCTACAATATAGTATGTAAACTTTTAACTTTCATCTGACATCTAACCAAAATAAAATCAACAGCCACAAAAATTTTCCGAAACACCTAGAAGCTGATGTTAGCAGAAAAACTTAGGGAAAAATTTCAAGAAAGAAAAGAGAACCAGAGTTGAGACAGAGAAAGAGACATAGAAGAAGAAGAAGAAGTAGAAGAAGAACTGATTGCATCTAAATAACTATTTAAAAGCCAACTAGAAAAGGTGACAGCTTGAACATTTCTCTAGTGCAAATTGCACAAGCTGCAGTGACTAAGATTGATAATCCTAATTATTTGTCATTCACGAACTTCTTTCCCCTTCAAGAATCCTTGTTTCCAAGGACAATGTTGTATTTGAAACTTCATCATTGCATTAAGCTGCCACTTCTTCTTGTTCTATTTCTGCCTTTATACATTCCATCGGTTCCCATTCTCTTTGTTTCCTCATATAACAGAGTTATATACAAGACAAAAGGATTGAAAAGATGACAACCAAACATGAATGCAAGAAATTTAATGCTGTGAAAATATACCCAAAAAACTTCCATGGGGTACATGATACTCCAACCCAATGCAGCCATTAGCTCTTCAGCCAATAGATGGGGAAAGAATTTGAACTCTTTACTTCCACTTAGGTACCTCTTTAATTAACCATTAGCATCAAACCTCCCATGCCGACATTACACATTCCATAACTACTTTTCTGTATCAATTTTCCATAACGAAGCTCCACCTCATCTTCTACTATGCCTTTGCCTTTAATATTCTCAAGCTTTTGCCAAAATATTTCCTTATCTTCGCCAAAATCAGAGTCAACCAAGAACTTTGCCTCCATCTAATTGTTCAATTTATTTTTATTTATTTTTTATTTTATTTTTTTTTATTTTTGCAACTGTGGACTGGAGTCCATGATGAATTTTGTAAATTCAATCGGTTCAATTTCAAAGCATGTGACTGGTGTATTGCTGCTTGTATTTGGCCAAGAATAAAAGGAAGCATTGTTGTTTGCGGATCCTTTCGTCCACTAAACTCTCAGTCATCTTAATTCCAAACACTTCACTCAACTGAGGAATGTACAAAAGAATCAAATTAAGGCTATCGGATTCTCTTCCTTTGCGAATCCACATCTACTAATAGTTCTTCAAATACCTCGAATGTAAAGGAGTCCCTCAAGAGGCAGGATCCTCGAATTGTGCATTTCAAACCCGTTGAATCCGCAGCGGACATCCATGAGAAAGTATCACACATCTCAGCAAACCTAAAAGGGTGCCCCGTGTAACCTTCGACACAAGATCCCTAACCAAACCTTTGAATTACTTATTTCCTAAGAAAAGAACGGCGAACCCGGAGTATGAAATGAGAGAAAACGGGACAGCTATCGACGAAATGAAGAACGCGGGAAGACGAATTCCGAACTCCTGCCGACCTCAACGAATCAAACACATCGAACACCAGTGACAAAAACCAATCGCCACTGAGTAACGGTCGAAAAATCCGACCAAACCGACTGAAGACGACCGGAATCAAACAGCCTGCCGCTCAGAACTACACGCGATTCCGCGACCGAGATCGATAGCCCCGATCATTTCCACACGCGCAGGCACCGAAGTAAATCGCAGGCAGGGGCTTTTGCCCGGGAAAAATGAAGCGGAGGAACGAACCTCGGGCCAGGAATCCGCCGGCCGAAGAGAGGATCGAGCTGGTGGACGCCGCCGTCCAGGAGCCGCCGCCGCCGCTCCTCAGAGGTCGTGGCTCCGCTCCGCCGCCGCCGCCCGCCTCCGCCGGAGATGCCGTGCACTGTAGCAGAGCCGCTGGCCGGTAGGGAGAGAGAGAACTTTAGGGTTGAAAAGTTGAAAGATGAAGAAATGGAGGGGCCGCTGCAGAAGATTATAAATCAGTCGCGCAAAAGGAAAAAGGCGCAGGATTATTACCTTTTTTGTTCAATTTCGTCCTCGTCCTCCAAGTGGTTCTTCCAATCTAGTCACTTTCTTGCTTGGGAGAATTGAGTTACCTTGCTTTACCTGTTAAAATCGTTGGAAAATTGGGGAAAAGTAAATTATTTTGCGGATTAAAAGGAATAAAAAATGTGGGAGAGGGAAAATGACATGATTTTGGTGAGGATTCATACAAATAAAGGGTGGATTTATAGATTATGAAGCTAGAAAATAATGTGATGAGCAGAAGAAAATTTACTGAATCAATGGCGGAACAATATCGACCCTACTTCTCTCTTTCCGGATATTACTATTCTAAGTTCTGTAACATCCCGCCCGCCAATCTTTTAAAATATCGTTAGGATGATATTTGATCGGTTTGGTTTTGTTTTCCGTGGCCAAGAGTGGTGTTCGAACTGCTTTCGCATGTCTCGGTCCACTTTCCGAGATAATCTTAAAGGCGCGCTTCCCCTAGATTAATTCGGTATATTTGAGATTTTACTTTTGTAATGCTCCCAAAAAGAATTACCCCAAGACCACAAGAAGAGAATCAAATTCCATTACCATTTAAGCCAATATCTTATTGGTTGGATGACATCTAACATGTACTTTGAAACCTTTTTAGGCTCCATACGCAGTCGAGTGACCCATTAATGCTTATTGTGGAAGGTAAATCCACCCATTGAATTTGAGTAAATAACGCCAGATTTCGCATTCAATAGAGGTGACTAAATTACAAACTGAAGATAGTAAGTGAGTCGAGTTGATGATATCTAGCATTTAAAATATTACCAAGACTTCGTTTGTTTAGAAAAATAAATAAATAACTTGAAAAATATTTTCCTCAAAATGTTTGTATTTATCATCTAAAATAATTAATTAGTGAAAAATATTTTATTATCAACAATAATTTATGTCTAAATATTTTGTGAATGGTGAAATTATTTTCCATTTGTTCGTTTTTATAAACAATATAAGCAATTATTTTTAGAAAATTATTTTCCGAATCATTCATTTTTGCTATAACAAATTCACCATTATTACATTGTTGTTGGAATATTTTTGTGATTTCTTGAATGTTCTTTTCAATTGGTTGTCATTGTATTTTTTGCGCCAACAACTAGAGCCTTTGAACTTTACTAATACAAGACTTTGAAAAAGGCGCTGTGCTCAAATGGTGCTAGAGCCAGCCAATTCTCTCCGAGAGAGCCAAATGCTTAAGTTAATTAAGTTTGATAAAGAATTTTTTTTCATAATAAAAAAATTAATGCAAATATTGGTCCTTTATACTCTGATTGTTACACAGATTTTACAATATAAATTAGTTGGCCTTTGTATTTTAGAAACACTCACTTTAAATATCGATTCAACTCCAACTTTTTAACAATCGCTATTTTAAAAGCACTGACAATTTTGCTTTATCTTTACATTTTTTGTTTTCTAGATGCATGGTTTCCCTTGTGACCATCCAACAAACATTATTTTCAAATGAAAATAGTTTTGTCAAATAATTTACTGTAAAGATTCTCTAAAATTGAATTATTAAAGTGATGGGTAACACCGAGTTTCTTGATGACAATTAACATGTGAGTAGGGGTAATCAGTTATAGGATAGATGGTTTCCAACTTGCAACCAAGAACTGTCCATTAATAATCTTTTCAAAAGATTAGAACCAGGAACCATTGTTCCTAGGTGGGCCATGAACCAATCGAAATGTCCCTCATAAATTCATTCCAAGGTATTCTAAACATTTGATAGTTGTAGCTTTCTGATGATCCATTGAACCAGTCAAAATGTCTCTAACAAATTCATTTTTGGGTAATTTAAATAGTTGACAGGCGTCATTAGCTTTCGAAAGCCACCGTCATTCACCTCATTGCAATTGCTTCAAAAGACAAATCAATTCTCTTCAACACCTATGGAGAATAATCCCTTGGCCTATCATCTCCTTTCAGGTTTAAAAAATGTTGAATCAAAAACACCTCTAGCATTCAAGTCATTTGTCAGTCATGGAAAACACCCATAAGAGGTTTTCCTATTTTTCATTTGGCCCATAGAATCGAACTCACAAAGAGAGCCCCACTAATCGAAAAAAAAAAAAAAAAGAAGAAGAAGAAGAGCCCCCAAAGCTAGAATTGAACTCAGTTTGGTCATCTCTGGGCTCAGATACATCAAACTCAAGAGAACAGAAAAGCTCTACATAAAATATATGTGTGTGTGTGCGCACGCCCACGTGTGTACCCATTTGATCTGGATGGGCAATTCCATACCTAGAATTAGTAATCAAATGGAACTATCCAATTCAGTTTCAAGCAGTTTTGGTTCTTTTGCACACTCTGACTCGTAAGCCCCCTTAAACCTCCTCAATCAATTAAATCCATTTGATATTTGTGCAAACAAATGGATTTTTGGGCCAAAACATGATTTAATGGGACCAATGAGGAGAAGGGGTCCAAGATAGAGTTTATGAGAGTTGAATGTTTCCTAATTCTATGTTTTAAGATTTTTATGTCTTATCCTCTTTGTAAATAGGAGGTGCATTCTCAATTGTAAGAGTCCAAATTCTAGTCAATAATAAAGGTACCGGTTCAACATAAGGAATTGCAAACTGTCCATTTATAACCAATTACAAATTTTTTAAATCGGAAACCGCCTAGACCTAATTGATGCTCCTTGTGATCAAAAGTACACTGCGATTTCAACCCCCATGGTTGTTTTTTTCCCAAATGTAATGAATATTTATGTTATGTTTATTTTTCCAAGAACTAAAACTCTTACCCTTTATCCCACTTATATGTTCAGGTAGTTGCTTTTTGTCAGACTATTTTAAAATGAAGTTACTAATGGAATATTATTATTTGCCCTCCAAATCGTGACAGTTGTCACAACTTGCCTCATAACATCTCAACTTTGGCATCAATCATTGTCGTTTTCAAATTGATTTCAATGTCTTCAGCATTGACTCTAATGACATTCTCACTTAAAAGTCGATCGTGGGATGTCACATGACCCATCTTTAAGAGAACTTGAAGGCAACATCATCTTTTTAAGACAAGAATTTCATTTTGCCTTGAAATTTGTTATGTAATTACAAATGATGTTTTGATGTATCAAATTTTTGCAATATGTCTCATGATCTTTTAAAATTATTTACAGTCTCCTCCTCGTACTAATGGTAAATTACAATTTTAATTAGTATTTAAAGAAACAAAACTAAAAAGAAATCTTGGGGGGGGAAGGTCCTTGATCCCTTGCTTAGGTCTCAAATCAATTTTCACCTAAGATTGACTTGAGCATTTTAATTAGAGTAAATATCCCTTTGAAAATGATTTCTGTAATCTCCCATCCCTAGAACTATTTATTGATTTCACTCCCTATCATTTTTCCTTAGTTAAAATTAATTCTCTCATTTTCCACAATTATTTTCAGGGAATGATTGCAACTAATTCAAAAGATGGGGAGCACAGTGCAGAAAGATTTGAAACATCAAGAGGCAATTTACAACTACGCAACAAATCTATGGGCGAAAATATAACACTCGCTGCAAAAACGATACTGCCCTTGAATACCTCACGCCCATGGTCACGTGATGTCACGTGATCGACCTTAAGGTGTACTTGAGGTTGGTGTCGTTGCTGGGGACATTGAAAATCAATTTTAAAAATATCGAGGGATTTATGCTAACATCAAGATACTGGATTTTTTTTTTTGGGGGGGGGATCAATAACCATCTTGCCAATTGTAATTTTCTTAGTCAAAAGTTTAAAAGAAAATAAATTTCACTCATTTGAGGCGTAACGCATCCTGCAATCGAAACCCACATTTAAGATTTTACCTTCAGAATGCTCCCAAAGAAAATTAAACCAAGACCACATTGGTTGGATGACATCTAGCATGTACTTTGAATCATGTTTGGACTTCATATGCAGTCTGAGTGACTCATAAATGCCTATTGTAGAAAGTAAATTTGGCCACTGAATTTGAGTAAATAACACTAGATTTCACATTAAATGGGGGCGATTAATTAACAAACTGAAGATAATAAGTTAGTCAAGTTGATGATATCTAGCATTTATAACATTACCGAGACTGCCTTTGTTTAGAAAAAAATAAATGATTTAGAAAATATTTCCCCAAAAGATAATCGCATGTATCGTTTGTTTTTGTAAGTGATACAAATAATTATTTTCTGAATAATTCGTTTTTGTCAAAACAAATGCACCATTATTACTTTTGTTGCTGTTGTAATATTTTTATGATTTCTTGAATGTTCTTTTCAATTGGTTGGCATTGCATTTTGGCGCCCACCATTAGAGCCTTTGAACTTTACTAATACAAGACTTTAACAGGGATGTTGTACTCAAATGATATTTAGAGCCATCTAGTTTTCTCTAAGAGAGTCAAATGCTTAAGTTACTCAAGCTTGATAATTTTTTTTTTTCATAATATGAAAAAGTAATGCAAGTGCTGGTCCTATATACTTTGATTGTTACATAGATTTTACAATATAAATTATTGGCCCTCGTAATTTAGAAACACTCAACTTAAATATCGATTCAACTCCAATTTTATGATAGTCAATATTTTGAAAACGATAATATTTCGCTTTATCATTACATTTCCCCCGTGACCATCCTACAAACACAATTTTCAAATGAAAATAATCTACATAAAAGATTATGTAAAATTGAATTATTAAAGTGATGCGGAAGCATCAAGTTTCTTGATGACACTTAACTCGTAAGTATGGGTGATTGGTTCCAAGGTGGACTTTCCAGCCTGGAATTGAGAATCGTTCACTAAGGACTGATTTTGAAAAATTGAAACCGAGAACCACAGTTTCTAAGTGGGTCCATGGAATCAGTCAAAATGTCTCAAACAAATTCATTTTTGAGTGTTATGAACAATTGACAAGTATAATGGTCCATGGGACCAATTGAAATGTCCCCAACAAATTCGATCCTAGGTAATCTGAATAGTTGACAAGTGTAACTCCAACCCAGACTAGCGTCATTAGCTTTAGAAAGCCATCGTCACTCACCTCACCGCAATTGCTTTGGACCACAAATCAATCATCCTCAGTACCTATGGTGAATAATCCCTTGCCGCATTGTCTCCTTTTAGGTTTGAGGAATGTTGGACCAAAGATGCCTCTAGCACTCAAGTTATTTGCCCACTTATGGAAAACACCCACTAGAGGTTCCTCCATTTTCCATCTAGCCCATAGAATCGAACTCATTAAAAGAGCCCCCAAGGCTAGAATTGAACTCATTTCGGTCATCTTTGAGCCCAAATACATCAAACTCAAGAGCATATAGATGCTTTGCATAAAAAATAAAAAAATAATCATATATATGTATGTATCAATCCAAAGTTCAGGTGAGCAGTTCCACAACTAGAATAGGGAATCAGACCAGTCCCATGGGAACAACTGCTTTTACAACAATCCGTTCAAGTGGTTTCAATTCTTATTCGCACTCCTACTCACAAGCCCACCTCCAACCTCCACAATCAAGTAGGTCCATTTGATATTTGCACAGACAAACGGAAATTTGGACCACAACATGATTTGATGGGACCAATGAGGAGAAGGTACAAGATAGAATTTCTAAAAGTTGAATGTTCCCTAATTCAATGTTTTTAAATTATTATGTCTTAGCCTGTTCGTAAATAGGAGGTGCATTCTTAATTGTAAAAGTTCAAAATTTAGTTGATAATATATGAGAATTCTTCTCAAGCGAGAAATTCATTTTATTCTAGTTCTTTGGTGTAGAACGTCAAAATTAATTATCTTTGATTGGTGGAGCATTCTTTCATGTCCTGATGGTGAAGTCTTCAATTTCAAAGTTATTTTCCCTAGCAAAATCCAAGCTCTTTCATTTGTCCCATCAAACAGGTCTAGCAAATTTTCATAAACTCGCCATGCATCTTAAGAAACATATGAATTATTAGCTAAAGCAAAATATTTGTTGATAAAGTAAAAATAAATATCACACATATTTAGAATTATTTTTAAAAAATGTGCACACGTGTTGTGTGTATGCGAAAAGTTGACATTTTAAAGATCAATCAAAATTATTTCACTGATAAATATTTGAAGTATTAAATTATGGAAAGGAAATACTGATAAATATATAAAATTTACAAAGGAAATGTTTAACAATATGTAAAAGATTTGTAGAATTCTAATATTAAGATACATGACAGATTATATTTATTAACTTCCATTTTTTTCACTGGATTTAATAGATTAAATTTTGAATTCTAATATTAAGATACATGACAGATTATATTTATTAACTTCCATTTTTTTCACTGGATTTAATAGATTAAATTTGTAAATGGTTTTCTTTACTTATTTTTCAAAGGTAAATCATCTCTTCGATGAAAATATTAGTCAAAACTGAAAAGTTTCTCTCTCGTCCATTTATTTAGCTTATATTTAATTAATTTGAAAGACTGCTTATTTTATTGTATTGTTAGATTCCGTAGGCTAAGAAGCAAAGGGAGGAATTTGCTCAATAGAATAAGACATTATTTTTTAAGTAAGTCATATCAAAAGTATGGGTGATCAGTTTCAGGATTAGTCGATTCTCACTCTAGAGGTGGAATTTACCCAATTAGAATCGGTTCAAAGTTTATGGAATTGGATAGCAATCCTCTCGGCCTTGAAATGGCTTGGGGCCAATTCAGGAATAAGCTAGGTGTTTTTAATTATTATTATTTAAATTTCAGTGAAGTTTAATTCCTATGCCACACCTTCATTACTGCCCTTTTTCAGGTTGGGGAGTTTTAAGAAGGAAGAGAAATAGAAACCAAGATATATGAAATCAATTAATTTTTCTTCATTTTTCTTTGTGCAAATATGCTAAAAATTATTTTCTTCTGGTCTCAAAAAAGTAAAATTCAGAAGATGGGTCCTTCACAATCCTTCACCATCTGCAGCACAAGGTTTCTCCAATACAAACAAATACAAGAAAGGCTAAAAAAAAAAATCCAGAAAAATGGCCAAAACAAGAGCAAAAGAGGAATTAGGGTCATTGCTGGTTCTACCGATTCAGCACAAGGAATTCGAAACCGACCGGTTTCCAAATTTTTGGAATTAAAAACTTGAAGGCAAATCGTCTTTTTAAGGCAATAAATTTATTTTGCCTTCAAAATTTGTCAAGTAATTACAAACGACCTTTTGATGTATCAAAGTTTTGCAATATGCCTCTTGATTTTTTAAAATTCTTGACAGTCTTCTCCATATAGTGACGGTAAATTACAAGATTTTAATTAGAATTAAAATATGAAAGAAGGTCAACTGCCTCTTTGTGAAATTTTAGATGGAGAGAAATTGTTATTCTCATTCATATCTTTACAATGTTGTATTTATAGGCTAATACACAGATAAATCATAGCAAACAAAAATAAAGGAAAGAAAGCCTAAAAAAAGGAGAAAAGCTAAAATCCCACGATTTGTGGGTTTACAACTATAATCTCATGATTTGTGGGATTTAATCAGAATCAAATTAGAATAAAAAACCTCCTAAAATTTTTTATGTATTTACAACCATATAATCTGTCTATTTACAGCTCAACACTCCCCCTCAAGCTGGTGAATAGATATCTTCTATTCCCAGCTTGGAAATTAGCTCATGAAAACTTCCACCATTAAGCCCTCTGGTCAAGACATTCGCCACTTGCTGTCCTGAAGGAACAGAAGACAAACAAATCAATCCTTCTTCAAGTTTCTCCTTGATGAAGTGCCTATCAATTTCAATATGTTTCGTCCTGTCGTGCTACACAGGATTATGAGCAATATTAATTGCAGACTTATTGTCACAAAATAGCTTCATAGGACTCTGCCACTCAACCTTCAAGTTATCAAGAATGATCTTGATCCATACATTATTTTTTCAATTTTAAACAAATAAAAATTAAAAAAATTCAACAAAGGATTTGGTCTTTTTTTAGCGTTATTGTCAAAATTTATATTTAAAAAGTTACATACATTATTTTTTTTTTCAATTTTAAGCAAATAAAAATTAAAAAATTCCAATGGAGGGTTTGGTCTTTTAAAAAAAATTATATATGCATTTGATTTTTTTAGTATTATTGTCAAAATTTATATTTAAAAAGTTGCATACATTATTTTTTTCAATTTTAAACAAATGAAATTAAAAAAATATATATTAATCACCCAAAGGGCTTTTCAAATGAGTTTTCAACCAAACAACAATTCTCTCAAAGTTACTTCTCAAAGTATAGTTTATCAAACGTCCTTTTTGTATTTACCTAAAGTCTTTTAGGCTAAATTACTTTGCATTTTTTCAATGGGCTTTCAAAATGCTGAACCAAACGCACTTTTAGAGTAACACAATAAACATATAAAGCATTATATGGAGAACTAAGATACCTAAAACAAAATGTCCTTTTCTCCACTAGAAATGAGAACGCAAATTACCAAGAGGTAGTTAAATGCCTTACCGTAGCTTCCATGACACGAAGAGTTGATCCTCAATGGTCTAGTAAAGATAACTGGGCCTTAAGGAAGCAATATACACAGGACTCTCAGTGGAGGTGCTTGCCGACATGTCGGGAGTTCTGTCTTCAAAGAAAAGAGCAGCCTATGACAGAGCGATGGTTCTCTGCATGAGTGCACATGAAGTTCATCGTAATACTACGTTGTCACCACATCCTCATACAACCCTGTTAAATGTCTTCTTTGTCAATATGCCAGTAGAGCTTTTCTTACATGGCAATAGCCATTGAAGCTTCACGAGGTTTGGAATTTAAAATCATGCAAAAATGTACAACTGTTACATTCTTTTAAGATATCGATATATGAACAGACAAGGGCATCTTCTTCTGATCACGTGAGCATCTTCTTCAGCATTTTTTTTTTTTTTTTGTCCTGAACACTCTCATGGAGAAGTTCATAAACATAACAAGTTATACCACATCTCTTCAACAAGTCTTCCTGAACAATCTTAGGTGCTGTTACTCCATTTTTGTCAGCCAGAAAACAGTCTTCACTACCTTTGGAACAATACCTTGTGACCCATAAGGTGAATGACCACAAAGCCTCATGAACCCTATGTTTCGCACAAAGGCAATTTCTTACTCGTCCAAATGAAGCAAACGTTGGAAGAAACCGTTCTCTATTTTTCCGAGTAGCAGGTCACATCCAAAGTCAACATCCCCTGCTTTAGAGAATCCATCAATCATCACGCAGCACGTGTGACTGTTGGGCAGGTGACCTTTGACACTCATTTAAAAAGAGATGCTGCCAGATTAATATATAGTTTTCCCAGAAAGGTATTGTATGTTGCTTTCAGATGAGAAACCTTACTGCAGCTCCCTATGATCACAAAGCCCATTAACCAGTGTGACAACTCATAATATCTGGTGTAATTCCCCTTTACTTCCATCTTATAAAGCAAATTCAAAGCTTCCTTTACTTTGTGAGCCTTGCTTAAGCTCTCAATGGGTATGTAGTGAGTAATGATAGGGATGCACTGTTTCCTGACCATTGCATCGAATGTTTCCATCACATTTTCAGACTTTGAAGCCTTGTTGCACGGTCCATTCGACATAGAATTATATGTGGTCACATCAGGAAAAGTGCGATAACTGCACATTCTCTCTAACTGCAGTATACAACTTCAGTTGCTTACAATAGCCATCCGCTAATGTATAGAAAGTTAAAAAAAAATGCCGGGAATGTACCCTCTGGTTATAGCATTATAAGCATCAGATATAGATCCCATCTCGCAAAGTCCATTAATAACTAAATTGTATGTCTATATGTTAGGGCAACAACCATTTTCAAACATCTCTGTCATTAATTCCATGACTTCTATTATAAGCCCCTTCTGGGACAAGCCTCTGATCACTGTATTGTAGAGAACGGCATTAGATTTCACTCCTCTTCTTGAAACCTCATTAAACAAAGTCAGAGCCTGGCTGCCATCACCATCTTGGCAGAACCCACTGATGAGAGAACAATGTGTGAACTGATCCGGCACAAGTCGCTTGAAAAGTGCATCATTGAGAATTTTATTTGCAATTCTGTCGGACCAACTTTGCAGGATCCATTGATTATGGGGTTCTATCTATAGTCGTCTAGCTCAAGCCCACAATTCACCATTTTACTCATGAAGCTTTTAGCTTCCACAGCCCTAGAATTCTTACACAAGCCACCAATTAAAGTCTTATACATGACAACATGTGGAGTCAAACCCCCTGCTGTTACACTTTCCAACAACTTCACTGCATCGACAAAAGCGCCTTTCCTGCAAATTCCCTGAATGAAAATATTGAACATGAACAAATTTGGACTTGATTCTGTCTTCTGTACTTTGGTGAAACCCTGGAAGTGGAATTGGTGAATGATGAGTTGTGATGGCAAGGTTAGAAATGTGTCTTCAGTCCAAATTAGCTGTTCTTACGGAGAGCAAAACCAATGGTCGCTCCTTCGCAATCGAGTGGAAACACTCGATGGTTGATGAACATGTGGAAACGACCTCAAATGGAAAATCTTGGAAACTCATTATTACTGTTCGATGGCATAGACCCGTACGGCAGTTCATTCGCCAGCTTTTTCTCATCGAGTCCGTATTTCTTTTATAGGACTGCAACAGTGGGGATGTTCTCTTGGCCGCATTTTCAGGAGGTGATAGTTTCGGTGCAAGAGTACGAACAAGAAAAAGCATTGCGGGGATATTCTCTTGACCCCATTTTCAGGAGGTGATCTCGGTGCAAGAATACGAACAAGAAAAAGCCGAGAGGCAGATTCTGTGTCGTTAGATGAAGACACGAATGAAGACATCCTCTGCCCTCAGAATTGACAACTAGCGAAGCAAACGGTGCATGCCCGAGAACGCCTCCCTGCCGAAGGAATATGTAAGGAAACTGTTGTTACTGATCAAAACAGTAAACAAGAAACAGAAAACCAGAAGCTATAGTTTTCGAATGAGGAAGTGAAGCACAAAGAAACAGAACACAAACTTGCATACGTCAATTCTCGAAGGAAACTGTCAAGTACAGGACAACTTAAACAAGAACAATAACTGCTTACAAACCACATACACGTGCAGCATATAACTGCACCTAAACATGCTAATTCACTTCCTAGAAAATTGCAAAAACACTAAAGGCATAACTAAATGAACTTGGCTATTTTTTAATAAAAAAACAGAGGAAAACAGAGGAGAAAACAAGACAGAAAACAGCAGCACTGAGACATTATAATCCAACAGAAACAGAAAGAACAGGAAAACAGCGAAGATAAAGAAGCTTTACATAAAGAAATGGCGACAGGCTCGCTCTTCCGGCGTGAATAGTGCTCGGTGGTTTTGAGGGGAGCGGCGGTCGAGATTCTGGCCTGTTTTACTGTATTGCTTTGGTAGCATAATGATGTTAATACTACAAAAATAGATGACGTTCCGTCTCAGGGGGATAGCGATGGAAGCAGTAGGCTGCTGACTAAAAGATTACGGCGATGGCGATTGTTTTCTTTTTCTTTCGTTTCGACTTTTGTTTCTAGCTGCTCTGGCGTCTATTTAAACCATTCTCAGAAACCAGGCTCAGTGACCGCGCATTCCCACTGAAAAGCACGCTTTATCGCCCACCAACCCACGCACGACGAAGAACCACGTGCTCTCTCTTCATCATCTCTCTCCCCTGGTTTGAATCTGAAAAGGAAAACAGAAAGCTCTCCCCCCCATTACCTGTACATGTTCTTGAAGTTTATCCACGGGTAGCGAGAATGAAACCGTTCAATTCCTCGTTCTGTAGTTTCTTGATATTCTACTGCGAAAAGCTTGAACCAAGTTTCCTTTTTTTCTTTTGAACCAAGTTTCCTTTTTTTCTTTCTTTTTTCATTTGGGTTGCCGGTTCTTGTAGTTGCAGAGTTCTTCCACTGTACATGGCCATTTCAATGGGAAGCATCTCGCCCGGAGTTTTGGGAGCTGTCAACTTGTATATAGCACTTGAGCTAGTGAATGTAGTGTTTGGGTTCGTTTTGGTGACGTGGGTTCTGATTGACATTCGGAAACAGAGAAGATATGGTGGTGGTGGTGATGCAGAGATAATCCACAGTGACAGAGTAATGTGCAAACTTCGAGTCTCTTCAATGGTGATTCTGCTTTGCAGTGTCATAATCTCCATGGTATACGTTAGCTTTTGTTTTTATCATTATTGGGTTCACAGAATTGTGGATGGTGAAACTGTTTCTTGGGCCGTCACTTGGATCCTCGCGTCTTTCATTTCATATTACGCTAGGAACACAATTGTCGAAGGAGGCAGAAGCAACTGGCCTCTTGTGCTAATTCTTTGGAGGGTCTATTTCACTGTTTTCTGTTCACTTTCTGTCTCTTCTTACTCCGTGTTCCAACTAAGAAAATCCAAGGAGCTGCCGCCTCTTCCCCTGCAAGCCAATACTGTTGAGTTCGTGTCCCTCCCTTTTTCACTAATGATTTCTCTTACTGTTGGTTAGGCATAGACCCGTATGGCAGTTCGTTCGTCATCGAGTTCGTATTTCTTTTGTGACAGTCGTGAAGCAGGAATTGCAAAATGAGTTGTTTTCTGTTTTAAGTGGGACTGGTGTAGTTAGGAATGCATATAATAATACATCGTCAGCAAAACGCTTGGAGAATTTGAGAAAGATATCTCGTTGGAAATAACAGTAGACAAACACCAGCAGCACATGACTAGAGAACCTTTAAACAATTAAGGAACTAAACGATGAGGAAGAAAGCGGACAAAACCAAGATCTGAAACTCCTGTAAACTTAGAAATGGTAATAGGCTAATCTGTCGAGGCGTGGAAAGTGCAGAGAACAAGAAGAAAGTCGGACGAAATGTAAAAGGAGCTGACCGATCTAACGAGCAAGGAGCGGGCAACAGCAATAACGATGCGGAAGAATCAGATCTGACAGATTTACAGACGGAAGCTTGGAGAAGTGATTGAGAGGCTGGGAGAGGAAGTCAGACCTCACTTTCGCGCTCTCTCTCGCCGCGCGGTGGTCGGAAAGAAGACCGAGGAAAGCAGGAAATGGAGGCGAAAGCAATGACAAATTGTCATCAAATGAAGTCAACTCTCATTGTACGAGCTTTGAGATTGTATGCCCATGCATGATCCGAAATTTTATGTTAAAAGTACAGACTCCATTTGAGACCAGGAGAAATACACATTGTCGAAAGAAGTAGAGCATATAAACCAGTAACAGCATTTGAATGACAACTCCAACCGATGCCCAACCGATGTCCAAATTTGGAGAAGCCACCAGAGTCTCTAGAATCTGAAAAAACCAAAAAAAAAAGATCAGAACAGAATCAAACCTTGTTCATAAGATATATCTTCTTCGAACCGGAAAGTCCATATCGAAAAAAAGAAAAACGATGTCCTCTCTCTGAAAAAGGAAATCAACACCGACAGAGCTCTTGACCCTGAAGGTGGACAGAGCCAAACGACACGTTGCCGCTGCTGAAGCTCAGCCTCCTTGACAGACAGAGCTCATTTCCGATGGCAGAGCTTCACGTGTCGTAGAGCTGAGCCTATGCCTCAGGCGTGGGCGTCGCCGTTGGCTACGCTGCCTATGTTTTTCTGTGCAACGAGAACAGGAACTTATACTTACCAGTATATAGAGAGGTTGAGTTAATAGTCATAGCAATGCAGGGTGCCTCCGAGGCTCATCCAATCTCTGCTGTCCTCGCCGTCTGTTGGAGCGGTGAAGGTAACGTGTGGACACCAGACGCCCAGGTCGAACACGGACACAGAGAACAGACCCCAGTGCAGCCTCCGCTTGGCTTCCACGAACACTTGGATCTTCATCTCCTTCCCCTTCAACGCACGCACCAGGCCCCTCACGTACAAGTCGTTGAATATGGGGATCTTCAACCCCGACTTCGCTTGGACGATGGTGACATTTTCAGGATGCTCAATGAAGCCCGGAATGAGCATGGGGCTTGAGAGGGGGAGATGATGATCGTATTTCAACAGGACCGTCATCCCAGAGTATTCGACCGCGATGCTCTTACTAGGATTTTTCAAGAAAAGGGCCAGGTTCCACTGACCCGTAATAGAGGAGCCGGTGACGTCGACGGAGGAGAGAGTGGAAGCAGGGCTCAGCTCTATATCCGGAAGGATGGAAAAAGGTATTATGAAAAATATGAGCACGGCGGAAAAAAATGTTGCAAAAAGGGCAAGAAATACACAGAACTCGACGCGGTCTTTCATTTTGAGCAGATATCTGTGGATGAATTCAGCGAGGGGAACCCAGAATTTATGAGGCTTACGTAAAACTGTTTTCAGTTCAACAACTGTTTGTTACCTAAACCATTTAGGAAAAAAATTGTTCAAACAGTTTACGTAACAAAAAAAAATCCAAAAGTCGGGAGAATTCTACGTAACTTTTAATGTTTAGAAGAAGAATTCGCAACGTCGGGAGGCAGTTTCCAACCATGCAACAAATCCGAGGGCGAAAATATGATTCTCGCCACGAAAAGATGATTTCGCCCTCGAAGTCCTCACCGCCCTCTGTATTTCTGATTCTCTCTCTGTTTTTGTGTTCATAGCAGCTCTGATGATCTTTCATTCCAGCCTCATCGTCTCTGACAACTTCTCCCTCTGATTTGAACAAAACATGATAGTTCAAGAAATTTTATATGTCACTTGAGTCCTGCATTCTGAAAGAAAATCCCATGTGTCCATCTGAACTGCTTGGCAATGTACATTTACATCTTCATTCTGTCACGTGATTTTTTTTCGATCTTTATGTACCGTAAGGAATTCCGGAAGTGATTAATCCCTTCATTATTCTCTGCTGTGTTGAATTTCTTCCAGAGATTCAGAAAGGAGGACATTTGACTGTCGGGATCGGATGCATTTATGCGGAGGTCAAATTCTTTACATATCTGGTCTTTGAACTAGCCAAAGCATCTGCATTTTATAAACTACCTATGATGATTTCCTGCTGATTATAGTGGCTGATATTCTTTATGAAATTCAGGTGAGAAGAGTCGATCGCAGGAATGTGATTGATTGTACAGTGTGCTACTATGAAGTAAATGGCTGTTATTTCCTTTTCTTCTATTGCTAGACTAGTATGTCTGCATTATGCAATAATCTTTGGCTCAAAACAATCCCCATACTAGTTTGGATATAAAATAAAGAACATGATTGCTGATGTTTCTTTGGTGAAAGTGCTTTATCATGCTGGCTATGCTCTTGACCTGGATCATAATAGCCTTAAGAGGTGCTTTTTCGCTACTGTAAGTTGTCCATATTTTAGACATCTGAGCAGATGATGGCTCCTCTGTATGGAACATTGCAGTGCCAATCTAACACAAAACTACAGAATTTGCTTGATTCATCTTCTGTGACTTATCAGAGAACCAAGTAGGTGCAAGCAAGTCGGCTATTTCTCATCATCTAGTCCTAAACGTCACATTTCTTGTAGGCTGAGCAACGAGCACGTGAAGAAAGTGAAAAGCAGAGGCGGCTAGAGTGTGGGCAAATTGCAGAAAAAGAGAAGCAAGATTTGGTTTGTCTTTTCTTCCAGTTATAATTATATCCATTCAGAAAGAACGAGAATCAAAGTAATTGGTTCTTGTCTTATTAGTTAATGAAGCAGTTGACATTTACTCTTTTATTTACAACCGCAATTTGCACCAGACTCTTAGGGCACGAATTGCTGCCAAGGCATAAGAAAAGAAGTTGGAGTTGCTGTTTTTGCACTGGACTGAGCACCCCAGAAAACTTAGCAATTCTATAAGTTTGGTTTCTCACCTTCCTGGAATACCATAGGTTCATAGTAATGTTCCTTTATACGAGTGATTTGGTCTAAGTCATCTTGTTTGCAGGTACTTCAATCATCCTTCCCTACCTCTTACTAAGTGCAGTATTCATGGTTTCTAATTATTTCCCCTGCTGCAGGTTATTTTTCCTTTTGGTCCAAAAGGGTCGCTATTCACAATTTTATTGAGCTGAAGATAAGTTTCTGTTCACATGATGGCCGTGACAAAGAAACTAGATGCTGAATTTCTGCTTTCGTTGCCATAGGTAGAATAACTCTTATTTGCTTATTTTCTTTGATGTACTTGTAAATGAAGGTGTGGCTATTATTCTATGCTAATATTATCATCTGGATAGAATGTAAGTGCGTCTCCTTAGCCGACTCTTTTGTGGACTGTAGCTGGGTTGACTAGTGTCAAAACTGTTGATGCGATGCGAGTAGAAGGTGGGTGATTAAATGCATGTTTCATTTCTTAATTGGAGAGATGTTCTCTGTAGCTCATGTCCTTTGAAAGGCATCTGCCTGATTTAAGAAACATCGGGTGCACCTATTGCCATGTCAAGATTTGCACCCGACTTTGTTCTTATAGCAATTATTATTCTTGTTTGTTCAGATGTAATTCTTTGAAGCCTGTATGCAGAGCTGTAGAAAATTGTTGGAGCTGATGGTTCTGGATGAACACCTCAATGTCGGGAAAATGAATCAAACTCTGGGCTCTGAGCCTCCTCGAGTTATGAGGTCTCTTCTTGGTAACCTTTTCAGAAAGTCGAAGTTCATCTGCTGTGAGCATTTCTTTGCTAATCCGATGAGCGCGTCGCTATTATAATGATGTTGTACTCTGTTGTATCCATGTAGCTGCCTCCGCTAAAGAGAATAGGAGCAAGATTCATCGGTGGAAAGACAGATATCCATGATGCTGCTTGCCATGTTATTGCAAGACTTAAAAAAGGAAAGGGATGAAGCCCAGTCATTACTTGCATGGGTTGAAAGACAGATATCCATGACAGTATCTTCTGATATTGCAGTGAATGCTCCTGCCTTGAGCAATGGGAGAAAAGGTTCTTCCTTTTTACGTCTTGCGTAGCTTTTTGGCATTTGATCAGTGATCAAGTAGTTACTTCAGCTTTCTTTGTATGTCATAGCTTCTCTAGATGAAGAGTCAGGCTATGCTGGGAAGAAATTGCGATTCTGCAAGCATCATTGCTGTGATAATAGATTGTAACTTAGCACTTTCTCAACAGCATAAAAAGCAACAGGTACATTAGGATCAGTTTTTAGGCCTTCTGGTTTTACTTTTTATGCCATAATTTTTCCCTTGTCCTTTTGGCGGCGGCTTTTTATTTTCATTTTCACTTCTCATTCATGGTTATATGTTCTAATCTATAACTGACCTTAAGTGTTGTCAGATTCCCTCTACACTGGCACCTGTTGAGGATGTGGAGAGGTACAGCCAACTTTCTAGTTATCCGCTGCATGAAACTGGCAAACCGGGCATCACAACTCTTGACATTTGTCATTCCAAGGTGGGATTCTAAATATTCCTCTTTCATCCAGAATTTGTTATATGTAGCTGATGTTTTGGCTGAAAATGCTTCCATTGTTTGTGTGCTTCATGTGCTGATAATTTAACGCATGGTCGTCAAACATATATTAGGATTTTGACCTTTCATCTGTCTTCTTGTAGAACCAAAATTAGGCTAGTCATGTTGAGCATGTTATGATGGAAGGACTGGTGAATAATGCTTGATTTGGGTTAGTTTGGGAATGCCTCGTCTTCAAGAATTTGCATTGACAAAATAAACGAAGACATGCTTGAGTCTAAGGGCTTGCAATGATCTGCACACTATGCAGGTGTGGCAAGGTTCTGAACATGGGAGCTTTAACTGTCGGGATACATTGAAAGATCATACTGCTGAGGCACTCTTAGTGACCTTTTTTTCTTAATTAAATTCCTTCATTTCAACTATGAAAAGGAAAAGCAGATTCCATGTCATGTCTGTCTTGGTCGTAGTCATAAACATGCCTTCTCAACAGCTTATGTTGTATTCGTAGCTGAAACATGCTTCCTTGGTGTAAACTTTATGTCTCTTGCTTGTATGAAATCCTTTTGCCTGTTTTCTTGCTTCATTGGTTTAGTCAACTATCTCAATGATTTGATTTTTCCTGTCATCTAAAGCATGGATGTCATTCTCCTATTAGTATTGTTCATTTATGTACTGAGTCAAAATAGATTTAAATACAGTCACGAGGCTAAAAAACACAGGCAGTCTAGAGAAGAAATAGAATCTAGTCTCTATTGGAACCAAACACATGATTTTGATCCACAGTGATGGTAATTTCTTCATCATTCATGTGCAGTTGAACTGTGAAGCTTATTGTCTGCCAGCTTGCATAAGAACATGATGATTTATCATGTGCATCATCTGATTTAGTGTTTTGATGTAAGTGGATATCTTTTGGGAATATTTGTCAGGTTGATCAAGAATACTGCAATATTAATTGTTCGTGCCTCCACATTTTTTCTGTCTCTATTACTAGGATGATGGCGTGAACATTGTTGAACTGTACTGTAGCCTTGGCTTAGATTCTTTGCTGCAGTCATCTGTAGATTGGAGGTTCAACTGAATTGCTTGTCATGCCTCGTAGATTTGATTTTAAACTGTGTTATTTAAGGTTTGTCATTTCCAGTGAGAATTCAAGTTTTCTGGTTGGGTATTTTCGATATGTGGCGTTTTAATGCCATGGTAAACTTGGCAGATAATGAAGGATTACCTTAGAAAGCTTCAGTTTTGCACTTTACATTATAGTGCTATAGAGATGGAGGTATCTGGTAGAACTTAATCTAGGGTGATGGCTTAATGGGACTGGGGCAATCTTATTCTTCTACTTTTTTTGGTGATGAAGCCGCTGACACATCTTTCTAAATTATTCTTCTCAGATGGGTTTGTCTTTTTTTTTTCCCTAGAAAATAGATCATTAAAATAAAGTGCAGACTATGTATATCTTGATCTTGGAAGTGAATTTTAGTACTTTGTGGATGTGCTGCTAGCTCTGGAGTTCTGGAGGGAATAAAATGCAAATAACCCATTTTCAAAGGCCTACGTTGACCTATTTGCTGGTTTACTGAGTAGAGCCAGCTTAACCTGGTCGAACCAGGTCAACTCCGGTTCTTGACCTAGACATTTTACATAATAAGACTGAACTGGACCAGCTTCCCGTATCTAGTTGGACCATCCAGTTCGGTTAGGTGCTCAAAACATTGATATGTGCATCACGATCGCCAGATACATATTAGCCAAAATCACATGAATTCAGGAATAGTAAGCAAATAGAAGACCCCTTGGATCTTGGTCAACTAGGTCAAACAGCTGTACGGTTGCATTCTTAAATACAAATTAGGGCAAATGAGAAGGACCATTTTTTAGTGGAGGCATGCGAAGATGAAAGAAGAATGAGGCAGGCAAGTCATAGGTCTCTTTTCAACATTTTAAGTTACAAATATTACTCAGAATGAAAACGACCTTTTTCTGGTGCTAGGTCCACCGAACTAGGACATTTTCCGATGGCCCTTACATTCAGTTTTTATTCTTTTGCTTATTGATGATGGATCAATAAAAGGAAAAATAAGAATGTTTGCTCAAAATTTTCGTACATCAGGAAAAGGCTAAGGAAATGGTTCCTACAGAAGTTTTTGGGGTTTCTAGAGGGAAAGAGTTTTTTTTTTCCCCTTCCATACGAGCAATGAAGGGTAGCAATGGCAGAATGGTGGTGAGTTCAATTAGAAAACTGAGAGGAACAAAGGATTTCCCGATAGCAATAGCCTTCAATCAGTGCTTAGTTTCAAGTCCTCGCATCTCGTGACAATTTAGGGCATAAGAAGTTCAATTTAAATAGAAATAGATTTTTTAATCTATGGACTCGTAGGCTCTTCTTTTTCCTTTGCTTGGAGGTAAATTAAGCTCTTGAAGAGACTTTTTTGGCATTGCCCACAACATTTTTGCATTTCTCCTATCGCATCTTTGTCAACATGGATACATCTTTTCTTTGCTCAATCTAGAAGAGAGGGACATGACAGTTATCCTTAACTTACACTGCTCATGAAGCAGCTTGTCAAGGACCAGTTATTTTCTTGTTGTTATAGGCAATTCTGAATTGTGTTGTAGCCATAACGATTATTATGCCATAACTGGTAGTAGTACAGCCATTTCAATTGGTATTTTTTCATGAAAAGCAAACATGAAGTAATCTAGCCACTTCAATTGGTATTTTTTCATGAAAAGCAAACATGAAGTAATCTAGCTATGCTGATCACACCCGATGATTAGCAAAGCATGAAGGCAAATGCTAGCAATTTATTTTTATTGGAATGATTCTTTTTATTTATTTGTAATTTTTCTCTCTGGATACAACTATATTTTTTGTTCCCATAGTTGTCTATTAAAACCTCAAATAGTCAATTTTTTATTGGGATGAATTTTTTTAAAATTTTCTCTCTATTTTCGTTCCCATAGTTGTCGATTAAAACCTCAAATAGTCAATTCTATAGAGTGATCCGGGGAATCTCTATTTCTATCAGTATTAAATTGAACGAAAGTCTTGTTTAAGAAGAGAATGGAATTTCTTGAATTTCTTGGGCATTTTGTAAATCTATCCTAATAATTAAACAAATCCCATCATGACTTCGCTCTCACTTTTTTTATTAAAAAAAAAAAAAAAAGTTTGTAAAAAACCGTTGTAAATATTTGTCGTGCCCTACAATTACACTTTACTTTAGATAGCAATCATAATTAACAATGTTCAACATAATTGACAAGTTATCTATGAAGTTTACCCATCTTAATTTGGACTCAAAAAATTATTGAGTATTCCATGAACATTGAACTCCCCATTATTTCCCTTATAGGTATGTTTAAAAAGCAGATTGAAAAAAAAAAGATGTATATATGATTATCGATTGAACTTTCATTTCCCTTGTATTTGTTGAACTTCCAAAAAATACATGTATGAAGCACATATTATAATACATTCAAATAAAGAGAATTCAACTTTTAACTAATTTCTGATTTTTAACGGTTAACTAATGATGTGACCTATCAATTATCATTTATATTGGTTATATGATATCATACCACACGAGATTTATGATATTTGGAAATACTAAAAAAATAATTTTAGACTAGATATTTTTTAACAAAATCTTGTATCATTAACGAATATGTAAGTTTTCTCATCCATAGTTCAACGTAGACTCATGGTATCATCATTTTAGATTATATCATACTAATTACGAAATTTTCTTACATACTATTTTAAAAAAATGATGATAAATACATATTCATATTCCTAATATTATAATCTCCACTTCATATAAACATTACCACCGGAGGAATGTGGTATGATGACTTTACACCTTAGATTGAAGCCCACAACATGTACTGTAACTAGAAGCAAGTGGACCACATAAAACTATAGATCAGATAACTTATATCTTATTTGATGTTTGGGTTAACAGAGTGGAGAGGAGGGGAAAGAGTATCAAATTGATTTTTTTTTTTTTTTTGTCCAAGAATATTTGATCTTTCTTGAGTTGTGGAAGATTTCTCTAACGAAGAGGGGAGATGGCTTTCGGACATAATAGAGTAAGCATCCTTTCGAAAATGATTTCTATAATCTCTCCTCACTAGAAATATCCATTTCACTTCCCATCAATTTTCCTTAATTAAAATTAGTTCTCTCATTTTCCACAATTATTTCGAGGGAAAGATCGCAACTAATCTCAAAAGGTATTGGGTGGGGGGCACGTTGCCAAAGAATTCGAAATTTCCGGAGGCAATTTCCAACCACGCAACAAATCCAAGGGCGAAAATATAATTCTCGCATTGAAAAGACGATTTCGCCCTCAAAGTCCTCACCGCCCTCAGTCACATGATCGGTCACGTGACGTCACGTGACCGACCTTAAGGCGAACTTGCGGTTGGAGTCGGCGCGGGCGTACATTGAAAACCAATTCGGAAAAAATATCGAGGGTTTTATGCCAAAATCTAGAGATACAGGGTGGGGCGAAATCAATAACCACCCTAAAATCCGGGGCCAAATCGTAATTTCTCCGGTCAGAAATCACGAAAAATCAAATTCCGCTCATTTGAGGCATAATATGCTCTTGCAAATTGAAAGACCGCTTATTTTATTGTATTGTTAGATTCCGTAGGCTAAGAAGCAAAAGGAGGAATCTGCTCAATAAAATGATAAACTGTGAAAACATTATTTTTTAAGTAAGTCATATCAAAAGTATGGGTGATCAATTTCAGGATTGGTCGATGGAATTTATCAAGTCAAAATCGGTTAAAAATTCATGGAATTGGATAGCAATCCTATCGGCCCTGAAATGGCTTGGGGCCAATTCGGGAATAAGCTAGGTGTTTTTAATTATTATTATTTAAATTTCAGTGAAGTTTAATTCCTGTGCCACTCCTTCATTTTTGCCCTTTTTCAGGATGGGGAGTTTTAACTTTTAAGAAGGAAGAGAAATAGAAACCAAGATATATGAAATCAATTAAGTTTTCTTTATTTTTCTTTGTGCAAATATGCTAAAAATATTTTTTTTTTTTTTTTTTTTTTGGAAAAGAGCTAAAAATTATTTTCTTTTGGTCTCAAATAAGTAAAATTCAGAAGATGGGTCCCTCACAATCCTTCACCATCTGCAGCACAAGATTTCTCCAATACAAACAAATACAAGAAAGGCTATAAAAAAAAAATCCAGAAAAATGACCAAAATAAGAGCAAAAGAGGAAGTAGGGTCATTGCTGGTTCTACCGATTCAGCACGAGGAATTCGAGACCGACCGGTTTCCAAATTTTTGGAATAAAAAACTTGAAGACAAATCGTCTAATAAATTAATTTTGCCTCGAAATTTGTCAAGTAATTACAAATGACCTTTTGATGTATCAAAGTTTCGCAATATGTCTCTTGATTTTTCAAAAAATCTTGACAGTCTTCTCCTTACGGTGACGGTAAATTACAAGATTTTTAATTAGAATTAAATAATGAAAGAAGACTAAAAAAGAGATGAAGAGAAAGAGGTTGGGGATGGGGAGGATGGGCAGGCCATTGATCCCTTGTTTAGGTCTTGAATCGATTTTCAACTACTATCGACTCGTGCATTTTAATTAGAATATAAAAATGAAAGGAAGTAGAAAAAAAGAAATGAACAAACGAGCGGGGAGGAGGGGAAAAGAGTATCCAATTGTTTTTCTTTTTTATCCAAGAATATTTGCTCTTTCTTCAGTTATGGAAGATTTCTTTTACGAAGAGGCGAGATGGGTTTCGGACATAATAGAGTAAACATCTTTTACGAAGAGGCGCGTTGCAAAAGAATTCGAAACGTCGAGATGGGTTTTCCAACCAGAGTAAACAAATTTTACCAAGAGGCTCTGTTTAAAAATTCGAAACGTCGGGGGCAATTTCCAACCACGCAACAAATCCAAGGGCTCTGTTTAAAAAAAAAAACAAATCCAAGGGCGAAAATATAATTCTCGCCGCGAAAAGACGATTTCGCCCTCGAAGTCCTCCACCGCCCTCGGTCACGTGACCGACATTTGAGGCGAACTTGCGGGTCGGAGTCGGGGCGGGCGGGCGTACGTTGAAAAACCAATTCGGAAAAAATATCGAGGGATTTATGCCAAAATCTCGAAATACTGGTTGGGGCGAAATCAATAAACACCCTAAAAATCTGGGGCCGAATCGTAATTTTTCCCGGTCGAAAATGACAAAAAAATCAAATTTCGCTCCTGCAAATCGGAAGTCGCACTCGCCAGAGAGAAGCTCCTCCCAAAAACCCCTAAAGCCCTCTCTCTCTCTCTCTCTCTTCAACAGCAGCCATGGCGATGCGCTTGGTCCGCTTCCGGCGAGCCCTCGCCGCGCCGCCGCCGGCCGCCCTCCGCCGCCCCCTCGCCGCGCTCCCCCCGGCCCCCGCCGGCCCCGCGCCGTCCCGTCCCCGTCGCGGCATGCGACGCCGCCTCCCGCGGCAACGGCTCTGCGGCCTCGCTCCTCGTCGCCGGCGGCGGCGGCGGCGGCTCGGCGTCGTCGCTGCTGTTCTCGCGGTCGCTGGCCTACAACGCTGGCGGGTACAACGACGGCGACAAGATCGATCCGGACACGGTGCTCTTCGAGGGGTGCGACTTCAACCACTGGCTCATCACCGTGGACTTCCCCAAGGACCCCAAGCCCACGCCCGAGGAGATGGTTCGCACCTACGAGGAGACTTGCGCCAGAGGACTCAACATCAGGTTTTGAACCCGAGAGAAAGACATCTCCCTTAGAATGATTAGTTGACATGTTTATCTTATTGTTTCTGTGGCCGGACTATGGAGTTTACAGTGCTAGATCTAGTCCAAAGTGTTTAGCTTAGTGCCTTATCAATTTTGTGACAAAGACTCCATTATATTGTTGCCCATTAGTGGTAGCTTGAGCATTGCCAATTGAAGACAGAGGTGGAGTGGGTCATCAAGAGGCTTTGGAGCCTTATGTTTAATTTAAAGATGTAAAATTTGAAAATGAGTGTTGCTTGGAGATTTATGGGTGTCTCAGTACTGGCAATGCTTAGGGAAAAGTCAGGTGTTGCCGAAAAGCATTGCCAATACAGGTTGGAAGTCTAATGAACTCTAATTTATGGGAGGGATTGAAGCCCTCCTCAACAGTAAAAGAAAAAAAAGGGATTTCTGGGAAATTGGGATGCTCTTCCGATGCAGGGAAGAGGTGATATGGTAGTTAAGGCAGAATGTCAGTGGTGTAAGGTGACATATCTTTTAGAATTGGCTAGTGATTTTGGAAGAGGCTGAAGTTTCTCTCTTTTTTAACTGGTTGCAACTTGGGGAGGTCAGCCCCTGGGCTAAAGGTTTGACTTGTTCTCATAACTCATTGAAGCTACTCAAGTGTCTGCGCCTTTCCACCCAATAGGGGCTGTGCAGATGAACCAAATTGGAATGAACAAATTAATCAGACTGGAAATTGGCACTGGGATGAGCCAAAAAATGTTCAGGGTCTGAATTGAGTATTTCTTATGGGGGTAAATGATACTAATAGCCCCTAAAATTTGGTCTAATGTGCATTTTCATTCTTGACTTTTCATTCATTCTGTGTCTCCTCTGAACTTTCTGCTACAATGTAGTCTTTTTGTTTCATTGAATGAGGGAGAAAGAAAACACATGTCCCTTAACTATCGCATTATGTGCAATCTAGTCCCTAAACTTTCAATTTGTCAATCTAGTCGCTCACCTTTCCACAACAAAATCAGATTGGTCATGTGGTATCATTCTCAAGTTTTCATAATTGTAGTATTGTCTAAATTGAATATTATCTTTTCATTTCAATTTATTTTCTAAATCATTTTTTTTTTTATAGTCAATGATCCTTGTGAATTGTACAAAAGACTTCTTTGAATTTGTAAGGAAAATTTGAGGAATTAGATTGAATGAATTGTAATTTGAGGGACTCGGTTGCACATTACCCAATAATTTGGGACTTGTGGCGATATTTTCCCATGGGTGATCAAACAAATGGACCACATTATACATTCACAAGTAAATCAAGAACCACATTGAATGAATTAAAAGTAAGGATGACATCGTACATTGGGCTGAAGTTTAGGGACAATGACACTATTGTCCCTTTTTATCCTTCTGACAGCATTTCTTCTCGCTGTACTTTGGAATGTCATGGTAAGGCTTTTTCTTATCTTGTAATTTTCTTAAGTAAATGTCAAGTGAATGATTCTCATAGTTGAAAGCTAGGTAATTTAATTTTTCTCTGCATTTACACTAGATATGCCAGTTTCTGTTGAATCATTGCTGATATTTCTTAGTTGCGTGTTGAATGAGATGACATTTTTTGTGTTTCAGTTTGGAAGAAGCAAAAAGAGAATTTATGCCTGTAGCACCACCACTTATCAGGGGTTTCAGGCCGTGATGACTGAAGCAGAGTCAGAGCAATTTAGAGGCAAGTGTCTTTAATCAGTTTCTCATTGGAATCAATGAATGATAGTATCTCATCATCGATCTGCACTGACTTATTGAGCTATAAACAGATCTACCTGGAGTTGTCTTTATATTACCTGATTCCTACATTGATCCCCAAAACAAGGAGTATGGAGGTATGATTTGACTACACAGGGAATTTAATCTAGTAGACATCTCTGCCCCAACTTTTGCATTCAATTAATCCCTTCAGCCTCTAATTCCTTAATCCCAACTCTGTGACATGTTTATGGTAACCCTGGAACGCTTGTTATTTTGTTGAACTTTCTAATTATTAGGTGACAAATATGAAAATGGAGTAATCACGCATAGGCCACCACCAGTTCAGTATGGGAGGCCGGGAGGTAGAGGGCGTGAGCGCAATAGAAATTATGACCAACCTAGATATGACCAGCAAGGAGGTCAAATGCCAAACAGACAAGGGAGCCCCCAATATGGTTATCAAGGACCTATGCATCGGGATGCTCCACAAAATTATCCTCCTCAGCAAAGTTATGGTCCCCCGGGGCAAGGTGAAAGAAGAAATCCCATGCCAATGGGCAATATGAATTATGCCCCTGGTGGAAGGGATACATATCAAGGGCAGAGGAGGGATCCAGTACCTTCATACCAGGGAAACTATAATCAACAGGGTCATAACAACAGTTACCATCAGCAGCAGAGAGACCCACCACAAGGAGATAGATGGAGCTCTGCACCTCCAGTGCAGAATGATTATAGGAGCGACAATCGGAACTATGCACCTGCTCCTGGTGGAACATATGGGCAGGGTTCTGATGGATTTCAAGGGCAGGGTAATGGTAGTGCACATGGCCAAGGAATGAATCCCAGTTATGGACAGAATTATATGGGATATGGCGAAGGTCAAAGGTTCACACCACCAGGGCAAAAGAATGTGCAGGAAGACCAGTGGAGCACACAGCAAGACCAGAGGAGCTACAGACCAGAAGGACAAGGGGGAATTGAGCAAGTAAGTTTTTATAGTCTATTGAAATAGATCCTTGAGTGGAGTAATACATAAAGAGTATGTTAGTCATTACTTGTTAGCCATGTGTAAAATGATTATCATTGTATGGGATTTCAACTATGCCAAGTTTGGGTGATGCATTGAGGCAAATGAGTACTTTTCTATGCATCTGCCATAAGATTATGAAGAATTGGTTTTGATTGTTGCTATTTTACTCTTGAGAGGTGTTAAGTGGGATGCTTAGCGAGATTTCTTCACTGAACTTGGATAAGGGGGCGGTTGATCTATGTCGTGTGTAAACTTAAGTAGTTTACAGTGGGCGGTTGCTTTTGTGAACAAGGGCCACAGAGTTAGTCTTGCTGCTATTCCAAAGTAATGCACATTTTCTTGTTTTAAGATGGAGATACATGCTTGCACTGCATCTGTCATGACATTGGCTTTAATTTTGGTTGCGGGCTGGACCTTGAAATTAGCCATTTTTTCTGTGATTAAAATACAGATGAACTTGTCCTGTTGCATTATTTTTTGTGCATACTCATCCAAATCTCATTATATTGTGTATTTTCTTTTCCTCTCGGCCGGAAGCATACTTCTGCATTGCAGTCTTTTAACATGAGAATTTTGCTATCTGATGTGTTATTTTGTTTTCCGTGGGGTTAGCTTTTCCAAGTTTATGGGCAAGGTAGGCTCACAGGCATTCTTTACCTCTTGCTTTGCCCCGGAAATATGATAGAAAAGAGAGATTATTTTAGTGTTGTCCAGTATTGCATTTGCTTTTCTTCTCGTCAATTTTGCCGTGACCATGACCATCTGATTGCTTCATTTGGGGATATCTTAACTTGTTACATTGTAGCTGTTAAGTGTGAGCTTTTCTTTTCTTGCTGCCTCTGACATACCTCAACACCGCTGTCTTCTGCAGAGGAGATATTAGAGAGCTCAAATGGGGTCCTTGGGATGGCAAGGCTTGCAAAGATGGTGATTTACATGACTTCTCTCGAGAGGATTTGATGTGGTTCCTGCAGGAGTCACGATATTACACATGGTCAGGATAGTAGGTTGAGAACTAAGTCCTCTTTTTAGATCATGTCATTTTTCATATACGCTGGCGGTTCTCTCTATAAATAATTGTGAGGTATGGATGGATTCCCCTGTGTGGGTATTTGTGCATGCATGCAAGTCCAAGTTCAGCAAACATGCATGGAAACAATAATAATCACTACAAAATGCATATCCCATCTCCCTCACCAAAATTAATACGATCATGAGCTGGATTATGCATTTGTTTTCTTCCAGAAAATTTGGATTTCTTGCGTCAGACTTAACTTTCGTCGCCGAGTCTGTGTACTTATTCAAAATATACCTCGTTGGATCGTCACTTTCTTGCACCACTGGTGAATAAGCTGCTTTACTAAATGCCTGGATATGGTTCAACGAAACTTGTTGCCTTTTTCCTCTAGATCTCACACATACCCGTGTGATTTTTTCTCCTTTTCAGTGGACTATGGTAAAGTCAATTAATTTAAGTTTTGCTAATGACTAGAGAGGATGAATCGAATGACATTCGATCGACCCCCTAATTCCCCGCAATTACTTTCCCATCAACCATCTAAAATTGAAAGGTGTACCTCATCGGGTCACATAAGAAAGGGAGTCAACAAGACGAGTACTTGAGATAAAGATGGTTTACACATCATCATCTGAGGCTTCCCACCATCTTCGCTTTCGATTTTTCCTGTATTTTCTCTCTGTAGTGTTGTCTTTTGACCATTTCCCTCTGTTTTCTCTCTCCAACGAGCGAAAACCTTGCAAAGCTCTTTTTCCATTGTCTGGTGTCTTTTCGTCTTCCCAATTCTGGGTCCTCCTTGCTTTTTCCAACACCAGGTAACTCTCCTTTTCACTCTTTTTCCTTCTCGTCAAGCTATTTTCCCAAGGCTTCAGATTTCCGGGCATACTGTTTTTACCTATCGATCAATTGTGATATGAGGATTGTCATTTCCTTGAATTACAAGATCTGTTAATATTTGTTCTTTTTGGAAAATTTATTAAATATTTTCTTGTACCTTTTTTAATGAACTTTCAAATGGGATCATTTTCTCTCATGCGCAAGAAAAATAATGTACCCTAATTCCGTGTGATTTTCAGCAAGGAGCACCTGCGGATCCTAATTCTGCAGAGACCGAATTCGTTGAGGGTTTCAGAAATTAAGCGAACAAATCGGTACATTCCTTTAGGGCAACTGAGTTTCAATTTAGCAGACCGCATCAGCTTTTATTAGGTGCGAAAGTCTGCCCAAATTTGGGTTAAATTGAGGTGATCAAGGAGTGCTTGAGAAGATGGAAGATTCGCACCCGGCGCAAAGAAGCGTGGGCAACGAGGATGAAATCCCAGGGAACGCAGACACTGAACCGGGAAAACTCAATGGGCTTAACGTCACAACAGGGCCAATCTTCTTGCACGGCGAATTGGACATGTACATAGTGGAGGCCAAATCCCTCCCAAACATGGACCTGGCCTCGGAGAGAATGAGGCAGTGCTGCTCCATGATCGGGCCACCCTGCGTGCCTGCGTTACACGGGCAGCGGCCCGTCCCTGCCCGCTCCTCAGGGAAGAACTCAATGATCACGAGTGACCCCTACGTATCCGTCTGCCTGGCGGGAGCCACGGTTGCCCAGACCCGGGTGATCCAGAACTGCGAGAACCCCCTGTGGGACGAGCGGTTTTGCGTTCCCGTGGCGCATCCGGTTGTGAAAGTGGAGTTTCATGTGAAGGACAATGATGTGTTTGGGGCTGAGCTCATTGGGGTCGTGGAGATACCAGTGGCCAAGATCGTGTCTGGCAACATGATCAATGATTGGTTCCCGATAATCGGCAACTTCGGGAGCCCTCTCAAGCCCTACCCGGAACTTCACGTTTCAATCCAATTCAGGCCAGTCAATGACAACCCCTTATACAAGGATGGTGTTGGGGTTGGGCCAAACTATGTTGGTGTCCCAAACACATATTTTCCACTTAGGAAAGGTGGGGATGTGACACTGTACCAAGATGCTCATGTCCCAAAGGGCAAGCTGCCTCAGATTTTGCTTGATGATGGGAAGATTTATGAGCAAGGCGGGTGCTGGGAGGACATATGCCATGCCATTTTGGAGGCCCACCACTTGATCTACATCATTGGTTGGTCCATTTATCATCCCGTGAGGCTTGTGAGAGAGCCCACAAGGGAATTGCCGAATGGAGGAGAGCTCTCTTTAGGGGAGCTCCTAAAGTACAAGTCCGAGGAAGGTGTCCGAGTGGTCGTGCTTGTTTGGGACGACAAGACTTCACACGACAAGTTCCTCTTGAAGACGGTAATACTAAACCATGCTTACATGTAATTCATTGTTGAAACATGGAAATGTCTTTATGGTTTGCGAAATGATCAGAATATTGCTGGGTCGAGAAAAATTTGTCTGCCCACGGCTTCCAACACTATTGATTTGTTGGGCCAGTGCAGTAGAGTGGTTCAAGTTACGACTAATGCATCAATGGTGATGAGAGCCGTATGCGAACACATTTTTTATTCTACCAGCATCGCATTTAAGGATCACCCTTTTATCAATGGTGCATAGTTAGTAAAGGATTTTCTTACTTTTAGTGTTGGCTTAATGAACATTTACAGAATAAGAAGTTTTCTGTTTTTTAACACAAAGGCTGGAATAATCAAAATCTTGACCTTTAATAGTTCTTTCTTTCAGTTAGCCTTTACAAAATGCGAATGGAGAATATGTTATATCATGGCTCTTTCTTGGATAAGTATCCTTATTTATGGTGCAACCCACCATTTGGCCAAATTTCAAATCCATGCTCTTTGTGACAGAAAATCTGTATGTTTATCAACTTAGGAAAAGATAGTTCTTTATTGAGATCTCTCATCATTGAGACTCGGCATGTGCCATGTTGTTAGTGCAGGATGGAGTGATGCAAACTCATGATGAAGAGACGAAGAAGTTTTTCCGACACTCTGGCGTCCGCTGTGTGCTTGCTCCTCGTTATGCAAGCACCAAACTCAGCATTTTCAAGCAACAGGTATGTATCCTTAGATGTTTAGGTCGATTCTTAATCAAAATCTCATTGTTTGATTGCATCAAAAGCATTGCTTTTGCTGTATATTACCTGATTATTCCATTCGGGTATAATTTCATAGGAAAGTTTTCTTTTCATTAGACAATCCACGGAAGTTATTGATCTGTCTCATGCTGTCTAGATCATATCATGTGTTCTCTAACCTAATGACATGCATTTAGGATAGTTCTAATAGGGAATTTTACAGTGTTGCAGAGGCTGCCCATTTGATTGAAATCTAGCATAAATCTACGGAAATGTTTGGTTTAATTTGTTGGTGTATGGATCTTTTGTAGTCCAGGTGGTGGGGACCTTGTACACGCACCACCAAAAGTGTGTGGTTCTCGACACTCAAGCCTCGGGAAACAACCGCAAAATAACGGCTTTCATTGGTGGGTTGGACCTATGTGATGGCCGATACGACACTCCCGAGCATAGACTCTATAGCGATCTTGACAGTGTCTTTAAGAATGACATTCACAACCCAACATTCATGGTAATTAAGCTAATGTTTACCTTCAGCACCGTAAAGACATGTAAATGTTATTTTCCAATCATTTGATCATTGCTTTTTCTTTTTTTTTTTTTGTAACAATTGTAGTCCACTGTCAATGTCCCAAGGGAACCGTGGCATGATCTACATTGCAAAGTTGAGGGACAAGCTGCGTATGACATATTGAAGAATTTCGAACAGAGATGGAAAAAGGTGGCGAAGTGGCGCGAGTTCAAGCTGAAAAACGTCAGGCATTGGCATGAGAATGCTCTCTTAAGGCTTGACAGGATTTCATGGATACTTTGTCCCTCGACAAGTCCCGATGGTGACAAAAAAGTACAAGTTAGGGACGAAGATGACCCGGAAAATTGGCACGTGCAGGTTGGGAAACTTTATGTAAAATTAATGACCATTTTTGAGGACTTCATTCGTAAACAAAACAAAGTGTAATGATAGTCTTTCATTTCTATTTTACGTTGGTATAGATCTTCAGATCGATTGATTCGGGATCTGTAAAGGGATTCCCAAAGAGCATTGAAGAGGCTGCAAAGCAAGTAAGTTTTAGCTGCTAATACCATGCTAGTAGATAGGCAAGTGGCCGTTATATATGTAACTCGAAAAGTTTTCCTCACATTAGAAAGTCACTTTTCTTTCTTATGCACAATCCTTAGTGTTTTTGAATATAGATTGAAGTCCACAATGATAATGTTGCTTCTTTCAATCTCTTCATGGTTGCAGAATCTTATATGTGGAAAGAACTTGAAAGTTGACAAGAGCATTCACATGGCTTACGTGAAAGCGATTAGATCGGCGCAACACTTCATCTACATTGAAAACCAGTATTTTCTTGGCTCTTCCTACCATTGGCCATCATACAAAAATGCAGGTATAAGTTTCACATTTCTATTCATTCTGACTGACTTGAGTTTAGTGAGCAATAGCACCTCTAGTAAAGAGTATTCAGACTTTGCTTCCTCTGGGGATTGTGTATCAGCTCATAATAGCTAGAACTCACTGTGTAAGGCATTAAAATTGACTTCTGTTTCAATATGTTATATTTCTGAGATCAAAACTTTTTAAATTTAGATTTTTTCCCCCATTTCTAGTTTTGTTTCGGCCTTTCTAATTTCTTGAGTTCAAGTTTTGATGGCAACCAACGCTTGATTTGGTTTTGACAAGCAGGTGCAAACAATCTAGTGCCGATGGAGCTGGCATTGAAGATCGCAAGTAAGATAAGTGAAAACGAGCGCTTCTGTGTGTATATAGTGATACCGATGTGGCCGGAGGGTGTCCCTACTAGTAATGCAGTGCAGGAAATTCTCTTCTGGCAGGTCAGATCAAGGATAAACTCTTTCATCTTGCAAAGAAATAGCGATGACACATGCCTCTCGATAACGGTATATCAATAAATATAATGTCCTAGCAAATTGAAACTAAATGACACAATGAACAGAGTTAAGTAGAAAAGGAAGTGATCCAAGCAGAACAAACCTAGCTACTTAAAGGGGAAAATTTGAGACCCGACCTTGTTTAGTCATCTTAGTATTTTCTCCAAGCTGATAAACATTCACTACTCTCATATTAGTGTATTGATAATGTGGACAGGGACAAACCATGACGATGATGTACAAAATTATAGCCCAGGCTCTCGAAAAAGCCGGGTTGTCACACAAGTACCATCCGTCAGATTACTTAAATTTCTATTGCCTTGGCAAGCGGGAGCCCTTGTCCTCTACACAGTCTTCATCCCAAGCAATGAATCAACAATCTGAAAATAATGCCTTGGTATATGTCTATACTCTTTTCATGGATTCTTCCTTTGACTTATCTGTTAAAAAGCAAAACAAAAATAGTCATTAAGAGCTATGGTTTTTGAATGAGTGGTAAAAAGACTTTCTGCTTTGAAACATGCTGTCGTTTCTATCCATGCAGGCTTCGGTTCAAAAGTTTCGCAGGTTCATGATATATGTGCATGCCAAAGGGATGATAGTAGATGATGAGTATGTGATCATGGGATCGGCAAATATCAACCAAAGATCTCTAGATGGCTCAAGAGACACTGAAATCGCGATGGGGGCCTATCAGCCGCATCACACTTGGGCTGGGAAAAAGAGGCATCCGCATGGCCAGGTTAGTATATCGGATTAGCCTCTTATCTAAATGGAGGTACTAGGTAGACACCCTTGCGAGTGTAGCGACATATATCAAAACCTTAAGCTTGTGACTAATAATGTTAACTTTTGCTGTGCAGGTTTATGGTTATAGGATGTCGCTTTGGGCGGAGCACTTGGGAGATTTAGAGGACAGTTTTAGGGAACCTCAAAGCACTGAATGCGTGGAGGAGGTGAACATAATAGCCGAACGGAATTGGAAAGCTTATGTGGATGAGGACCAACATAATCCCAAGGAAATGAGAGGCCACCTGATGCAGTATCCCATCCATGTGAGCAGAGACGGTAAAGTTGGTCCTTTGGCTGGTTTCGAAACGTTTCCCGATGTGGGTGGCAAAATCCTCGGATCACCCACCACTCTTCCCGATGCTCTCACGACATGATCGACTATGTAAAATTAGTGGCATTCGATTCTAAGAGTGTGCAAATGCAATGATATATAACAAAATTTTCAAGTGATTTTGGGTTAAATCACAGTGTTTTGAGCAGCTGAAATTGAGAATAATGAGTAGAGTGAGCATTCATGAGCAGGACAAAGTGAGTTGTGATTCAGATGGATACTCTCTATTAATTAAAGCAAGTTGTGGAAAGGACACGCGATGCCATTGTATAAAATGCTTTGGATGAGTTGATGTTATCGTGTGGACATTAAGATAAATTCATATGGTTCATCAAGTTCTTCTTGGCTAAGTGTTTTCCATTTGAGATTTATAGCATAAACTTCTTAGAGGGAAAAGATTCAACTTTTTCTGATCAGGGACCTCAATCAGCAGGGTCATAAAAAATCATTACTATCATCAATAGAGAGACCTGCTGCAAGGAGATAGATGGAGCTCTGCACCTCCATTGCAGAATAGTTTATAGGAGAGACGATCGGAACTAGGGACCTACTCCTGGTGGAACATATGGGCAGGGTCTTGATGGATTTCAAAGGCAGATTACTGGGAAGGAAAACAAAAATCGTATCTTTGAAACATCATTCTGAACTGTAGTGACCAGTGAACACTTCGAGGAAGTAAAGGACAATATGAATGAGTAGGTTGCAATTGGTGTTGTGCCTGGTATGTTGGCACAAACACACACACTTGAAGGATCAATTAGATTTAAGCAATAGCTCTTGTAAATAAGCCTTGAATGCTGAGCATCGAAGGAGAGGAAGAGAATACATGTACTTTGGTGGCAAGTGTCATACATGCGATATTTCGAGGGGCCTCATTGACAAGCTTTGTTAAGAGATTTCCTCGGATCTGGCTTAGTCTAATAGATCACCTTCAAAATATGTGTACTAGTAGAGGGTTTGCTTTAAAATCGCAAGAATTATGGAATTAAACTTCAATTAACATCAAAGTCCTCTAAATTATTTATCAGGCCAAGACTCTCATGGCAATATCAAGCACACATCTCATCAATTTAATCATGCACATGCATATCACTTATCCATGGGCAATAAAGAAGCAACCAAATTGAGACAAAAATTCCAGCACACGTTCAAAATTGTGACACAGCATAAAGACCACAAATCGTGATCTTTTGATGACTAATTGACATGAATAGAAGCCATATCTTCCTACAAGTACATATGAGTCTACTTGATCAAAATGACATCAATCCAAGACCAAATTAATACCGAATTTAAACAAAGCAATCACGGTCAGCATGCAATACTTCGATTCTAGCATATTTAAGTTCGGTTATGACTATAATTCTCACAAAATGGTATGAGATTCACCCTATTACTTTCCTAGCATGAACATATATGATCCCATAACCAAACTAGCCTCAAGCTGGAATCAAAAGCACACCCAATCAGGGATATCAAGACAGGGCCAGCATACACGGATCAATTTCCAGTAGAATTTCATTCATTCATGACATAATTTCTTTTCCAAACAAACATGAAATTCACCATAACACAATCTTATATCACTGCACATGCTTACTTGAGTGGAATAGCATAAAATCAAGGACCAATTGACATCAGCTCAGGGCCGCAACAGTGGCAAATCAGCATGTATTGACAAGGTTCCAGCAGATTCAAAACAAGTTTGAAATTGAATACCTATGGTTTTTCTATGAAGAAACAGAACTCAAATATGCTTATATGACCAGAATAGATCAACAATCTAGTAATGAAACGAATTCTTGGTCAAGAACTGAATAAAAAATACACACCGACTTAGTTCAGGAATTTCATCAAACAGGTGGTACACATTCCGATGGAGGAGCACCATTTCAAATAATTAATACAGCCTCAATCACTTACCATTTGCACACAGACAGTAGCTAACAGAGCAAATGTGGTTTAGTTGAATAGAGAACGATTAGCTATAGCGATTGAGATCGGATATGAGTAAAGAAATAACAGAAGCAACATCAAGGAATGGAATCGTCGAAGTAGGCAGTCGTGATTGAAGTTCCAGCACTCCGGCATTACAGAACTTCTTCGCGGCAGCGGAACAGGTGGTGATCGGGAAGCGGTGACGACCAGCAACGAAGTGAGAGGAAAGGATTCAATTGAAATCACCGACAGCCTTCGATCAATGCTCTCTTTTCTTTCTCCCTTCTCAGCGTGCCATGTCGTGTGGTGGCCAGCGATGGACTCTCGGCGGCGGCTGTTGGTGGATGGATAAAAGGGAATCGACAGATGGTTAGTTGAAGAGAGTAAGGAAGAGAGCTAGAGAGAGAGAAAAAAGAAGAGAGAGGGCCACGTGATGTAGAGTGCGTGTGGGTCCCACTGAGAATTGTGTCTTAGCTAATACAAATCGATTTTCGATTCAAAGGAACAGAGAGCCAAACCAAAGCAATGAAATATTGAAGGAATACCTCACGTCTTATGAAATAGCATGCGACATTCTCGTTCCACTCAGTGGAATTCCCAGTCACCAAGGACTTGGTTCGGCACTGATAGCATGACACATCGTCGACACATTTGGTGGAATTCCCAGTCACCAAGGACTTGGTCCGGCTCTGCTCCACAGCTTTCTATACTCAAGATCTCGCAAGGATGGGAAGTCCTCGGAGCACAGGAATTTCAGAGAGTATTTCTCAGGTAAGAAGAACCTCCTAAATTTCGGCAACTTGAAAAGTATAAAAATAATTTTGGAGAAGGTGATTGTCGTGTGGGTCACTTCTTCCCCTTTTTCATGACCAGCAATTAGTTCCATATCTTCACATGAATCCACTATCAGCTCTTCTATTTGCCCAAGAAATTTCGCAGTGAAGGTAGGGAAAAGCATTTCCAAACGGGGCACCTCACAGCGTATACGACTCTCAAATTTGGGAACGGGATGTTTGGGAGACTGTCGGACTGCCAAATGCACCTCAAGTTTTCAAGATCACACAAAACCAGGCTCCTCAATTTACCACTCTATATCCGTCCCATCAACTTCATATATGATCTCGATCAAACGGCATGAAATCACTTGTAGTTTCTCGAGACAGCACTGCAGCTTCTTCCACATTTAAGAAGTGGCAAAATGTTGGAGATTGTCACAGTTCTTCAATTCAAGAGATTCCAACTTCCGAAATGAATCAGTGGGAATTTGATTGTTCCATAGCTCTTTGCACCGAAGGCCTTCAATTACTAGACTTGTTATATTAGGAAATGCAACCTGCATGAGGATAATATGAGAAAGGAGGAAAAGTAGGACAAATTTATTACATTGTTCATTCTAAAACATGATAGTCAAACAACGATTCCAAGGGGAGAGAGTTTGAAATTCCGACTTCTTTTAGATTGTGCAATCTCCCTATGATTGTCAAAGGGAAGACATTGAGTAGCTTTGAGCAATTTTCAAGGATGAGGGTGGCTAATTCGTAGAAAGAACTTCTTGGAAGTTCATCTTGCCATATCCTTTTGAAGGATCCTACTAAATGAAGCCATAAAAATTCCAAGCTTGACATACTAACCTACTCATTATACATGAGATCATAGCTATGAAACATCTGGCAATTTGGCCTAATCCTAGCAATATATTTGATATGATGGAAGAATGAATTTTCACTAATGGCCTTATTATGACAAATGTAATTATAAATAATGAACACATTCTAACTAATAAAACCAAATAAAATTCTTCAAAGAGATTTTATTACACCCCCAATAAAGCGTGTGCCTATGGCTATTATGGGTATAATCTCAATAGAAGGGATTTGTACCTTTCGATCAAAGAAGGAATCAGAGTGAGCATCTTGCAAATCTGAAGTAGTGGTTACTGGCTCTTTCTTTCCATGAGGATATGGGAAGAATTTCTCCATTGGACATCGCCGTATAGATAGATGCTCCAGTAGTGGGAACTCTATAATATCATATGTCCCTTCATTTCTTCCTTCTTCATCCACAATCACCGCCTTCATATTTGGACAATCCCACATTCTAATGACTCTAATTTCTCTAAAACATTTAGCCATAGACACCGAAAAGAGAAATGACAGCCCCGTTTTATAGACAAAGAGATCCCTCAGGTTTCGAAATATCGATATTCCTTGTAATTTTACATCCCATTTCCATATGCATGCAGGTTTGGTAATTGCTCTAATGTCAATTTCGTTAGCTGAGAGCAAATCTCGACATCTCCGATGATGTCTTTTAGCTCCTCCAGGTCAAAAACTACTTCTGCTGATGGAAAGCTCCCAAGTGACATTGATTCCAAATTCGGCAACTTCAAAATCCAATCTAATTTCAGAATACTCTTCGACGTGGATTTAGAGACTCTTATCAGTTTAGCGATCTTAGATTGCTGTATTTTAATGAAAGTTCACTGTAGAGTATCTTTTCTAGGTCAAGGAGTCCATCTATTACCAGGGATTCCAAGCGAGGCAATGAAACCTGACATAGCACCACAATGAAACTCATTAAAGGTGAGTTTGTTACAAGTAAAGCTATTTTGACAAGAAAATAAGTGAAAACTCTCGGGCTAAAATACCAAAAAAAAAAAAAAAAAAGAAATTTCTCTTCCGTGAAAAGAGAAATCATTTTCATGAGGATATCCTCACCACTATCATGCTGTCAATGCAGCTCAACTGCACAGTGATGTTGACACGGTGACATTGGCAACTTGGTATGACATGTTGGAATCAATTGCAAATTGCATGTTAGGTGGGACATGAATTATGGGGACTTTCTTTGTTACATGGCTCCTCGCTCGCCATCCATTTATCCATTTATTGAATCTCTGGATGTTGCTTTCTTCATTTTGAAATTATTGAATTTTATTTATTCATTCAAGATTCATTCTCGCTTTCATTTGTTCAGCACACTATTTTTTCATCTCATTAAGAATGTTAAATAAGTAATAAATTAGTCACAGTAGAAACCCAAGTTAGCAGTGCAATTATCTAATGTTGAATTTTTTTTAAAAATTAAAAAAATTAGTCATGGAAAGAGGCTTCCCTTTAACTATAATATGGTCTGTGTTCTATTTGAGAGGATTTTTTTTTGTAAATCAAAACATGAATCAAATTGTACAAATAGTCAAAGTTAAATGCAATATGTACCGACGTTGAGTGAACAACCAATATCATCTCATCCTAACAGGACAAATTGACACAGGGAAAATATGAAAAAATTACCTGGATTGGAGTATCCTCTGATGTGATTTCAGCTCCGGTGCAAAAGCTCGTCATATTTGGTAACTTACACAATACCAAACGAAGTACATTAGGCAACTCAACTCTGTTATTGATAGCAACTATACCTTCTCTTGCATCAAGTGTGACAATGGATTGCATTGAGTCACATTTCCGCACTTCAATTTCTTCCAGCTGTCCACAGTCTTTGCCAATCTGAAAGAGACCACAAGTATTTCAATCGGTCGCATTGTTCGATCCTAATGGCTTTCAATTTGCTGAAGGACTCTAGTGTGATGAGACCATTGCATATCTTCTCCAACTTAGTAAGATTTTTAAGGATCAAAGACTCTAACGTCCTAAAAGCAGTGAGTGGGAGGTCATCGGATGAATTGGCAATGTACTTGATTGAGGGGCTATCTTCAATTTCGATGTACTTCACTTCTTTGAATCCTTGGGTGCACAATTCGTGAGCACTCTTTTTGAACTCACTCAAATTGCATAAATGTAAGTATTGAGTCTTCTGCAGAGTTTTCTGAAACCATTTTTTGAAAGAATACTCTCACAACCTTCCAAATTGAGTTGCAAAGCTGTCAAATATCTAATTGTAATCCCCAAATTTTCCCATGTCGATGCGAAATCTATCCAGGTTCCCAAATGGCAGGTCACATCCTCCAAGAGTATGGTGGGATCAAGGATCCATGTTTCCAGAGAGGCTAGCTTTGTCAAGCTCTTCAACTCGGCAAGCCTAGCATTACATGATATTGACGGTATTTGATCCTTACCCATCCAATGAGAAAAGCTAAATATGTAACTCTTCCAAGTTGGTTAAGCGTTTCAGGACACCAGTCTCAATTGTTTTAAGGTTGTAGCATTTGCTTAGATTCAACGATCTTAGATTTGTAAGTTCCCCAATTTCTTTAGGCAACCTAGAAATGGTGGATCCTGCGAAGCTGAGAATTTGCAATGCTTTGAGCTTGCCAAGAATTGCCACATCCTCCACATTGCAATCGTCTAAGTATAAACAGTGGAGGCTCCCGAGGATTCCAATCGAGGGAGGTAAACTGGCTATATGCACAAAGCGAAAATATAGGACACGGAGCTCCTTCATGTATGTGAAATCTAGTAGTCCCAAGCAATCTCCCACTTCATCTTCGTGTTCTGTCATCCAACCCAGGCTTTTTGTCGAGACAACATGAGTATCTTCAAGTCAGGAAACTGACACTTCATTAGTTCATCAAGTCTCTTTTTGTCAACATCAGCTAGGCATATAGCCCAACATTTCTCAAGCTTTTCCTTTGACCATGAGCCATAATTGCTGTTCATCATCAAAGAATTCTGACCCCTAAATGAAGTTGAGACAACCACCTCACTGTAAAGATCATGTATGGTCACATTTTCCTTGTCATCACCACCATCCAGCTGTAACAAACAAAGGAATGGAGGCTATCATCATCTTATTCAATCTATCCCTCGAATCTTGCATCGTCCTTCTGAATTCCTCAAACAAGCCCAAACCCATGCCTAGAGCCAGCAGAGTTTCGACTTGAATGGTCCCGCCAATAAGACCACAGAGCAAGAATAAGGTCTTGGCGTCCTCACTCTTCAAATGGTCGTAACTCAACTTCACTATAGTCTCCAATTTTGGATCTTCTATTTTTATTAACATGTTTTCCATGGGCACATCTACGATTTTAAGATGCACGCGACAGAGATAATCAGAAGAGGCAAACCTGCAAGCTTCTTGACGACTTTAGGTGCTATTGCTTTCAATTCCTCATCGTCTTTGAGCCTGTCACCGACCGTCTTCTCAAATAACCCGAATGCTTCGTTGTCCTTTAAACCTTCAAGATGAAATGTTTGTTCGGCATGCAGCTTTTGCTCCAGCACACTTTTATCTCTCGAAGTAAGCAACAATTTGCAGTTCCTACTATCATCTCCCAGAGGAATTCCAACCGTCTTCAAATCAAGTTCTTTCCACAGATCGTCCAATATTATGAGAACCTTCTCACTCGGATCCTTCTGTAATCTCTGACACAGAAGATCTCTTCTTCCGACTTGGCTGGGCTCATTCTTCAGATCCAGTTTCAAGGCGTAAGCGATATCATCTTGGATATTCTTCAAGTCCGGAGTCTGCGATACTTTCGATTTGACGATCATGTGGAACGGTCTCCCCTCTTTCCTGAGTTTCTTCTCAACTTCCTCCAACAGCGTAGTCTTCCCCACGCCACCAGGCCCGTAGATCCCAATCACTTTGTGCTTCTCGTCATCCAGAGCATTCATTATGTCCTCTAAGATGGAAGCTCGAGAATCGAAGATAGTGTCACCTTGATCACCGGCCGAGGAAATCACGTCAGAAGTGCCATCAACGCGCCCTGAAGGAGGATCGTCGTAGACCTCCCCGGATGGTTTCTGATCAATGAGGCTCTGGATGCGTTTAGCTTTCCTCCTCGCCTCCCTGCCGAGACGATATCGCACCTTCAGGTTGGGAAGCCACCCGCAGAAGCAAGTTTCTTAGCTCTTCCGTCATAATCCAGAACACGGCGCGCCTCCTCGGCATGCTTCTCCACATCTTTCACCCATTTATTGACATAGGCTTTGATAGGCTTCACGTTGTTTTGAGCATCATCGATGGAATCCTGCACCTCTTGCCTCGCGTTGCCCAACTCCGCAACTTTGGCCTCAAGTTCGCAAACGTGGCTGTCGTAGGATATCACATAGCCGCAAAGACGATCGACCGGAGCCACCAGGCACCCTGCCACTGTGGAAGCCGCACAGAACGACATTCCGCCATTTTCCCCCTTTTTGAATTCTTTCTGGTTTTCTTCCCTTCTCTGTGGAGAAACGAGAGTTAAGAATGTATATATGCCGAGGGAGGCGGAACAATATCCGCCATTTTCCCCAATCGAATTACTTCCACCGAAATACTTGAAGACAAAAGCCAACAACAGAAAAATCAGACAAGTGCCGACTATTCGTTTCAACGAAATACTTCCACATCATCTCCAATATTACTAAGCATTCGTTTTCTGCTAATCTCCCCGGTTTCCCGGAAACTTCCAACCATTCGTTTCGCCTCGGACTGAAACTCAGTGCTAGCCTAGACAAACCAACCTCCCAAAAACACAACACCGGACACTCACGGGCAAAATTGCCGACTTGATAGCCAAGCTCGTGCAATCACCCACCAACAAAAGAAACTAAAACTAAAAAAAAGAGGCAAAAACAGCAAAGAAAAAGAAAAGAAAAGAAGAGTACAAAAATCAGGGAAAGAATCAACTCACTGTTATGAGCCGCGAACGTAGCAGATCCGAAGCCGAATCGGAGAGAGCTGGAACTTCTTGTCGCTTGGAGTCTGCGACTTACAGCAAGAACATTCCTCGCCGTCTTGCGCAGGGAAACCACACCGGAGCAGAGGGCGGAGAAGGAACACAACGACGCAGGCCGAAGAAGCAACGAGCTTTGGGGCAGAGACCGAAGATGACCCGGCGCCGGAGCAAGGCGGAGGAGCAACGTGCTTTTGGGCCAGAGAGCGAGTTCTCACCCAAAATTTTCAAGTGAGAAGGAAAGAAAGGACGAGAGACAAAGCTCCTTTAATGCATGCAGGCCTACTCCATTAGAGAGGAGAGAGAAAAAAGCAGCAGCAGATTTATTAATGACTGTAAATTTTTAAACAGAAAAGGAAACATAATATATTTTGTGCAGAAAAACCAGTGGAACCACCAGGGCATCGTGGAGCCACGCGTCACTTCCTCATTGGTCGGCATACACGCTGGCTTGGCAGTCGGGACCCCCAAATATTTTCTCCCATTTGATTATACTCAATCGTTTAACGCATCTGACCTCAGCTCCAGAAATCAGCAGCACTGCAGCAGCGATGCACCGATCTCCACTTTCCAGACTCCGATTCAGATGATGCACCTCAATATTAGTAACTTCACTTCACGAGCTCTTCTCTATCAGTAACGCGTTTGGTAACGATTCTTCACGAGCTTTCGTCGGGCGATTCTTTTTATTATGTTCCTTAACCGATTCTAAGCATTTTAAGCCGTTTGAATCGTCCAAAATTTTTGATTCGGAATAGTAATCAAGTGCGTTTGGTACAGTGTTCATTAATTCTATTCCAAATCAATTTCTTTTAATTTTTAAATATTTTTTTTACATTTTTCCTTTGTTTTCTTTTCTTTTTTTTTTCATTTTTTCATTTTTTTCTTTTCATTTTCCTTTTTTTCTTTTCTTTTTCTTTTTTTCCTTTTTCTTTTCTTTTTCTCATCTTCTTCTTCTTCTTCTTGCTTGGTCGCCGGACCGGCGATCGCCGGCGAGAGGGCGGCGACCTCACCGGAGCGTCGCCGCCCTCGGCGGCGAGGCCGGCCCTTGTCAGCCGACCCTCGCCGGCGGCGGGCGAGGCTCACCTAGCCCCACCGAGGCTCGGCCGAGCCGATTTGGCGAGGCCGAGCCCCATCGATGGCCGGCCGACCTCGTCGGGGTTGGGCGAGGCTCGCTGCCACCACGATGGCGGGCCGGCGAGCCTCGCCCGGCCACCGGTGGGGGGCCGGGCGTCGCGAGGCTCGCCCGGCCCCCCGCCCGATCTGGCGAGGCTCACCTGCCACCGGCGAGGCCCGCCGGCCACCGGCGAGGCTCGGCCTCGCCCGGATCTGGGGAGGCCGAGCCTCGCCGGGTGGTGAGGGCAAGCCTCCGGCGAGCTCACCGGTGGGTGGGCTTGCCTCCGGCGAGCTCGCCGGACCTCGCCTTGTCCGCGAGCCTCCGGCAAGCTCGCCTGACCGGCGGGCCGCGGATGGCGGACGGTGGCGGGTGGTGGCGGACGGTGGTGGATGGCGGTCGCGAGATGGCCAAAGGGAACAAGAAAATTTATTGATTTTAATTCTCAAATTCGTTCCGGAACAAGAATCAATTTTTTTTTTTTGTTCTTGATTCTTCCCAACTGCTTCCTAACAAAAATTTTACCAAACGCGATTCTAGGTCGAAATTGATTTCGGGAACAAAGAATCAGAATTTGGCCCTGTTTGGATGGTTACCAAACAAGGCCTTAGGTATCAGCTTTAATGAAGTTGCACAAATGATAGAGTCCCTCTAAGTGCAATAATATTTTCTCCTGTTGTGCCATGTGGCGACCGCCCGTTTTGGACAACATGCTTTTTTCATTCCTTCCTCTGCCGTAAAAAGTTTGTCTCATTTTCATGCAAAAACATCTTGCAGTGCTTGCGTAAATGTATAGCTAACCTTGAAAAAAGTCATCATAATTTTCATACTACATTCATTTAAATATCATAATTTTTTCAGTCACTTAACTTCTATAATTTCTTATTATTTAAATATCATGACTTCTAAAAACTTTTCATGTCATAATATTTTTGAAAATGTTTACTACAAATGCTGGAAATTCAATATATAATGACACTTGTGAGGACATAGGTGTAGGAAAGTGTTTTGAGTCCTGATACACCCTTCAATGGCCAACCCCGCTCTTCAAGTTGTAGTAGAGTTGAAGCTAGCCTATAACTGGCTTAAGATAACATCGGCAAGAGTCACGTTACCACTGCCACCGATCAAATGTCTCATAACAAGACGTACTCCTTCAGATTCGGCATCTAATGGTTTCATTATGCCTTCTTGATCATTCAATACTGCCACATGCTCGGTAATAAAATTAAGGATGCATTTATTTTGCGAAAAATGTTTTTCTCATTTTTCGACTTTTAGTTCATTTAGGAAAATGAGTCACATAAATGGTTTACATATAAAGTTTTAATTCAAGAAAAAGATTTCCCTTATAAAGGAACTAGAAAACATTTGCTCAAAATTATTCTACTCTTTGGGTCCTTGGTTAATGAAACTTTTATTCTTATTAAAAAATTGATTATTTAATTATTTCTTTACAAAATTTTCAAATATTATTTTCTTTTCTTCTTTTCTTTTCTTTCTTTTCCTTTTCCTTCTTCCTCCGCCATCCGGTGCCTCAATGAGGGTCAATAGCTTGGTAATTAGCCATGATGCAAGCCGCAAGCTCAAGGCTCGACCGATCTAGGTGAGCTCGAGCTTGGCCAATTCACAGCTCGCTCAATTTTGACGAGCTTGAGCTCGTAGCTCGCCAAATCCGAGGCAAGCTTGAGCTTCATCAAAGCCAACAAGCTTGTAACTTGCTTGATCCCAATGAGCTCGAGCTTGCCTGTGGTTGTCACCAACTAGTCATGGTAGGGGAATTAGGAAAGAGTAAAGGAAAGAAAAGAGAAAAAGGAAAATAAAAATAATTAAAAATTCGAATTTAAAAAGAAAAAAAAAAAAAAAGAGAAAAAAAAAGTAAAAAATAAAAATTCTAATTTTAAAAAATTTAAAATGGATTTTTTTTTGCTTGAAATAAGATCATGAGATTAAAGTCATTTTCCAATGAAGTCCAAACATCATGAAGCAATTTCGATTATATATTACCAAATAAAGGAAAACATACCATATTTTTAGAAAATGCATTTTCCTTTATTATGGAGTTTTTCACAAAACAAATGTACCATATATTTGACCTTTAGCTTAACCCACTCCCAATGAACAATTTGATGAGTTCCTCATGTTTGTTGAGAAGAATTGCTAAAACAAGTCGAAAGAAGAGCTAAAAAATAACATTTCGTACAGCTTCAAGAAAATGTAGTGTTTGAACTTGATTGGAATTGTTCGCATATATATATATATATATATATATATTGACTTGAATTGTTGAAAGTCAATGGGCAATAATGTCTCCTGCACAGGCAGCACAGTGCAATTTTCGTAAGGTGTACCTTCGAGGTGGTAGCTCCAAGAGATATTCAATTCGTCTCCAAGTACTTTAAAGACTAGCCTATTGCGGCCTTCCATGGCTCCTGGCTTAGGCAAAGCTTTCAGTTCAACACACCTAAGCTTCTTCAACTTGGATGGATTAGGAAATCTTTCAATTGAATCACAATAGGAAACTATTGAGTGCAACAAAGATCTTAATTCCCACAAACCTTGAATCTCAACGAGTCTTTCTAATTGAGATGTCTCTGAGGATTGTAGCCCGACAGACCAGGTGTCCTCATGAGGCATTTGCACCTAGTAATTCGCAGTTCCCTCCACTTCACTAAGCCTTGCAAAACAGGAAAGTGCCGTGCATTTATCGATAAGGAGAGTTGACAAGTTTTCAAGGTCTATTTGAAATATGTGGTAGTAGGGCAACAACATGAAGTTTCGATGCCAACAAGCTAGAATGGTTTTGCCATGACTCTCCTAAAAAGATAAGATCCATGAGAGTTACACTCTATTTCCATATATATCTTAATATTTAAGCTAATCATGCCACAATCATCAACTCCAAGTTTTACCAAGCTGGTGACCCATTACTTTTACTAGTAGATTTTAATTGATCATGCCTCATCATTTGAATATAAACTTTAATGAAATATTTCAGTGTAAAATAAATATTCTCCAAAGCTTCCCATGAGTTAAAAGAAAAGAAGTGGGGCTCAACTCCCAAGTTCAAAACATGGAATACGTGCATTGGAAATATTAAAACATGTTATGAAAGTGCAATTGAGTCATAAAACTTTCAAAAAATGCAATTAAATTTTAAAACTTATCACGAAAGTACAATTAAATCATAAAACATGTCAAATTGGTCCAATCAAGTTCTTCCGTTGATTGCATATTTTGAAATTTGTGTGACTTGATTATACTTTTATGACAAGTTTTAAGATTAAATTATATTTTTTTTAACGTTTTAGGATTCAATTATACTTTCACGACAAGTTTTAAAATTTGATTGCACTTTTTGAAAGTTTTATAACTTAATTGCACTTTCATGACAAGTTTTAGAACTTTCATTACATTTATCCCTTAAAAAATTAAGTTACCAAATTCAACTTCCAATTGAAATTGAGAATAAAAAAAATCAAGGGTGGCGACTAAAATTTTTTAGAAGAATGTAATATAAAACCATGATCACAATGGTAGATATCATTTACAAAATCAAGAATTATTTATAAGGGAAAATTAAGCTTTCTTCCAAGAAAACTAAGTGGCGCCTATTTTTGAAATCTAAGAGGTTGCTCAAGTTATGATTGTGTCTATCCTCCTCACTTGAGGCATGTGATTGAATCATCACATTTGTGCATTTTCTTATCTTAGGGCCACCATTGGGAACACAGGCCCGTGTCTCTGGTAATTGTTGATGTGCGTAGAACAAAAGTATCACCGTACTTGATGGAGATTATTTGAGTGTTCAAAGAATTCTAGACACTTCATTGATTTTTAAGAGACACCTATCTATTAGTCTCATAAATATGCATAAGTTTTGAGCTATACATATAACCCCATTGGAATACTGACTCTTCATTTAATTTTATAAAGATTAATAAGCATAACATCTATTTTTGAGAACCTCGATTTGATAGTTCTAAAAAAAAACCCAATTTCATTGATTAATTACACCTCATTAACTCTACCGGTGAATATAAAGTGTTTGTGTATGTAAACAGCGTGTTTAGGGGATCATGGACTCCAAGTTAGTGTAGCATGGACTTGATAACGGGATTAAAGGGATTATACAGATATCACGCTACTCAGTGGTCGAGCCTGACCACCTGTCGCTGTGACCTCTCTCTGTTACTAACCCCCACGTAATGACGCTCTTTACGATTCTCTGCAAAATATAACGCAACAATTCACTCTTGTCATCGTTGCTCTGATGCTGCTGCTGCGCTCTCCCTCTCTAAAACGCAGAAAAGGAGAAAGATAGAACGAAGTGAGGTCAGGAGTTAAGGTAGAGTTAAAATTTGCTGTTTGGCCATCGCCGGTCACATGGCAATTATTAAAGCTTCGTGTTCTGTCAACCTGGCGGTGCAGGTGGGTAATACGACTTCATGCACGTGAAGGCTACTCAGTCAATCCCCGAGGGATCCAATTCCACCGGGTCGTCCCATCTGTGTTTCTTTTACATAAATACTCCGTACGACAATTGACGCGTGAACAGTATAGGAAAATGTTCAGGCCCACTTCAATTGTACAGAAGATAGACAAATCTCAAAATCGGAGGAGGAGCAAAGAATATCGTCTATTTAAGAACACGTATTTACCTAGAAAAAATAAAAATTAAAAAAGGACTTGCTGAAAAATCCTCAAAGCATCATGTTAATATATGCACAGCCACAAATATTTAGCCCCAAATAAAGCTACCCTCCTAGTTAGCTCTATAACTCAAAACGAAAATGATTTTAATCTATTGTAAAATATTCTTACCCATATAATCCAAAATTTAAATCCCTTGACATAATCAAACAGTCATATAAATAGTGTAGTGCCGCATGGAAACTATTCTTCTATTAACCGCGGGCATAATAAAAATTCTAGTAAAAAGGTATATATTTCATATGTAGCTATAATATCCAATTGCTAAACCACAATCAGGTAATATAGGATTAAATAAGCGAATATTAATTGGCGAAATTTAATTAAAGAAACTACCGCCCTTATACAAAAACATCTCCATGAAACATTTCAGAGGATGAAGACGTTGTCTCGTTAATCTACTTGTTTCTTTATGCAAACCATCTACAGTTCATTTTTACTTCTTCATTCTTATTATAGCTTGATGGAATTAAGTGAATGATGAGCTATAATGCGAAGTGCAAAACATAATTCGAGCTGAGAACTTAAAATGACAATAATGACGTCTCTTTGAATAACATGAGCATCTATAGTCCAGTCGATGTGCATTGTTAAATACAAGGACATCAACACTTGTGGGAGAATTTTGTACATCTCATGTTTCACATCAAAATGAAGATGCAATTGTTTATGTAAATGTGTCATACAAATATAAATTTGGGGTCTTAAGTGTCTCAAAAGAAATTTGTGGAAAATATATTACACTCTACAAGCTTGGAATAAATATATCACATAAATATAAATTTAGTGTTTTTGGTGTCGTAAAAAACTTTTCAAGATAAATATGTTACGGTGGATATAATTTAAAATTATTGTTATATTTACCAAACCTTTTCAGGAGTTAATAAAAGGAAGGGGGCTTAGCTCCCGAGTTTAAAATGGTAAGCGGCCAAAATCAACTTTCAATAGAAATCTAGATTAAAAAAAGTTTCAAGTGCGGCAACCATCAGATTTTCAAAAGATTGTAATATAAAAACAGTGTGTCAACGGTTATTATTCGGCGCGTGCGAAATGGAGGGACCACTGCACATAATGAAGATTAGTTAAAATATTCATAGAGACCTAAACACTTCATTGAGAAAAAAAATGAAGGTCCATGGAAAATGCCCTGTTATTTTCTTTTATCATCATAATTTTTTCTCAAAAACCTCAGTTTAATAGGTCTAAGAAAATGCAATTTCATTGATAGATTACACTTCGTTAACGGATCTCGTGAATACTAAGCATATATGTATATAATTATATGTATGTTTAACGGGATCATGAGATCCATAGCAGTGCTCCTTGAACTCGATAATGTCAGCCTCTGTCATGGACTATATGGGGCCACCTCTCTCTCTCTCTCTCTCTCTCGCTGACCACTCTTTGCTATGAGCCTCCACGAAATGACCCTCTTTCCGATTCATTCTATGCAAAAGCAACGTAACAATTCACAAAGCCGACGCTTCTCACTGTAGACTCCGAAATCCTTACCGTGTCTCTCCCTCGAACTCCCTCCATAACACGTACCAGCCACGCCTTCTCTCTCTCTCTCTCTCTAAAATGTAGATGAGGTGGAGGAGGAAGAAGACAGCGCAAAATGAGGATAAGATTTAACTAGAATGGAGTTAAGTTGGCTTTTGACCGTCGTCGGTCACTTGGGAATTATTAAAGCATCGTGTTACGTCAACAACCTGCTGCAGATGGGGTACGACCTACATCGTAGGTTACACGGAAATTATTAAAGCTCCTTGTCATGTCAAATTCACGGTCAGGGACCCCACTCCGTCTTACTCTCTCTTTTTGCACGTCGTCCAGTCCAGCAAAATCCAAGTTGGATTTTCTGATCCGAAGGACGGGCACAACCAAAACTACACTAACCGACAAAAGAGACATGTGAGCCAAAGGGGAGAAGCTCTCTAGCCTGTCCTTGTCCAATGCATGCATGCGCTCGTCTTGTAATTTTCAACCTTTCCATACCTGTTCCCAGTACTCTAGATTTGCTTATCTATATAATAAACATCCTCTGAGCATCATTGAATATTTATAATTATTGTCCTTTTCTGGATCCAAGTTGGTGCAACCTAAACCTGGGGCTTAACATAATCAATAGATCTCTTCGGCTCAAGATTGGAATGTATGGAAATTATTCTGGCAATTTTCACCACATTTCATCTCCCTCTTAGAAGATAGTATTCATTTCTTTCTTCTTTATGAGTAAGATATCAGAGAAAACTATGCATTAATTACACTGCCCATGTTGATTGATGAACCGAAGAGAAAAAATTTCCTATGGGTCCACAAAATATTCCCTTACTTATGAGGGGAAACAAAGGAAAATAAGAGAATTCAAAGTGGTCAGATCAGCTTTACATTAATGAGACCTATATTATTTTCAAGGTATGATTGGAAAATTTTATTTTCTTCTAAATATCGTCTTCATATCCTATCATTATTATTCTGCTTCTTAATCAAATATTTGTGATAAATATTTGCCCAGGATGAGTTATGTCAATCTCATTCATGCTATAGCAGATGGGTTATGTCAAAATCTCATTTGTGTTGCAGCATATGAGTAGTACGACTTTGATGCATCGTGGGTCACATTGCAAAGATATTTTCCTCTAAATAGTGGGAGGAAAGATAGGGGAAATGCATCATCGCTTGCGATGGCCTAACTGGATAAGAGCTCCCATAACGTCTATCCAAGACGGAGGAGTTTGAATCTCCCGGGACGCACGGGATTTTAAGCGCGACATCTTTATAGTGGGTCATCCGCTAACGTCGCCTCATAATTTGCCCGCTAATTATCAACTTACGAGATTTCTTGAATCATAAAAAAAAAAAAAAGAAGGGAAAATGCAAAATGAGTTCGTTCTTCCCTTAAGGGACGAGTTCAATGGGCCCATAATATATTTGCATTTTTTGGACTTTGTCATTTCGAGGTGGGACATGTGATAGATTTTTGTCGGAGATGAGAATCTCATTCATGCTATAGCAGATATGTCAAAATCTCATTTATGTTCCCACAGATGGGCAGTACGCCTTTGATGCATCGTGGGTCACATTGCAAAGATAAAGCGGGAGGAAAGAGAGGGGAAAGGCAAAACGAGTTCCTTCTTCACTTAAATGACGAGTTCAATGGGCTCATAATATATTTACATTTTCCGGACTCTTGTCATTTCGAGATGGGATATGTGATAGATATTTGACTGAGATGATTTATGTCAAATATCATTCATGCTATAGCAGATGGGTTATGTCAAAATCTCATTTATGTTGCAGCAGATGGGCAGTACGACTTCGACGCATGATGGGTCACATTGCAAAGATAATTTCCTCCAAAAAGTGGGAGGAAAGTTGCCGGGGGTGGTGGGTCCTTTCGTTTACGCAGTCTCTAGATTTACTCCTCCGGTTGCCGGTCGTGTGAAGAGTTACTGAGTCACCAAAAAAAAAAAAAAAGAGGGGGGAAAATGTAAAATGAGTTCATTCTTCCCTTAAACGACGAGTTCATTGGGCCCATAAAATAGTTGCATTTTCTGGACTCTGCCATTTCTAGATGGGACATGTGAAATATACTTGAATGAGATGGGTTGTAGCTACAGAAATATCTACAAAGGTGTTGGCAACGCTTGCAGGGAAGGATTCTCGACTCTCAGAAAATATTGTAAGGTTCTTCCTGGTTATATTTTATTTGGGATGGCCAATGGGCTAGGTCAGTTCGGACCTGTGCTCTCGGGCCACATGCGCCCCCCAAATATAATGGGCAGGCCTCGAGTACATCGATGTCGGCTGCTAGTGAGGCGAATGGACATCTCAACAAGGATGACAGGTACCATGTTTGGAAAGTTCAAGGAAGACAACGGTGACCGTTTGCGGTGGTGGAAGGCCAAAGCATCTTGTTTTCATTTTCTTTCCATGGTGGATCAGGACATGCTCACTCCATCGGTATCGTATGCATCGTTAGAGTACACCTTCAGTACTAGCAAATAGGCACAGGTTGTACAATGCATCATCTAATCATCTATAACATCTACGGATCACTAAAAAAATAAATGCGTCCATTTAATTATGCTTGACTTTAAAGAACCCAAAATTATTTTTTGAAAATAAAGAAGCCCCCAAAATCCTATGCTCCGCTGATTTAAAACAAAAAGGGTCATTCCACCATTTTTTTGCACTAAAATTGCCTTTGGGCCTCACTGCCTGCAAAATATGAGTTCTCTCCGGTTGTCCCACACTCTGCACTATCATTCTCTATAGGAGCTTATCATCAACCTTTAATTCACCGTTATGACTTGATAGTTGCAATTTCGCATGGATTGAAACTTCATGTGCTAGAATACCAAATGAAGTTTATACTTATTTGAGACAGGAAAAGGGACTATAATTGGAAGTGATGTCATTGTACAGCTAGCGAAAGCCAAACAATACAATCGATAAATAATTGTTTTTCCCCATAATCTAACTTCTTGAAACTTATCTTCAATGTTTCTTGGACTTCCTTGGGGCAATTACCGCACCTTCTTCAACGTGTCTATTGACACGGAATTATTTGACCAGAAAGAAATGGACCGATGATCGCCGAGATGACATGTTCCAAGAGGCTGTTATAACCATTTGGAGGCGAGTCTCTTGCGAAGGCACGTCTCCCCAAAAGCTGGACGGCTTGATCAAAGTACATTAAACTTTACCTCAAAAGCCAAAACCTCCTTTGTTGTTTCACGATGTCCTGGTCTAATATTTCCAGCTTAATCATCACGAAGCTTTTGTCCCGGATCGTAATTAGTATCTTACTTCCAAAATAATCCTAGTTCCTCTCTAGTTTCTCGAACTGCTCCTTTATGCCATGTGCAAAACACTACAAGAATAATGCACTACCATGTTTTCAGTCTCGTCGAGCAAATTTTCTTTTTCAGCATTTGAGGGAACCTTAAAAAAATACAAAAATAAAAGTAGAGAACATTAGGTTCCCCTAAACAAACAAAAGGAGCAAATGACCCACCCGTAGTTAACTATGATGGTTGGACTTTACTACCTCATCGCCGAGGAAGCGAGTTCAAATCTCCAGATGTTTGCAACTTAAGTGAGGGTCCTAGGGGTGGTTTACTAGGCCAACCCCCTGAGGATTTACGTCTAAATAGCGGCTTGCGGTGAGGCTCCATTGGTGTTATCGAGCACCAGAGAATCGTGTGATTCCCTAAGAATGATCTTCGGTGGTCCCTCTATCATAAAAAAAAAAAAGGAGCAAATGAAATTTGATGGAGACAAAATTGACTATCATCATCATTATTGTCAAAAAAAGATTTTTTTAAATTACGATTCTATGTGTGAAGGAAAGTCTCTCAAAGTCATCGTGGAAATGGAAACTCGTCAAAGAACAGTCACAGCCTATCATTGAAGGGCATCACCGATGACTCAAATGTTTTTGCTGGACATCCTATTTGGAGTTTCTCCAACCCGCAACAATCTTTGGCCACCAATGGGTGAAGGCATTTGCCACCAAATATTGTTTAAATCAATTCTGCCAAGTTATTTGCATAATTATCCCAAAATGGTTAATAGATTGGGAAATCAAATTTGTGACCTTTGACTTGCAAATCAAGTCTTGGACCACTTGATCAATCACAGTTGATTTTTTGGGTGAAATTTTATAAAAAATGGTTTTATTTAAACCTATGTTATTCTCAACATATTTATTCATTTCTTTTGCTTTTTCCTCGACTCTTTGCCATGTTTAATCATTTCTTCACTTTGAGAACTTTAAATAAATTGAAAAGAATCCTCAAATAGGAAACATAAAACACGAAGGAATCATTTTTCAATGAAGAAAACCATCTCTTTCTTTTTTCCCTGTACTGATCTTTGTTTAATCTTCCATCATGATATTCTACGACTTCAACCTGCCAAATGGGCAAGATTGGAAATCGGGTCTATATGAATCCAAGTCATCAATTAAGTCATTTTAAATGAGTCGATATTTCATCAACACATATCCGATTCTATTCAATTGGGTTGTCCCATTTTTTTGGCCTATTTTTTCCATCGATCAATAAACTACTCTAGCTTTTTGGGAAGTAAAGAATTGACGCAACAAAAACATACGACGTCTTGCACTTTGTTAACGATGGCATGATATTCTTCTTTAAATATTAGGGTAAATATATTCAAAACTGTCGACACCTGAATTATAATCGAAAAATTAAGCATACATTTTTCTGAAAAAATATGAGCATAAAAACAATGAATGGAAGTAAAAAAGAACAAAAGAAAAAGAGTAATAAAAAGATAAAAATAAATAACAAATAGAAAAGGCCAAGTTGGTCCAACTGGCACGGCCCACAAGAGCAACCCATTGATTTGATCCGCGGCCCAGACCCACCAGCCCCATTACTCCCACCTTTCAACCTTTTTCCCCTAGCCTGGCCTGGCCTTCTCTCTCCCCTCCTCCGCCCTCCGCCCTGCGAAGACAGAAATTCCAAGTCACGTTCGTCGTCTTCGGCTTGCAATGTCTCTACCAGAAGACCTTCAGCGGCATCAGATGCAGATCATTGCCGCAGCTGCTCGTTTCCATGAATTCAAGCACCAGCTGATGTCATTCCAGTTGCTTCCTTCTTATTCGGTCGGTTTGCTATCCAGGCGAAACTGCTTTTAGATGATGTTGCTAGTATTAAAATGGCACATCGATGATTACTATTACGTGTGATACATCGATGATTATTGTTCTTTGTGGAAGGTTTTAGTCGACTCAATCCCTCTGATGTAGTAAGCTACGTGAGCGGAATTATTGAAAGCAATCGCGACCACATCTCCTTGGCTTCTACCGTCGCAGTCCCGCTTCTGGCTTTTGGTGATGAGGAGTGTCTCGGCACGACGACGCAGCAAATGTCTGACGATGAAGCAGTCAAGTGAAAGGCGAGGGAAAAAAAAAAAAAACAGAACAGAGATCAAGAGAGACGAGTCTAGAACAAATCGACACCAATAACGAGGCTTAATTGGAGAAGAGACGACCTGATGATTTTGTGGCGAGGACGGCGCAAGCACAGCCTCACTATTATAGCATTGATTCTAACGGCCACCAACAGGACAGAATAACGGATGGATTTCTTCAGCCATTTCATTGAACACTTCCTGAGCAGTATCCGTACATTCATTCGACGCGAGGACGACTCTTGGGCTTGGACTAGAGCAAGAAGTTGAAGAGCTCAATCGGTGGAGAGAAGATTCGTGAGCGATGGTTGGAGTCAACTGAGACGGGGCGTCCTTTTCCATGCGATTCGTATCTACCGCAATCTTCCACTGATCACTGAAGCGAAAGAACAAATCGCAGGAACGCCTCGTGGTCAGAACAGCACGCAATCAAAACCGCAACCAGACGACACTGGAACTGCAATCGAAGTCATGAACAATGGAATCGACGTCGATTCACCTCCGGCGAACCTCGAATCAACGACAATGAACTTTGGATTCCAGGATCAAGCTTTGTTTCTTGTGCGTGTGTTGTGTGTCTCTCTTCGTGCATCTGCCGTGATCGGAGACAGAAGGCTGACGGCGGCTTCCGGTGGACCCGGCGGCCAACGGTGAAGCTAGAGAGGATGGTAAAGGCTACAAACGCGAAGCAGAATCGAGAACTTCCTCGTCAAATGATGAAAGTGCCCTGATTTAAAACGACGAAAATGTCCCTTTGGTTATTGCTGTCATAACCGAATTCAAGGGAGAAGGGAAAATCCGCGGTGGGCCCTACGGAATGAAAAATTCTATCATACTAGCTGTCGCGTATGACAAATTTTTATTATTATTGTTATTCTTCTTTTTATTGTTTCATTGTTGGTACAATTCAAGTGTCAATAATCCCGATCTATAAGAATCCCTTGCAAGATGAGCACTTCTGCGTGAAGGACCATGATGTGTTCGGCCTAACCTTATCCTTTTGAAGACAGTAATACCAGACCGTACTCACGTGTGATTAAGCATTGCTAAAACATGAAAATGTCTTTATGATTTTTGGAATGATCAGAGTACTACTAGGTTGAGAAAATTTGCCCGCCTGTGGCTTCCATCACTGATGATTTGTTAGGCCAGTGTAGTAGAGTAAGGATCATCCTTTTACTGTCGGCTTAATGAACGTTTACAATATAAGAAGTTTTCTATTTTTTTTTTCTTTTTACACAAATTCTTGACCTCTAATAGTTCTTTGTTTCGGCTTGCCTTTACAAGATGCAATTAGAGAATATGTTATATAATGGCTCTTTCTTGAATAAGTATCCTCATTTATGGTGTAATGCACCATTTGGCCAAAAAATTTCAAATCCATGACTTAGGAAAGGATAGTTCTTTATTGAGATCTCTCATCACTGACCCTTGGCACTTGCCATGTTGCGGTGCAGGATGGCATGATGCAACCTCATGACAAAGACACAAAGAAGTTTGTTCGACACTCTAGCATCGGCTGTGTGCTTGCTCCTTGTTGTGCGAGTACCAAACTCAGCATTTTCAAGCAATAGGTATGTATCCTTAAATGTTTAGGTCAATTCTTAATCAAAACCTAATCGTTAGATTGCATCAAAAACATCGCTTTTGTTGTATATTACCTGATTATTCCAATTGGGTATAATTTTATAACAAAGATTTTCTCTCATCAGGCAATCTACGAAAGTTTATTGATCTATCTCATGCTGTCCTAGATCATGTTATGTGTTTTCTAACCTAATGACATGAATTTAGGATAGTTCTAAAAGGGAATTTTACAATATTGCAAAGGCTACCCATTCGATTGAAATTCGAGATAAATCTACGAAAATGTTTGGTTTGATTTGTTGGTGTATGGATCTTCTGTAGTCCAAGTGGTGGAGACCTTGTACTCGCACCACCAAAAGTGTGTGGTTCTTGACACTCAAGCCTTGAGAAACAACTGCAAAATAACAGCATTCATTGGTGGGCTAGACCCATGCGATGGCCGATATGACTATCCAGAACACAAACTCTATAGCAATCTTGATAACGACTTTAAGAATAACATATACGACCCCACATTTACGGTAGTATGCTAATGTTTACCTTTAGCATTGTAATAACATGTATATGTTATGTGCTGATCATGAGAAGAGATTGTTTTTTGTGATGATTATAGTCCACTGTATGTCCCAAGGCAACCGTGGCATGATCAACATTGCAAAGTTGAGGGAAAAGTTGCGTACACAAATTGAGGAATTTTGCACAGAGATGGAGAAAGGCGGCGACGTGGCACGAGTTTAAGCCGAAAAATGTTAGGCGTTGGCATGAGAATTCTCTCTTAAGGCTCAACAGGATTTCGTGGATACCTTGTCCCTCGACAAGCCCCGATGGCAACAAAATATTACAAGTCAGGGATGAAGACGACTCGGAAAATTGGCATGTGCAGTTCGGAAGAATTTACTTCAAATTAATTACAATTTTCAAGGGACTTCAATTGTAAACAAATAAAGTGTGACAACCGTCTTTCATTTTTATTTTTTGTTGGCATAGGTCTTTAGATCGATTGATTCAGGTTCTGTAAAGGGATTCCCGAAGAGCATTGAAGAAGCTGCAAAGCAAGTAAGTTTTAGCTGCTAATACCATGCTGGTAGATTTGCAATTGGTTGTTATATGTGTATAATTTGAAAAGTGTTCTTACATTAGAAAGTCACTCTTCTTTTATATGCAGAATCTTTAGTGTTTTTGAGTAGAGATTGAATTCCATATTGATAATGTTGCTTCTTTCAATCTCTTCATGGTTGCAGAATCTTATATGTGGAAAGAACTTGAAAGTAGACAAGAGTATTCACAAGACGTACGTGAAAGCAATTAGATCAGCACAACAGTTCATTTACATTGAAAACCAATATTTGCTCGGCTCTTGCTATCGTTGGCCACCATACAAAAATGCAGGTATAAGATGCCCGTTTCTATTCATTTCGACTGACCAACTTGAGCGAGCAACAATGCCTCCAGTAAGAGTGTATGGATTTGGCTCCCTCTGCGGATTGTGAGTCAGCTAATAATCGCTAGAACTCACTATATAAGACATTAAGAGTGCGTTCTGATTCAATATGTTATATTTCTGAGACCGACTCTCCGAACTTTTTAGATGCATATTTTTTCCTCCTTTTTCTAGTTTTGTTTCGGCCTATCTAATTTCTTGAGTTCAATTTTTGATGGCAACCAATGCTTGATTTGGTTTTGACATGCAGCTGCAAATAATTTAGTGCTGATGGAGCTGGCGTTGAAGATCGCAAGCAAGATCAGTGCAGATGAGCGCTTCTATGTGTATATAGTGATACCGACGTGGCCGGAGGGTGTCCCTACTAGTGTTGCAGTGTAGGAAATTCTCTTCTGGCAGGTCAGATCAAGGACAAACTCTTTCATCTTGTAAAGAAATAGTGATGACACGTGTACATTGATGATGTCCAAGCAAATCGAAACTAAATAACATGACGAACGGAATTAAACAGAAAACGAAGTGATCCAAGCAGACCAAGCCGAGCTACCTAAAGGGGAAATTTGGGACCCGACCCCGTTTCAGTCATTTTAGTATTTTTCTCCAGGAGATATGATGATGTAAAAAGATTAATATTCACTATTCTCATATGTGTATTGATAATGTGGACAGGGACAAACCATGATGATGATGTACAAATTTATTGCTCAAGCTCTCGAAAAAGCCGGGTTGTCACACAAGTACCATCCCCTGGATTACTTGAACTTCTACTGACTAGGCAAGCAGGAGCCCTTGTCCTCTTCACAGTCTTCATCCCAAGCAATGAATCAACAATCCGAAAATAATGCCGTGGTATATGTCTATACTCTTTTCATGGATTCTTCCTTTGACTCATCCGTTAAAAAAAACAAAGTGAAGAAAGTCATTAAGAGCATGATGGTAAAAAGACTCTTGGTTGAAGCGTGCTGTTGTTTCTATCCATGCAGGCGTCAGTTCCAAAGTTTTCGCAGATTCATGATATATGTGCATGCCAAAGGAATGATAGTAGATGATGAGTATGTGATCATGGGATCGGCAAATATCAACCAAAGATCTCTGGACGGTTCAAGAGACACCGAAATTGCAATGGGGGCTTATCAGCCGCGTCGCACTTGGGCCGGGAAAAAGAGGCATCCGCGTGGCCAGGTTAGTTACATCGGGTTAGCCTCTCATCAGAATAGCATATACAAAACATATGCCCGAGCAAGTGCAGCAACATTCATTCAAAAACTTAAGCTTGTGTATAATTATGTTGACTTACGCTATGCAGGTTTACGGTTATAGGATGTTGCTTTGGGCGATGCACTTGGGAGATTTAGAGGACAGCTTCAGGGAACCTCAAAGCATTGAATGTGTAAAGAGGGTGAACAAAATAGTCAAACGTATTTGGAAAGCTTATGTGGATGAGGACCAACATGATCCGGGGAAATGAGAAGGCACCTGATGTGGTATCCCATCCGTGTGAGCAGAGACGGTAAAGTCAATCCTTTGGCCAGTTTCGAAATGTTTCCCGATGGGGGTGGCAAAATCCTCGGATCACCCACCACTCTTCTTGATGCTCTCACGACATGATCAATCATGTCAAGTTAGTGGCATTCGATTTTGACAGTGTGCAAATGCAATAATATATAACAAAATTTTCTAGTGATTTTGGGTTAAATCGCAGTGTTTTGAGCAGCTGAAATTAAGAAATACGAGTGGAATGAGCATTTATGAGCATGACAAAGTAAGTTGTGATTCAAATAGATACTCTCCACTAATTAAAGCAAGTTGTGGAAAGCAAGTTGTGGAAAGGACACGCGATGCCATTGTTGTATAAAATGCTTCGGATGAGTTGATGTAATGGTGTGGACATTAAGATAAATTCATACGGTTCATCAAGTTCTTGGCTAAGTGTTTTCCATTCGAGATTTATAGCATAAACTTCTTAGGAGATAGATGGAGCTCTGCAGCCCCGTTGCAGAATGATTTATAGGGGAGACAATCTGAACTATGCACCTACTCCTGGGGAAACATATGGGCAGGTCTTGATGGATTTCAAGGGCAAGGTATTGGTAGTGCTGGTGAGGGTTGCTTTTGTGAGTTCTCTGAGGGAGGGAGGAAAACGAAAGTCATATCATTGAAACATTATTCTGAACAGCATTGGCCAATGAACACTCCAAGGAACGAAAGGACATCAAGAATGAGTAGGTCGCAATTGGTGTTGTGTACAGTATGTTGGCACAAACACACACACTTGAAGGATCAATTAGATTTAAGCAATAGCTCTTAAAATAAACCTTGAATGGCGAGCATCGAAGGAAAGGGAGAGAAGACATATACTTTGTTGGCAAGTGTCGTGCGATATTTCGAGGGGCCTCATTGACCAGCTTTGTTGAAAGATTTCCTTGGATCTGGCCTACTCTACCATATCAACTTTAGAATATGGGTACTAGTAGATGAATCGCAAGAATCATGCCATTAAACTTCAATTAACATCGGAGTCCTCTAAATCAGCTATGAGGTCAAGACTCTCATGGCAATATCAAGCACACATCTCATCAATTTAATCATGCACCATTTGTCCACGGGCAATCGAAAAGGCAACCAAAGCAAAGACAAAATCCATGTGATTCATGCTCATTCCAAAAATTCCAGCCATGTTCAGAAGTGTAACAGAGCATACGAGACCGCAAATCATGATCGTTTGATGACTAGTTGACATGAAATTGAAGCCATATCTTCCTATGGGCGCATATGAGTCTACTAGATCAAAATGGCATCAATCCAAGACCAAATTAGTACCGAATCAAACAAAGCAACCACATGACCATAATTCTCACAATATTGGTATGAGATTCACAATATTACTTTCATGGCATCCTTCGGCCCCCACATTCTGTCTTCACCTCCGGCGCGAACCCACCGGCTTCGACAGCCTCTCTCATCGTCTCCTTCGAATGGCCACCGTTTCGCGGTCTCCGCGTCTTCCGTCACCGTCGCCGCTGAGAAGGACCGGCTGCTGGCGGATATCGAGGTCACAGAGGTCCAAGAACCGAACAGCAGAGTGAGTGTTCGCCCTCTGATGTGTTTATAGTGCGGCCTTTGATCCTCCTCCTTCGACTAAGCTGGACGGTTAATTTCGTTAGTTCTGTAATGCGTGGACGTTTTGCAATGACGTTCTTCTTCGGTCGTCGCTGAATTTGAAAGTGCAACGTGCATCTTTCGGTAATTGCGCACCACGGAAGGGAAACTGATTATATCTTCGAAATCTCTACGTTAATCAGAATGTGTCTGTTTCTCGTGGCCGAAATTCAGGAAATACGGCCAGTACTCTGTTTTTCTTCAGTGCGCTTTCTAAGTTCGATGCCGCTCCGTATTGCACTGACTATGAGCTAGAAAGTTTTCTGAGAGAAATTTTGTTTTGGGGATTGAATTACAGCTGTTGTTACTTTTTTTTTGTTTTTTAAGTAGCAATGATCATGGGAAAAGCACTGATAAACGCCTCCTTACTTTTCGTGGTGCTCTGCAGGTGAGATTGAGTGTTGAAGTTCCACCTGTGGTATGTGAAGATTGTTACAGAAGGGTTTTCAAGGAGTTCATGAAGCAAGCTAAGGTCAAATGCGTACTCTGCTTTATTAGGAGCACTTTGATACCTTTTAAGCTGCTGGTCTTGCGCATAACTAATTTGGTTATGCTCCTTCTTTCTTTTAATTTAGCAGAGAGTACGTTGTGGAATACGGGAGTGTGTTATTTTATTCTTGATGCATTGACTTTTGTGCCTCGGAGAAAAGAATTTTCAGAGACCATTGAATGCATGCGACAATTATTGAATACAGGAGCTAATGGGGATAAACCTTACTTCAGTTCTTCATTTTGGCTTTCAAGTCTGAGTGCTATGTAGCCTGCTTCATGTCCGGAGTATTTACACTCTTTTTCAAGGCAATAGTCACCTGGAATGAACATTAGTAATGCATTCATCTCCTCTTCTTTTGAAACCAGATTCCTGGATTTCCTCCTGGAAACTTCCTGTAAAATTAATGACCATTTTTAAGACTTCATTTGTAAACAAAACGAAGTGTAATGATTGTCTTTCATTTCTATTTTACATTGGTATAGATCTTCAGATTGATTGATTCGGGATCTGTAAAGGGATTCCCAAAGAGCGTTGAAGAGGCTGCAAAGCAAGTAAGTTTTAACTGCTAAAACCATGCTAATAGATAGGCAAGTGGCCGTTATATAAGCGTAACTCAAAAAGTTTTCCTCACATTAGAAAGTCACTTTTCTTTTTTATGCACAATCCTTAGTGTTTTTGAATATAGATTGAAGCCCACAATGATAATGTTGCTTCTTTCAATCTCTTCATGGTTGCAGAATCTTATATGCGGAAAGAACTTGAAAGTAGACGAGCATTCACACGGTGTATGTGAAAGCAATTAGATTGGCACAACACTTCATCTGCATTGAAACCAATATTTTCTTGGCTCTTCCTACCATTGGCCATCATACAAAAATGCAGGTATAAGATGCACATTTCTATTCATTCTGACTGACTTGAGTTTAGTGAACAATAGCACCTCTAGTAAAGAGTATTCAGACTGCTTCTTCTGGGGATTGTGTATTAGCTAATAAGAGCTAGGACTCACTGTATAAGACATTAAAATTGACTTCTGATTCAATATGTTATATTTATGAGGTCAAAGCTTTTTAAATTTAGATTTTTCCCCCATTTTCTAGTTTTGTTTCGGCCTATCTAATTTCTTAAGTTCAAGTTTTCATGGCAAACAACGCTTGATTTGGTTTTGATAAGCAGGTGCAACCAATCTAGTGCCGATGGAGTTGGCATTGAAGATCACAAGTAAGATCAGTGAAAACGAGCGCTTCTGCGCCTATATAGTGATACAAATGTGGCCGGAGGGTGTCCCTACTAGTGCTGCAGTGCAGGAAATTCTCTTCTGGCAGGTTAGATCAAGGATATACTCTTTCATCTTGCAAAGAAATAGCGATGACACTTGCATTTCGATAACGGTATATCAATAAATATAACGTCCTAGCAAATTGAAACTAAATAACACATTGAACAGAGTTAAGCAGAAAAGAAAGTGATCCAAGCAGAAAAAACCTTGCTACTTAGAGGGGAAAATTTGAGACCCAACCTTGTTTAGGTCATTTAGTATTTTTCTCCAAGAGATAAACATTCACTACTCTCATATTTGTGTATTGATAATGTGGACAGGGACAAACCATGACAATGATGTACAAAATTATAGCCCAGGCTCTCGAAAAAGCCAGGTTGTCACACAAGTACCATCCGTCAGATTACTTGAACTTGGCAAGCAGGAGCCCTTGTCCTCCGCACAGTCTTCATCCCAAGCAATGAATCAACAATCCGAAAATAATGCCTTGGTATATGTCTATACTCTTTTCATGGATTCTTTCTTTGACTTATCTGTTAAAAAAGCAAAACAAAAATAGTCATTAAGAGCTATGGTTTTTGAACGAGTGGTAGAAAGACTTATGCTTTGAAACATGTTGTCGTTTTTATCCATGCAGGCTTCGGTTCAAAAGTTTCGCAGGTTCATGATATATGTGCATGCCAAAGGGACGATAGTAGATGATGAGTATGTGATCATGTGATCGGCAAATATCAACCAAAGATCTCTAGATGGCTCAAGAGACACTGAAATCGCGAAGGGGGCCTATCAGCCGCATCACACTTGGGCTGGGAAAAAGAGGCATCCGCATGGCCAGGTTAGTACATCGGATTAGCCTCTTATCTAAATAGAGGTACTAGGTAGGTAGACACCCTTGCGAGGGTAGCGACATATATCAAAACCTTAAGCTTGTGACTAATAATGTTAACTTATGCTGTGCAGGTTTATGGTTATAGGATGTCGCTTTGGGCGGAGCATTTGGGAGATTTAGAGGACAGCTTTAGGGAACCTCAAAGCACTGAAAGCGTGAAGAGGGTGAACAAAATAGCCAAACGGAATTGGAAAGCTTATGTGGATGAGGACCAACATAATCCCATGGAAATGAGCGGCCACCTGATGCAGTATCCCATCCATGTGAGCAGAGACGGTAAAGTTGGTCCTTTGGCCGATTTCGAAACGTTTCCCGATGTGGGTGGCAAAATCCTCGGATCACCCACCACTCTTCCCGATGCTCTCACAACATGATCGACTATGTAAAATTGGTGGCATTCAATTCTGAGAGTGTGCAAATGCAATGATATATAACAAAATTTTCAAGTGATTTTGGGTTAAATAGCAGTGTTTTGAGTAGGTGAAATTAAGAAATATGAGTAGAATGAGCATTCATGAGCAGGACAAAGTTGTGATTCAGATGGATACTCTCTACTAATTAAAGCAAGTTGTGGAAAGGACACACGATGCCATTGTTGTATAAAATGCTTTGGATGAGTTGATGTTATCATGTGGACATTAAGATAAATTCATATGGTTCATCAAGTTCTTCTTGGCTAAGTGTTTTCCATTCAAGATTTATAGCATAAACTTCTTAGACGGAAAAGATCCAACTTTTTCAGATTAGGGGACCTCCAATCAGTAGGGTCATAAAAAATAATTACTATCATCAACTGAGAGACCTATTGCAAGGAGATAGATGGAACTTTGCACCTCCATTGCAGAATAGTTTATAGGAGAGACGATCGGAACTAGCGACCTACTCCTGGTGGAACATATAGGCAGGGTCCTGATGGATTTCAAGGGCAGGTTACTGGTAGTGCTGGTGACATGCTTTTGCGAATTCTATGGGGGAGGGAGGAAAACAAAAATCGTATCTTTGAAACATCATTATGAATAGTAGTGACCTGTGAACACTCCAAGAAAAAGGACATAGGTTGCAATTGGTGTTGTGCACGGTATGTTGGCACAAACACACACACTTGAAGGATCAATTAGATTTAAGCAATAGCTCTTGTAAATAAGCCTTGAATGCTAAGCGTCGAAGGAGAGGAAGAGAATACATGTACTTTGGTGGCAAGTGTCATACATGCAATATTTCGAGGGGACTCATTGACAAGCTTTGTTGAGAGATTTCTTCAGATTTGGCTTAGTCTACCAGATCACCTTCAAAATATGTGAAATAGTAGAGGGTTTCCTTTGGAATCGCGAGAATTATGGAAGTAAACTTCAATTAAACTCTCATGGCAATATCAAGCACACATCTCATCAATTTAATCATGCACATGCATATCACTTATCCACGGGCAATAAAGAAGGCAACCAAACTAAGACAAAAAATTCCAGCACGTGTTCAAAATTGTAACAGAGCATAAAGACCACAAATCATGATCTTTTGATGACTAATTGACATGAATGGAAGCCATATCTCCCTATAAGTGCATATGAGTCTACTTGATCAAAATGACATCAATCAAAGACCAAATTAGTGCCAAATTTAAACAAAACAATCATGGTCAGCATGCAATACTTCATTCTAGCATATTCAAGTTCGGAGATGAACCCAATTCTCGCTAAATGGAATGAGATTCACCCTATTACTTTCCTAGCATGAACAAATATGATTCCATAACCAAACTAGCCTCAAGCTGGAATCAAAAGCACAGGGTCAGCATACACGGATCAATTTCAAGTAGAATTTCATTCATTCATGACATAATTTCTTTTCCAAGAGAACATGAAATTCACCATAAAAAAAATCTTATATCACTGCACATGCTTACTCGAGTGGAAATCAAGTACCAATCGACATCAGCTCAGGGCCACAACAGTGGCAAATCAGCAAGTATCGACAAGGTTCCCGCGGATTCCAAACAGGTTGGAAATTGAATAGCTGTGGTTTTTCTATTTTTTAATGAAGAACATAACTCAAATATGCTTATATGACCAGAATAGATCAACAATCTAGTAATCAAGGGAATTCTCGGTCAAGAACTAAATAAAAAATACACACCGACTTAGTTCAGGAATTTCATCAAACAGGTTGCATACATTAATTTCGGCCGAGGAGCACTGCTTCAAATCATTAATACAACCCTTCAATCACAGTCGATTTGCACACAGACAGTAGCAATAGGAACAGAAAACAGAGCATATATGGTTTAGTTGAATAGAGAACGAATAGCTATAGCGATTGAGATCGGATATGAATAAAGAAATAACAGAAGCAACATCAAGGGATGGAATCGTCGAAGTAGGCAGTCGTGACCGAAGTTCGAGCACTCCGACATTACAGAACTTCTTCGCAGCAGCGGAACAAGTGGTGATCGGGAAGCGGTGACAACAAGTAGCGAAGTGAGAGGAAAGGATTCAATTGAAATCACTGAGAGCCTTTGATCAATGCTCTTTGTTCTTTGTCTCTTCTCAGCGTGCCATGTCGTGTGGTGGCCAGCGATGGACTCTCGGCGGCGGCTGTTGGTGGATAGGATAAAAGGGAATCGATAGATCGTTAGTTGAAGAGAGTAAGGAAGAGAGCTAGAGAGAGAGAAAGAGAGAGAAAGGAAGAGAGAGGGCCATGTGATTTAGAGTGCATCTGGGTCCCACTGAGAATTGTGTCTTAGCTAAAACAAACCGATTTTCGATTCAAAGGAACAGAAAGCCAAACCAAAGCAATGAAATATTGAAGGAATACCGGATGTCTTATGAATGCTTACGAAGTCTTCATTCTGTTTGGGAGTCTTCTGTTTGGGAGTCTTCCCAGTAATCAAGGACTTGGTCCGGCTCTGCTCCACAGCTTACTATACTCAAGACTTCCAAGGATGGGAAGTCCTCGGAGCGCGGGAATTTCAGAGAGTATTTCTCAGGTAAGAAGCTTTTGAATTTCGGCAACTCGAAAAGTCTAAGATCAGTTAACTCGGAGAAGGTAACTGTAGTGCCGGTCGCTTCTTCCCATTTTTCATGGCCAGCAATTTGTTCCATATCTTCACATGACTCCACCACTAGCTCTTCGATTTGCCCGAGAAATTTTGCAGTGAAGGTAGGGAAAAGCATTTCCAAATGGTGGCACCTCACGGCCTCTATGTCTCTCAAATTTGGGAATGGGATGTTTGGGAGAGTGTCGGACTGCCAAATGCATCTCAAGTTTTCAAGATCACGCAAAACTAGCCTCCTCAATTTATTACTCTCTGTATCCGTCCCATCACCTTCGTATATGATCTCGATCGAATGGCATGAAATCACTTTCAGTTCCTTGAGATAGCGCTGCAACTTCTTCCACATATAAGAAGTGGCAATACGTTGGAGATTGTCACAGTTATACAATTTAAGAGATTCCAACTTCTGAAAGGAATCGGTGGGAATTTGATTGTTCCATAGCTCTTTGCATTGAAGTCCCTCAATTTCCAGCCTTGTTATATTAGGAAATGTAACCTGCATGAAGATAATGTGAGGAAGGAGGAAAAGTAGGACCAATTTGTTACATTGTTCGCTCTAATACATGATAATATGAAAGGACCTATAGTCAAACAACGATTCCAAGGGGGGGAGAGTTTGAAATTCTGACTTCTTTCAGATTGTGCAATCTCCTTATGATTGTCAAAGAGAAGACGTTGAGTGGCTCAAAGCAATTTTCAAGGATAAGGATGGCTAATTCGCAAAAAAACTTCTAGAAAGTTCATCTTGACGTATCCTTTTGAAGGATCCTATTGAATGAAGCCATCAAAATTCCAAACTTGGTAAACTAACCTACTCATGAGAGTTATACGTTAGATCATAGGCATGAAACATCTGACAATTTAGCCTAATCTTAACAATCTATTTGATGCGATGGAAGAACGAATTTTCACTAATGGCCTTACTATGACAAATGTAATTATAAATAATGAACACATTCTAACTAATAAAACCAAATAAAATTCTTCAAAGAGATTTTATGACACCATCCAACAAGGCATGTGCCTATGGCTAGTAGGGGTATAATCTCAAGAGAAGGGAATTGTACCTTTTGATCAAAGAAGGAATCAGAGTTAGCATCTCGTGAATCTAAAGTAGTGGTTACTAGCTCTTTCTTTCCACAAGTATATGAGACCTGACGTGGCAGCATAATGAAGCTCATTAAAGGTGAGTCTATTACAAGTAAAGCTATTTTCACGAGAAAATAAGTGGAACTCTCGGGCTGAAATTATTAAAAAAGAAAAGAAAAGAATCTCTTATGTGAAAAGCAAAATCATTTTCATGAGGAAATCCTCAACGCTATCACGCTCTCAATGTAGCTCGATTGCACAATGATGTTGACACGGTGACATTGGCAACTTGTTATGACATGTCGGAATTAGTTGCAAATTGCATGTTAGGTGGGACATGATTTATGGGGACTTTCTTGTTATGTTGCCCCTTGCTCGCCATCCATTTTTTGAATCTCCGGACGTCGCTTTCTTCATTTTGAAATTATTGAATTTTATTTATTCATTCAAGATTCATTCTCGCTTTCAGTCGTTCAGCAAACTACTATTTTTTTCAATTCATTTAGAATGTTAAATGAATAATAAATTAGTCACAGTAGAAACCCCAGTTAAGGGTGCAATTATCTACCGTTGAAAAATTTTAGAAAAATAAAAAAACAGTCCTGGAAAGCGGCTTCCCTCTAATTATAATACGACCTGTGTTCTATTTGAGAGGATTTTTTATTTGTAAATCAAAACGTCAATAAAATTGTACAAATAATCAAGGTTAGATGCAATATATACTAACGTTGAGTGAACACCAACATCATCTCGTCCTCATAGAAAAAATTGATAAGAGGGAAAAAATGAAAAAAAAAAAAAATTACCTGAACTGGAGTATCCTCTAATGTGATTTCAGCTTTGGTACAAAAGCTTGTCATCTTTGGTAACTTAGACAATGCCAGACGACGTACATTAGGCAACTTAACTCTGTTATTGGCAGAAATTATATCTTCTCTTGCATCATGTATGACAATGGATTGCATTGACTCACAATTCCCAACTTCAATATCTTCCAACCGTTCAAGTCTTTCCAAATCTGAAAGACACCACAAGTACTTCAATTTGTGGCATTGTTCGACCTTTATGGCTTTCAATTTGTTGAAGCACTCTAGTGCGATGGGGCCATGGCATATCCTCTCCAAATTAATAAGATTTTCAAGAAAAAGAGACTCTAACTTCCCAAAAGCAGTGAGAGAGCGGCAATTGGATGAATCAGCAATGTACTTGATTGAGGAGCTGTCTTCAATGTCGAGATACTTCACTTCTGGGAATCTTTGGATGCACAATTTGCGAGGGCTCAATGCGAACTCACTCAAATTGCTTAAATATAAGCATTGAGTCTTCTGCAAATTTTTCGTAACCGATTTTCTTGAAAGAATACTATCACGCCCTTTCAAATTGAGCTTCATGGTTGTCAAACCTTCATATTCCCTCGCCTCAGCATCTCCTACATTGATCCAAAATTTCTCCAGCTTCTCAAATGGTAGGTCACCATCCTTCAAGAGTATCATGGGATCATAAATCGATATTTCCAAAGACGCTAGCTTTGTCAAGCTCTTCAACTCGGCAAGTTCAAACTTGCCCCTCCATTGATCAAAGCTTTCCTTCATATGTAACTCTTCTAAGTTGACTAAGTCTTTTAGGGCTCCAGGCTCAATTATCTCAAGTGAGTAGCAGTTGCTTAGATTCAACGATCTCAGATTCTTTAGTTTCCCCAGTTCTTTAGGCAGCTTAGAAATTTCAGACCCTACAAAGCTAAGAATCTGCAATGCTTTGAGCTTGCCAAGATTTGCCACATCCTCCACATGGCAATTTATGCTTAATGACCGGAGATTCCCGAGGATTTCCATCGAGGAAGGTAAACTAGTGATATGCAAGGAGCCAAGATAGAGGACTCGAAGCTCCCCCAGGTATGTGAAATCCATTCTACTACAATCTCCCATATCGTACTGTTCCGACAACATAAGTATCTCCACGTGGGTAAACCGACGCGGCATTAGTTCAACAAGCCTATTGCTGCCCACATTAACTAGGCATGCCCAACATTTCTCAAGCTTTTCCTTTGGCCATGAGCCATAATTGTTGTCAATCATTAAGGAATTCTGATCACTAAATACATTTGAGACGACCACCTCACTGTAAAGATCATGTATGGTCACTGTTTCCTTACCATCGCCCGCATCCTGTAACAAACAAAAGGAATGGAGGCTATTGAGCATCGTATTCAATCTATTCCTTAAACTTTGCATCTTGTTATCGAATCCCCCAAACAAGCCCAAACCCATGCCTAGTCCCAGCAGAAGTTCGACTTCAATGGTCCCACCAATAAGACCACAAAGCAAGAATAAGCACTTGGCTTCCTCACTCTCCAAATGGTCGTAACTCCACTTCACTATTCTCTCATTATTTGGGTCGTCTATTTTTATTAACATGTCTTCCCACTTGGACACATCGCTACATTTTAAGGTGCTTGCGACAGAGTTAATCAAGAGAGGCAAACCTGCAAGCTTGTTTACCACTTGAGTCGCCTTTGCTTTCAATTCCTCATCGTCTCTAAGCTTGTCGACGACTATCTCTTCAAATAGCTTGAGAGCTTCTTCTTCCTCTAAACTTTTAAGAGGAAATGTTTGATCGGCATGCATCCTTTGCTCCAGCACTGTTTTATTTCTCGAAGTAAGCAACAATTTGCATTTCATGCTCTTATTGCCTAAAGGAATTCCAACCGCCTTCAAATCAAGTTCCGCCCACAGGTCGTCCAATATTATGAGAACCTTCTCATTCGGATCCATCTGTAATCTCTTGAGCAGAAGCTTTCTTCTTCCCTCTACACTCGGCTCATTCTTCAGATCTTTTAGATCCAAGCCGTAAGCGATATCGTATTGGATTTTCGTCACGTCTGGATTTTGCGAGACTTCCGATTTGACGATCATGCCAAACGGTTTCCCCTTTTTCTTGAGTTCGTCCTCGACTATCTCCAACAGCGTAGTCTTCCCCACGCCACCAGGCCCGTAGACCCCAATCACTTTGTGCTTTTCATCACACAAAGCTTTCATTACGTCCTGAAAGGTGGAAGCTTGCGATTTGAAGATAGTGTTGCCCCCATCACCGGCCCACGAATTCACATGGGGAGTACTATCAACACGCCCCGGCGGGGAAATCTTGCCGTGAACCCTCTTGAATTGACCCTGCTCAATGAGATCTTTGATCTCCTTGATCATCTTGCTTGCCTCGTTGCCAAGACGATAACACGCCTTTGGGTTGGGAAGCCACCCGTAGAAGTAAGTTTTCTTGGCTCTTCCATCATTTTCCAGCACGTCGCGCGCCTTGTTAGTGACAGTCTCCACTTCTTTTACCCATCTCTCGACCATGGCTTTGATCGGCTTCATGTTGTTTTGAGCATCATCGATGGAAATTAGCACGTCATTCTTCGTGCCAACCAGTTTCTCAATTTCATCATTAAGTTGGCGAACGTAGCGGTCGGAGAATATTACGCAGCTGCAGTGCCTCCTGACCGGAGCCACCAGGCACTTTGCCACTTCGAGAGTTACAGACACAGCAGCATCCGCCATTTTCCCCCGTTTCGACTTCTTCTACCTTTCTGGCTTTCTTTCCTTCTTCTTTGCGGAGAAACGAGAGTTAAGAATTTATATATTCCGAGGAAGGCGAAACTAATGGAACCCGGAAACGACAATGACTGAAGAAGGGGAAGGATTCAACACGATGCACACGCGGCGGTTCCAACAAAAAGAACAGCCGCAGAAGATTTGGTGAAAGAGAGGACTTCTAGAGCGAGGAAGAAATCATTTAGCAGATGCAATGGCGGTCAGAGAGAGGGGCACGGAGTGTTAATAAATACATGTGGCGTTACCAGATTGATGTTCCCTAAGATGCCCCTCGCGTCCTCCATTGCTTGACCTTCAGGATGCTGATTTAAAACAAGTGGGCCCCACTCCACCATTTCTATTTGGACTAAAATTACCTTCAGACCTCACATCTTACGGAATGCGAGAATAGTCCAAGCTAGCTACCACCGTCGCCGTCCATCAATCATCAGCAGCTCCAAGGCCCCAGGGCCAGCACCAGTCAAGGAGGAAAAGCGAAAAAAAAAAAATCGAATTTAAAAGAAATGAAAAGAAAGAAGTGAAGGTTAGTAAGAGCTTATTTGGTAACTGTCAAACAATTTATTTTCGAGCTGATTTTTATAAAAGATTCGATTTTTTATTTTAATCGCCGAACGAGAATCGCGTTTGGTAAAATTTTTGTTTTCGGAAATAGATTGGGAAGAGAATTGAGAATAAAAAAAAATGTGATTCTCTGTCCGAGAATCAAAAAAAGAATCAAAACAATGAAAGTCTCCTTCTTCCCTTTCGACATCCCGCGATTGCTGTCCATCACCGCCCGCCGCCGCCGTCCGCCGCCAGTCGCCGGTCGCCGTCCGCTGGTCCGGCGAGCTCGCCAGGCTAGGTCGAGGTTCGGCGAGCTCGCCGGAGGCAAGCCTCGCCCAACTTCCGGCAAGGCTCAGCCGACGAGGGCCGACCTCACCGAGGGCCAACGACCCTCCGGTGAGCGTCGCCGCCACATGAAGAAGAAGAAAAATAGGAAAAAAGGAAAAAAAAAAAAAAAAAAGAAAAGGGAAAAAAAGGAAAAAGTAAAGAAAAAAAGTAAAAAAAATATTTAAAAATTAAAAGAAATTAATTTGGAATAAAATCAATTAGGACGGTATCAAACGCAATTCTATTCCAAAATGAAAAATTTTGGACAAGCTTACCAAACGCATTTTTTTACTCGAATCGGAGCATTCCCAAGAACAGAATAAAAATAATCATTTCTAATCGAATCGCTTCCCGAAAACAATCGTTAAACGCGCAAAAAATGTAAAAATAAATCGTTACCAAACGCGCCCTAAGAGTGTGAGATAAAAGAGAGTAAGTGAGACACTCCCTCATTTTAGAACTTTTTTTCCCTTAAGGAAAATGTTTTCCTCAATCCATTTATTTTTCGAGAAATGAATTGAGTCTTAATTTTATAAAGATTAATAAGCATAATCATCAATTATTTATGAGAACCTCACTTTGACAATTCTAAAAAAATCCAATTTCATTGATTAATTACACCTTATTAACTGTACTAGTTAATATAAAGTGTATTTGTATGTAAATATGCATGCTAAGGGGATCATTGACTCCATGTTAACGTAGCATGGACTTGATAAGGTGAGCTTATTTCAGGGATTATACAGATCTCACGCTAATCAATGGTCGAGCCTGACCACCTCCTCTGTGACCTCTCTATGCTAATAACCTCCCCGTAATGACCATCTTTTCGATTCTCTGCAAAAATAATGAAATAATTCACGCTTCTCATTGCAAATTCCAAATCCGTACGTGCATCTCCCTCCCTAACACGTGCCAACAACACGTCCACCATCGTTGCTCTTATGCTGCTCTCTCTCTCTCTCTCTTTCTCTCTCTCTCTATCTAAAACATAAAGGAGGAAGATCGAGCGAAGTGATGTTAAGAGTTAACCAGGGTGGAGTTCAAGTTTGCTCTTCGGCCATCGTCGCTCGCTTGGCAATTATTAAAGCTTGCGTTACTCAACCTGGTGGTGCGCATGGGCAGTACGACTTTATGCACGTGAAGGCTACGGCCCAACTCCACCGAACCATCCCATCTATCTTTGCTTTTACTTAGATGCTCTGTACGACAATTGACGTGTGAAAAGTATATGAAAATGTTCAGCCCCCTACATCAATTGAACAAAAGATAGGCGTCGCATCTCAGATAACGCCCAATTTATTCAAGATAAGATACATCAGAGTCGTGATCAATTTCTCTATCAATCTTAAGCTGATTATGCTACGACCATCAACCCCAAGTTCTTCCAACCGGTGACCCAAAATTTTATCATTAGATTTTAATTGATCATGCCTCATCATTTGAATGTAAACTTTAATGGAACTAATTTCTCATTCTCAACATCTTAATTCCTTCTTCTTCTTCTTCTTTTTCAAATGAATAAACATGAATAATGTGAGATTAATTTCTTACCTTTACCAATAATAATAATAATAATAATGTGAGATTAAGGTTAGAATTTAAATAAATAATAGTTTCTAGTATAGAAGAAATAGTCACCAAACCTTCCAAGGAATTAAAGGGAAAAAAAAAGGGCAGGGGCTCAACGACCAAGTTTAGACCGTTAGCTGCCAAAACCAACTTCGAATAGAAACTAAGATGAAAAAAATCAAGTGTGGCAACTTGCCCATTTTCAAAAAAAAAAATGTAATATGAAAGGTAAAATTATCATAAGTGTTCTAATTAAAATTATTTATCTCCAGTAATTATTTGATGTGTATGAAATGGAAGGACCACCCATTTGATGGAGATTCATCGGATGCTCAAGGAGACCTAGGCACTCCATTAATATTTAAGAGACACCAATCTATTAATCTTGTGAACATGCATAGACTTTGAGCTACATACACAACTCTATTAAGAAAAATTGGAAGTCCATGAAAGACGACTTTTCATTTTTTGTATAGAAATTACTAATTATACTCATCATTTATTTTTCAAAACCTCACTTTATTAGCATTGATTGACCGCACCTCGTTAGCAATTTAATGACCCTCTTTCTTATTCTCTGCAAAGTCCAAATCCTTGCGTCTCTCTCCTTCCCTGACAAGTACCGACCGTTGGTCCTAAACATGACCTAAAACTGTTTCTGCTACCCTGAGAGCAGGCTCCCGCACGTCCACAACTGTTGCGCCAATGCTGCTGTTGCTGCTCTCTCTCTCTCTCTCTCTCTCACTCTCAAACGTAGAGGAGGAGGACAAAACAAAGTGAGGGTAAGAGTTTAACCAGGGTGGAGTTAGTTGCTTTTTGACCATCGTGGATCACGTTTCAATTGTTGGAGCTTCGTGTTATGCCAACCTCATGATCCATACGGGCAATATGACTTCATGCATCATGGATCATATTGCAATTATTAAAGCTTCTTGCTTTTTCAGCCTCACGGCCGAGGGGCCCAACTCCCCCGTACCATCCTCTCTCTCTCTCTCTCTCACTCTCTCTCTCACTAAAGCGCGGAGGGAGGAGGATGAAGATAGAACAAAGCGAGAATAAGAGTTAACCAGGGTAGAGTTAAGTTTGCTTTTTGGTCACTTGACAATTATTATAGCTTCATGTTATGTCAATATCATTCATGCTGCAGATGGGCAGTACGACTTCTGTGCATCGTGGGTCAGTTGCAAAAGATATTTTCCTCCAAAAAAGTGGGAGGAATTGAGGGAAATGCAAAATTCGAGTTCTGTCCAACTATTCCCCACCAGTGCCACTCGTGGTGTGAGAGTCGTAGAATTTAAATAATCAATTAAAAGTTATGATATCTAAGTAAATTTTTTTTAAAGATTAAGTCAGTCAAGTAAACATTTTCTTTTAAAGTTACGATACTCAAATAATTGCTATATAAAAATTACATCATTTGTCGTATTCTCATCTCGATTAACTTCTACTAGAAATTGCATAAGAATTGAAAAGTGTTTGAATCAAGATATGCACTATTCAATGGCATAAGAGTTGAAGCTAGCAGATAATTGGTTAAAAACAGCACCATTAAAATCATCTTGCCATTGCCATCCATGCTGTATATTACAACAAAGCATACCCCGTACCCTTTCAACTTCAGCATCTAATAGTTTTCATTATCCCTTCTCTTGATCATTCAATACGATCAGATGATCAATAATGAACTTATGTTGGACCCTTAGTTTAATCCAAAGCTCACGGACGATCAATTTGATCTGTGTCTATCAGTCAAGAAGAATTGCCAAAACAAGTCAAATGAAGAATTTAAGAATAACATTCTAATACAACTTCCAAGTAAATATAGTACTTGAACTTAAGTTGTGCAAAGTCAATGTGCAATAATATCTCCTATGCATGCAATGCAATGCAATTCTGCACAATGCTCTAAGTATTGTGGTAGGGTATATTAAGCTCTACCCGTCTTGAAGACAATCTGATTATTTTGCTTTATAAGCTTTCTCCATAACTAAACACATATTTCTTGTAACTCCTACATAAATTATCATATCATATGGACAACCATTATTGAAAATTTGTAATTGTTTGTATGGTTTGATGATTGTGCAGAAATTATGACATTGAATTTGGGCTTGATAAGATACAATAGGGGATCGACTCGTCAGGTGACCTTAGAAGGCTAGATAAAACATGCAATAAGTTTCGGCTATTGACTTATTATCATAGCTAGAGTGGTCTATAATATATGATTGTTGTTTTGCAAAATTGGGTGACATCCATTCAACTAAACATTCATAAATTTCTAGAAACTAGGAAACTCAAGTAACGACATATTGTAACTAAGATGCCATATTGCAATAAGCTTAAACCTTGTGGCTCTTTAGTCAATAGTAGTTAACACTATACGCGCCACCTTGGTTGGGACCACTTTCCACTACTTTAGTTCATCAAAACCAAATTGTATCTCAACCTCACTGTCATTTCTATATAGTTCAATTTGAAGCTTAAAATCATTAGGCTCAACGTCCTAGATCATAACAGAATATCTTTCTTCCCACCTAATTTTGACATCGGTTCATTAGAAAATTAATCACGTCGGATGGCTGATATTCATGTCATCAATTTCCTATCAAAATTGACTGAAGTGACTTCATTAAGAAATTGTTAAAAGTTTTAGACTAAATTGACATAAATGAAAGGTTTATGACTGAAGTGATCATTGTACAATAAATTTAGGACTTTTTGAATAATTATCTCCATTATTAACAATGATGATAACAACGGCAACAACAAAAACCATCACCAAAGAAACATTATCTAACTTTCTTACCATCAATCACTAATTTAAATTTGAGGACAAGCATGTTGTCAAATATCAATCCATAGATGAATCTCTTCCACTGACTTGTATACACATTAATCATATTCTACTTGTGCTTCCGATACTTTCTGTTCATACCACAAATACAATTCAAACTTGCTTGATTAGAAATGTCCAAATTAAGATCAACCATCAAAGTGACTAGAAATGTCCAAATTATGATGAGGTACCTCATCAGGAAATCAATTTTCATAAAGAGACATCTAATCCGTCTCTTTTTTGGTTGATCTCGACACCTTGGGTGGCACATTTCAAGAGATCTACAACCTTTGGTCTGCAAGTAACATAAAGACTCTAGGCTATTGTGGCTTTCCATGGCTCTTAGCTTAGCACAACCCCTCAGTTCAACACACCTAAGCTTCTTCAGCTTGCATGGCTTAGGTAATAATTCAATTGAATCGCAATAGAAAACTATTAGGTTGCAACAAAGATCTCAATGCTCGCAAACCTTGAATCCCAACAAGTCTTTCTAATTGAGAGGGCTCCAAGGATTGTAGCACGACGGATCAAGTGTCCTTATGAGGCATTTGCACATAGTGATTCGCAGTGTCCTCAACTTCACCAAGCCTTTCAAAACAGGAAAGTGCCAAGCATTCATCAATAATAAGAGTGACAAGTTTTCAAGTATGTTTGAGATATGTGGCACTATTGCGACAACATGAAATTTCGATGTCAACAAACTAGAATGGTGCTGCTAGGGTGAGAAATATTCCTCCAACTTGCCCCTCTCTGGGAAAGATAAGATCCACTACAGTTGCACTCAATTGCCATATAAATCTTAATATTTAAGCTAATTATGCCGTGACCATCAACTCCAAATTTTTCAAAGCTTGTGACCCATAACTTTTGCAATTAGATTTTAATTGGTCATGCGTCATCATTTGAATCTAAATTTTAATGAAATATTTCTAGTGTAGAAGAAATATCCTCCAAACCTTCCCACTAGTTAAAAGAAAAGAAAAGAAGTGGGGCTCAGCTCCCAAGTTTAAAACATTAAGCAGCCAAAATTGACTTCAAATATAAATTGAGATTAAAAGATCAAGGGCAGCAAGTAAATTTTTTTCAAAAGAATATGATATAAAACCGTGATCACAATGATCGATATCATTTACAAAATCAAGAATTTTTTTGAAAGGAAAAATTAAGAGTTTTAACTTTACATTTGGTCAGCTTTCTTCCAAGAAAACTAAGCAGTGCGTATCTTTTAAATCCAAGGGGTTGTTCAAATGGTAATTGTGACTGAATAACCATATTTATGCATTTACTTAGGGCCACCTTTGGGAGCATAGGCGTATGTCACTGGTGATTATTGATGTGTGTGGGATAAAAAATACCACCGTACTTGACGAGGATTACTCGAGTATTCAAAGAATTTCAGACACTCGATTGATATCGAAGAGACACCTATCTACTAATCTTGTGAATATGCATTAAGCTATGCACACAACTCCATTGGAATACTGAAGGATCATGGAAGATGCCTTTTCATTTAATCTTATAAAAATTAATAAGCATATTTATCATTTTTTTTAAACCTCAAAATGACGGTTCTAAAAAAACCCACTTCGCCATTTCTTTTTGAACTAATTTGCCTTCGGACCCCACCGCTCGTGGAATGCGAGAATTATCCGGCTGTCTACTACTATCACCGTCTGTTAATCATTTCATACGTGCTCAGCTCTAGCTATCAGCAGCGGCAAGGCCTAAATGTCTATTAAGTCCAGAATCCAATTCAGATGATGCGCTCCAAATTCAGTCACTTCATGAGCTCTTTTAAGCATCAGCTTTAATATATTTGGACAATAACAGGGTCCGCTAAGTGCGATGATGCTTTCTATTGTTGTACCATGTGAAGACCACCGGTTTTGACAAAAATGTTTTTTTTGTTCCCTCTTCTTCTGTAAAATTTTGTATCAAGTTCATGCAAACGCGTCGAGAAGTGCTTACGTGATTGTATTGTCATGGCATGTAAAAGTCTGTAATGCCCTAGTTATATAAGGCTAACTTTGAATTAATGTCACACAAGAGTATCATAACTTTTTTATTCCAATCACTTAAATACTATAAAACTTCTAAAAAACATTCACTTGAGCACTATAACCTTCTCGAAGAGGTTCCTCAAAAGTGCTACGCATCAGGACACTTGTGGTGGGAGTTGTAGTATTTAAATAATTAATTTAAAGTTATGACACTTAAGAGAAAATTTTATAGAAGTTAAGCCACTCAAGTAAACATTTTTTTTTAAAAAGTCATTACACTCAATTAATTGATAAAAAATTATAATGCTCAAGTAATAGTCGAAAGGAATGTGGGCTCAGCTCTCAAGTTTAGATCGTTAGGCTACCAAAACAAACTTCGAATGGAAATTGAGATAAAATTGAGTGCGGCGACTTGCCCATTTTCAGAAGAACATAATATAAAAAGGTAATTTTTATCATAGATATATTAATAAAAAACTGTTTGTCTTCAGTAATTATCCGATGTGTATGAAATAGAGGGATCGCCGCATTTGATGGAGATTCATAGGATGCTCAAAGAGACCTGGGCACTCCATTAATATCTAAGAGACACCAATCTATTAATCTTGTGAACATGCATAGGCTTTGAGCTACATACACAACTCCATAGAGAGAAATTGAAGGTCCATGAAAGTTGGCTTTTCATTTTTCATTTTTCTAGAAATTGCTAATTATACTCATCATTTATCACTTTAATAGTTTTAGAGAAAACCCGATTCCATTGATTTATTATACCTCGTTAACAATTTAAGGACCCCTTTCCGGTTCTCTGTAAAATCCAAATCCGTGGGAGTGTCTCTCCTTCCCTAATATGTACCGACCACACACCTCCACGATCATTGCTCCCTGATGCTCCTGCTCTCTCTCTCTCTCTCTCTCTAAAACAGAGGAGGACATAGCAAAGTGATGTCAAGAATTTAACCGGGGTCAACCTTGTGATGCGGATGGATAGTATAACTTTATACATTGTGGATCGTGTTGCAATATGAAAGCTTCATGCTTTTTGAGCCCCACACCGAGGGACCCCACTCCACCATACTATCCTCTCTCTCTCTCTCTCTCTAAAACAGAGGAGGACAAAGCAAAGTGATGTTATGAATTTAATTGGGGTGTCATGTCAACCTCATGATGCAAATGGATAGTATGATTATATATTATGGGTTATGTTGTAATTATTAAGGGCACGTTTGGTAATATTTCTATTTAAAAATTATTCTAGGAAACTGAAATAAAAAAAAGTATTTCCATTCTAAATAATTTTTGAATAAAAACACGTTTAGAAACTTGTTTTGGGAATAAAAAATAAACAAAAACACGTTTGGTAAATTTGTATAATTTTTTTATTTCTTTTAATTTTTAAATATTTTTATTTTATTTTTTTCTATTTTCTTTCTTATTTTTCTTATTTTTCCTTTTTTTTTCTTTTTCTTTTTGGCTTGGTCGCCGGCCTGCCATGGGCGCGACCGGCTGACGAGGGCCGGTGACCTCACCTTGGCTGGGCGAGCTCGAGCTTGCCCAGATCTGGCGAGGCCGACCTCGCCCAGCGGCCGGTGACACCAAGCGTCGCCGGTCGCTAGGTGAGCTCAGCCTTGCTAGAGACTGGCGACGCTCTGCCTCGCCGGGAGCCGGTGACGCTCCGGTGAGGTCGCTAGCCTCGACAGCGTCGCCTACCCTTGACGGCCAGTCACCGGCCACGGTCAAGGCCACGACCTACTGTTAAAAAGAAAAAAAAAAGAAAAAGAAAAGAGATAAGTGTTTCGAATTTTGTTCTAAACAAGAAATAATTTCTTTTTTTGTTTTGCTTCTATTCCGGATGTGTTTCGAGAATAAAAAATAGTTTTGGAACAAAAAAGTAAATAAATGCATTTCTATTCCTTTTTTGTTCATAGAAAGAAAAAAATAAGAAAGGTGTTTAGAAACAGAAAAAAGAAACAAAAATAAACGCAGCCTAAAACTTCATGCTCTTTGAACCCCACACCGAGGGACCCCAGTCCATTGTACCATCCTTTTTCTCTCTCTATCACGGACCAAAAAAAAATGGAGGAGGACAATGCAAAGTAATGTTAAGAATTTAACTGAGGTGTCATGTCAACCTCGTGATGCGGATGGACAGTATGACTTTGTACATTGTGGAACGTATTGCATTTATTAAAGCTTCATGCTTTTTGAACCCCACGCCGAGGGACCCCACTCCACCGTTCTATCCTCATTCTCTATCTATCTCTATAAAACGAAGGAGTGGACCCAAGCAGGTCCTTAAACTGCTTCGGGGGGGACAACCCCGTGAACAAGGCCCCCGCGGATGGGTTGATCCGTGCCCCCCTTCGGTAGGGACCCCCGAGGGCCACAAGAGGGGGTAGAGGCAGCTCCCACGCCTCGATAAATATAGTGGCTGGGTTAACAACCCGTAAGACTGTGCCCCCCTTCGGTAGGGACCCCCGAGGGCCACAAGAGGGGGTAGAGGCAGCTCCCACGCCTCGATAAATATAGTGGCTGGGTTAACCACCCGTAAGATGTTTCGGAGTTAAAGGGGGAAAATTCCCCTAGGTTCCTTTCCCCGGTTATCAGGAAAGGTAGAACCCCATCATGTCAACCTTGTGATGGGTGTCATGTCAACCTCGAGATGCAGATGGACAGCATGACTTTATGACTTTATACATCATGGATGGTGTTGCAATTACTAAAGCTTCATGCTTTTTGAATCCCACGCCGAGGAGCCCCACGCCACCGTACTATCCTCTCTCTCTCTCTCTCTCTCTCTCTCTATCTAAACGTTGTCCCTGCTAGCTTCGACTTAATATGTGCAAATCCATACAATTTAAGATTTTTGGTGTCATAAAAAGAAGTTTAAAATAAATATGTTACATTAATATGTCACATAAGTATAAATTTAAGATTTTTTGTGTCACAAAGTTTTTTTTAGGATAAATATGTCACAATAGATATAATTTAAGATTTTTGATGATTTTTTATCCAAAAAAATAATTACCAAACCTTGCCAGCAGTTGAAAGAAGGGTTGGGGTTTTTTCCCGGATAGCTCCCAAGTTTAAAACGGTAAAAGCTGCCAAAATCAACTTCCAATAGAAATCAAGATAAAAAAAAAAAAAGTTTCAAGTGCGGCAACTAACAAATTTTCAAAAGATTCTAATATGAAAATAGTGTGTCAACGGTTATTATTTGGTTTGTGCGAAATGGAGAGACCACTGCACATAATGAAAGATTAGTCAAATATTGATAGAGTGCTAAAGGCTTCCTCGAGGAAAAAATGAAGGTTCATGGAAAAAGCCTTGTAATTTTTTTTATCATCATCATTTATTTCCCAAAAACCCCACTTCAATAGTTCTAAGAAAATCCAATTTCATTGATTGATTACACTTGATTAATGGATCTAGTGAGTATGAAGTGTATTTGTATTTAATTATATGTATGTTTAACGGGATCACGAACTCCATGCGGTGTGGCTTGCATTCGATAATGTCAGCCTCTTTCACGGACTATAAGGTACCACTTCTCTCTCGCTCTCCCTCGCGCCGACCTCTCTTTGCTATAAACCTCCACGAAATGACCTTTTCTCTTTCCGATTCATTCTATACAAAAGCAACGTAACAATTCACAAAGCCGACGCTTCTCACTGTAGACTCCCAAATCCGTACCGCGTCTTTCCCTGCATAACACGTACCAACTACCGGCCACACCTTCTCTCTCTCTCTCTTAAATGCAGATGAGGAGGAGGAGGAAAAGGACAGCGCAAAATGAGGATAAGAGTTAACTAGCGTGGAGTTAAGTTGCTTTTTGACCGTTGTCGGTTACTTGGGAATTATTAAAGCATCGTGTTACGTCAACCACGTGTTGCAGCTGCAGATGGGGTACGACCTGATACATCTTGGGTCACGTGGAAATTATCAAAGCTCCTTGTTATGTCAACCTCACGCTTAGGGACCCACTCCATACTAATTCTCTCTTTCTACACGTCGTCCGGTCCAAAAAAATCCAAGTCGGATTTTCTTGTCCCAGGGAAGGGCACAGCCAAATTGTACTAACCGACAAAAGAGACATGTGAGCCCGTCTCAAGAAAGGAGACAAGCTCTCTGGCTTGTCCTTGTCCAATGCATGCATGCGCTGGTCTTGTCCTTTTCAATCTTTTTCCCAGAAATTTAGATTTGCTCATCTATATAATAAACATCCTCTGAGCGTTATAGAATATTTATAATCATTGTCCTTTTCTGGATTCAATTTGGTGCACCCTAAACCTGGGGCTTAACATAATCAATAAATCTCTTCGGCTCGAGATTGGAATGTATGGAAATTATTCTGGCAATTTTCACCACCTTTCATCTCTCCCTTAAAAGAAACTATTCATTTATTTCCTTTTTTTTAAGTATGACATTAGAGAAAACCATTCATTAATTACACTGCCCATGTTGATTGATCTAGAGAAGAGAACCGAAGAGAACAAATTTCCTAAGGGTCCAAAAACATTTCCTCTTACTTGTGAGGGGAGACAAAGGGAAATAAGAGAATCCAAAGTGGTGGTATCAACTTTACATTAGTGAGACCTATATTCTTTCTAAGGCATGATTAGAAAATTTTATTTTCTTCATAATATCGTCTTGTTAGGTTTATATCCTTAATTATTAGTCTACTTCGTAATCAAATATTTGTGTTTTTCCACTATAAATTATTATTTGAATCATCGCTTCATCCCTCACGTATAATGTAATCAAGTCTCGTCAATATTCTTATTTATTTTTTTGTCTATTCCTTCTATTCAACTTCTTCATTATTTTTAACTTCCCTGCGATATTGCCGCCAATTGCACCTCTCATTTGAGGCTACATTCAATTGCAGTCTAGAGTTTTGATCACGATTTCAATTTAATAGACGGAAAGATAGACATAGTGCTTTACCAAAATGAAGACAAAAAGAAAGTGACGTTAATAGCTAATCATTGTAAATTTAAAGTTGTCTTCATTGTTCATGTGGCAATTATTAAATTTCGTGTTATATCAACCTCACACACTAGATGTCAATACAATGTCATGCATGTCATGTCCTATATGTCGTTCAAACTTCAGACATATGAACACTAATATTAACTTAATTGTGTTAATGTGGCAACAACCATATAATGATTACATATCTAGTCCCAAATTCGTACCAATTATTTTATGAATAACAACAATAAATACTCTGAAAAAAAAAAAAAAAAAGCTGCCTCTTCCTTCGGTTGATTAGCCAAAACAAAAAAAATGATTTTAACCGATGGTAAAATATATTTACCCATACAATTCAATATATATATATATATATATATATATATATATATATATATTGATATAATCAAATAGTCAGCATGCATGTATAAATAGTGTAGTGCGGCAATAGAAGTCGTTCTTCTATTGACCACGGACATAATAAAAAATGACAAAAATATCACATATTCAATGTGTAGCTGTGATATTCAATAGTTATACCAAAAGCATGTGGTGTGGGATTAAATTAGAAATATATTTATCAGCGAAAAAAAGAAGAAGAAAAAAAACCTCTCACCCCTGTATAATACATCTCCATGCACCATTGCAAAGAGTGAAAAATTTGGATTGTTCATCCACTTTGTTTCTCTATGCAAACCATCTGCAGCTCATCTCTAATTCTTTCTTCTTATAGATTGATGGGCCTGGGCGAAGATAAGCTATAATGTTACTGCAAAGCACAATTTGAGTTGAGATACTCAACCCATACTACTGACAGTACAGAGTGGATGTTGACCTCTAGTAGTCGAGACCCTATTTATAAGTATCTACTTTAATATCGGCAGTATATGGTATAATTCAATTTTGAATATCTGAACTTTGATGAAACAATACCAAGATCCCAATTCATCATTTAATACTTAAGTAGTATTACTCACAAATCTAAATAGGTCTAGTTATTGATAACTCAATTTTTTAATGCATACCTACGTCGTACAAGATGATATCTAAGATGAAGAATTAGAGTCCACGACACCTAAAGATTAGTTAAAATATCGCAAGTCTACCACAACCACCTCACATATCACGGTATTCTCTTACGCAATAGCCACTACAGTTGTTACATTGGGCAACGCATTTCAAGAGATCCGCCACCTTTAGTCTCCTACTACTTTATAGACTCTTAGCTACTGTGGCCTTCCGTGGGTCTTAGATACAACCTTTCAGCTCAACAGGCCTTAGCTTCTTCAACTCGCATAGGTTAGGTAATCTTTCAATCGAATCACGTGCAACAAAGATCCCAATTCCCCCAAACCTTGAATCTCAACAGCTCTTTCTAGATAAGATAGTTCCAATGATTGTACATTCCTCAAGCACGAATAGATCAAGTATCCTTGTGAGGCATTTGCACTGAATAGTTTGTAATTTCCTTAACTTCAGCAAGCCCTCTGAGACAGTAAGGAGTGTTACCGAGGATTGATTCATGGATGATGAGAGTCATAGGTATCACGTCTCCTATAATGCCCGAAAAAATGTAATAAAGATAAGATCAATGAGAGTTGCGCTCAATTTCCTATTGTTATTTAAGCTAATTATGATGTGACCATCAAACAAAATTTCTTTCAAGCCCATGCCCCAAAACTTCTACAGTTAGATTTTAAGTAATCATACCTCATCATTCAAATCTAATCTTTAATGAAACTATTTTCAGCCTCATAACTATGCAAGATTTATATCTTAGTTCTTTTTTTCATATGAATGAAACATATATAATGCGAGATTAAGTTTAGAATTTAGATAAGTAATAGTTTCTAGTATAGAAAAAAACATTCACAAAACCTTCCCGGGGGTTAAGAAAAAAACGAATGGGAACTCAGCTCTCAAACTCAGAACATTGAGCTACCAAAATCAACATCAATTATAATCTCAGATAAAAATACCAATCAAATGTGGCAACTAAAAGATTAAAAAAAATGTAATAAAAAATTATTTGATATGTGTGAAATGAAGGGACTACGCACCAATGGAGAATAGTAAGATGCTCAAAGAGTCAAAAAAAAAGAAAAAACTCCATTGATATCTAAGAGATGCTTATCCATTAATCTTGTGCATGTGCATAGGTACTCCATTGTGAGAAATTGAAGGTTCATGGTACACTTTCATTTTTACTTTTTTTGTATAGAAGTTACTAATTATATTAATCATTTATTTCTCGAAACCTCATTTTTAAGAGTTCTAAAACAACCCAATTTCATTGATCTAGTGAATATGAAGTGTGTTTTTATGTAATTCTCTCTCTCTCTCTCTCTCTCTCTCTCTCTGACCTCTCTCTGCAAATAATTTCCACGTAATGACCCTCTTTCCGATTCTCTGCAGAGTAACGTAACAATTCTCTGCAAATTCCAAAACCTCACGTGTCTCTCCTTCCCTGACAAGTACCAACCACATTTCCACCATCGTTGCTCTGCTCTCTCTCTCTCTCTCTCTCTCTAAAACGCAGACAAGGGGGAGGAAGACATGACAAAGCTCGGTTAAGTGTTTAACCAAGGTAGAGTTAAGTTCCTCTTTGGCCATCGTCGGTCGCTTGGCAATTATTAAGGCTTCGGGTTCAGTTGACCTCGTCTGTAGATGGGGAGTAGGGCTTGATACATCGTCATGGGTCATATAATAATTTAAAGCTTGTTATTATGTCAAACCTCACGTCTAGGGACCCAGCTCCCCCGTATCGTCCTTTCTGCCTTTTCACGCGTTGTCCCGGTCTAGAAAAATCCAAGTAAGAGTTGGAAGGGCACAACCAAAGCTGCACCGATCGACAAAAGTGACATGTGAGCCCGTCTCCAGAAGGGGACAAGCTCTCTGGCTTGTCCTTGTATACTGCATGTGCTCGTCTCATCCTTTTCAACCTTACATACCTCTTCCTAGTAATCTTAGTTTACTTATTCATATAATATAAATCCTCCTGGCATAGGCGGTGTGGATAATCATTGTCCTTTTCTGGCTCAAATTTGGTTCCCCCAAACTAGAGCTTAACATTGGACCTGAGCAGTTCAAGAGAGAAAATGAAGAGATAACCCTCCTAGGGAGGGTGACTCCGCATCGGCTCTCTTATCCTCCCAGCACAAAGATATGGAGAATCATCGTCCTTTTGTAGCTCAAATTTGGTTTGCCCCAAACCTAAGGCTTAACATAATCAGTAAATCTCTTTGGTTCGAGATTGAAATACATGGAAATTATTTTAACAATGTCATCTCGTTTCATCTCTCCCTTAGAAGAAATTATTCATTTATGTATAATTTTTAAGAAATATGGTATTAGAGAAAAACACACGATGATTGAAATGTCCATGTCGATTGATCTAGTGGAGAGAACATAAGTTTTTTTTTTTTTTTTTCCTATGGGCCCACAAAATATTAATGAGACCTATATTCTTCCTAAGACATGAATTGAAAAAAAATATTTTCTTCCCACTACTATATTGTCAAGTTCAAATACTATCATTATTATTCTGCTTCATAATCAAATATTTGTGTTCTTCCACTTTAAATTGTTGTTTTGATAATTGCTTTATCTATAATGTATAATATAATTAAGTTTCTTCAATGTTTTCAATTGTTGTTTCATCTATTCCTTTGATTCAACTTCTTAGGTATTTTTAGATTGCTGCCAATTGTACCTCTCATTTCAAGACACATTTTATTTCAGTCTAGAGTTTTGAAAAAAAAAAAATTATTTATAATGTGAGATTAAGGTTAGAATTTAGATAAGTAATAGTTCTAATATAGAAAAAATATCCACCAAACCTTTCCAGGAGTTCAAAAAAAAAGAAGGATGGGGAGCTCAGCTCCCAAATTCAGAACGATAAGCTGCCAAAGTTGACTTTGAATAGAAATTGAGATAAAAAAAGAAGAAGATGAAGGCAAATAAAAGATTTTAAAAAGAATGTAATGTAATAATTATGTGGCTCTATTAATTATTTGGTGTGTATGAATTGGAGGGAGTGCTGCATCTAATGGAGATTTGTCGGATGCTATCTTTGACACTCTATTGATATAATGCCTATCTATTAAACCCGTGAATATGCGTGAGGTTTGAGCTACATACACAATTCCATTGGGATAAAATGAAGGTTTCATGGAAGATGATGTTTTCATTTTCATCATTTATTTTTCAAAACCTCACGTCAATAGTTCGAAAATTTCCTTGATTGGTTGCACCTGGTAAACGGATCTAGGGAATATGAGGAGTATTTCTACATAATTATACATATGTTAAGTGTATCACGTTATTCAATGCTTGACCTTGACGACGTCTCTCTCTCTCTCTCTCTCTATATCACTGACTTCTCTTTGCCAATAACCTCCACGTAATGACCCTCTTTCCTATTAATTCTTTGCAAAAATAAGTGACGTGAAAGGCCGACGCTTCTAATTGCAAATGCCCAAATCCTTCTACGGTCCTTGCTCTGATGCTGCTCTCTCTCTTTCTAAAACGCGGATGACGAGGAAGGCAGAACAAAATGAAGTGAAGGGTAAACTTGGCAATTGCTAAAAGCTTCGTGGTAATGTCGACCACATGCTGTAGGGGAGGAGTACGACCTGCTACATTGTGGGTCAGGTTGCTATTGTTAAAGTTTCCTGTTATGTCAACCTCAAGCCGAGGACCCAGTCCACCGTACTCTCCTTTCTTTCTGCAGATTGTGCTTTCCAGCTTCAAATTAATGTATCCACAATCACCATGAATTATTAAATATCTGGTGGCAAATTCATATACATTGTTTTATAAAAAATAGCAATAGATATTCTGAAAAAAGCAACTTGTTAATTTAATCGATCGCCCAAAACTAAAACAGTTTTAATAAATGAGAAATTTTAAAAAAATCCAATATAATCAAATAATATCTTGCACGTATAATTATTATAGTGTCGTAATAGGAGCTATTATTCTATCAAACTATGGACCTTATAAAAAATTTTAGTATATTAGCCATGATATTCATTTCTCTTTTGAGAGCAAGATCCACATAAAATCGAATCCGGCCATTCCATTGAAATGGGTTTTAGGAATGGGGTGAAAAGAGGGGAGGACATAAAGAATAAAGAAATATGAAGGGAACCTTAGAGAAAGGTTTTCTTGTGAATCCACTAGATATGTTCCTCCGAAAAGTGAGAGGAAATAGAGGGAAAGGCAAAAATGAGTGCTTCTTCCCTTGAATGACGAGTTCAGTGGGGGCCCACAATATTTAGTGCATTTTCTTGACTCATTGTTGCTACGAGGTGAGACGTCACAGATGTTTGAATGAGACGACTTGAAGCTCCAAAAATTTCTACCAAATTGTCGGCAATCCCATCAATAAAGGATCCTCGACCTTTGAAAAGAATTGTAAGATTCCTCTTAATGTAAATTAACCCTAATTAGATCTCAATTAGGTTAGCCGGCGGGTTGAGCCAGTCCGAACCCATGCTCCAGGGCTAAAAGCGGGCAGGCCTTGGGTACTTCGGTGTCGGTTGCTGGTGAGGCGAAGATGACAACAACTACATTGAAAAATTGAGGAAGACAATGTCGACCTTTTGCTATGGTGGAAGGCCAAATTGCCGTGTTTTCCCTATTCTTTCCATGGTGGATGGTGACGTGTTCACTCCATTAGCTTCAATTATACCATTAGAGTCCATTTTTGGTATTAGCAAACGGATTATTATAGACTATAAGCAAATGATAAGTTACAAGAATATGGGAATGACCATCGCCTGCATCTCTTGCCCCATCGTCGATGTGTACAGGCTGTACAATGTGTCATCTAATTATCTAAAACATCTATGGAATCGCCCAAAAAAAACAAATGCCACAATTTGATGAAGCTCCGATGCTACTGCTGTTGTGCTGCTCTCTCTCCCTCTCTCTGAAACGCTGATGAGGAGGAGGAAGACAGGACAAAGTAAGGTTAAGAGTTTAACTGGGTAGAGTTAAGTTACTCTTTGCCCATCGTTGGTCACTTCGCAATTTCGCAATTATTAAAGCTTCGACCTATTCTGCAGATGAGAGTACGATGTATGAAGGGTCACATGACAATTTAAAGCTTGTTATTATGTCAAACCTCACCTCCAAGGACCCAGCTCTGCCAAACCGTCCTATCTCTCGTTTCACACATTGTCTAGTCCAGAAAAAACCAAATAGAGCCGGAAGGGCATATCAAAGCAGCGTCGATCGACAAAAGTGACATGAAAGCTCGTCTCAAGAAAGGGGACAACCTTTGTCTAGTGCATGTGCTCGTTTGATGCTTTTCAACCTTACATACCTGTAAAAAAAAAAAAAAAGAAACCTTACATACCTGTTTCTAATAATCTTAATTGAAGCTCCAAAAATATCTACGAAGGTGTCGGTGACAATTTGAGCAAAGGATCCTCAGCTACCTGAAAATATTATGAGGTTCTTCCTAGTGTACGCCCAAAAGAGATAGGTTTTAGTTAGGATGGCAAATGGGCCGTGCCGGTTCGGACCTGTGCTCTTGCGCCACAAGTAACCTGCCCAAAAAAAGGCTAGGCCTTGAGCACTTCGGTGTTGATTGCTGGTGAGATGAATGGATATCTCAACAAGGAACTGCGTTTGAAAAATTCGAGGAAGACAATGTTGACCTTTTGCAATGGTGGAAGGCCAAAGCGTCGTGTTTTCCTGATTTTTCCCAACTCGACTCACTTTGCTTTACACAATTAAGGAATTCAATTGGAGATTTTCAACATTGAAATCCTGTGGAAAAAATTTAGTGCACATGTATTTTCTAGAATTGTAATTTTTTGTAGAACTTTCTGTTAAAAATTGCCACACGATTGCCATTTAACTAGTTAACTCTAGGAAGTTTCATCTTCTCCTCAATGAACATCATGATATAAAGAAACATCAATGCATCTTCTCTTAATGTACTAGAGGAATTTTTTGAGATTCCTAGATGACAAGTTCATTGGTTGCTGTAAGAAGAAAAACCAAAGCTTGACCGGACCAGCTTCAACAGAAAGATGGATCAAACTGTGGTGACTGTTGAATATAAACTAGTGTGTAAGTCAATCTAGAGGACGGAGCAACTACACAAATAAGATTCTAAGTAATAATGCCTCATCATTTGAATCCAAACTTTAAATGAAACTAGTTTTTCGGGTCTCGTAATGACACACGTATTACATCTTAATTATTTCTTTCAAATGGTAAAACCAATATATAATGTGAGACTACTGTTTATAATTTAAATAAAATATAATTTTTAGTGTAGAAGAAATATTCTCCAACCCTTCTCGGAGTTATACGGAATAAGAAGAAGGGCTCGGCCCACACGCAAGTCAAGTGTGGCAGCTTAAAAATTTTTCAAAAGTAGATGGTATAAAACCACAATCATAATGGCAGTTATCATTTGGGAAATGAAAAGTTCTTTTATAAGGAAAAGATGAAGAGATTTGCTTTATATTAGATTAGTTTAGCTTTATTTCAAGATAACTAAGCGATACTGATCTTTTCAACCCCAAGAAGTTGTTCAAGTGTAAGTGTGTTTATCTTTCTTGTCAAAGCTTGTGATCGAATCACTACACTTGTACATTCTCTTGCAGCCACTCCCATGAGCACACATTTGTGAGTCTCTGGTGATTACCCAATGTGTGTGAGATGGAGGGACCATCACACCGTATGGAGATTAGTTGCATACTCAAAGAGTTTTAGACACTCCATTGATATTGAAAAAAGATCTATCTATTAATCTTGTGATAGTGCATAGGTTTTGAATTACATATATAATTGAATTGGCGGGACTGACTTCATATATGTGAATGCTAATATTATTCAAGTAAAGAATATCTTTTTATTCAAGTATATTATACCTAGCAAAATAGAAATTAAAAAAGGAATTGCTGAAAAAGCTTGAAAGCATCACATTAATGTGTGCATGACCATACACAATTACATATTTAGTTCCAAATTTGTACAAATTGTTTTACAACTAACAACAACAAATATTCTTAAAAAAACAGCCCTCCTAATTCGGTTAGTCACCCAAAACAAAAATAATTTTACTCGATGGTAAAATATACTTACGCACTTACGCATGTACTCCAAGATTTAATTAACTTGACATAATCGGACAGTCAGCATATCCGTACAAATATTGTAGTGTCACAATAGAGGCTATTTTGTATTGATTGTGGATATACTAAAAATTCTAGTTAAAAAGGTATATATTACGTGTATATCCATGATATACAAATTCTATACTGAAAAAGAGATAATTTAGGATAAAAAATTGAAACATATCGATCAACGAAAGAAATTAAAAGATCCTCACGGGCGCCAGAAGTAAAGCCACCCCTGACATCAAGTAAGCTCAAATTGAGTACATGCATTTGAAGGTGGAATTAAAGTAGCACTGGACACACGCCTTCATTCGAGGGACAAGATAAATATTAGGGGCTTTGAGCCCTCTACCTCCCGGATCTCAGGTGAGATCCTAACCAACTAGGCTAAGAGGTTACTTACAAATTAATCTGACATAAGTGTATTAATTACATCGTTGAAAACTTATGAACCACACATCTAATTTTTTTTTTTAAATACGTAATTTGCTAATTTATTATGACATTGGTAAATCTAATTTATTTGGATATTACTAAATCCCTTACAATGTTGATAAGAAGTTGGGAATTTATTAATCCATTCGTATGTTGGTTAAATTCTTCATAATATTGGTAGTTTATGACCACGCTTTTAAAATATCAAGAAGTTGGAAACCGAATCCTTAAGGCAAGCTTTGAATGTTTTTTTTAGAATTTCAATTTTCAAAGTAGCCATTGAAGAGGTGGTCAAGGTCCTTTTGGACGGAAGAGCAAAATCCCCGGCCCGCAACCGGCCATGCAATTTTCGATTGAAAATAAGTGGACCCTCTCCACCATTTCTTTATACTAACATTGCCTTTTGGGCTCTACCCCCTCCAAAATGCTAGAACTATCCAGCCATCTCGCAATCTTTTTCTCCATGAAAGCGCATCCACGCTGGACAAAAAGTAGCTGCCTATCTGGCACTGAGGAACCCCCGATTGTCCCCTGCTACTTAGCTTGCCATCCGCTATAAACCCCGCTCCTCCTATGCCAACGATCCAGCTTCCTGGCGGGGGACCACAGCATGTCCCGCGTGGCATCAATGTACTCGACTTGGTCGTTGCACAGTAAGGCCCGCCGGATATGGAAACCACAGATTTGCAGGAGACCGTGGACAAAGCACAGCGTCCCAGGTACAATTGAGGTGAGTGAGTTCATACTTAGTCTTACATCGCAAAAAGATTTTTCAAAGAATAGAAGTTGGTTTGTGAAAAAACAGTAGCGCGAAATTTCTCGAGTAGACATTCTCCATTAATAACAGTCAAAAGCTTTCTTTCTCTTCAATGCTCCCTTTTAGTCTATACATTCAACTGCCAGGATCTAAGCTGATCTGCAGATAGAATTTTTTTAACTAAGATGTGGGTTCTTTAGGCCATGAGAACAACTGCTAAGATCCAAGCTGACAACAAGAAAGTTGTCATCAGTAAGGAAGATTGGTGTTGAGTTACAAAACAAGACTCAATCATCTTGGATGCTATAACCAAGCATGTAGATCGTTAAAGTTAGAACCAGATGGCAGCATCTGCTTCTAACCGCAACATAGTTTCATGTGCAAATCTTAACTTCAAGTATAGACACATTAATTCATCTCAATTGATTGTTTATGAAGCAAGGTTACACAATAGATGAGACTAAGAAGTCCTGGCTAAACAATGGAGAAGTCAATCACGAAAGCGAAAAAGATATTTTTGCCCCATCAGTTTATCCTTGTTTAAGAACAATAATTTCAAGGGGTCATCTACTGCAGAATGATGGATGAGTAACACCCTACCCATGGCTCAGAAGACTCGAATCAATATGCATAGGCACTCTTCATCCTCACAGAGCTGAAAGTACAAAATGAATAAGATCAAATGAATGAAGAAGGATCTGATCATTCTAGCCATCATCTGTCATACATTCCGAAAATGTTTGTCAAACACATAGCCGCATCAGCAATGCTTAATGATGCACGACAAACAGTGCAATGCTGAAGAGTCAACATTCCATTGAGTTTTCGGATAGGCAAACTATGAGAATGGTATGTGGAAGTAATTCTTCTGCACATCGCCAACCCCAGCAGGACATCAAACTCGCATCTTTCAGCAAGAATAACGCATGAGATAGCTATCCATCCTCGATTCAGAAGGACCAGAATCAAAATCAATCAAATACCTTGAATACGGGCGATTAACTGAGAATGATCCTGCAGAAGATGCTGTCTTTGGTCGAGCACCCGTCCTTGGGATCACGAGACCAGCAGAGTTCAGAATTGGTTTATTTAAAGCTCAACAAACCAACTTTCTCGAGCGTGAGTCTATTCGAAGAATTGAAGATTCCCAAACACAAAATTTGAAGACTTCTGTCTGCAGAATTGAAGAATCCAGCTCTAATTGCTTCGATTTTTCCCAAATTTTAAGAACAACAAAGCATCTTTTTGGTGAGTAGTTAGCTGACGTGGATTTACAACTGACTGCCATGTCGACCTGATTTTGGACGGCAATTGAATGGGGATCAATTTTGGGACTTAAGCGCTCCGTTCGTTTCGCGGAAAATATCACAAGTTTTAGGAAAACATTTTACTTGGAAGTCATTTTCTTGGAAAATGACTCTATTTTCTGGTGTTCGGTCAAAATCTAAAATTTGAGTGGAAAATATTTTTTGCCGTTCGTTAGCTTATTTAATTGTTTAAAAAAAGTTATCAAAAATTAAATTTTAATATTTTTAATTGACCAAAAAATTTATTTTATTTATTTATATTTTTTAAAAATAAATTTTTAATTATTTATATTTTTAAAAATCGAAATTTTTATTATTTCTTATTTCTTTTCTTTTCCTTCCTCCTTCCTCCTTCCTCCTCCTTCCGCCACCGTCACCTCCTTCCTGCCTGACAATGGCCGGCTGCCTAGCGGCCGACCAAGACCCAGTGGCCAAATCCGGCGAGCTCGAGGCTTGGCCGATCTCACCCAAGCTCGTCGGATCTAGCGATAGAGCTCGAGCTCGCCCGGATCCGGCGAGCTGCGAGCTCCGCCGCTAGATTTGGCGAGCTCGAGGCTCGGCCGATCTCATCCAAGCTCGCCGGATGCGGTGACGAGCTCGAGCTCGCCTGGATCGGGAGCCCGAGCTCTGCCGCTAGATCCGGTGAGCCGCGAGCTCCGCCGCTAGATCTGACGAGCTCACGGCTCGCCACCGCACAACAAGCGGCTCGGATGGCGGGCTCCCCGCGAGCCTCCCGACGCCGCCGGTGCTCCCTCTTGAGTCGGATCCTCCCGAGCGGCTTCGAGCCGCCGGGGAAGCGGAGCGCGGCGGCGCGGGCGCGCCCCCGGCAAAGGGGCGGGCGGGCGGCCGGGGGGGCGGAGGCTGATTCCGAAGAAGGACGTCGTCGAAGCCATTGCGGCGGGGAGAGCAAGAGAGAGAGAGAGAGAGAGAGAGAGAGAGAGAGAGAGAGAGAGAGAACGAGAACTGAAGGAAGGAAATCGCGCGAGACAGCTCGTGCGAGAGGCGAGAGGCCAGGAAAATGATTTCCTCTTTTCAAAAGAGGAAATCATTTTCCAAGATATCAAGAAGGGATTTTCCGTTGACCGGAAAATGTTTTCCTTGACCGTGATTTTCCGCCCACCCGAACACCGGAAATTTCGGAAAATATTTTCCTGGAAGTTATTTTCCGCGAAACGAACGGAGCCTAAGTGGAAGTTGATTCTTTCTAGACAAAAGAAAAATTTAACTCATAACAGAGAGTCGACCTAAAGTTTGTGCTTTTTTAGACAATTGAGATCCTTTGTTAATACATAGCTGTTTTGATATGCAGTCCTTGATTTCATTCTAGTGGGACTAACAGCCAACTAGCGCCATCTGAACATGTGAAATTGACAAGGAACTTGAACATGTGATATCACTTGCCCACAGGCAATAAAAAGGACAACCAAGTTGAGACAAAATCCATCTAATCTGTGCTTAATCCACGACTTCCAGCAGCAATTAGAATTGTAATAGAGCATACAAGACTGCAAATTGTGATTGTTTGATGCCAAATTGACATGAAATTGAAACCATATCTTCCCACAAGCACATATGAGTCTACTTGATCAAAATGGCATCAATCTATGACCAAACTAGCCTCAAGTTGGCATGAGATTCACCATATTACTTTCCTAGCATGAACATATATGATCCCATAACCAAACTAGCCTCAAGTTGGAATCAAATACACACCCAATCATGGGATATCAAGATATGGCCAGCATCCAAGGATCGATTTCCAGTATAATTTAATTCATCCATGACATAATATCTTTTCCAAGTGAACATGAAATTCACCATAACACAGTCTTATGTCACTGCACATGCTTACTTGAGTGGAATAGCATCAAATGAAGGATCAATGGACTTTAGCTCAGGCCGCAACAGCTGCGAATTTGCATGTATTGACAAGGTTCCGGCAAATACAAACCAAGTTCAAAATGGAATGCCTATGATTTTTTATGAAGAAACAAAACACAACTAGGCTGATATGACCAAAATTGATGAAAAACCTAGTAATGAATGAAATTTTCAGTCAAGACCTGAATCAAATACATGTTTATTTAGTTCAAGAATTTCATCAAACATGCAGTATACATTTCGGCTAGGGAGCTTAGATGCAGAAGTAAAGCAACGATTTGCATCCAAATCATTGCAAAGGAAATGCAACACGTTCAAATCATTAATACAACTTCAATCACAGTCCATTTTCACATAGATGGTAGCAACAGCTCCCAGCCTCTGCTTCATACATAAGGCAACGGAAAACAGAGCATTTGTAGTTTGGTTGAATGAAGAATGATTAGCTATAGCGATTGACCTTGGATACGAGTAAGAAGATAACAAAAGCAATGTCAAGGAATGGAATTGTTGAAGCAGGCAATTATGACCAAAGTTTGAGTACTGTAGCATTTCAGTCCTCAGAACTGTTGGCAATCGGATAAGTGACTAAATTATTGCTGGTGACCAAGCTTCCCTCCCCCCACCGGCGATAATCTTCTGTTGTGCTCCTTTAGTGCTTTTGACACAGATGACCATCAGTTCATGAGCATTCCAATGAAATGAGAAACATATCTTTGAAACGTCATTCTGAACAGCAGTGGCCAGCGAACTTCAAGGAAGGAAAGAACAGACAGATGTATGCCTTCTGTTGACACCTAGATTTTGACAGTCCGTTTAGTCATTTATCGCATTAAAAATTAGGGTTTAATTTTATCCAAAAAAATATATTAATTGCATAGCATATAGATTTAGGTGCATTTTTATTATTTTATTTTAATTGGCGTTTTATTTATTGGACCAGTGCGGATGGGTTCAAATTAGTTGGATTAAGCCCACGAAAGGAGTAAATTAGCCCAAGCCCGTTGCTTTTTAATTAATTAATTATCTTATGAGAAATTGAGATTTGATGCGATATTACGGTGGTTTTTGACATTTAAAAAAAACATATTGCAATCTTATCTTTAGTCTTTTGGTGGTAAAATCGTTGGGAATATTAAGGAGGATAAGGAATAATCTAAAATATTTTGTTGCAGATAGAGATTTCGAAAGATTTTAGAGTTGGATAATGGAGCTTTATCTTGAGTGAATTATCTGGAAAATCTTCATAAAATTTTTTAGATTATCTTCAATCGCTGAGTCAATATATGAAATCTTTGTTGGTAGAACATATTGATTTGTTCTTGCTCTATAAAAGGGGGGTCTCTTCTCAAGGGTGAGGTGAAAAAAATTGAAGAAATTTCTCCACCGGTTGAGAAGAGTGAAAAAGTGCAAATGAAAGGAAAAGCGAGAGAGGAAAGTGACGTGAGGAGGCCAGCAGAGGAGAGAGAAAACACCTGCTTCTTCTTCGTGAACCACCGACCACCTTTGCTCGCACCCCCTGTAACTTCCATTCGCGAAGACCCCCTCGCCCACCGCCGCTCCGCCAAAGATCCCGATTGGCCACCGACGTTGCCCACCGGATGCTGCAGCCTTGCCACATCGACGCCAGCCCGCGGCCACCTCGCTCGAAGCCCCACCGGTGTCCGCCCGAGCTCTCCCGTTCGTGCCGCGCCGACCTAAGATCCTGCTCTTCGTTGCCGCCGGAGACCGTCTTCGCCGCCACTGCGACCCAAAGCTCGCTGCAGCCAAGCCCGACGCCCCCGCTCGCTTGAGTCGATCCTGCACTAGCAACCGAACGCTAGTCCCCGGCCTCGCCCGAATCGTGACACCCGCTACTCGGAGCCAAAGATCCGAGACCCACCTGCTGCTCGCGACGCTCACCCTTGTTGCCGACGCCTCCACCCACCGGTTGCCGCGCACCGCTTCACTTGTAACTCGCCGCCCGCCTCACTCGTCTAAGATTTGCTTGCCCGATCCGCCCCCGCCAAGCCGCTCCATCCGTTGCTACCTTTCGCCGAAGCTCCGACGCCGGTCATCCTCCAAATCACGCCGACGAACTTGTCGCCCCCATTTTCCTTAGGTTGCTCATTTTTCTTTTATTTTTATTTCTCTTATTTTATGTTATTTTACTTCATTTTTAGTTAGTTTTGCTATTATTGTTTAAGTTTGAATATTGTGGGATGACTTTTAGGTTATGGATATTGTAGGCATTATCGTCAGGAGTTATTCCTAAAATTATTGTAATTAGTAATTTGACCCGTAAGATGTTGGGTCATTTTTTTAATTATATTAATTATTGGGGTTTGTTGATAGTATTTTAATTGTTGAATCAATATGATTATTAATTTGATCCGTAAGATTTCGGATTAGATTTTTAATTATTTTGAACCATTTGTCGTGATGTTTAGGGTTAGATAATCGTTAATTTGACTGTGAGACAACATGTTATTTCTTTCGATTATTTTAATCATTTATTTGTTGAATATCTTGATTGTTTAGATTTAATGTTTAGTTGATAATTGCTTGTTTTGGAAAACCACTAAAAATCCAAAAATATTTGAATTATGATTCAGTTTGTTTTGGAATATTTCTTATTATCTTGTATATCTAGAATAGGGATTTTAGTTCGAATTTTATAAAAATAAAAACACAAAAGAATCATCATGCATATATCATGTAGAATTAGGGCATTCTTTGTACGTCATGGCATCTTAGGATAAAATTGCAAGTTTCATTTTAAATTCACTTCATTATTTAGAATAGATTGCATTTATAGGATAAAAATCATATGCACGTCATATAGAATTAAGTTCATGAAATGCACGTCATTTAGTAATTGTTGTTAAGTTCATTATATTAGGAATTGCTCATCATTAGACTAGGTCATTTAATAAATGTCGCGTGACATATAGGTTGCATATTAAATTGCAAGTTACATGACATTTTAGTTGAAATAATTTTGTATGTTATTGCATTGCATTGTATGTCATTAGAATTAGGTCATTTAGATTGCATTTAATTATTGCATTTCTTCATGTCATATAGTTTAGGTCATGTAGTTAAAATGCATGTTTTTATGGAAAAATTCTAATTTCAAGAAAACCAAAAAAATAAAATAATGATTGCTTGCTTTGTGTGATGCAATTTATTTATTTATCTTTTCAATGTTTAATGATGATTAAGCATCTGTGTGGTCATCTCATTGCATGATAGTAATTTAGGTTAAAATAAATTCAAGCTGCCTGCAAAAACACTTTTGAAAATTAAAAAAAGAAAAGGGACCGAAAGGGCATTAGAGAAATCTAATGTAACCAAGTCCCCATATCTCTAGTCTCTGGTTCGTAGGAGTAAAATAATGCTCCCATTAATTTACTTAGGTGTCTAATCAACCTACCGAAAACTGATTAGTGGCGACTCCTAGTTATTAATCATTCACATGTTAGATAATTGAACCTTAAATCGCGATTTGGTATGGGCTTGGGAGAGCCCGGGCTAAGCTTAAAGACTCAGTAATCCATTAACCTAGTTTTAGGTGGTGCACTCGAAAAATAGGTCGTGACAGCTTGGCGACTCCACTGGGGACTTGTGTTAAAACACTTAGTGGACTTAGGCCAATTTTTTCTTTTAAAAATGTTTTTGTTTGGCAGCAAGAATCTCAGGTACGTCCCTAACATTCCTAAGGTGTTAAATGTTCTTACAGATGGGAGGTATAAGGGGAGTAGCCTTTACTAACCCCTGTCTTGTAGGTTGGAGTAGGGATGAATGTTTGAATTAAAACTATGGAAGTGTCATTTGCATTTAAACTATTGTGCATGTTTTATTACTTTTAGCACTACACTTTTGCACACACAACCTGCGGTCAGACCTGGGCTACGATAGGATTTTTAGGATGGTGTTGAGAATGATACTTCCTCCAAAGCAAGACTGCTATGTAGAGGTTGACCTTCTCTTCCCCGAAATTTCTTTCATGGTGTCGAATGTGTTTGTCCATATCTGCGAGATTGCGTGATTGATGGGTATTCCATTCAACTGAGCCGGAGTTAGGGGGACCTGACACGTTAATGCGAGACTGTAACGGTCAGATCATCCTCTTAGCTCCACCTTGTTAAGCCATTTGACAGAAATCGAGCCTCACTTTTCATGCGTGTGTCTATGTGATTGTCATCCATTTCCAGTGAAAGTAAGTTGTTTAAATTTTTCGCAATTTATTTACTTTATTGTAATTTTGTCGATCCATGAAAATTATGTTTCGCCGTCGGTCTTGTTTTATATGCAATGGGGAAAACCGATGTACAATTCATTTCCACTCCAAAAAAAGAGCTCAAGAGGTGGTTGGATCAGTTGGATCAAGATGGTCAGAGATATGTGAAAGCCAGGATCGCCCGACTTCTCCCATTGTTAGAGATCAACGTCCACTCTGGTGTGATTCAGGCACTCCCTCATTTCTTGTGTCCACAAACTTCCACATTCATATTTGGTGAGTTTGAATTGACTACAACACTTGAAGAATATAGTGTCGCCATTGGAATGCCCCTGGAAAAGGAACTTGTTAGACCGCCTATCGGTATAGATTCTATTTATGAATTATCACGGTTTTTAGACGTCGAAGCCGGAAGAGTGAGGAAGGTTGTTAAAGTCAATTGCTATGCATGCCCATTTTCATTTTTGGAAGGCTATTTTTCAAACCAACCGATGACTTCAAAAGCTAGGATTTTCATCTTAGCATTTTTTGGACTAATCGTTTTTCCTTATCGAAAAAATGCCATTAATCCTTCAATTTCATGGGTGGTTAATCGTGTTTGGGACGAGTTGAATTATGTCAATATGGTTTTAGCCGAAACATTTTTGTCATAACTAGTTTCAAACAAAATGAGGAAAAGACCATGCGTGCCCTCCCCGAACTTTTGCAAATATAGTTTTTCTCCCACATAAGAGGGTTTAGGCACCTTATGAAACAATTTAAGATTGATGATTTTAGGCACCCCATACAAAAGTTTGCGGTCTTAGAACGTTTTTTTCCCAAATAAACAGTATGCCCGTTGGATTAATTTTTTGAAAAATCCTGATCCTAAGGCATTCCTATGGCATACTAAATGGTTCCGAGTTGAGGAGGCTCGTTTCTCACACAAGCATGATGAGCCAATTTTGTTGTTGGGCCTTTCTGGTGTGACTTCTTACTATCCGTATAGGGTGGCCTGTCAGTACAAAACTCTTCAAGAAATTCCTTTGCCACTCAAGGCAGAGTTGTTCCAAGTTCGTTTTATTGAAGCAAACTATGATTACTTCAAGGAGATCCAGATGATCATTATTGCATGGAATGAATGCTACCCAGAGAGGATTTTGGTGTCCAAGAGACTGAAGGGCGAGGAGGAGGTTCATCATGCGTTGACATTCTACATCCAACAACGCCGGATTCCTGCCGCCTTGCGCCCAGTAGTCCCTGATGTGACTAAGAAGCCAACCCAACGAGCACAAATTGAGCATCTTAAGCGGAAAGTGGAAATGATTGAAGCGGAAAATAAGAAGCTTCACAAGGCGTTGAAATCCCAAAAGCATATAAAATGAGACATCTTGACTTTTGATTCTTAGTTCAATGTTTAGGGACTTTGATTCTAGCTCAATGTTTTCAATTTTTAGATTCAACGTTTAGGGACTTTGGATTTCAATTCTTAGTTCATTGTTAGGGAACTTGGTTCAAATTTCAAATAAAATCAGGTGATTAGACCATTGTCATAGGCCATTTTTCATATCTTGTCATTGGTTCTTACATTATTTTTTTTCTTAGGTGATAACGGATCCTCCACGTTCGCCCATAATTACACGGTTGAGAGCAAAAATGGCCGACCAAGCCGAGATGCGATATCGTATGTCTGTCGTGGAAGACCAACTCAAACAGTTGTTCACCTCTATGCAACTTATGACAACTCAAATGCAATCTCTCTAAGTGAATCAAATCCTTGCACACGCTCTCCCCGAGATTGTAGTCCCAAAGCAGACGAACAAGACTCAAATTGATGATGACGACATGCCTGAACTGGAGGATGACCCACTGTTTGTCACTACTGAAAAGGTTAAGCCCGACAATGTCCCTAAGGTGGCGCAGGATGAACGCTTCACCAAACTTGAAGAGAAACTGAAACAATTGCAAGAGTAACGAAGTTCACTTCCATTTGACTTGTCAGTTTACGAGAAAGTCAAGATGCCGGAGTTCAAGAAATACGACGGTACTTCATGCCTAAAGGCTCATTTGCAGATGTACCACGTATGCATGGCCCAGTATGTCAAGAATAAGTCTCTCATGATTCAATCCTTTCATGCAAGTTTGATTGGGCCCACTTTGAATTGGTATGTGATGAAGAATGTGAACCTCCTCGACACCTGGAACGAAGTGGCTAACGCGTTTCTCAAACAATACAAGTTCAACATGGACATCGCACCTTCTCGAGAAAACCTGGAGCGGATGGAAAAGAAAAGGAGTGAGTGATTTAAAGAATATGCTGTGAGATGGAGAAACCTGGTGGCTCAAATTACTCCTGAGCCTACCAACAATGAGCTGATGAAGTTGTTCGTGAAAACCCTCCTGTCCGAGTTTCGTAACAGAATGACCAGTACATACGTTGAAAGCTTCAATCTGCTTATTCCTATAGGAGAACAAATCGAGATGGGGATAAGAGAAGGATGATTTATTAAGCCATTTAGTAAAAGATTCACTGCCAAGAAGGAGAAGGAAACGACTGTGGATGTGAATGTGGCTTATAGCCAAGAAAATGTCAAACATGCCCCGGCCATCCAAATGAACCCAAGACAACCACAAACCATTGGCCGTCAATCATTTTCCTAAGCAAATAATAGAAGGCAATTTTCTCCTCTCCCTGGGTCTCCATCCCAAGTGCTGACGATCCTCCGAAAGAAAGGTTTACTTACTAGTGAACCAAAACGTCCCAACCGCGAAAACATTCGTAGTTATGACCCAACAAAGAAGTGTGACTACCATAACGGTGAATTGGGGCATTCAACTGACCAATGTTTCACCCTCAAGCATAAGATCCAAAAGCTCTTGGACACAAAGGCCTTCTCATTTCAAACTGCTTAGCCAAACGTCCAAAAGAATCCGCTACCGGAGCATGAGGGTACAATGAATGCTATCCTAGAACCTGAAGTTAGACGGATCAAGAACTCGAAGGTGCGTGTGGCAGATGCCTACAATGGACTGGTGAGAGCTGGATATTATCCAGATCAAGAAGATGTTCCCCTATCACTAATGAAGGAAAGAATTGCCAAAATGGTGGATGACGGCATCATCATGTATACTGACCGTAACTGCGTAGTTTCCACTATTTCCCACGTCATCATCAATTGGGAGGAGGAGCAGGCTGCTCTCGATGATGGTAAGGGAGAAGTAGATCCGTCACTCGCAATTATGCCCCCGCTAGAAGATACAACTAATGAGGAGATTGTGATTGAGATGCCTCAACCATATGAGTATGTCAACAATAAGGCAGTGCCTTGGTCCTATGATTTAGATGTTGACCTTGTTACAAGGTCTGGTCGAACTTATGCTCAAGCTAGTGCTCAACCTGCAAAGCCTATCACTAACGAAGAGGCTTTCGACCAAAAAAAAAAAAAAAAAAAAGGGTAAGGAATTTTTGGCTGTAATTAAAGCAAGTGAGTATAATGTGGTCGATCAATTGTGAAAGATGCCTGCTGAGATCTCTTGGCTTGAGCTCCTCCAGACCTCCTCTGTGCATCAAAAGTTGCTGATGAAGGTGCTAAGTGAAATTCGTGTACCCAAAACGGTTGAGGCAGATAAGCTGGAGGATTTTGTGGGATCGGTCATTCTCAATGACATGATTGCTTTTTCTGATGAGGAATTCCCTCTTAAGGGTAGGGGCATAACAAAGCACTCTACATATCGGTCAAGTACAAGGTTTCTCATGTGTCCCGAGTGCTTATTGATAATAGGTCTGCCTTAAACATATGTCCAGTGGCCACTCTTCACCACCTTAAGGTAGACCCGTCCAAGATACATGATGCAAAGACTTCTGTATGAGCTTTTGATGGCACAAAGAAGGAGGTGCTTGGGGAGATTCATCTTGATGTGCAAATAGGGCCAGTTGTTTTCAATGTCCCTTTTCAAGTAATAGATATCCCTACTGCGTTTAATTTTTTGCTGGGTCGTCCCTGAATTCACACTGTTGGAGCGGTACCTTCAAGTCTACATCAAATTGTGAAGTTCGTGATCAAAGGGAAACTGGTCACTATCTATGGAGAGGAGGATCATCGAATTTACCATGAGACGGCTACCCCCTATGTGGAGCCAAATGTTGAATTCGAATCGAGTTATCACTCATTTGAATTGGTGTCTACCATACATCGTTCTTGAGATTTGTCACCACCCACTCCTGAAGTTTCAAATGCTGTCCTTATGATAGGAAGGGTGATGGTTGGGAATGGCTTTGTTCCCGGCCATGGTCTTGGAAGAAGAGGTCAAGGTATTCAAAACCCCATTGAAGCCCCTCAGAGGTCCCGATCTGCTGGGTTAGGGTACCATGGAAGAGGTGGAGGAAGTTCTGGAAGGCAAAGACAGGGAAGGCATAACTCGCCACTTGAGCAAGGGCGAGGGAGGCAAAATTTACCACCTCCAAACATTCATGAGACGTTCCCTGGTCCTCTAATTATGATGCAAGATGAAGCTGAAGTCATGGATACTCTAGGACAGCCAAGTGGGAAATTTGACTATATGGTGAAGTATTCGGCTCCTCCCAGCTTTTATTTTGACGCCCGCAATATAATTCCAAGTGGATGGGATGGCATGGATGATCCGACGCCTTCAAAGACGAAAAACTCTGATGACACCCTGGAAGGAATTTCAAGTTTGTTCGATGACCTCTCCATTGGAGCCATTGATGGAGAACCTCTGAAAGAAACGGGCCCTCGCCCACAAGAGTAACCCATTTATCACTTTTGCACATTCCCCTGCACGGGAATTTTTATTGCTTTCTAGGAATTGTTTTTGATTTCTTCTTTTTCACTTTCTTCTTAGGACTTGAATTGCATTTTCCATTCAATAAATTGTAATTGATTGATGAATTTCAATGAAATTACAAGTTTTATTTTGAGGGCATGATGAGGTACACCAAACCAGCCCGGTGATGATATCCAGCCAATAAAACAAAATCAAAATCCAATGAGAACTCTGAGGCCTGGGCTTCATCATGCTTTCTCATGTCAAAATGTTTCGAAAAAATGCTTTTGCAAAAGAGTTTCAAAAAAATTCACAAAAAAAATAAAATATGATTTACCCTGTTTGTCTTTTTGACCCTTCTATTTCATGTTTCAGGGATGATCATATAGCATGCAAATGTGTGGAAATGGTCCAATCTAATGCAACAAGTGCTGATAATGATGATCTTGAAGATTCGATCGAGGATTCCATTGACGTGCAATGTAGTTGGGAACAACATGAAAAAATCAAGGCTCTTACGTCCAAGCAGACTATCACTATTAATCTAGGTGATACTGAAGCAACCAAGGAGGTGAAAATTGGGGCAAATCTCCCCAAAGATGAAGCCAAGCACCTAACTCAGCTATTGAAGGAATATCAAGACATCTTTGCATGGACCTATGCTGATATGCCTGAGTTAGACCCGTCAATCGTGGAGCATTGTTTGCCTACTAACCCGGACGTGCCTCCTAAGAAGCAAAGGCTGCGGAGAACTAACCCTAAGCTCTCGAAGAAGATAGAGGAAGAGGTGATGAAGCTTCTAAAAGTCGGATTCATTGAAGTCTCGCAATATCCTAAATGGGTAGCAAACATCGTGTTGGTGATGAAGAAGGATGGTCGGGTTCGAGTTTGTGTCGATTATCGGGATTTGAACAAGGCTAGCCCAAAAGATGACTTCTTGCTACCTCACATAGATGTCCTTGTTGATAATACTGCTGGATTTGAACTATTTCATTTATGGATGATTTTTCTGGATACAATCAAATAAGGATGAAGGAGGAAGACAAGGAGAAAACTGCATTTATCATCTCATGGGGGACCTTTCATTACAAGGTTATGCCCTTTGGGCTCAAGAACGTAGGGCCAACTTACCAGTGAGCCATGGTAGCGTTATTCCATGATATGATATATCAAGAGATCGAGGTCTATGTTGATGATATGATCGCAAAGACTCGACCTGGGAAAAGCCACGTCGAAACCTTGAAGAAGTTGTTCGATCGACTCCGTGAGTTCAAGCTTCGTCTAAACCCTACTAAATGCGTGTTTGGAGCAACATCTGGTAAATTACTTGGATTCATTGTGAACAATAAAGGGATTGAGATCGACCCGGCTAAAGCTAAAGCCATATGTGAGTTGAAACCTCCATCAACGGTGAAAGAAGTCCGAAGTCTTTTGGGAAAATTGAATTACATTGCTCGATTCATTTCCCAACTTTTCAAAACTGCCAAGCCATTCTTCAAGCTCTTGAAAAAGAATACACGAGTCAACTGAGATGATGAGTGTCGAAAAGCATTTGACAAGTTGAAACAGTACTTGATGAATCCGCCAGTTCTTGTCCCGCTATCGCCAGGGCATCCTTTGATTCTCTACCTCACCATTCATAGTGAGTCATTGGGTGTGATGTTGGCATAGGAAAGCCCGTAGATAAAAAAGAATGAGTCATTTATTACCTGAGTAAAAAATTTACTATGTCGGAGCTGAAATATTATGATGTGGAAAAGACTTGTGCTGCACTAGTGTGGGTGTTGCATAGATTGAGACAGTCTACATTGCATTATCAGACATTCCTCGTAACTGAGAACGATCCTATCAAGTACATACTTGATCGGCCATCTTTGATGGGTAAGTTGGCTAAGTGGCAAATTTTGATCTCAGAATTCGATGTGCAATATATGCCATAGAAGTTGGTTAAGGGTCGAGTGATCGCCGATTTATTGGCTGAGAATCCAAAAGTCTCAAATAATGATGATCGTTCCCTGGATGACTATATCTTGACTGTAAATGAAGACTCATGGACAATGTTCTTTGATGGAGCTGTGAACTTGTCTGGTTTTGGCACTGGGGTAATTTTGATATCCCCAGACGGACAGCATCACCCAGTAGCTGCGAAATTGATATTCCCATGCACTAACAATATAGCTGAGTATGAAGCTTGATCCTCGGGCTTCAAGTTGCGATCGAGATGGGTGTAGCCAAATTAAAAGTGTTCGGGGATTCCACGTTGATCATACTGCAGATTGTAGGTGAATGGAAGACTAAGGATGCTAAATTGCTCCCATATCACGAGTACCTAGAAGATTTGATCAAGGAATTCTATGAAGTTTCATTCCAATACTTATTGAGGTCTCACAATCAATTTGCAGATGTACTCACAACTTTATCATCTACGTTGCAAGTCACTGACGGATTAGAAGTTGAGCCATTGAAGATAGAGGTTCTGCCAAGGCCGGCTTATTGTATGGTAGTGACTAAAGAATCTAACGAAAAACCATGGCATTACGATACCATGAACTACATCCAAAAACAAGGATTCCCCAAGGGAAGTACTCCAGCTAATAGGAAGTATATCATGAAGATGGCCTCAAAGTTTTTCGTTAGTGGTGAGAATTTGTACAAGAGATTTTATAATTCAATCTTGTTGCGGTGTGTGGGTGCAACTGAAGCCACTCAAATCATACAAGAAGTTCACGAAGGAGTGTGTGGCCCTCATATGAATGGGCACATGTTGGCTAAGAAGATCATGAGATTAGGCTATTATTGGCTCACGCTAAAAGGTGATTGTATTCAGCATGTTCGAAGCTGTCATCGTTGCCAGGTCCATGGTAATAAGATAAATGTTCCTCCAATTGTGCTGCACCAGTTTTCCGAGCCATGGCCCTTCTCAATGTGGGACATTGATGTGATCGGCCCAATAAACCCAAAGGCTTCCAATGGGCATAGATTTATTTTAGTGGCCATAGACTATTTTTCAAAATGGATTGAAGCTATGTCATTTGCAAGTGTCACTGCTCGCAATGTTGCGAAGTTCATCAAATGTGACATAATTGCTCACTATGGTGTCCTTGAAACGATTATCATTGACAACAGGACAAATTTGAACAACAAGCTTGTTGATGAGTTGTTTAGCGAGTTCAAGATCAAACATCTGAATTCGTCCCCTTATTGCCCTCAAATGAATGGGGCTATTGAAGCGGCCAATAAGAATATTAAGAAGATCTTGGCTAAGATAGCCGAGAATTATCGAGATTGGCATGACAGATTACCCTTCGCATTGATGGCGTATTGGACATTGATTCGTACTTCTACCAGGGCAACTCCTTTTGCTTTGGTATACAACATGGAGGCAGTTTTGCCTGTGGAAGTGGAGATTCCTTCACTGAGAATATTATCCCAAGTGGAATTATCTGAGGCAAAATGGTCGCAACAAAGACTTGAACAGTTGAACTTGATCGATGAGAAAAGACTGAAGGCTCTTTGTCATGGCCAAACTTATCAGTAGAGAGTGGCCAGATCCTTTAATTGGAAGGTACGATCGAGACATTTCGAGGTAAATGATCTTGTTCTAAGAAAGCTGTTACCATTTTTTCCAGATCCTAGGGGGAAGTTTGCTCCAAACTACAGTGGCCCATATGTGGTAAAGAAGGTACTTCATGGTGATGCTTTGATCTTGGCAAAAATGGACGGTCGTGAGTTTTCCACTTTAATTAATTCAGATGCTATCAAAAAGTATTACCCATGATAGAATTTGCCATGTCATGTTTTGAATTGCAAACATTTTATGATGAATAAATTGCCTCAATGAGTTATAATTCAATTGTCCAAACTTGTTGCAAATCTTGCACGTTTTCCTTGATTGTATTGTGTGAGATAAATTGAACATATCAAATGGGATACTTTGGAATGATGAAAGGCAAATCTTGTTCCATACACTGTTTCATACACTAACCCCGAGTGAGTTGTGTGGAAAAATTCCATGCGTACGAGGAAAAAGGTGATCTCGCAAAGGGTACGTCAACCGAGGTGATGAGAGGCAGTTTTTTCAACTACCTGGAAACACTACAAGTATATCCATTGTTCAGCCCTTTGAGCCCACACACATAAAGAGCTTTTTAAATTATCTCTGTCAAGAATCGTCTCATACTGGGACAAGATTTGAAGTGAATGATAGGAATTTTCTTACTCGCACTTGCATCAATTTTCGAGTATTGCTTTTACAAGTGTGACTTGTACGATAATTTAAAGTGCCCTAGGACGACGAAGAGCAGTTCTTTCTCTATCTTATACACTTTATCCATTGCATAGCCCCTTGAGCCTATGAATTTATTTCATATTAAACCCAGTTGATGATCATCCCCCACACTGGGGCAAGGTAAGAAAAATCAAACCACTCAAGTAGCATGGTTTACAATGCTGATAAAAATGGAGACTTTGTCCAAAAAAAAAAGTGCAAAAATGGGGCATGAAAAAGCAGTGTGTCTGATAAAAGCAAGGCCAATGCCTAAAGAAAAAATCAAACACTTGATGAAGTGAGTCGTATCCCCAACAAGGTGGTACCCAAAAAGAAAAAAAAACTCAAATGTTGAGATGTTGCAATCAGTGGAGTTGTGATATGAAGAAAATCTTCGACGATGGGGAGGAAAATTGTTGGAAATGTCAAGATGATCACCAACTTGACCCCCTAAACACTTTTTGAGCCAAATGATGCTTTCATTTCTCAACCCATGAACCCAACCTACGTTACGTCCCTTACAAAGTCTCTTCAGATTAGGGCATTTGAATTAATGTAGAAGTTCATATGTTTGAAAGCATCGTTTGAAGAAGTGCGAGTAAGACAATTTCTGCTTCATTTCTCATGTTTCTTGACTTGTAAACCCCAAGATGATGGTGAAATATCATTCATTTTTTTAATAGCCTTGACTTAAAGAGTCTCCTTTGCCAAGCCGTTGACTAAGCCAGCATTACGGTCCTTGTTAAAGACCTCTCAGATTAGGAAGGTTGTACCACTTGCGAGATTGCTCGAATCCTTGTTTGGCATGATGATGGAAAAATAGAGTGATTGTCAAAAATCTTGCATCAAAGGTCAGGATAAAACAACCCATTTTAATGAGGATGAGTGAAAAGTCCTTTCAGACCAAGAGAACCCCCATTTGGCACATTCATGACACTCATGTGTTCAGATTGGAACATTCTTTGTGAAATCCTTCCCAATGGAAATTAGGTGATGCAAAAGTAATTATGCATGAACCTTGATTGAATTGATAAAAGCTTTAGTAGATTTTGAAGTATGCATTCCAGAATAGCCTTAATTGCTTATTTCTTTGGTGAATGCATTTTTGTTCTAATCATGTCCGACAGATAATGTTTTCTCAAAAGACCCAAGAGCGCCTGACATTCAGGTTCCTTTCAAAATACTTCATGATATTAGGAGATGAGAAACCATCATGAACATTCAAGGTGCATCCTTGATGTTCCAAAATTTATTTCTACTAGGAGGTGAGAGGCCTCCACAGGATATCTAAGTTCTAGACGACATATCCCCAAGAATCAGAGATATCATCAAGTAAGTATATCTCTACCCATCTTCGACACTTGACTCGGTCAAGCTGTCCCTTTATATTGACCTGGCATGCTTTCATAGCCTAGAGTCCTTTTATATTGACCTGGCATGCTTTTGTAGCTCAGAGACCCTTTATATTAACCTGGCGTGCTTTCGTAGCCCAGAGCCCATCTTTATCGACTCGGCATGCTTTCGTAGCCCGATGTCCCTTTATATTGACCTGGCGTGCTTTCATAGCCCTGAGTCCCTTTTAATCGACACTCGATGGAGTTGTCCCCAAATATTTTTCCCTAGATTGCAACGCTAGGCGATCGAAAAATGGTTCGGGTCCTAGCCAAGTAAAACCTCAGTTTAGGCGACTGTAGAATGATACGGGTCCTAAACAACATTTATTGCTCTAACAGGTGACTGTAGAATGATATGGGTCATGGAAAAGCAATTTCCCCATTCAGGCGATCGTAGAATGGTACGGGTCCTAAAAAATTAATTTTCCGTCAAGGCGACCGTAGAATGGTACGGGTCCTCGACAACACATATTCCCTATTTAGGCGACCGTAGAATGGTACGGGTCTTAGAAAGTGAATCCCTGTTTAGGCGACCGTAGAATGGTACGGGTCCTAGACAAAACCTACTTCCCTATTCAGGCGACCGTAGAATGGTACGGGTCCTAGACACAATCAAACACTGTCATACTGGGCGACCGTAGAATGGTACGAGTCTTGGAAAAGTAGTCTCTTTACAAAACCATGTTACTATTCTGGGCGACCGTAGAATGGTACGGGTCCTTGACATGTAACACCAACTATCTCAAATCACTCTACCCTCCTTGAAGGTAAATTATTCCAGGTATGTTCATTTATCATCTGCATTAACATTTCCATCCGTCATATAAATTGCATTTTAAAATGGGATTCATTTTTTCCAAAAAAAAAAAAAAATCATTCAGTGCATGTGCATAGTCAAAATTTAGGTCTCAATTTATCTTTGAAGGCAACCTCTTCGAGCTCACCTTCAAAGAGGGGCAGCTGTTGACACATAGATTTTGACGGTCCGTTTAGTCATTTATCGCATTAAAAATTAGGGTTTAATTTTATCCAAAAAAATATATTAATTGCGTAGCATATATATTTAGGTGCATTTTTATTATTTTATTTTAATTTGCGTTTTATTTATTGGACTGGTGCGGATGGGTTCAAATTAGTTGGATTAAGCCCACGAAAGGAGCAAATTAGCCCAAGCTCGTTGCTTTTTAATTATTTAATTATCTTATGAGAAATTGATATTTGATGCGATATTATGGTGGTTTTTGACATTTAAAAAAATATTGCAATCTTATCTTTAGTCTTTTGGTGGTAAAATCGTTGGGAATATTAAGGAGGATAAGGAATAATCTAAAATATTTTGTTGCGGATAGAGATTTCGAAAGATTTTAGAGTTAGATAATGGAGCTTTATCTTGAGTGAATTATCTGGAAAATCTTCACAAATTTTTTTAGATTATCTTCAATCGCTGAGTCAATATATGAAATCTTCATTAGTAGAACATATTGATTTGTTCTTGCTCGATAAAAGGGGGGGGGGTTCTCTTCTCGAGGGTGAGGTGAAAAAAATTGAAGAAATTTCTCCTCCGATTGAGAAGAGTGAAAAAGTGCAACAGTGAAAAGTAGAGAGGAAAGTGACGTGAGGAGGCCAGTAGAGGAGAGAGAAAACACTGTGCTTCTTCTTCAGTGAACCACCGACCCCCTTTGCTCGCACCCCCTGCAACTTCCATCCGCGAAGACCCCTGCACCCACCATCGCTCCGCCAGCATCCCGATCGGCCACCGACGTTGCTCGCCGGATGCTGCAGTCTTGCCACATCGACGCCGCCTAGAAGCCGAGGCTAGCTGTAGCCACCTCGCTCGAAGCCTTGCCGGTGTTCGCTCGAGCTCTCTCGTTCGTGCCGTGCCGACCCAAGATCCTGATGTTCGTTGCCGCCGGAGACCGTCTTCGCTGCCGCTGCGACCCAAAGCCCATTGCAGCCAAGCCCGATGCCCCCGCTCGCCCGAGTCGGTCCCGCACCAGCAACCAAACGTTGCTCCCGGCCTCGCCCGAATCGCGACACCCGTTGCTTGGAGCCAAAGATCCGAGACCCACCCGCCGCCGAGACGCTCACCTTTGTTGCCGATGCCTCCACCCACCGGTTGCCGCGCACCGCTCGCCCGCAACCCGCCGGCCGCCTCACTCTATCCGAGATCCGCTTGCCCACCCGCCCGCCAAGCCGCTCCATCCGTTGCTGCCTTTCGCTGAAGCTCCGACGCCGATCATCCTCTAGCCGGCGCCGATGAACTTGTTGCCCCCATTTTCCTTAGGTTGCTCATTTTTCTTTTAGTTTGATTTCTCTTATTTTATGTTATTTTACTTTATTTTTAGTTAGTTTTGCTATTATTGTTTAAGTTTGAATATTGTGAGATGACTTTTAGGTTATGGATATTGTAAGCATTATCGGCAGGAGTTATCCCTAAGATTATTGTAATTATTAATTTGACCCGTAAGATGTCGGGTCATTTTTTTAATTATATTAATTTTTGGGGTTTGTTGATAGTATTTTAATTGCTGAATCAATATGATTATTAATTTGATCCGTAAGATTTTTGATAGGATTTTTAGTTATTTTGAACCCTTTGTCGTGATGTTTAGGGTGAGATAATCGTTAATTTGACTCGTGAGACAACAATTTATTTTTTCGGTTATTTTAATCCTTTATTTTTTGAATATTTTGATTGTTTAGATTTAATGTTTAGTTGATAATTGCTTGTTTTGGAAAACCACTAAAAAATCCAAAAAATATTTGAATTAGGATTCAGTTTGTTTTGGAATATTTCTTGTTATCTTGTATATCTAGAATAGGGATTTTAGTTCGAATTTTATAAAAATAAAACCACAAAAGAATCATCATGCATATATCATGTAGAATTAGGGCATTCTTTGTACGTCATGGCATCTTAGGATAAAATTACTAGTTTCATTTTAAATTCACTTCATTATTTAGAATAGATTGCATTTTTAGGATAAAAAATCATATGCACGTCATATAGAATTAAGTTCATGAAATGCACGTCATTTAGTAATTGTTGTTAAGTTCATTACATTAGGAATTGCTCATCATTAGACTAGGTCATTTAATAAATGTCGCGTGACATATAGGTTGCATATTAAATTGCATGTTACATGACATTTTAGTTGAAATAATTTTGTATGTCATTGCATTGCATTGTATGTCATTAGAATTAGGTCATTTAGATTCCATTTAATTATTGCATTTCTTCATGTCATATAGTTTAGGTCATGTAGTTAAAATGCATGTTTTTATGGAAAAATTCTAATTTCAAGAAAACCAAAAAATAAAATAAAATGATTGCTTGCTTTGTGTGATGCAATTTATTTATTTATCTTTTTATTCAATGTTTAATGATGATTGAGCATCTGTGTGGTCATCTCATTGCATGATAGTAATTTAGGTTAAAATAAATTCAAGCTGCCCGCAAAATCACTTTTGAAAATTAAAAAAAGAAATAGTACCGAAAGAGCATTAGAGAAATCTAGTATAACTAAGTCCCCGTACCCCTAGTCTCTGGTTCGTAGGAGTAAAATAATGCTCCAATTAATTTACTTAGGTGTCTAATCGACCTACCGAAAACTAATTAGTGGCGACTCTTAATTATTAATCATTCGCATGTTAGATAATTGAATCTTAAATCGAGATTTGGTATGGGCTTGGGAGAGCCCGGGCTAAGCTTAAAGACTTAGTAATCCATTAACTTAGTTTTAGGTGGTGCACCCGAAAAATAGGTTGTGACACCTTCATCTGCCACATTGGAATTCATAACCAAATGTGAGTTCTAGCTTCCCCGAAAGATATTTCCAATAGCGTCAATAGGTCGCAATTGGTGTTGTGCACTATAAATTGGCACAAGTGCACACACTTGAAGGATAAATCAAGTTTACGCAATAGCTCTTATAAATAAGCCTTAAATGGAGAGTGTTGAAGGAGAGAGAGAGAGAGAGAGAGAGAGAGAGAGAGAGAGAGAGAGAGAGAGAGTATTGGAATTTTGTTGGCAAGTGTCGTCCACGCAATATTTGGATGGGGCCTTGGTGACCAATTTTGTTGAGAGATTTCCTCTAGTCTACCGTATCACCTTTAAATGAAGTCAGTATTCTTCAAGTTATTTAATATTATGAAAAATAGATGCCCCAAGCTTTGAAATCGCAAGAATCATGGAATAAAAGTTCAGTTAACATCGGAGTTCTCTAATTCAATAATCGGGCCAACACTCTCACGGCAATAACAAGCATATAGACATCAATTTAATCACGCAATTGCCATCCGAACATGTGAAATTGACAAGGAACTTGCGCACACCATATCTCTTATCCATCTAATTCATGCTTATTCCATAACTTCCAGCAGACATTTATAATCATAACAGAGCATTTGAGATTGCAAATTGTGATCCTTTGATGATTAATTGACATGAAAATGAAGCCATATCTTCCTACAAGTGCATATAAGTCTACTTAATCAAAATGGCATCAATCTAGGGGCAAATTAATACCGAATTTACGCAAAGCAATCACGGTCAGCATGCAATGCTTCGATTCTAACATATTCAAGTTTGGTGATGACCCCAATTCTCAAAAATTGGCATGAGATTCACTACAATGCTTTCCTAGCATTAGCATATACAATCCCATAACCAAACTAGCCTCAAATTGGAATCAAATGCACACTAAATCAGGGATATCAAGACACGGTCAGCATAGAAGGATCAATTTCTAGTAGAATTTAATTCATTCATGACATAAATTCCTTTCAAGGGAACATGAAATTCACTACACATGCTTACTTGAGCGGAATGACATCAATATCAAGGACCAAATGACATCAGCTTAGGGTTGCAATAGTTACGAATCAGCATGTATTGACAGGTTCAAAATGACCGAAAGCATGTAGCAGATCCAAAGCAAGTTCAAAATTGAATATCTATGATTTTTAATGAAGAAACAGACCTCATATGCGCTTATATGACCGAAATCGATCAATAATCTAGTAATGAAGGAAATTCTCGGTCAAGACTTGAATCAAAATACAAAATGACTAAGCTCAGGAATTTCATCAAACAGGTGATTTGCATCCAAATCATCACAAAGGCAGGCAGTCAGCAAATTCAATCATCAATACAGCCTCAGTCGAAGCCGTTTTCGCACAGACGGTAACAATAGCACTCAGCCTCTACTTCGTATAAGAAGCAATGGAAAACAGAGCAAATGTGGTTTAGTTGAAAGAAGAATGATTAGCTATAGCGATTGACACCAGATACGAGTAAGGAGATAACAGAAGCAACATCCAGGATTGGAATCGTCGAAGCAGGCAGTTGCGACCAAAGTTTGAGAACTTCAGCATTACAGACCGAACTGTTGGCGATCGGGAAGCGGTGACGATCAGCAACGAAGCGAGAGGCAAGGATTCGAAAGAAATCTCCGAGAGAGAGTGACTTATGAATGCTCAAGAATCACGCGAGTCCCTTCAACCAGGGCTAGAGAGAATTTGTGGAGCTCCTTTTGCGTGTGCGAAGGTGGCTCTGTTTATGCTCTGGCCCCACTCTGCAGAGCGTGCCGAGCTTGATCTCGAAAGGGAATCGACTCAGATCGTTAGATGTAGAGAGAGAAAGTAGAGAGCAAGTGAATTCTGTTGGGGGCCACGCGATGAGGCCTTGTTAGCCAGTGAATTCGATCGAGAGAGAAGAAACCGTTTTGATCTTTCTAGACAAAATGTTTATCTATTTTGTGTATAATGTTTATCTATTTTGTGAAATTCTTGAAAGAGCCTGAAATCTGGTATAGATAAAACAGTAACATTGATTTTTGCACATTAAATGCATTCATATTTAATAAAACGGCTTTTTTCTTTTCCAAATAAAACTTGAAAAGCTTCGTCAAGAGAAGAGTAAAAGTATAGGCGGAGAATCTCTTAGTAATATATTATATTAGAAGTGCCTTTTGCTTACTAAATGCCTTCACTATTAATGAGTTTAGAGCAAAATTTATTGTTAATAACAAGTAAAATTGACTCTATGAACGAGAAAATAGCAAGAGTAACTTTCTAAGTTACTAATCATGAACATCACATTTCAAAATATTTCATATTCTATTCGAGACTCTCTATGCACAACATGTGACATCAATTAGATGCACATGTACTGTTTAGAGAGAAAAATGATTTCACTGATTAGTAAAGTTATTTTGTTTCCATCAAATAAAACTCATAGTGAGACACAAAATTAGAGTTAACGTCGCTTAAAGAATAATGATTTCTTAAAAGAAATGAATAATTGAGTTGAAGCAGTCCACAAAGATTTCATCTTTTGTACGTTAAAACCTAGAAGATGTTTGTTTAGTATCTGGTGATTTGATACAAGATGCAAATAAACACATTTGTAAAATTTTAGAAAAGTTGATAATTCATTAATTTGTTTTGGGCGCTCGTGAAATCCTTATGATGATGGTAACTTACCATTGGGTGACCTGAGAAGCAAGTTATCAGTCGTATCCTTTTACAAAGAAGACTGAAATTACCAGCAATTTTTAAATTTTATTAACATGGATATTCGTCAACCACGAAGCAGTTATCCCATATATTTTCTTGTTAATGCAAAACCACTATAATTTCTCGAGACAAATTGGATGCAATGCACTCGTTATATTTTTGCCTATTAATGAAAAATTCTTTCGAAATTTAGAGGTAGTGACTGGGACTCACTAGCAACTCTTCCATGCTTGTCAGTTGACAGACATTGTCTCGATGGACTGTCATTTATTAGAATTGCGCCTCAATAGCAACTCTAATTCTCAATCAGAATGAACAAGTGACCTCACTCAGCACGGCCTTAGATCCAAGGGACAGGAGACAAGCCAAAGTGATGAACATTGAAGGAACTACTCACAAACTTTGTTTGGAGTGTCCAAGAGAATGTAGAAATAGAATATCATATTACCAGACGCGTTATTCTATATTGCTAAACACCATTCTCCGTTGCACAAGTCCCAAACGCCTTAGTTATAAAGAATTTCTTTAAACAACAATTCTTCGGGGTCAAAAATCTTGCGGGCTCGGTACCTTTCCCAGCCATCAAGGCCTCGGTCCAGCACCGTTCCACAGCTTACTATACACAGGACTTGCAAGGATGGGAATTCCTCAGAGTCTTTCTTAGCTTGGTTTCCCCTGATTCCTGACAACTCGAAAAGTCTAAGAGCAATTAACTCAGAGAAGGTGATTGTCATACCAGCTGCTTCTTCACATTCTTCATGGCCAGCAATTAGTTCTAGATCTTCACATGACTCTACTACCAATTCTTTGATTTGCTCGAGAAATTTCACTATGAAGGTTGTGAAAAGCATTTCCAAACAGGAGCACCTCACAACCTCTACGTATTTCAAGTTTGGGAACGGGACGTTTGGAAGACCATCGGATTGCCAAATGTGCCTCAAGTTTTCTAGATCCCACAAAACCAGCCTCCTCATTTTACCACTCTTTGTATCTATCCCATCATTTTTGTATATGATCTTGATCAAACGGCATGATCTCACTTCTAGGAAGGCGAGACAGAGTTGAAATCTCTTCCACATGTGAGATGGGACAATACATAGGAGATTGTCACAGTGCTCCAATTGAAGAAGTTCCAATTTGCAAAAGGAATCATTGGGAATTTGATTGTTCCATAGCTCTTTGCACTTAGCGCCTTCAATTTGTAGTTTTCTTATATTGGGGAATCTAGCTTGCATGAGGATAATGTGAGAAAGGAGAATAAATAGGACAAATTATTAGATCGTTCATTCTAAAATATGAAATGCAAGAATATAGATGATCATAGTAAGGGATAGAGCAAACCATCTCATTGAACAACGGTTGTAATTATTCATCATACCCTTTGGTTGTCTCCTTAGGAACCACTTCCTTCATCTGTTCGCAATTGCTAATCCATAGGCTCTTGAGTTTCTCTAGAGTTGTGGCCATACAACTGGGGAAGAGATATCATAGGTTGGAGCAACTGCAAACACATAATTTTTTTAGACTAGGAAAACCCAAAATCATTTGGGAGTCGCTCTTCACCATACATTCAACTTTCTTGTATCCCTCATTGTCTTTACTTCTGATTTGGGGACCAATACAGTTGTTTGCGCAGTATTTGCATCAATGGGACCACAATCAAACAATGATTCTAGAGAGGGATAGTTTTCAATCTCAACAATTGTTAGGTTGTGCAATCTACCTATGATTGTGGAAGGGAAGACGTTGTGTAGCTTAGAGCAATATCCAATAGAGAGGGTGGCTAATTTGCAGAAGGAATTTTCCATAAGTTCACTGTGCCATATTCCTTTGAAGGATCCTTCTGACTCAAGCTTTAACTCCTCTAAGCTCGGCAAACTAACTTGCTCATAAGGGCTATGCGTCAGATTGTAGCTATGAAAAATTTGTGAAATTGGCATATTCCCAACAATCTATTTTATGCAGTGGAAGAATGAATTTTTCATTAGTGGCCTCTATCTGACAATATATTTATAAATTATGAACACATTTTAATTAATAAAACCAAATAAAGATCTTCAAAGAGATTTGATTACTTGCCTTGCAAAGCATGAAATCAGTCGAAATGTCCCTAACAAATTTGTTTTGGAGTGTTATGAACATTTGACAAGTATAATGGTCCATGGGACCAGTTGAAATGTCCCCAACAAATTCGATCCTATGTAATTTGAATAGTTGACAAGTGTAGCTCCAACCTAGACTAGCGTCATTAGCTTTAGAAAGCCACCGTCACTCACCTCACCGCAATTGCTTTGCACCACAAATCAATCCTCCTCAATACCTATGGTGAATAATCCCTTGCCCTATTGTCTCCTTTCAAGTTTGAGAAATGTTGGACCAAAGATGCCTCTAGCGCTCAAGTTATTTGCCCACTTATGGAAATCACCCATTAGAGGTTCCCCGTATTCCATTTAGCCCATAGAATCAAACTCACTAAAAGAGCTCTCAAAGCTAGAATTGAACTCACTTTGGTCATCTCCCAACCCAAATACATCAAACTCAAGAGCATATAGATGTTTTGCCTAAAAATTAAAAAACAAATCATATATATGTATCTACCAATCTAGTTTGGGTGAGCAGTTCCATAATTAGAATTGGGAATTAGACGAGTTCCATGGGAACAACGGGTTTTACAACAATCCGATCCAATTTCAAGTGGTTTCAATTCTTTTGCGCACTCCTACTCACAAGCCCACCTCAAACCTCCACAATGAAGTAGGTCCATTTGATATTTGTGTAGACAAACAGAAATTTGGACCACATCATGATTTGATGGGTACAATGAGGAGGAGGAATAAGATAGACTTTCTAAAAGTTGAATGTTTCCTAATTCAATGTTTTTAAATTCTTATGTCTTAGTCTGTTCGTACATAGGAGGTGCATTCTTAATTGTAAAAGTTCAAAATTTAGTTGATAAGGTGTATTAAGTGTGACTCAGGGGTGGTGGGTCCTCCTGCTTAAGTGTCACCTGGGGGTTTACGGCGCGGCTATCGGCTACAAGCCGGTTCCTCCAGCACAAAAATAAAATTATATATATATATATATATATATATATATATATATATATATATATATATATATATATATATATATGAGAATTCTTCTCAAGTGAGTAATACATTTTAATCTAATTCTTTGATGTTGAACGTCAAAATCAAGTATCTTTGATTGGCGGAGCATTCTTTCATGTCTTGATGGTGAAGTCTTCAATTTCGAAGTTATTTTCCCTAGCAAAATCCAAGCTCTTTCATTTGTCCTATCAAACAGGTCTAGCAAATTTTCATAAACTCGCAACGCATCTTAAGAAACATTTGAATTATTAGGTAATGCAAAATATTTGTTGATAAAGTAAAAATAAATGTCACACATATCTAGAATTATTTTTGAAAAATGTGCACACGCGTTGTGTGTATGCGAAAAGTTGACATTTTAAAGATCAATCAAAATTATTTCATTGCTAAATATTTGAAGTATTAAATTATGGAGAGGAAATACTGATAAATATATAAAATTTACAAAGGAAATGTTTAACGATATGTAAAAGATTTGTAAAATTCTAATATTAAGACACATCATGGATTATATTTATTAACTTCCGTTTTTTTCACTGGATTTAATATTTGTAAAAAATAGTTATTGATAACAGATGACTTGATAGATTAAATTTGTAAATGGTTTTCTTTGCTGATTTTTCAAAGGTAAATCATCTCTTTGAGGAAAATATTAGTCAAAACTGAAAAGTTTCTCTCTCGTCCATTTATTTAGCTTATATTTAATTAAAAAAATTTGAAAGACTGCTTATTTTATTGTATTGTTAGATTCCATAGGCTAAGAAGCAAACGGAGGAATTTGCTCAATAAAATGTTAAATTGTGAAGATGTTATTTTTTAAGTAAGTCATATCAAAAGTATGGGTGATCAGTTTCAGGATTAGTCTATTCTCACTCTAGAGGTGGAATTTACCCAATCATAATCAGTTCAAAGTTTATGGAATTGGATAGCAATCCTATTAGGCATGAAATGGCTTGGGGCCAATTCAGGAATAAGCTAGGTGTTTTTAATTATTATTATTTAAATTTCAGTGAAGTTTAATTCCTATGCCACACCTTCATTACTGCCCTTTTTCAGGTTGGGGAGTTTTAAGAAGGAAGAGAAACAGAAACCAAGACATATGAAATCGATTAACTTTTCTTCATTTTTCTTTGTGCAAATATGCTAAAAAAAATTTCTTTTGGTCTCAAATAAGTAAAATTCAGAAGATGGGTCCTTCACAATCCTTCACCATCTGCAGCACAAGATATCTCCAGTACAAACAAATACAAGAAAGGCTAAAAAAAAAAAAATCCAAAAAAATGACCAAAATAAGGAAAAAAATCCCTCACCATCTGTAGCCCCCCTCCGCCGCCCCCGTGCCCGCGCCATCTCCGTTGCTGCCGGTGACGCCGCCTCCCGCAGCAACCGCGCTGCGGCCTCGCTCCTCGTCTCCGGCGTCGCTGTTCTTCTCGCAGTCCCTGGCCTACAACGCGGGCGGCTACAACGATGGCGACAAGACCGATCCGGACACGGTGCTCTTCAAGGGGTGCGACTTCAACCACTGGCTCATCACCATGGACTTCCCCAAGGACCCCAAGCCCACGCTCGAGGAGATGGTTCGCACCTATGAGGAGACTTGTGACAAAGGGCTCAACATCAGGTTTTGATCTCTCTTTTCGCTTGCGTTGTTTCTTTCCGCGCAGTGTGTCGGAAATGGTTCTGCCATTTAGTCGAACTCATTGAAGACAGGGTTGTTCGTTGAGGAATTTGTTATTCGATATGCTTGTTCTTCATTAGTTAGAGGCTGGAATTAAGCTATGTCTGGCTAGGAAGCATGAGTTCAGCACTTACGGCTAATGTGTGGCAAAAATCTCAAACTTTTTAGGCTGAAAAATTTTCAAATATGTTAGGTCTATCCTGGTTGGTAATCTGCTCGTGCCTTGGATAAATTACACTGTGCACGCGTCATTGTAGGTGTAGCGTCCTATGTTTGAGACTATAATTCATGTGCTTCGTTGACAACGCAATGCTTTTTTGGGTTAATGCGTTGTCTCATCGGTATTAGGCATTTATGGAAGTACGTAGAACAAATGCTAGATGACGTTTGGTGTTAACTAATTTGAGCTAGCAAATACAGGATGCTAAGTCTGTGCCTCAGCTACATGATAAAAAGTGTTGTAAAAAGTGTTGTAAAAAGTGTTTTTTTTTCTTACTCATGGACCACCGATTGCTGCCTGCCGCCGTATGATGGCCGCACGACGGCCGCACGATCATCGCACGACGATTGCATGACAGGCATTCTTTACCTCTTGCTCTACCCTGAAAATATGATAGAAAAGAGAGATTATTTTAGTGTTGTCCAGTATTGCATCTGCTTTTCTTCTCGTCAATTCTCTGGAGTTCTCGGTATTGGTGTTCACAACATCCAACAGGTCCTGGATAAGATTTGTGAACCCAAACTTGTTTGTTGTCTAGCTGAGGTTTGTAGGATGTGGTTCCTACAATCTGTGGGGCATTGATAATGTTGTCATTATTTGTGAAAAAATGCCATGGACGTCGAAAGAACAAAATGGTGTGGACCTCAGGGTTTGGTTGCATGGTTCTCAATTCGTTTTGCAAGAGCCATTTCCAATGAGTTAGAGGATAAAACCAGTTGAGGAAATCTAAGAGATTTTTGTCATTCTCATTTTCAATTTTTCCTCTGCCTAGTCCAAATATTCTGGTGAGGTTGGCAATGAATCTTTTGGTTGGAATTTCAATAGCTATCAAGTACTTAGTAGTTAAGTGCCATAATAACCATCGAAATTGATCAGGAAAATCATCTTCCTTTCAAATTAGAGGATGGATAAACGGATAATTTGCATTTAAACCAAAGAATAAAGAATCGAACCTCCATTGAATCTAAATAGATCTCGTGTGGCATTGCCACATGAGTTTATCCAGATTTTCAAAGTGAGGTTGTCATTCGGATTTGTTCAATGATCTCCGGGGATATCTCCAGCTTGGCCAATCTTTGATCTTCTCAATCTTATATTTTTCACCATGTTGGCGCATATGAAAAGGATGTCTCATGATATACATGTTGATTTCGGTTGGTACTTTTGGCCTTGACAAGAAGTCAACAAGCACATTCTTCTCTCCAGCAATATGTTTGGTCTCAAAAGAATATTTTGAAAACCATTCAGCCCATCGAAGCAGTTGAGAATTTGGGACCTACTTCTGTTTAAATTTGGTCATCCGAGGGAAAGATGCCATATCCAATTCTACCAAGAAGTGATGGCTAATGAGATGGAATTCGAACTTTTTTATCCCATTTTTCACCACCAAGATTTCTTTAAAAGTGGAATGATAATGCATTTCAGCTTGGGAGAATTTTCCACTTTTGTAGGCACACAGATGCCTCTTACCATCAATTTCTTCAAACAAAATGGCGGCCCAGTATTCATCACCGGCGCGCCTAGAGAATTCTCTTCCTGTTGATGGGATTTGTAAAGGAGGAAGAGACCGCATGATCTCTTTAAGTTTAGTAATTGCATGAGTCTGAGATTTTCCCCAAGATGGGGGATTCTTTTTCAGCATTGTCTGCAATGGGATTAGCAGCTTTGCTATATTTTGAACAAAATCTCTAAGATAATTAATTATCCCGAAAAATTGTTGAACTTGCTTTCTTGTGAAGTTTTCTTCAGGAAATTTCAACAATTCCTGAGCAATATGTGGCCCTGAATAGTATGTACCTTTGTTAAGATGCATACCAAGAAATTCAATTTCTATTTGGACGATGTTCATTTTCCTTTGAGAAAGCATAATACCATGTTTTTTTTCACAATGTCTGCAAACTGTTCAAAGACTTGGCAGTGTGACTGCTCATCAGGACTGTAGAGCATGATATCATCAATGTTTACTGCTGCGCTTGGCAGGATTGGTTGGAAAATTTGGCACGTTGCCTTTTGGAAGAGGGATGGTGCAACCTTTAAACCAAAAGGAAGAACTTTCCATTGAAAATGTTAGTTTGGAATACAAAACCCCGTCTTGGGTTTGTCTTTAGGATGAATGCCCAATTGCCAAAATCTAGCTTTAAGATCAAATTTGGAATAAATTTGGGCTTTGGATAATCCAGCAAAAAGAGAGTTTCTGGAGGGTAAAGGGAATTTATCATCTTAGAGAAAGAGGTTAAGGGTCTGGTAATTAATTACCAATCTCATCTTGCCTCAATTTTGCTCAGCACACTTGTTGATATAAAAAGCTTCATAAGCCCATTGAGAATTGGAAGTTTTAATAAGGCCTTACTGCAACAATTCTAAACATTCCCTTTGAGCTAAAATAAGGTGTTCTGGATTCATTCCCATACGACTCGCTTTGGTTAGATTGATATCTTCATTCTTCTTGAAAGGGAGGCAAACATAGAATTCTGGGTTCTTCCATAAATGATGAGGACATTTCTGAGCGAACTCAGAATGAGATTTTGAGCAAGATTCCAACAATTTTTGCATGATTGGGTCTAACAGGCTCATATGGATGGAAAAAAGTCTCTAAATATTCCATTTGAGCTAAAATTAGGTGTTCTTGATTCATTCCCATATGGCTCGCTTTGGTTATATTGATATCTTCATTCTTCTTGAAAGGGAGGTGAACATAGAATTCTGGGTTTTTCCATAAATGATGAGGACATTTCTGAGCAAACTCAGAATGAGATTTTGAGCAACATTCCAATAATTTTTGCATGATTGGGTCTAACAGGCTCATATGGATGGAAAAAAGTCTTTGAATATTGACAAATTCAGAGAATTGATATTTATATTTAAGACATTTTCTAAGAATGATGCGAAGTTGAGAAATTTGAGTCATAATATCCCAACCAATAATCAAATCTTTGTTGGGAAGACTAGAGCCAAAGATTTTTGTAGTTATGGAACACTATGGAAAAAACTGGACAGTTATTGGAGTGGTTCTCACATTTGTAGAGAAAGTATCTCCCAAAGTAGAGTTGAAATACCGAACACAAGGAGTCCAATATTCTTCAGGAAGAAATTTAGTGTCTAAAATTGAATAAGCTGCTCCAATGTCTATGAGAGCAATGACATGGATTGGCTTAGCAAACTTTGAAGTGAATATTTTCACAGGGAAATGCGGACAATAGGTTTGGCTTGAAAAGATGTCAATGCTTTCTTCTTAAGGGGTAAGGGATATGTGAAAGATATCTTCGGGATCTGAATCCGAATCGGTGTAATTGGGAGTTTGATAACAAGAAATGACATAAAGAGTTTGTTCACATGGTTCTTCATCCGCAGAAAATAGAGATTTGATATCATCATTGTCAAGAAAAATTCCAGTTTCATTCTCTATATGATGTATCAAATGGTTCATACATTTTTTTGTCTGAGGATGGTTTTTGGCAAAATGTTCTTTTTGGTTGCAGATGAAGCATCAATTGGACTTTTTGTGGCCTAAGCGATCTTTCCTTTTGCATAGGTATCTCCATTTCTTCTTTCTTCGAAAGTGCTTGGAGCCATGTTTGGAGCTATGCCCGGACTTATTTATCCAGAGTTTTTTTGAAGTGTTTCTTCTTTCTAGAAGATTTTCCATAAGAACCATCACAGCCTTTCTTGGAACATTTGATCTTCGGGTTTTGATGAGAACATGCTCTATCAAGCTCTCTATTGTCATCAACATAAGTTTGGATCATTTGATGCTTGATACACAATTTTTTTAAGCACAAATGGATTTCTTGTTGGAGTTCTCCCAATGTAACATCGTGGATCCTCCTTTGCCTGGAGAGGAAGTTTCTTTCTACTGTTTGAGATAATTCTTTGGGAATTGAGGTCGGGAAAACATACTTCAAATTTGCATCAGCTCCAACTTGATAGAAGAGCTTAAGCATTTCTCGAAAATGCTTATCAAGATGTTTTTTCTGAAGAGAGCAGCATTTTCTTTCAAAAAATTCTTTTCTTTTGAGCTCTATGAAATCAACAGGTTTCCCCACAAAAAAATGATATAGAAGGGTAATGACATACTGAAAGTTTGGGGAGAGTAAAAAGTGAAGCTGATCTTGTTCTAACATAGATGCCCACCAAAGTTTGAGGCTACCTGTGAATCTTGTGACAAAATTAAAAAGAACATCATATTTGTCCTGGTTGGTAATGGCTTAGGTATTTAGCCAAGTATGAAATTCTTCAAGTCTTTTGGGCCATTTGTGATAAGGTATATTATCAATAGTAAAAAACTGTTTTGATGAAGTGCCACATTTTGGGAGAAATTATTTGGCTGGACAACTTCTAGTTCATAAGGGTTTGATTCCATGTCATGGTCTGGAGGATCGGCCATAAATATTGATGAAGTTACTGGTGCTATGGGAAATGGAATCAATGGAAGGGATTGAAAAAGATGACGAAGATGAAAGAGATGCCAACTCTGATTTAGTATAAAAAATGTTTGGAAAGGTTGATTTTGTTGGGAATAGAATCTGGTCTATCAAGACGACAAGATTAATCTATTGTGGAGGCTGTGTAGTAACAGGATCAGGTTGTGGTTCTTAATTACCTAAATCTCTAAGAAAAGATTCTAGTGGATTTGACAACATTAGTTGATCTGGCTTTTATCTTATAACAAACGAGGATTCTTCGGTCTTCTTTTCTTTTCCCTTTTCTTTCCTTAGTCGGTCCAATTCCTTGAGACAATTTCGCATCTTAGCCACATCTGTCTTATCTTGTTTGATAGGAATTTTTGTAAGAGTAGCAAAGATAGACGTTTGGGGTTGTGGAGATGGAGGAGGGAGAGACAAAGGCTTTGTTTGTAAAGTATTTGAAAATGGGCTAAGCCTTCATTCTTCAAGGATCTGGATATGCTTTCTGAGCTTTTCTATTTCTACCTTAGGACTTTCAAGATAATGATACCGCAAGTGTTGTTCAGATTCCAAGGCATGAAGCCTCTTTTGGAAATCTGAAAGCATTTTCTTGATGGTTTCATCATATTTTCGTAAGTTTTATTGTACATTCCCAATCTTGGAATCAATTGCTTTAAAAGCATTGTTGTGTGTCAAAAGAGTCTTTGATTGCCAATTTAGAATGGCTTTAGCAACAAGAGTCCTTTTCTGTCTTCCATGCTCATCCACATCAGTGGGGGCAGGTATTTTAGGAACATGCCTATATCTTCCTTGTGGATCAATAAACTCTTATGTATTAGGAAACAAGAGTTTGGAACTTTCCCGAACAAGAGGAGGAAAGTCTGTTTCATGGAACATGACAATGGAAGAATTAGGTGGTGTTTCTACTGTAACCTCAAGTGGGTAAGAATGTTTCTTTGCCCACTTTACAATTGGCTTATAAAATGGGGAAATGACTGGTTTTTTCGGGATAAGTACACTAATTGTGCCATAAGTTGTTTACGGCTCTCACTTTGGTGCCAAAAGTTTCCGCTGGATCACTTAAATGCCAAATTGGAGAAAAAATGATCACTTTGGTGCCACCGGCGAGAAATTCCAGCCAAAATGATTACGTGACATTTTTATTTAAAAAAAAATCGATAAACCCTTTAAACGACGTCGTTTTCTGTCCTACTTAAGAAAACAACGTCGTTTTGACATCCTATGTGGATGGCTTAGGAAAAACGACGTCGTATTGCTCATTTGTGATTGAAATTAGGCTTTTTTTTTTGTCATCCTCGTCGACCAAGCTTGCTCGGCCACCGTCGCTCGGCCACTGTGCTCGGCCACCGTCGCTCGGCCATTGTGCTCGGCCACCATCGCTCGGCCACCGTGCTCGGCCAAGAAGTGATGGGAAAATAGGAGGCAAGGGCAGAGGAGGAGGATGAAGAAGGGGGATTGAAGGTGCAGAGAGAGAGAGAAAACGAGGAGTGTGAGGGAAACAAGGAGGGCGTAGATGGAGATGGTAGATTGGGCTCTGTTCAAAGAGTCGCTGGTGCTTGTGTTGTTCTTCGAGGAAGAAGACGCCGCCGCCACGGCTTCTCTCTCTCTGTTGGCGTTGTTCTTCGGGGAAGAAGACGACATCGCCATGGCTTCTCTCTTTGCTGGTGTTGTTCTTCGGAGAAGAAGATGATGCTGCCATGGCTTCTCTCTCTGTGATGGTGTTGTTCTTCAGGGAAGAAGACAACGCCGCCACCATGGCCTCTCTCTCTCTCTCTCCCTCTCTCTCTCTCTCTCTCTCTCTCAATTTGGGGATTAGGGTTTCGACTTGGGGTGGCAAACGACGTCGTTTGGTGGTTTACTTGCTGACTGGACTCTTCGGCGAGCCACATCGGTATAAGAAATTAATAAAAAAAGGCCACGTCGGATTTCCGGCCAATTTCATCGGCGTTGGCACCAAAGTGAGCGTTTTTCAAATTTTTTGGCACTTAAGTGATCCGACGGAAACTTTTGGCACCAAAGTGAGCACCATACACAACTTATGGCACCATTAGTGTACTTATCCCGGTTTTTTCTGAGGAGGAGACGGAGGAGGTGATGATAGTGGATCCGGTGATACAGATGGAGGAACATTGAACTCTGGTGGTGAAGTTGGTGCATAAAAAACCATAAATTGGAATTTATCATACTCACCAAGAGTATCAACGGAGGGATCTCCGTTCAAGTACCTTTGGTACATAGAATCCTTTGGCTTTTTGTGCTTCCTTCGAAGTGGGGGTTTTGCAAATGGATCTACCTTGTCGGGAGAATTTGTACAATAAGAACATTGGCAAAAAGGATCCCAAAAACAGTAACCATATTGGTCTTTGTAGTAATGGACAGAATGTCCATCACTTTTGAAGTATTTAACAAGCTTTTTTGGGTCTGGCTCGGAAATTGATTCAGGAACATATGGTTCAATCATGAAGAGGGTCTGGAAGATAGAGAGACTTTCTTCTTGTTCTTTGCCAAACTTGATGGAAACGGTTCCATCTTTCTTTCTGACAAATTCAGAGTCCGAAGACCGGAAAGGTTTGTTGCTTTGGTGCAATTTTTCATAATTGGTGATCCAAGTTTCTGGAAGGAGCGTGACCAACTTTTCCTTGGGGATCTGTCTGGGAACATGAATGCAAGATGACTGTATGGACACTAGTCTTATTCAGCAGTCCCGTCTATCATGAGCATGGTAGTCATAGTCTGAATCATCTAAGCTGTGCACTGTTGCCAAAAGATGTTCATCATATTTTTGTTCAAGTGCTTCAAGGTCTTTTGGTGAGAGAATTTGGTTCAGTAATCGACTGTGATTGAGGCTATTAATGATTTGAATTGGTGACCCTTGGCCGAAATGCATACCACCTGTTTGATGAAATTCCTGAACTTAGTTGGTGTGTACTTCCATTCGGTTCTTGACTGAGAATTCCCTTCATTACTAGATTGTTGATCTATTTTGGTCATGTAAGCATATTTGGGTTGTGTTTCTTCATCAAAAAATCATATGTCAACACCTGAATTTTAGTCAATAAATTAAGCATACGTTTTTGTAAAACAAGAGCATAAAAACAATGGATGGTAGTACATCAAAAAAAAAAAAAAAAAAACAATGGATGGTAGTACATCAAAAAAAAAAAAAAAAAACAATGGATGGTAGTAAAAAGAAAAAAAAAAGATAAAAATAAATAAAGGCTAAGTTGGTCCAATTGGCAAGACCCACAAGAGCAAACCCATTGATTTGATCCGTGGCCCAGACCCATCAGCCCCACCACCGCAACATTTCAACTTGTTCCCCTAACCTGGCCTTCTCTACCGCCTCCTCCTTTTCTGCTTTGCGAGGACGTCGCTATTGATTTGACCAGAGAAAGGAGTGCTTGCTCTGCCTTGATGCTGAGCTTGGAGTAGACAGAGATTCCTAGTCACGTTCGTTGTCTCTAACTAGTATACCTCTACCAAAAAGACCTTCAGGCACTTGCCATTGACGATCGTTTCCATGAATTCAAGCTCCAGCCGATGTCATTCCTATTGCTTCCTTCTTATTCAATTAGTTTGCTATCCGGGCGAAACTGCTTTTAGATGATCTTACTAGTATCAAAATGGCACATCGATGTCGTTACATGCGATGCATCAATGATTATCATTCTAGATTGTGCCATTTTGTACTTACTGGAAGGTGTCATGACCTAACCCCTTGGGGGGAGAGAGTTATGTTTAGGGATATTATAAACTTCGGGTTGACGAGCTTCTATTAACTCGAGCTCTCCTAAGCCCGTACCTTACGTGACAGTGGGTGTTTAGATTTTAAATCAATTAAGCCTACATAAATTTTGACAAATAAGCTACCACTAGCCTTTTTGATCAGCAAGAAATTAAGATACTAGAAAATATCATACTTTCGCAATAAGAGATTCTAGATTTGAGACATTGACTAACAAACGCCATAGCAGCCTATCCAAAAGAAATCAAAGATTTGTCATAACCATTCTAGAACAGGAAAGTAACACCTAAAGTATTGAAATGTGAAATTATAATCATAAAAGAAGGCATACAAGCATCCTAATATCATCCCTAAAAATAAAAAAGACAATGCAAAAAAATATATATATTAAAAACCTAAAGGTTTGTCCAATTTTTGTTTTACTTTTTTAGAAATTTTCCAATTTTCGAATTTTTTTTTTGGATTTTCTAGTATTTTCTGTATTTTTATGATTTTTCTGAATTTTCAATTTTTATTTTTAATGAATTTTCCGGATTTTTAAAATTTTTAATGATTTTCTAAAATTATATTTTTTATTTATTTTCGAATTTTCTAAAAATTCTACTTTTTATAATTTTTTTATTTTTAATTGTTTCGATTTTTTTACTTATTATTATTATTATTATTATTATTATTATATTCGGGGAATGGGTTTGGACCATAACCCGATCCGACCCATTGACTTGACCCGCTTACCGGATCAGACCCAGTCGGATATAGAAAACGAATTTTTAAAAAAATTTTGAATTTTTTGAATTTTTTGAATTTTTTTCTTTTGTCTTTTTCCTCATTTAGTCCATTTCTCTACTGCACCACTTCTTTTTTACCCCTCTTCTTCCCCGAAGCCATTTTTTCACTCGCAACCTTCATCTCCTTCTCCATTTTTTGAACCCATACAACTAGATGCCATCTACGGACACCAGCGCTCACTCCACCACACACCATCACCAGATTACATCTCCGGCTGTCGCCGTCTACCTATCGCCGGCCACGGCCGAACCAAGTTCGGTTTTGCATGGCCATTAACGAATATCAAAAGGTGAGCCGTGAAATCAAGCAAAAACATAGCAAAAAACGAAGAAAGCAGACGTGCGTCAACAACATATGCGCAATCAAGCCTCGAAATAAATTTTTAACGCCGATCGGATAACATGGATTTCGGTGCATCATTGGAGCATTTTGTCCAACACATGTGCAGCTACAAGAGCAGGTTTTTGATTCAGCTTTGACACTATTTTCCAACCAAAACACGACGCGACAGGTTCCATTGTCTCGCACGAATATGTCTCGCTTTCGCAGGGTTGAGCAGGGAGTATATCGATTAAGATTCATAGGTTCCTTTCTCATCACTCGCTCACGGGCATTTCTTCGGTGACCGTCACTGTACCTTCTCTCCTCCTTGCGTCACAGACGCTCTTCTCACGAGCGTGCGTGGGCGCGCGCAAGAAGAAAGAGTGATGGGCTGGGCTTCTTTTTTATGCTCTGGTGGACCAAAGAAAAGAAGGAAAATGGGCCAAACCCATTTTTCTTCCCTTCTGAATGGAAGCCCGGTTAAGGGGTGAGCTGAAAATAACCAAGTGGGCTAGACAGCCGGCCCACACGACTTCATTTTTCATTCATCATTCATTCATTTTATTTGATCCATTTTTATTCATTATTCCTTTTTTATTTTCCTTTTTTTTTTATCTTTTTATAAATTTTTATATTTTTTTTTGAAATAAATGGATATTTAGACGTCAATAAACATTCGGATGTCAATAGAACGTTTTAGTCAACTCAATCCCTTTGATGCAAAAGAGCTATGCAAGTGAAATTGACTCCAGAGTTCCATTCTTCCCTTGGAACCGGACTTGAAAATTATGAAGTTAGCCATTTGAGTCTTATTCGTTACCGAGAGAAAGCCAACCTCAATCACTGAGATTTCCTTTGCATCTCTTACCTCTGTTTTCTACACTAGGTATTTGTTTTTAGGAAATTACATGAATTTTTTTATGAAACAATAAACAACTCGAGTCGAAACGCAGGAAACTGAAATCCCAAGCAAATTAAAAGTATAGGTGAAAAATTGAATAGGGAATCCAGAGTTGTATTGAAATCAACAACGTATTTAGGGAAAACTAAAGATGAATAATAAAATTTGTGGATGCCGAGTATATAAGTTACTTCATTTATCTCAAGTTACCGCTCTATTTAAGATTTCACTAACTATATGAAAAGAATTACCAACAGCAATAGATTTGCCAGAGAAAATCATTGAGGTCCAACAAATCAGACGCCCTTGGAAGCCAAAGCTTTAAAATGTCGTCTTGCACGTGGTGAACTAGAAAATTATCTTTAGAAGAAATAGATTATTATTTTAATCTACGATTTGAGTGTGCGGATGGCCTTGGCTGTCCTCCTCCCCTCCCTGCCGAGACGATAATGTGCCTTCAAGTTGGGAAGCCACCCGCGGAAGCAAGTTTTCTTAGCTCTTTTTGTCGTTTTCCAGCATGCCGCATGCCTGTCTACCCATAAACACAGGAAAACAGCATTGAGCCGCGTTCTACAGTCAATTCTCATAGTTGAGACTCATTCAGCAACAACTGAACTTGTATACAAATTGCAAAATGGACAAAGAATCAAGCAAAGCATTTGGTCATGGCATAAAAAGCTCACTATGCACTTAGCCATCGAATGTTAGTTTTGACATTAAGGAATGGACTTCATAATCTTTAGTTAACGAAGAAAATCAAACAGGTAGAGGCCATGTGTTCGCCTAAAAAAAAATGAATCAAATATTATTGACATACAGAAGGTATTGAGGTATCAATGAACGGATCCAGAAATGCAAGGCATAATCATCCAAGCATACGAAACCAATTACTTTCGAGATCAAGCAAAGGATGAAGTCCGGACGGGAATTTACTGAAGTACACAACACATGATGCACATTTTGAAGAAGGATTTCACCATTTCCAGTACAAGGATGGTAATTGTCTCGAATGTTAGAATAGCTACATACAAACATCATAGATTGATATAGATAACATAATTCCTAGTAAATTAAGCCAACACAGCATGTTCAAATTCTCAGTCATGGGAGCATTGAGCACAACTTTAGAAGTTCAACCAACATCAAGGAAAATAATGTCATATAAACTGGAGAACTCTCAGTTTAAGCACGCCATTGCTAGATAATCATCACGATGCAAGAATGCTTGCAAAATACACATGCTAATACCGTTCAGGAATTCAATCAAACATGGGGTAAGCGTTTCGGTAGGGGCACCTAAATGCAATGATAAGGAAAAAGGTGCACATCCAAACAATCACTGAATCATTGAAACGTGTATGAGTTCATCAGGAAAATCTCGGACTCAACCAGATTTCATGCCTGCAGAATTAAGTACTCGGTCCCCACCTCCTGCAGAGACAGAGCATGCGAAGTTTACCTTGATAAGAATCATGATGATTCAAATACTTAACCCAGTCAAAGAAATTCTCGTTATGTCCGATTCCAACTCACATTCAACCTTTGTCAAACTCTAAATCATGATACTATCCCTCAAACTCAAACGGTTTCAGCCTCAATCAATTGTCGAGAGAGAGAGAGAGAGATAGGAGGAGGAACATGGGCTTTCCCAGATTGCAATCTCCTTGATCTCCTTCTTCCACCTGCGACGGTTGTCATGAGGTAATTCATCACTTCGATTGCTTCCATCGGATCATGAAGCAATCGAGTTTGTGATTTTGGTGGCTAATCCATTATAAATTTATACGGAAAGAAAGATTTCTTCAATAATTTTTCGATCCTGAATCACACATTTTTTAAATGCAAACGAGCAAATCATGTGCAGATCAAGATCAGATAGGTCATCTTGCAGAGGCAAGAGAGGTTCGTGGGCTGCGACCCAAGGAAGAAGAAGACGTCGGCGTGCCGCAACCATCGGTGCAGGGTGGTGCTGACGTTCTCCGACACCAGCACATGCAAGGCGTGCGGCCTCAAGGTCTAATTAATTTTAGTATAAAGGATTGAAATTGAAACCAAATCAGGCTAAATTGACAAACTTGCGATCCTACATTTAACCGGAGTAGATATGAACATCCTTGTGGTGATAATTTTGGTCACGTATCGAGGACACATGTTGCTATGTCATGGCATAAACTATCTATCATGAATACTTGAATTTTTTTTTATTTCTTAAAATTTTTAATTTTCTTTACTATCTTTTTTTTTTTCCCTTTACAGGGTGGCGGGGCTGTTGGTCCTTGGCCAGTGACCAGTGGACTTGCGGACCTTACGAAGAAACAATAAAATAAAAAGAAAGAAAATAAAATAAAAGAAAAATAAAAAATAAAATTTGTTTTTTTTTTTAATTAAACACAATTTTCCACATTAATACCAGCCTTTCATGTAGGATGGCTAGCACTGAGTAGAATGCCACATTAGAAATTTCCAGCCAAAATTTTCCGAAAGGACTACATTTATAATTTTAAAAAATTTAGGATTAAATTGACACAATTGAAATATTTATGACTACTTAATACTAAATTAATACATAGATTTAAAATTGATTTATAGATTTAAAATTGAATTGATCGCCCTATCATAGATTTTAAATTTTTTGGATAGTTTTTCCTCTAACTAATGAGAATGCCATGATTTGTCAATTAAAATTTAGGACAGCACATTTCCCATGCTGTGAAAATCGCTTTTTCAAAGGGAACACAAATCCGTCAGCAAGGTGCTCGTTGCTCATTGCTCATCGTTAAGTGGCGCCCCAATCTCTGCATCGACCACCTCTGTCAAAAGACCGGCAACTCCTACATAAGGCCGATCAAGAAGCCGAAGACGACGAGGCTGATGGATGATCCCGAAGACGACGACGCTATGTTCTCATCTCGCTTCCTCTGCGATGTCTTCCTCAGCTCCCACGGCGCCAACACCGCACCCACCCCCCCCCCACGGCATCGTGGATCACCTCTACCGTGAGCACGCGCTCCGACTCAACGAAGAAGGCCTCGAGTGAGGGGAGGAGATAGTGCTGGGCCTTCTGGAGGTGATCAACGACTCGGCGCAGTCGTGGCCATCATCCCCGAGAACTATCCCGTGTTGAGGTTAATCAATTTCAAATTTACGCCTTTCATCTGAATTCTACTGATTTGAAGGAGCTAAACTTTACTGATTGCAGCAATCTAGTTGACATCACTGGTCTCCGGGTATTGAAATCTCTGAGGCTTTTACTCTTGGGAGAGAAGAATTGAAAAGGTGAAAAAGATCACTTATGACTCCAATTTTGGGAAAACTACTTGAACTGTAGCAAAAAGATGGATGAAGATCATCAATTCAGTTTCTCCACCTTTGTTCAGTATCTTCAATCATGAATGCAGAAAGTTTTGACCTTAAATGTGTTTTTTCATAATAAATTTCAGGTTGCTCTAAAGCATTTGCACAACTCGAGTGTCCCTGGGAGTGACATTCCTAGATGGTTTTGTCAGGAAGTTCCTCATTTTGCTGCTCCGACGAAGAACCACGAGGTTAGAGGGAATGATTTTTGCTGGTGTTGTCTCTGTGGACAGTGCAAACCGGGTAAACATTCCGCTACCAGCAATCGAGGACATTAAAGGAAGGCTTCTCAGGCTTGAAGATCCCATACACGTCAGACATTAAATGACACAAGCGAAGACCAGCTTTACCAGATTAGATATCCAGAATTCAAGCCTGGGAAGCCTTGCTGAAAAAGCATGTACAGAGCCGCTGTTCAAAGGAGAAAGGAATAGATATAGTCCTGCGAGACCTACCATACTTTCCTGGGCTCTCGCTGAAAAAGCGTGGGATATAGCTGGTTTTCGAGAATGATGATGATGACAATGGTGATAAAGAACGGTTGGACGAATCCCAGCAGTCAAAGTGTCTCAGAAACTTGGCCAAGTTCATCAGCTCCTCGTGAGATATTTGGTCCATCGTTAAGGTGATTATATGCGATTCTTGCAACGGCTTTTGCTTACAGAATAGAATAGGATACTGCTCCAACAGATATCCTCTGCCTTTCCCCTGCAAAAGATGGAATGATCAAGTACAGAGCCGCTGGTACTTATGCAAGGACCGAGCCGAGTCCATAATTACTTCTGTGCTGGAAGGGGATCATAGGACACGGTTGGAATCAGTTATAAAAATCTGAGAAAATGTTCCTTCTTCAACTAATGAGGTGCTTTCAACAATCACACTTTTAGCAATTCCTAGGAAACCACCTGGCTTTTTCGACAGAGGCATGGTCAGTTTGTCATCCTCAAACAACTTCGGGATGCAACCAGCGATGGCTCCCAGAGTAGCACCTAAAATAACCTAACTGTTAACACATCTCCCACTCAACCAGAGAAAAAGCGACCAGAGAATTAATGAACAGGCAAAGGAACTCCTTATTGCTGCCATATAAGCAGTCGCAATGCAAGAAATGAGCAGCGTGTCTGGGAATAAAAGGTGAGCCTCCTTTGTGAAGCAAGCTTTGACAAGAAACAATGAACAGGAAGATATAAGAAAACGTTTCCAGAAAAGCATTTAGGACTTTGTGGTTGGGCTAGAACTAGCCCACAAATGCACGAACAGAATTAATGTAAGCTGCTTTCCTACTGCTCTGGAACGTGCGATACTCTTGGCGTCTGGAAGGAGTCCAGAAGTCTGTTATCATCATATCCCTCCCTTTCCTTCCGTTTAGGGATGGGTACGACTTTTGGAAGGGAGAATCCTAAAGATCGTATGCTTGTGATTCTGACAATAATGGAGAAACTCGAACGGTCTAAAAACTTCATTTTACAGTATTAAGAAACATATCTGTAATTGTATTAACAAAATTTCCTTCCGTTCAGGACCCATTGACAACCTACTGACAGCTATGTGATGCCATAATTTAATTGTATTACACATCAAAAGAAGGCGTAAGTTGATAGTGACAACACAGGCAAATACCATCGTGCTGACATCCCAGAGGCCGAACGTTTTTCCCCATGAATTTAGACCAGTAGAACTAGAAGCTGTGACAAAGTGATAAAAGACGAGACCGGTAGACTGCAAAAAAAGCCTAGGCTGCCACAACTCTCCACTTGAAGTATGAATTCCGTATTCCCTCTTTGTGCAGTTTTGTATACTTCTTTGAAAGTGACGCAGTAACATCTTGGAAAAACATGTAAAAACACTGTCAAGTATTTGCTCCAATTGTGATTTGTGTTGAAGTACAATTATGAATATTAGTCGGCAATTAGCAGGTGGTCACAAATAAGGTAATCAGAGCTTTGTTAATGTCTCTCAATCTTTATAAGTGGAGCTACTATATACTCTTTTATTTGGCTATTGAGTAAAGGTGCAGTATTTGTTGATTCTCTCTCTCCCTCTCGCTTGCAAATCATAGAAATATTTCCATGGTATAAGAGCCACCAAGGAAGAGGGATCCAAATCAAAAATCCAACTTTATCTTTCCCGTTGCCTTCAGTAAAAAGAACATGCTCCATCTGAACAATCTCTTCATGTTTGTCCACATCATTTGTCTACGGTGATAATCCTCGTTGAAGCATCAGTCTACGGTGTCAATTTAAACTCGCCCTCTGTTCTTGTTAGCCTTATAAATGCTCAAAAATCATCCAGTTCCTTTAATCATCGCTGTTTGTTCTTGCCCCTTCTCAGCGTGACATGTCCTGTGGTGGCCAGCAATGGAGGTGGCAGCGGCTGTTGGTGGATGGAGGGTGACAGAGAGGACAATGAAGAGGGAATGAAGATCAAAGGAATAACCGAGGGCTAGAGAGAATTTGCTGAGCTCCTTTTTCGTGTTGGAAGGTACTCTGTTTCTGTTTTGCCCCCCCTGCTGCAGAGCGCGCCAAGCCTGAGCTGAAAGGGAAAGCGACTCAGTTCATTAGATGTAGAGAGACAGGAAGAGAGGTAGAGAATTCTGCGGAGGGCCGCGTGATGTAGAGTGCATGTGGGTCCCACTGAGAATTGCGCATTAGCTAATACCACTGATTTTGGATTCAAAGGGCACAACTATGGAGTTGTGTATGAAGTTCAAGTATGTCATATTTCCATGTGGTTACAGCAATTTAATAGCAGGTACTAGCTGAACACCCAGTGAGTGCATCGACATTTATCAAAAACTTAAGCTTGTGACTAATAATGTTTTAATGATGCTGTGCAGGCTTATGGTAATATGATGTCGCTTTGGGTGGAGTACTTGGGAGATTTAGAGGACAGCTCCTAGGAGCCACAAAGCACTGAACGCATGAAGAGAGCGAACAAAATAGCCAAACGGAACTGGAGGGCTTATGTGGATGAGGGCCAACATAGTCCCAAGGAAATGAGAGGCCACCTGATGCAATGTCCGATCCATCTGAGCAAAGAGGGTAAAGTCAGTCCTTTGGCCAGTTTCGAAACATTTCCTCAGGTGGGCGGCAAAATCCTCAGATTGCCCACCACTCTTCCCGATACGATTACAACATGAAATTAGTCACATTCGATTCTAAAGCAATGTGGCTCATGGTATTGAGGTAATTTGAACTACTGAAAATTGAGAAATACGAGTAGTAGAATGACATGCATGATCATGATTTAGATAGAGACTCTAGTGACTAAAAAATGACAAGAAATCATCTGCCCGTCAATGTACCATCATGTGCTACCGAATTAACTCTCATATGAAACCAAGATCTATCAAATCCACTCCTTGCCCACATGGGACGCAAAAAACATGTTGAACTCTATAAGAAATCAACATGGGGTCAACATGAATCCAACATATATTGATAAAATGACTTGAATAACTTGGGAACAATTCTGATTTTACACCAAAAATAAAACTGTTAGGACCAAATACTAAAGACCACATTTCCAAAGAAATCATGCTGCAAAAACTGAAACACAACATCATAAACACGGGAAAACAACATTGAGCCACATTCTAAAGTCAATTCTCATGGTTGAGACTCATTCGGCAACAACTGAACTTGTATACAAATTGGCAATGTGGACAATGAATCGAGCAAAGCATTCAGTCATGGCATGAACAACTCATTATGCAGTCAGCCATCAAATGTCAGTTATGACAGGGACTCACACGCCATTTACAGAAAAGATACAAGCAAATGACATCGAGGAATGAACTTCAGAGTCTTCAGTAAACGAAGAAAATCAAAGAGGTAGAGGCCCATGCATTTGCCAAAAAAATGAACCGAATATCATTGGCAGTGCGAAGGGGTTAGGTATCACTGAATGGATCAAGAAATGCAAGGCATAATCATCCAAGCACATGAAATTGATTACAAGCGAGATCAAGCAAAGGATGAAGTCCGCACAGGAATTCACTGAAGTACACAGTAACGATGCACATTTCAAAGAAGGATTTCACAATTTCCAATTCAAAGATGGTAAGTGTCATGAATATTAGAATAGCCATATACGAAATCATAGATTGATAAGGAAAACATAGTTCTGAGTAAATTAAGCCAACGCGGCATGTTCAAATTCTCAGTCATGGAAGCATTGAGCACAACCGGGAGAGTTCAACCAACATCAATGAAAATAATTTGTCATATGACGTAGAGAACTCTCAGTTTAAGCACCGCCATTGCCAGATAATCATCACGATGCAAGAATACTTGCGAAATACGCATGCTAGTATTGTTCAAGAATTCAATCAAACGTATGGTAGGCGTTTCAATAAAGGGCACCTGAATGAGTTCATCAGGTCCCGAACTCGACCAAATTTCATGCCGGCGGTATCAAGCACTCGGTCCTTACCTCCAGGAGAAACAGAGTGAAGTTTACCTTGATAAGAATCATGAAGATTCAAATACTCAACCCACTCAAAGGAATCCTCTTTATCACTGATTTCAACTCACATTCAACCTTTATCAAATAGTCTCAGCCTTTATCAATTGTTAGAGAGAGAGAGAGAGAGAGAGAGAGAGAGAGAGATGAGAGGAGGAACATGGGCTTTCCCAGATTGCAATCTCCTCGATCTCCTTCTTCCCCCTACAACGGTTGTCGTGAGGTAATTCATCACAACTTCGATTGCTTAATATAATAGCACATACATTTTTTAATATCACGGGAAAATTTATAAACACGATAATGCACTTGATTAGGATTTATACAACATAACCCCACAATTTATGGTCCAATGACTAGTCACTCGTCACTGTAGCCCAGGACACAAACCAAATAAATGAATAGCCAAGAAAACAATCACGCACTTCGAGGGAAGTGTAGAAGAGAATACGGAAGAAAAAAACAAAATCTCACATTACCAGTCACGTCCATTTTGTTTTGCCAGACACCATCCGTTGCAACATTCACAAACTTTTGTGGCTCACTTCATAAAACTAATTATTCCCCCTCACTTTGCCCCTCACTTTCCACCTCACTTTCGCAGTTTGCCTTCTCAATTTCGCGATCTAACCGCTCAGTTTCCCCTCACTTTGCCCCTCACTTTCCACCTCACTTTCGCAGTTTGCCTTCTCAATTTCGCGATCTAACCACTCAGTTTCCCCCTCACTTTCCTCCGCACTTCGGTTGCCTTGGTCCAGCTCTATTCTACTCGAGTCATCCAAGGATGGGAATTCCATAGAATATTTCTCTGGTAAGAAGCTCTTGAGTTTCGGCAAATTGTAAAGTCTAAGAGTAGTTAACCCAAAGAAGGTGATTGTGTTACCAGTCACTTCTTTACATTCTTCATGGCCAGCAATTAGTTCCATATCTTCACATGACCCTACCACTAGCTTTTTGATTTGCCCGAGAAATTTCGCCGTGAAGGTGGCGAAAAGCATATCCAAACGGGAGCACCTCACAACCTTTATGTATCTTAAATTTGGGAATGGGATGTTTGGTAGATTGTCGTACCGCCAAATGTGCCGCAAGTTGTCTAAATCACGCAAATCTAGCGTCCTCAAATTACTGCTCTTCGCCACTGTCCCATCACTTTCGTATATGATCTCAATTGAACAGCATGATTTCACTTCTAAGGTTTCCAGACAGTCCTGCAGCCTCTTCCACATATGGGATAGGGCAATATGTTGGAGATTGTCACAATCCTTCAATATAAGAGATTCTAATTTGCAAAAAGAATCATCAGAAATTTGATTGTTCCATAACTCTTTGCACTGGACGCCTCTAATGTATAGCTTTTTTAAATTGGGAAATCTAACCTGCACGACAATAATGTGAGAAAAGAAGATAAGTAGGACAAATTATTACATTGTTCATTCTAAAACATGATAATGCAAGATTAAAGACGATCACAATAAGGTATAGAGCAAACCATATCATTGAACAACGGTTGGAGTGATTCATCATTTTCTTTGATCATCTCGCCTAGCTGCCTCTCAACACTTGTAGGACTCCAAATGAATGCTCTAAAGTTAGGGCACCGCCAAATATATAAACTAGTTAAGGAAGGGAAACTCATCACTTCTGCCTTAGATAGACCACCTTCTCCCTTGGGAACCACTTCCTTCATTTGTTTGCATTTGATAATCCCTAGGACATCAAGTTTCTCTAGAGTTGTGGCCGTATAATTGGGGAAGAGATATCTTAGCTCAAAGCACTTTAGAACATTGACCATTTCTAGACTAGGAAATCCCAAAACCGTATGGGAGTCACTCATCACCATGTGTCTCAGCCTTGCTGCTCCACTCACTAACACTTCTTCTAATTTGGGGAGCAATACAATTTTCTTTCCCATATTTGAATCAAGGGATCTGCAATCGAACAAAGATTCCAGGGAGTGGCATCTATGAATATCAACTGTTTCCAATTTGGGGAGCAATACAATTGTATGTTCCGTATATGAATCAAGGGATCCAAAATCAAACAAAGATTCCAAGGAGGGACACTTTGAAACTTTGACACTTTCGAGGTTTTGCAATCTCCCAATGATTGTCGAAGGGAAGACATCAAGTAGGTTGAAGCACTTTCCAAGGGTGAGGTTGGCTAATTTGTTGAAGAAACTTTTGGGAAGTTCACTACGCCATATCCTTTTTAACGTTCCTACCGACTCAAACTCTAACACCTCCAAGCTTGGTAAACTTATCTGCTCATAAGAGTTATGCATCAGATCATAGCTATGAAAAATTTAACAATTTGGCCTAATCTTATACCGATCTATCTAATGCGATGGAGGATTAGAATTTTCACCAACGGCCTTACTCTAACAAGTGTAGCTATAAATTATAAAAACATTTTAACTAATAAACCAAATAAAAAAAATCTTCAAAAAAATATTAATACTTGCCCCACCAATCGCGTGCCTATGACTATTATGGGTGTAAGCTCTTAAGAAATGATTCATACCTTTTGATCAAAGAAGGAATCCGGATAAGTATATTGTGAATCTGAAGTAGTGGTTATTGACTCATTTTTTTTATGAGGATATGAGAAGAATTTCTCCGTGGGACAACGGCTTATAGATAGTCGCTCCAATAATGGGAACTCTATAATATCATCTGTCCCATCATCTCTTCCTTCTTCATCAACAATCACCACCTTCATATTTGGACAATTCACCACTTTAATGTCTCTAATTTCTCTAAGACATTTAGCCATAGACACCGAAAAGAGAAAGGACAGCCTTGTATTGTTGATAGAGAGGACCTCCAGATTCCGAAATATTGATATTCCTTGTAATTGCGAATCTTGTTTCGGGGTGAGGTTGGCTAATTTGTCGGAGGAACTTTTGGGAAGCTCACTGTGCCATATGCCTCGCCCAACAATGGCGAGGCCGAGTCCATAGCCATGGCGAGAGGATCCTAGAGAGTGGAGTACTAACTTCTCCAAGCTTGGTAAACTTATCTGCTCATAAGAGTTGTACATCATATCATAGCTACGAAAATTTTTACAATTTGGCCTAATCTTATACTGATCTATCTAATGTGATGGAGGATAGAATTTTCACCGATGGCCTTACTCTAACAAGTATAGCTATAAATTATAAAAACATTTTAACTAACAAACCAAATAAAAAAATCTTCAAAAAAATATTAATACTTGCCCCACCAATCGCGTGCCTATGACTATTATGGGCATAAGCTCTAAAGAAAGGATTCATACCTTTTGATCAAAGAAGGAATCCGAATAAGTATCTTGTGAATTTGAAGTAGTGGTTATTGACTCTTTTTTTCCATGAGGATATGAGAAAAATTTCTCCGTGGGACAATGGCTTATAGATAGTTGCTCCAATAATGGGAACTCTATAATATCATCTATCCCATCATCTCTTCCTTCTTCATCAACAATCACCACATTCATATTCGGACAATCCTCCACTTCAATCTCTCTAATTTCTCTAAGACATTTAGCCATAGACACCGAAAAGAGAAATGACAGCCCTGTATTTTTGATAGAGAGCACCTTCAGATTCCGAAATATTGATATTCCTTGTGATTGCGAATCTTGTTTCGGGGTGAGGTTGGCTAATTTGTCGGAGGAACTTTTGGGAAGCTCACTGTGCCATATGCCTCGCCCAACAATGGAGAGGCCGAGCCCACAGCCATGGCGAGAGGATCCTAGCAAGTGGAGTACTAACTTCTCCAAGCTTGGTAAACTTATCTGCTCATAAGAGTTGTACATCATAGCTATGAAAATTTTTACAATTTGGCCTAATCTTATACCGATCTATCTAATGTGATGGAAGATAGAATTTTCACCAATGGCCTTACTCTAACAAGTATAGCTATAAATTATAAAAACATTTTAACTAATAAACCAAATAAAAAAATCTTCAAAAAAATATTAATACTTGCCCCCACCAATCGCGTGCCTATGACTATTATGGGCATAAGCTCTAAAGAAATGATTCATACCTTTTGATCAAAGAAGGAATCCGAATAAGTATCTTGTGAATCTGAAGTAGTGGTTATTGACTCTTTTTTTCCATGAGGATATGAGAAGAATTTCTCTGTGGGACAACGGCTTATAGATAGTTGCTCCAATAATGGGAACTCTATAATATCATCTATCCCATCATCTCTTCCTTCTTCATCAACAATCACCGCATTCATATTCGGACAATCCTCCACTTCAATCTCTCTAATTTCCCTAAGACATTTAGCCACAGACACCGAAAAGAGAAATAACAGCCCTGTATTTTTGATAGAGAGCACCTTCAGATTCCGAAATATTGATGTTCCTTGTGATTGCAAATCTTGTTTCGAGGTGAGGTTGGCTAATTTGTCGGAAGAACTTTTGGGAAGCTCACTATGCCATATGCCTCGCCCAACAATGGCGAGGCCGAGCCCATAGCCACGGCGAGAGGATCCTAGCGAGTGGAGTATTAACTTCTCCAAGCTTGGTAAACTTATCTGCTCATAAGAGTTGTACATCAGATCATAGCTATGAAAATTTTTACAATTTGGCCTAATCTTATACCGATCTATCTAATGCGGTGGAGGATAGAATTTTCACCAACGGCCTTACTCTAACAAGTGTAGCTATAAATTATAAAAACATTTTAACTAATAAACCAAATAAAAAAATCTTCAAAAAAATATTAATACTTGCCCCACCAATCGCGTGCCTATGACTGTTATGGGCGTAAGCTCTAAAGAAAAGATTCGTACCTTTTGATCTAAGAAAGAATCCAAATAAGTATCTTGTGAATCTGAAGTAGTGGTTATTGAGTCTTTTTTTCCATGAGGATATGAGAAGAATTTTTCTATGGGACAGCGGCTTATAGATAGTCGCTCCAATAATGGGAACTCTATAATATCATCTATCCCATCATCTCTTCCTTCTTCATCAACAATCACCGCATTCATATTCGGACAATCCTCCACTTCAATCTCTCTAATTTCCCTAAGACATTTAGCCACAGACACCGAAAAGAGAAATAACATCCCTGTATTTTTTATAGAGAGCACCTTTAGATTCCGAAATATTGATGTTCCTTTTGATTGCAAATCTTGTTTCGAGGTGAGGTTGGCTAATTTGTTGGAAGAACTTTTGGGAAGCTCACTATGCCATATGCCTCGCCCAACAATGGCGAGGCCAAGCCCACAGCCACGGCGAGAGGATCCTAGCGAGTGGAGTATTAACTTCTCCAAGCTTGGTAAACTTATCTGCTCATAAGAGTTGTACATCAGATCATAGCTATGAAAAATTTAACAATTTGGCCTAATCTTATACCGATCTATCTAATGCGATGGAGGATTAGACTTTTCACCAATGGCCTTACTCTAACAAGTGTAGCTATAAATTATAAAAACATTTTAACTAATAAACCAAATAAAAAAATCTTCAAAAAAATATTAATACTTGCCCCACCAATCGCGTGCCTATGACTATTATGGGCATAAGCTCTAAAGAAATGATTCATACCTTTTGATCAAAGAAGGAATCCGGATAAGTATATTGTGAATCTGAAGTAGTGGTTATTGACTCATTTTTTTCATGAGGATATGAGAAGAATTTCTCCATGGGACAACGGCTTATAGATAGTCGCTCCAATAATGGGAACTCTATAATATCATCTGTCCCATCATCTCTTCCTTCTTCATCAACAATCACCGCCTTCATATTTGGACAATTCACCACTTTAATGTCTCTAATTTCTCTAAGACATTTAGCCATAGACACCGAAAAGAGAAATGACAGCCCTGTATTTTTGATAGAGAGCACCTTCAGATTCCGAAATATTGATATTCCTTGTGATTGCGAATCTTGTTTCGGGGTGAGGTTGGCTAATTTGTTGGAGGAACTTTTGGGAAGCTCACTGTGCCATATGCCTCGCCCAACAATGGCGAGGCCGAGCCCACAGCCATGGCAAGAGGATCCTAGCGAGTGGAGTACTAACTTCTCCAAGCTTGGTAAACTTATCTGCTCATAAGAGTTGTACATCATATCATAGCTATGAAAATTTTTACAATTTGGCCTAATCTTATACCGATCTATCTAATGTGATGGAGGATAGAATTTTCACCAATGGCCTTACTCTAACAAGTATAGCTATAAATTATAAAAACATTTTAACTAATAAACCAAATAAAAAAATCTTCAAAAAAATATTAATACTTGCCCCACCAATCGTGTGCCTATGACTGTTATGGGCGTAAGCTCTAAAGAAAGGATTCGTACCTTTTGATCAAAGAAAGAATCCGAATAAGTATCTTGTGAATCTGAAGTAGTGGTTATTGACTCTTTTTGTCCATGAGGATATGAGAAGAATTTCTCCGTGGGACAGTGGCTTATAGATAGTCGCTCCAATAATGGGAACTCTATAATATGATCTATCCCATCATCTCTTCCTTCTTCATCAACAATCACCGCCTTCATATTCGGACAATCCTCCACTTTAATGTCTCTAATTTCTCTAAGACATTTAGCCACAGACAGTGGAAAGAGAAATGAGAGTCCCGTATTGTTGATAAAGAGCTTCTTCAAGTTCTGAAGTATCGATATTCCTTGTAGTTTTACATTTTGTTTCCACATGTGCCGCAGGTTCGGCAACCTAGATAATTCCAATGTACTCAGCCGAGAGAGAATCTCCACTTCTTTGATGACTTTTAGCTCCTCTAGGTTGAAAACAACTTCTACAGATGTAGTGCACGCAATTTTCATTGACTCCAAATTCGGCAACTTCAGTATCCAATCCTTTAGAATAATCGATGTGGATGTAGACTCCTTTATCTTTAGCGATTTCAGATTACTGTATTTTAATGAAGGTTCACTATAGAGTATCTTTTCTAGGCCAAGGAGTCCAAACATCACCAGGGATTCCAAGCAAGGCAATGAAACCTAATGAAGCACCACAATGAAACTCATTAAAGTTGAGTTTCTTACAAGTAAAGCTATTTTCAGGAAATTGCTTTCAGACTTCTCATGGATACATGAAAATGACTATACAGAAAAAAATGAATTTCTGAATTTCTCTTCTGTGAAAAGGGATCATTTTCATGAGGATATCCTCACCACTATCATGTTGCAAATGCAGCACTATTGCACAACTCTCTCTGCAACACTATCGCACAACTCTCTCTCTCTCTCTCTCAACTGTCATCATATTTTTATCTTTTCTTTAGCTGATCTTGAAAACTATGACCATAATTTTTTATCTTTTCTTTTGAAATCATTTACGTATCTTCAAAACAACTACCATAATTTGGTTATCTTTTCTTTTGTTTTTTCTATTTTGAACTTCAAAATTGACAAAAAAAAAATCATATCAAAGTTCAGTTTTTCATAAAGTTTTTGTTAACTTATTGGTTTTCATTAAGAACAAGTAAATATGACTTATTCGGGCTTGTTTCTATTAAGGATCCATAACAGTTCTTATCTTCACTTTGTAAATTTTTGCGCTTCGTTAATAAACATCATAAAACATCTTTTCAAATTGCGTTTTCAGTAGAACCAAATATGGGGAAACAATTTCTAGAAAAAAAACGATTTAACAAGAAAACATTTTTCAACAGTAAGGAATTTTCACTGAAACAAATGGACATTGAATACATGAATGGCCTCGATGTCTCTTAAGAATGTCAAAAACTTAATTGATCAAAATTAAATATTCAAAAATCAATTGATCAGAGGACGGAATATGTAGATTTTTTGTCGTGCCTGAAAGAATGGAGAAGGAAATATCCCCTTAGTAGCTGAAGAAAGGGATGACGGAAGCAGAATGACGTTGACATGGTGAGGTTGGCATGACTTGTTAAAATCAATTACAACTTGCATGTAGGTGAAACATCAATTAGGTGGACTTTCTTTGTTACGTGGCTCTTGGTTCGCCTTCCATTTATTTAATCTCACTTTCTTCATTTCGAGATTGTTGAATTTCGTTCACTCGTACCGATTATTTAATGAATAACGACAACAAATATTCATTGACTCCAAATTTGGCAGCTTGAGTATCCTATCTTTGGAATACTCGACGTGGATTTAGACTCTTCTATCCTTAGCGATTTCACAACGCTGTATTTTATTGAGGGTTCACTGTAGAGTATTTTTTCTGGGGCAAGGAATCCAACCATTACCAGGGATTCCAAGTGAGGCAATGAAACCTAACAAAGCGCCACAATGAGACTCATTAAAGGTGAGTTTGTTACAAATCAAGCTATTTTCACGAGAAAATGAGTGAAACTCTCAGCTAAAAAGCAAAAAAAAAAAAAAAAAAAAAAAAATCATTTCTCTTATGTGAAAAGCAAAATCATTTTCATGATGATATCTTCACCACTATCATGCTGCTAGTGCCGCACAATTGCACGGTCATGTTGTCATGGCGACATTGGAAACTTGGCATGACATGTTGGAAGTTACAAAATTGCATGTTAGGTGGGACATGAATTCTGGGGACTTTCTTTGTTATGTGGCTTCTCGCTCGCCATCCATTTATTGAATTTCTGGACGTCGCTTTCTTCATTTTGAAATTATTGAATTTTATTTATTCATTCAAGATTCATTTTTGCTTATATTCATTCAGCACACTACTATTTTTTCAACTCATTAAAAATGTTAAATAAATAATAAATAATCACAGTAGAAACCCCAGTTATAGGTCCAATAATCTACCATTGATTTTTTTTTTTTTTTTTAAAATAATAAGTCGTGGAGAGCAGCTTCCCTCTAATTATAATTGGACCTGTCTTCTATTTGAGATGATTTTTCAATTGTAAATCAAAAGGCGAATAAAATTGTACGAATAATCAAAGTTAAAATGCAATATGTACTAACATTGAGTGAACACCAATATCATCTCATCCTAATAGGGCAAATTGATAGAGGGAAAAAGTGAAAAAAAAAAATTACCTGGATTGGAATATCCTCTGATGTGATTTCAGCTTTGGTACAAAAGCTTGTCATATTTGGTAAGTTAATCAATCCCATATGACGTATATTAGGCAACTCAACTTTGTTATTGGTATAAACTATATCTTCTCCTGCATCATGTGTGACAATGGATTGCATTGATTCACATTCCCACAATGAAATCTCTTCCAATTGTACAAGTCTTTGCATATCTGAAAGACGCCACAAGTATTTCAATCGTTTGCACCAATTTACTCTCATGACTTTCAATTTGTTGAAGCACTCTGGCGCAATGGGTCCATGGCATATCTTCTCCAAATTAACAAGATTTTGAAGGTAAAAAGACTCTAACTTCCCAAAAGCAATGAGAGGAAGGCCATTGGATGGATCGGCATTGGATGAATCGGCAATGTACTTGATTAAGGAGCTTTTTGTAATGCTGAGATACTTCACTTCTTGGAATCCTTGGGTGCACAATTCGCGAGCGCTCTCTTTGAACTCACTCAACCCTCTTAAATATAAGCATTGAGTCTTCTGCAGATTTTTCTTAACCCATTTTCTTGAAAGAATACTATTGCACCCTTCCACCCCTTTCAGATCGAGCCTCATGGTTGTCAAACCTTCATATTCCCTCTCCATCCGAAACCCCAAATATCCTATGTTGATCCAAAATTTGTGCAGGTTCTCAAATGGTAGGTCACCATCCTCTAAGAGTATGATGGGATCCGGAATCGATATTTCCAAAGATGCCAGCTTTGTCAAGCTCTTCAACTCAGCAAGCCCAACAACACACGATTCCGACGGTATTTCATGCTTGCCCATCCACCCATCAAAGCTATTCTTCATATGTAACTCTTCCAAGTTGATTAAGCCTTTTAGGGCTCCAGGCTCGATTATCTTAAGCAAGTAGCAGTGGTTCAGATTCAACGATCTTAGATTTGTTAGTTTCCCGATTTCTTTAGGCAGTCTAGAAATTATAGACCCATGGAAGCTAAGAATCCGCAATGCTTTGAGCTTGCCAAGATTTGCCACATCCCCCACATAGCAATTTATGCTTAATGACCGGAGGTTCCCGAGGATTTCCATCGAGGAAGGTAAACTGGTGATACGCATGGAGCGAAGATAGAGGACTCGAAGCTCCTCCATGTATGTGAAATCAATTCTACTACAATCTCCCATATCGTTTTGTTCCGACAACATAAGTATCTTCACGTGGCGAAATTGACGTAGCATTAGTTCAGCAAGCCCGTCACTGCCAACATTAACCAGGCATGCCCAACATTTCTCAAGCTTTTCCTTTGGCCATGAGCCATAATTGTTGTTAATCATTAAGGAATCCTGCCCACTATATGCACCTGAGATGACCACCTCGCTGTAAAGATCGTGTATGGTCACATGTTTCTTATCATCGCCTCCATCCTGCAACAAATGAATGGAATGGAGGCTATCCAGAATATTATTCAATCTATCCCTTGAATTTTGTATTGTCTCATTAATTTTTTCAAGCAAGCACAACCCCATGCCTAATACCCATAGAAGTTCGACCTGAATGGTCCCGCCAATAAGACCGCAGAGCAAGAATAAGCACTTCGCGTCCTCACACTTCAAATGGCCATAACTCAACTTCACTATTGTTTCTTGTATTTCTTTAGTTGACTCATCTATTTCTATCTGTGCGATTCTCCATGCGGACACAGGGCTTTCTTTCAAGGTTTTTGCAACAGAGATAATCAAAAGAGGCAAACCTGCAAGCTTCTTGACCACTCGAGCCGCTATTGCTTTCAAATCCTCATCGTCTTCGAGCCTGTTGCCGACCGTCTTTGCAAATAGCCCGAAAGCTTCGTCGTTGTTTAGGCCTCCAAGAAAAAATGTTTCATCGGCACACATCTTTTGCTTCAGCACATCTTCAAATCTTGATGCGAGCAACAATTTGCATTTCCCGCTAATGTCTCTTGAAGGAATTCCAACCGCTTTCAAATCAAGTTCCCCCCATAGGTCATCCAATATTATGAGAACCTTCTCACTTGGATCCCGCTGTAATCTCTCCAACAGACGATTTGCCCGGCCGCGTTCGCTTTGCACGTCCTTCAGATCCAGTTTCAAGGCGTCAGCGATCTCATCTTGGATATTCTTCGAGACAGGAATCTGTGACACTTTTGCTTTGACGATCATGTGGAACGGTCCCTTCTCTTTCCTGAGTTTCTTCTCGACTTCCTCCAATAGCGTAGTCTTCCCCACGCCGCCAGGCCCGTAGACCCCAATCACTCTTAGCTTCTCATCATCCAGAGCTTTCATTATGCCCTGAAAGACGGAAGCTCGCGAGTCTGCGATAGTGTCGCCCCCATCACCGGCTGAGGAATTCACATCGGGAGTGCCAGTGACACGCCCCGGCGGAGCACTCTCATAGTAGACGCTCTCGAATTTACCTTGTGGGATGAGTGCCTGGATGGCCTGGGCTGTCTTCCTCGCGTCCCTGCCGAGACAATAACGCTCCTTTGGGTTGGGAAGCCACCCGCAGAAGCAAGTTTTCTTGGCTCTTCCCTCGTTATCCAGCATGCCGCGCGCCTTGTTGGCAACAGTCTCTGCATCATTCTTCCATCTGTTAACTTCGCGTTTTATCTCCCTCATGTTGTTTTCAGCATCAACGACCGAGCGCTGCAGCCCAACCCTTGCGTCATCCAGCTTCTCAAGTTCTTCCTTCAGTTGGCCAACGTAGCTGTTGGAGAATATCAGGTAGCCGCATCGACGACCAATTGGAGCCGCCAGGTATTCCGCCACTTTGGAAGCTATAGACAGAACAATATCCGCCATTTTCCCGCTTTTTTATTTCTATCTTTCTGATTTTTTTTCCTTCCTCTTTGGAGAGAAATGAAAGTTAAGAATTTATATATGCTGAGGAAGGCTGAAGTGATGGAACCCGAAAACGAAGCGGCTGAAGAAGAGGAAAGGTTCAATAGGATGAATACAATGAACACGAGAGAGAGAGAGAGAGAGAGAGAGCTAGTGGCTGGAAGAAGACAGTGAAGGACGGTGAAAATTCGAGATAGGAAATGCGACAGATGTCTGAATGAGATGGGGTGAAACTCCCAAAATATATACGAAGGTGTTGGCCAAGAAAAGTCGTGAAGACCATCTCATTTTTCCTCGGCCAAGAAAAGAATAATTTGAAGAAGGATCCCCCATGCTGGAGGAAAAGAATTCTCTGTCATAAAAGACAAGTATCTGATTTGAAAGGTGAGGAAGAATCCTCAACGTGAAGGGAATAAATGAAAGAATCCTCCCGTCTCATGATTTCTTCACCCTGGAACCTTTAAAAAAAAGCGAAAAAGTATCCTCGAAACAGGAAAATATCGATATTAAAGAATCATCTTTCACGAAAGAAATCTCTGCCACCTCTCTTTTTCTTTCAATCTCTCTCTTCACTTGTACTGCTCTTTTAATCTTCCATCGTGATTTCTACGACTTCGACGCGCCAAATGGGCGAGATCGGATTTGGGGTCAGTATGAAGCAGGTTCTATCCTACTGGATTGTCAGCTTTCGTTTTTGTTTTTTGTTTTTTTTTTTTTTTTTGCCATTTTCCCTTCGAGAAATAACTCTGGCCTTTGGTAAGTAAAAATTTTACGTGACGAAACATACAGTGTCTTATACTTTGTTCCCGACGACACGATATTCTTCTTCTAAAATTAGGATAAATGTATTTAAAACATCTACAAGAACTAACGGAAAACATACAGTACCCTGGCCGAGCACACAAGTGATGGTTCTCAGAGAAGGGACCAATGAAAGCACCTTGCAAGTAGATTTCTACAAGAGGTGGAACCGCGACAGTAGACAACATAACTCAAGATTGACTCATGTTGTCACCGGATGACAAAATAGTTGGCCAGGGACCAAAAAAACCGGAATTACTAACAAGGCCACTAATGAAAAATATTCGCACCTACTTATATCTTAGTCAAACTCATTAACTGAAAGAAATACCTGCCTCAGAGAGGAACTACCCCTAAGAATACATATGATTCATGAATAAGCATCAAAATATGTACGAATATTCCTGTAGATTGGGTTGGTAAACCTCAAGCCGAGTATGCTTGAGATCAACTGCCTCTTCAAGTGCACTCGGCCATGACCTTGTGATGTGTTGATTATCAAAGTTAATCCCGATTGATTTGAAATTCGACCCATAATTTAATTGCAAAGCAATTCAGGCCATATTAGGAAGTCCAAATTGGACTCTTGCCAATCGGAGTGTGGGTGATGCAACAAGGGACATTAATTTCTCACAAGAACTCTTTTCATTATTGAAGATGAAATCAATGTTGTCATCAAATACGGGCTGATAATTTCTTTGCATATAACTATTTTATTGGTGAGTTTGGTCTTTTGAGCATGTTGAGTGTGCTTAATACGTATAAAAGCTTGTGAGAGACATAGAGACTATTGAGAATCATCATCCGAGAGAGCTGAGAGTGTGAGAAAACTCATTTCTTGTGACTGATTCTTGTGATACTCTATGATTGAGAAACACTTATGAGTGAGTGTAATTGAGTGGTTGTAATTCATTTTTCGCCGATTATCATGAAACCATCTTGTTAACTTTCCCCATAAAGTAGGTTTTACCATTGGACAAAGTAAATCTGCTGCGTTCAGGTTTTATTTATGCAATTTATTTTTTACGTAAGTCATTTTCATTTGTTCTTGTTTGCGCATTAGTCGTAAAACTAGTATCAAAGCCTAGGGTTATTTTGTCTGTATGCAATTATCGCTATGGCTTCTAGAAAATTTGAGTTAGAGATCTTCATCGGCAGGAATTAGTTTAATCTGTGGCTCATTAAGATGTCAGCGTGGTGGGAGACATGGGGTTTGGATTTAGCGTTGGAAGGAGATGATGACTTTGAAGAAGAAAATAATAATTCGAATAATTTGAGGAAGAATCCCTAGGCTGGAAGAAAAGAATCCTCTATTGTGGAAGCCAAGTATCTGAACTGAAAGATGAGAAAAAAATTCCTCAACCATCTCATCATTTCTTCGCTTTGGAACCTTTAAACGAAGGGAAAAAGAATCCTCTATCATGGAAGCCAAGTATCTGAACTGAAAGACGAGAAAAAAAAATCCTTCAACCATCGTATCCTTTCTTCACTTTGAAACCTTTAAATAAAGGAAAATAAAAATATGAAAGAATCATCTTGCACTAAAGAAAAATCTCTCTCTCTCTCTCTCTCTCTCTCTCTCTCTCCCCCCCACCACCTTCCCTTTACGGCTCCTTGTTTAGTCTTCCACCACATTCTATGGGACTTCGACCCCATGTCATTTCAAATGGATCAATATTTGATCAACACATACCGGGTTCTATTCAACTGGATTTTCCCAATTTTTTGGCCCATTTCTCCCATCGATCGAGAAATAACTCGCCGGCCTTTGATAAGTAAAGATTTAATGAAAAGAAATATATAGTGTCTTGTACTAGGTTCATGATGACATAATATTCTTCTTCAAATAATAAGGTAAATATGTTTGAAACATCTACAAGACAACTGGAAAACGCGTGGTACGTCAGTCGTGCATGCAAGTGGTGGTTCATGGAGGAGAAGCACCTTGCAAGATGCAAAGAAACCGAAGAGGACGTTCCTACTTTCACTTTCCTTATAAGGAAAAATGAAGCAAAAATGGTCCTTAAAATTTGATTCAATATGCAATGTTACTTATGAACTTTTAATTTGTTAAATATAGTGTCTAAACTTTTGTAAATGTTCAATGTAGTCCTGAACTCTGAGTTACTAATAAATGTTCAATCTAATTCCCTAACTATATCAAATTATTTAATGTCATCTTTTCGTTAATTCAAGTTAATGGAATATGTGACTTCCATTCCATTAAATATGAATGGTAGACAAATTATATATGGATTATCCACGTAAAATATTTATCTCAAATTAGGAAAAGAAATTTGCACGTGGGATATTTGAAGTCCCTAATTTGTTTTTTCCTTTTTAAAGTAGACGGATAAAAGATGGATATATTGACTCATTAATTTTAAAAATCCAACTCAGCATATAATATAATAATCCATGTCATCATATTGTTGTTTGAACAAACAGAATGACTATATTAAATATTTACCAATGGTTTAAGGGTCACATTGAATAAATTAGAAGTTCAAAGATAACACTGAACATTTACCAATAGTTCATGAACCAAGTTAAACAAATTAAAGATGACATTGTATATTGGACCAAAGTTCATGAATTATTTGTATTATTTTTCCTTCCTTCTACGAGGCAACTGTCCTTGATTGTCTATTGCACTTTGATACCTTCACAAAGTCTATTAAGAGGCACAATGTAGCCGCACCATTGCCTTCAAACCTTCCGATTGCCTTTCAAGCATGCCATTGGAAAAAGCTACTGACCTCAAAAACTGTTGGACGCTTGATAGCTTCACTTGAGGACATTGCCAAAGAGAGTCTAAGTTTGAGCCATTCAATATATCTAATTTTAGGTTAACTATGATATATTAGCTACTATATCAATTCTCTGATGTAAGACTTTTTTAATACAATGCAAATGTACAACTCAACAATCTCCCACTCACTCAGGTGTGAGTTCAATATTAGGTATGTTCTACATTAATTCACATGTGAATCTCCACTTTGTTGCGTGTGAGGTCACAACAACTACAACAATGCCAACCTTCATCTCGAACTGCCATCAAGAATGCAATGCTGCACCACAACACTAGGCTGCTCGGAAACCACTGATCACGAGATTTCTTTCTTAAGATACTTACCAAATATTGATGCACATTGAGTTCCTTGAGATATTTACCAAACACCACACATTGGGAGTTCAGGGTGGTCGCCAAGAGAGAGTCCAAATTTGAACCTATCAACATATCTACTTTGAGCTAAAAAATTTAAGCCAATAAGTTATAGATTAACTCGGATAAATTAACTAATCACACCACATCAATTATCCGGTGTGAGACTTTTTTAATACAATTCACACGTACATATTGACAAACGTCTAGCCTAACCTACAAATGACATATAGAAAAATAAATATGCTCTTGTATCGATATGTCAAATAGTCATTATGAATAGCAAGAAGAAACTAGTAAATTTCTCCATGAGGTGCAACCGTGACAGCAGATGACAAAACTCAACGTCGAATTATGTTATCACCGATGGAGAGAATAGTCGGCCGGGGACCAAAAAGAGGGAATCACTAATAAGGCCCCTAATGAAAAGATTTGCCCCTACTTTAGTCAAGCTCATTCCCTAAAAGAAATACCTGCCCTCGGAGTGGAATTACACCTGAGAATGAATATGATCTATGAATACGCATCAAAATATCTATGAAGGTTCTCGTAGATTTGGTCAGTAAACCGCGAGCCAAATAGGCCCGAGATCAGTTTTCTTTGCAAGCGCACTAGGCCATGACGCTGTGATGTTTTGATTATGACTCTAAGGGAGTTTGCTTTCTCTCTCTTCTTTCTCTCTGTTCAGCTCTTTCTCTTGCCATCTCTCACCGTTGTTCGCGGCCTCATCTCTGCTCCCTCACCCTCCCTTGCCTCCACCATCCATCATCTTCCAAACATGCGTGTCAAAACGTGTCGAGAAACGTTGACCGCGTGTCGGAAAATCCGACACGCGTTGACTGCGTGTCCGACCGTGTCCTAGCGTGTTGACGTGTCCGACACGCTCAGACAAATGTCGGACATGACACGGAAGCACGGGCAACGTGTCCGTGCTTCATAGGTGGCAAGTGTGTTTATCTTTCTTGTCAAAGCTTGTGATCAAATCACTATACTTGGACATTCTCTTGTGGCCACTCCCATGAGCACACTTTTGTGAGTCTCCGGTGATTACCTGACGTGTGTGAGATGGAGGGACCATCACACCAAATGGAGATTAGTTGGATGCTCAGAGAGTTCTAGACACCTTATTGATATAAAATAGACATCTATCTATTAATCTTGTGACAATGCATAGGTTTTGAATTACATATATAATTGAATTGGTAGGGCGACTTCATATACGTGAATGCTAATATTATTCAAGTAAAGAATATCTTTTTATTCAAGTATATGATACCTAGTAAAATAGAAATTAAAAAGGAATTGCTGAAAAAGCTTGAAAGTGTCATGTTAATGTGTGCATGACCATACACAGTTATATATTTAGTCCCAAATTCATACAAATTGTTTTACGACTAACAGCAGCCAAAATTCTTAAAAAAGCAACCCTCCTAATTCGGTTAGTCACCCAAAACAAAAAATTTTAATCAATGGTATATGAAATATACTTACTCATGTACTCTGAAATTTAAATAACCTAACATAATTGGATAGTCAGCATATATGTATAAATATTGCAGTGTCACAATAGAGGTTGTTTTGTATTGATTGTGAATATAGAAAAAATTCTAGTTAAAAAGGTACAAATTACATGTATATCCATGATATGCAAATTCTATACTGAAAAATAGATTATTTAGGAAAAAAATTGAAGTATATCGATCAAGTAAAGAAATTAACAGATCCTCATGGACAAAAATTGAAGTATATCGATCAATGAAAGAAATTAATAGATCCTCATGGGGTGCCAAGAGGAAAGCCACCCTTGAAGTCGAGTAAGCCCGAATTGAGTACATGCATTTGAAGGTGGAATCAAAGGAGCAGTGAATGTACGCCTCAATTCGAGGGACAAGATAAATGACAAGATAAATATTATGGGCTTTGTTTTGTATCTCGATTGATCCTAACTAACTAGGCTAAGAGGTTACTTACAAATTAATCTGACATAAAAATTAATAACATCGCTAAAAACTTATGAACCATGTTCAGAGTATTGGTAGTTTATGACCACGCTTGTAAAATATCAAGAAGTCGGAAACCGAATCCTTCAGCAAGCTTTGAATCTTTTTTTTACAGAATTGCAATTTTCAAAGTACCTGTTGAAGAGATGGTCAAGGTGCTGTTGGACGGAAGAGCAAAATCCCCGGCCCGCAACTGGCCATACAATTTTCGATTGAAAATAAGTGGACCGCCTCCACCATTTCTTTATACTAATATTGCCTTTTGAGCCCTACCGCCTCCAAAATGCTAGAACTATCCAGCCATCTCGCAATCTTTTTCTCCATGAAAGCGCATCCACGCTGGACAAAAAGTAACTGCCTATCTGGCACTGAGGGACCCCCGATTGTCCCCTGCTACTTAGCTTGCCATCGGCTATAAACCCCGCTCCTCCTATGCCAACGATCCAGCTTCCAGGCGAGGGACCACGGCATGTTCCGCGTGGCATTAATGTAGTCGAGTTGGTTGGACCAATAAGGCCCGCCCGGTATGAAAGCCACAGATTCGCAGGAGATCGTGGACGAAGCACTGCGTCCCAGGTTACAATTGAGGTGAGTGAGTTCGCACAGTCTTACATCGCAAAAAGATTTTTCAAGAACAGAAGTTGGTTTATGAAAAAACAAAATTGCGAAATTCCTCGAGAGGACAGTTTGCATTAATAACAATCAAAACACTCTTCTCTTCAATGTTCTCTTTTAGTATTTACATTCAATTGTCAGGATCTAAGCTGATCTGCAGGTAGAATTTTTTTAACTAAGATGTGGGTTCTTTAGGCCATGAGAACAACTGCTAGGATCCAAGCTAACAACATGGCAGCATCTGCTTCTTACTGCAACATAGTTTCATGTGCAAATCTTAACTTCACGTATAGACACATTAATTCATCTCAATTTATTGTTTATGAAGCAAGGTTACACAATCTGGAGAGAGTGATTAGATGAGACTATAAGAAGTCCTGGCTAAACAACGGAGAAGTTAATCACCAGAGCAAAAATGACATTTTTGCGTAATCAGTTTATCCTTTTTTAAGGATAATAATTTCAAGGGGTAATCTGTTAAAATATGTCTCGAGTTTGAGCATTTATAAAACGCGATTTACTGGAAAAGAGAAAATCAAATAAAATATATGTGCAGCAAAGTTTTTCTTTCCGTTGCAAAGGAGAAGCCAAAATTTTATTGAGCCATGGTGGGGCCCAAATGGGCACACATTAAAAAAAGGAAAAGAAGTTCTATGCACGTTGAAGAAGCGGTGGGCCCAGAGTCAAAGTGTTGACTCTGGGCGCACACACACACAAGCAAATAAAAGAGGAAAGAATCCTCACGCGTAAGCCAACGGTGGTGGGCCCTCGACTTTGGGCACATGAATAAAAGGATTTCTTCTTTGCTGGAGAGTGCTGGCCGAAACCCTACGTAGAAATCACAGAAGGGAGCCGCAAAAGAGGTCTTCTTTTCGAGGTGTTGCTGCTGCACCCGTACGAGAGAAAAGGAGGAGCCGCATGTCTTCAAGCTGAAGCGCGATCAAGAAAAAGAGTTCTTTTTCAGCGTTTGTTTTGAGCTTGTGTGATAATTTTGTGTTGTGACTTGGGTTTGGATTAAATTGGGGTTTTGGAAACACTGAGAGAGTGTCTGAGTGACTTGAGTGTGTAATCTCCTTGTATTGCTTGATCTATAGTGAAATTCCCTGCTGCTCTTCCCGTGGACGTAGGTCTTTACGACTGAACCACGTAAATCTGGTATCCGATTTATTTTCTTCTTCTATCTATATTTTGTTTGATCGCTCGCCCTATCTCAACGTCATCTACTGCAGAATGATGGATGAGTAACACCCTACCCATGGCTCAGAAGACTCGAATCAATATGCATAGGCACTTTTCATCCTCACAGAGCTGAAAGTACAAAATGAATAAGATCAAATGAATGATGAATAAGATCAAATGAATGAAGAAGGATATGATCATTCTAGCCGTCATCTGTCAAACACATAGCCGCATCAGCAATGCTTAATGATGCACGACAATCAGTGCAATGCGGAAGAGTCAACATTCCATTGAGTTTTCGGATAGGCAAAATATGAGAACAATATGTGGATGTAATTCTTCCGCACATGATCGCCAACCCCAGCAGGACATCAAGCTCGCATCTTTCAGTAAGAATAACGCATGAGATGCAAAACCATGAATTGAAATGAGCTTTGACATCAAAGAAGATAGCTATCCATCCTCGATTCAGAAGAACCAGAATCAAAATCAATCAAATACCTTGAATGCAGGCGATCCACTGAGAATGATCCTGCAGAAGATGTTGTCTTCGGTCGAGCACCCGTCCTTGGATCACGAGACCAGCAGAGTTCAAAATTGGTTTATTAAAAGCTCAACAAACCAACTATCTCGAGCGTGAGTCTATTCGACGAATTGAAGATTCCCAAACGCAAAATTTGAAGACTTTTGTCTGCAGAATTGAAGAATCCACCTCTAATTGTTTCGATTTTTCCAAAATTTTAAGAACAACAAAGCATCTTTTTGGTGAGTAGTTAGCTGACATGGATTTACAGCTGACTGCCATGTTAGACCTTCAACAGTGATTTTGGACGGCAATTGAACGGGGATCAAATTTGGGACTTAAGTGGAAGTTGATTCTTTCTAGACAAAAAAAAAAAATTAACTCAGAACAGAGAGTCAACCTAAAGTTTGTGCTTTTTTGGGGAATTGAGACCCTTTGTTAATACATATCTGTTTTGATATGCAGTCCTTGATTTCATTCTTGTGGGACTAACAGTCAACTAGCGCCATCTGAACAAGTGAAATTGACAAGGAACTTGAACACGTGATATCACTTGCCCGTGGGCAATAAAAAAGACAAGCAAGTTGAGACAAAATCCATCTAATCTGTGCTTAATCCACGACTTCCAGCAGCAATCAGAATTGTAACAGAGCATACAAGACTGCAAATCGTGATTGTTTGATGACAAATTGACATGAAATTGAAGCCATGACCAAACTAGCCTCAAGTTGGCATGAGATTCACCATATTACTTTCGAACATATACAATCCCCTAACCAAACTAGCCTCAAGTTGGAATCAAACTCACACCCAATCATGGGATATCAAGACATGGTCAGCATCCAAGGATTGATTTCAAGTATAATTTAATCATCCATGACATAATATCTTTTCCAAGCGAACATGAAATTTACCGTAATATAATCTTATGTCACTGCACATGTTTACTTGAGTGGAATAGCATCAAATGAAGGATCAATGGACTTTAGCCCAGGGCCGCAACAGCTGTGAATCTGCATGTATTGACAAGGTTCCAGCAACGGAAAATAGAGCATATGCAGTTTGGTTGAATGAAGAATGATTAGCTATAGTGATTGACCTTGGATATGAGTAAGGAGATAACAAAAGCAACATCAAGGAATGGAATCATCGAAGCAGGCAATTATGACCGAAGTTTGAGTACTGTGGCATTTCAGTCCTTGGAACTGTTGGCAATCAGATAGGTGACTAGAATTATCGCTGGTGACAAAGCTTCCCTCCCCCTACTGGCAATAATCTTTTGTTCTTCTCCTTTAGTGCTGTTGACGCATATGACTATCGGTCTATCATGAGGATTCCAATGAAATGAGAAACATATCTTTGAAACATCATTCTGAATAGCAGTGGCCAGCAAACTTCGAGGAAGGAAAGGACAGAGAGATATATGCCTTCATCTGCCACATTAGAACTCAACCAAATGTTGAGGGAGAAAATATTGGAATTCTGGTGGCAAGTGTCGTCCACGTGATATTTTGATGGGGCCTCGGTGACCCGTTTTGTTGAGAGATTTCCTCAAATCTGGCTAGTCTACCATATCACCTTTAAACGAAGTCATTATTCTTCAAATTATTTAATAGATGTCCCGAGCTTTGAAATCGCAAGAATCATGGAATTAAAGTTCAGTTAACATTGGAGTTCTCTAATTCAATAATCAGGCCAAGACTCTCATGGCAATACCAAGCATACAGACATCAATTTAATCATGCAATTGCCATCTGAACATGTGAAATTGACAAGGAACTTGCACACACCATATCTCTTATCCATCTAATTATGCTTATTCCACAACTTCCAGCAGACATTCATAATTGTAACAGAGCATATGAGATAGCAAATTGTGATCTTTTGATGAGTAATCGACATGAAAATGAAGCCATATCTTCCTACAAGCGCATATAAGTCTACTTGATCAAAATGGCATCAATCAAGGGGCAAATTAATACTGAATTTACGCAAAGCAAGCATGGTCAGCATGCAATACTTTCATTCTAACATATTCAAGTTTGGTGATGACCCCAATTCTCGCAAATCGGCATGAGATTCACCATAATGCTTTCCTAGCATGGGCATATACTTTCACTCTTTGTATCTATCCCATCACTTTTGTATATGATCTTGATCAAACGGCATGATCTCACTTCTAGGAAGGCGAGACAGAGTTGCAATCTCTTCCGCATGTGAGATCGGGCAATACATAGGAGATTGTCACAGTGCTCCAATCGAAGAAGTTCCAATTTGCAAAAGGAATCATTGGGAATTTGATTGTTCCATAGCTCTTTGCACTTAGCGCCTTCAATTTGTAGTTTTCTTATATTGGGGAATCTAGCTTGCATGAGGATAATGTGAGAAAGGAGAATAAATAGGACAAATTATTAGATTGTTCATTCTTAAATATGAAATGCAAGAATAACGGTTGTAATTATTTATCATACCCTTTGGCTGTCTCCTTAGGAACCACTTCCTTCATCTGTTCGCAATTACTAATCCATAGGCTCTTGAGTTTCTCTAGAGTTGTGGCCATACAACTGGGGAAGAGATATCTTAGGTTGGAGCAACTGCAAACACAGAATTTTTCTAGACTGGGAAAACCCAAAATCATTTGGGAGTCACTCTTCACCATACATTCAACTTTCTTGTGTCCCTCACCGTCTTTACTTCTGATTTGGGGAGCAGTATAGTTGTTTGCGCAGTATTTGCATCAATGGGACCACAATCAAACAATGATTCTAGAGAGGGATAGTTTTCAATCTCAACAATTGTTAGGTTGTGCAATGTCCCTATGATTGTGGAAGGGAAGACGTTGTGTAGCTTAGAGCAATATCCAATAGAGAGGGTGGCTAATTTGCAGAAGGAATTTTCCATAAGTTCACTGTGCCATATTCCTTTGAAGGATCCTTCTGACTCAAGCTTAAACTCCTCTAAGCTCGGCAAACTAACTTGCTCATAAGAACTATGTGTCAGATTGTAGCTATGAAAAATTTGTGAAATTTGCCTATTCCCAACAATCTATTTGATGCAGTGGAAGAATGAATTTTTCATTAGTGGCCTCTATTTGACAATATATTTTATAAATTATGAGCACATTTTAATTAATAAAACCAAATAAAGATCTTCAAAGAGATTTGATTACTTGTCTTGCAAAGCATGAAATTAGTCGAAATGTCCCTAACAAATTCATTTTGGAGTGTTATGAACATTGACAAGTATAATGGTCCATGGGAATTAGAATCGGGAATTAGACCAGTTCCATGGGAACAGCCGGTTTTACAACAATCCGATCCAATTTCAAGTGGTTTCAATTCTTTTGCGCACTCCTACTCACAAGCCCACCTCAAACCTCCACAATCAAGTAGGTCCATTTGATATTTGCGCAGACAAACAGAAATTTGGACCACATCATGATTTGATGGGTACAATGAGGAAGAGGAATAAGATAGAGTTTCTAAAAGTTGAATGTTTCCTAATTCAATGTTTTTAAATTCTTATGTCTTTGTCTGTTCGTACATAGGAGGTGCATTCTTAATTGTAAAAGTTCAAAATTTAGTTGATAATATATGAGAATTCTTCTCAAGTGAGTAATACATTTTAATCTAATTCTTTGATGTTGAACGTCAAAATCAAGTATCTTTGATTGGCGGAGCATTCTTTCATGTCTTGATGGTGAAGTCTTCAATTTCGAAGTTATTTTCCCTAGCAAAATCCAAGCTCTTTCATTTGTCCTATCAAACAGGTCTAGCAAATTTTCATAAACTCGCAACGCATCTTAAGAAACATTTGAATTATTAGGTAATGCAAAATATTTGTTGATAAAGTAAAAATAAATGTCACACATATCTAGAATTATTTTTGAAAATGTGCACACGCGTTGTGTGTATGCGAAAAGTTGACATTTTAAAGATCAATCAAAATTATTTCATTGCTAAATATTTGAAGTATTAAATTATGGAGAGGAAATACTGATAAATATATAAAATTTACAAAGGAAATGTTTAACGATATGTAAAAGATTTGTAAAATTCTAATATTAAGACACATCATGGATTATATTTATTAACTTCCGCTTTTTTTACTGGATTTAATATTTGTAAAAAATAGTTATTGATAACAGATGACTTGATAGATTAAATTTGTAAATGGTTTTCTTTGCTGATTTTTCAAAGGTAAATCATCTCTTTGAGGAAAATATTAGTCAAAACTGAAAAGTTTCTCTCTCGTCCATTTATTTAGCTTATATTTAATTAAAAAATTTGAAAGACTGCGTATTTTATTGTATTGTTAGATTCCGTAGGCTAAGAAGCAAAAGGAGGAATTTGCTCAATAAAATGTTAAATTGTGAAGTTGTTATTTTTAAGTAAGTCATATCAAAAGTATGGGTGATCAATTTCAGGATTAGTCGATTCTCACTCTAGAGGTGGAATTTACCCAATCAGAATCAGTTCAAAGTTTATGGAATTGGATAGCAATCCTATTAGCCATGAAATGGCTTGGGGCCAATTCAGGAATAAGCTAGGTGTTTTTAATTATTATTATTTAAATTTCAGTGAAGTTTAATTCTGTGCCACACCTTCATTATTGCCCTTTTTCAGGTTGGGGAGTTTTAAGAAGGAAGAGAAATAGAAACCAAGACATATGAAATCGATTAACTTTTCTTCATTTTTCTTTGTGCAAATATGCTAAATTTTTTTTCTTTTGGTCTCAAATAAGTAAAATTCAGAAGATGGGTCCTTCACAATCCTTCACCATTTGCAGCACAAGATATCTCCAATACAAACAAATGAAGAAAGGGTAAAAAAAAAAAAAAATTCCAGAAAAATGACCAAAATAAGGAAAAAAATCCTTCACCATCTGCAGCCCCCCCCCTCCGCTGCTCCGCGCCCGCGCTGTCTCTGTCGCCGCCAGCGATGCCGCCTCCCGCGGCAACCGCGCTGCGGCCTCACTCCTCATCGCTGGTGTCAGCGGCGTCGCTGTTCTTCTCGCGGTCGCTGGCCTACAACGCGGGCAGCTACAACAACGGCGACAAGATCGATCCGGACACAGTGCTCTTCGAGGGGTGCGACTTCAACCACTGGCTCATCACCATGGACTTCCCCAAGGACCCCAAGCCCACATCCGAGGAGATGGTTCGCACCTACGAGGAGACTTGTGCCAAAGGGCTCAACATCAGGTTTTGATCTCTCTTTTCGCTTGCGTTGTTTCTTTCCACGCAGTGTGTCGAAAATGGTTCTGCCATTTAGTCGAACTCATTGAAGACAGAATTGTTCGTTGAGGAATTTGTTATTCGATATGCTTGATTGTTCATTAGTTAGAGGCTGGAATTAAGCTATGTCTGGCTAGGAAGCATGAGTTCAGCACTTACGGCTAATGTGTGGCAAAAATCTCAAATTTTTTAGGCTGAAAAATTTTCAAATAGGTTAGGTCTATCCTGGTTGGTAATCTGCTCGTGACTTGGATAAATTACACTGTGCACGCGTCATTGTAGGTGTAGCGTCCTATGTTTGAGACTATAATTCATGTGCTTCGTTGACAACGCAATGCTTTTTTGGGTTTAATGTGTTGGCTCATCGATATTAGGCATTTATGGAAGTACGTAGAAGAAATGCTAGATGACGTTTGGTGTTAACTAATTTGAGCTAGCAAATACGGGATGCTAAGTCTGTGCCTCGGCTACATGATAAAAAGTGTTGTAAAAAGTGTTTTTTCTTCTTACTCATGGACCGCCGATCGCTGCCTGCCGCCGCATGACGGCCCCACAACGACCGCACGACCGCTGCATGATCATTGCACGATGGCCGCACGATAGGCATTCTTTACCTCTTGCTCTGCCCCGGAAATATGATAGAAAAGAGAGATTATTTTAGTGTTGTCTAGTATTGCATCTGCTTTTCTTCTCGTCAATTCTCTGGAGTTCTCGGTATTGGTGTTCACAACATCCAACAGGTCCTGGATAAGATTTGTGAACCCAAACTTGTTTGTTGTCCAACTGAGGTTTGTAGGATGTGTTTCCTACAATCTGTGGGGTATTGATAATGTTGCCATTATTTGTGAAAAAATGCCATGGATGTCGAAAGAACAGAATGGTGTGGACCTCAGGGTCTAGTTGCATGGTTCTCAATTCGTTTTGCAAGAGCCATTTCCAATGAGTTGGAGGATAAAACTAGTTGAGGAAATCTAAGAGATTTTTGTCATTCTCATTTTCAATTTTTCCTCTGCCTAGTCCAAATATTCTGGTGAGGTTGGCAATGAATCTTCTAGTTGGAATTTCAATAGCTATCAAGTACTTAGTAGTTAAGTACCATAATAACCATCGAAGTTGATCGGGAAAATCATCTTCCTTCCAAATTAGAGGATGGATAAACGGATAATTGCATTTAAACCAAAATGATAAAGAATCGAACCTTTATTGAATCTGAATAGATCTATGTGGCATTGCCACATGAGTTTATCCAGATTTTTAGTGAGGCTGTCATTTTGGATTTGTTCAATGATCTCCTGGGGATATCTCCAGCTTGGCCAATCTTTGATCTTCTCAATCTTATATTTTTCACCATGTTGGCACATATGAAAAGGATGTCTCATGATATACATGTTGATTTCGGTTGGTACTTTTGGCCTTAACAAGAAGTCAGCAAGCACATTCTTCTCTCTGGCAATATGTTTGGTCTCAAAAGAATATTTTGAAAATCATTTAGCCCATCGAAGCAGTTGAGAATTTGAGACCTACTTCTGTTTAAATTTGGTCATCTGAGGGAAAGATGCCATATCTAATTCTACCAAGAAGTGATGGCCAATGAGATAGAATTCAAACTTTTTTATCCCATTTTTCATCGCCAAGATTTCTTTAAAAGTGGAATGATAATGCATTTCAACTTGGGAGAATTTTCCACTTTTGTAGGCACACAAATGCCTCTTACCACCAATTTCTTCAAACAAAATGGCGGCCCAGTATTCATCACCGGCGTCAGTCTGGAGAATTCTCTTCCCTGTTGATGGGATTTGTAGAGGAGGAAGAGACTGCATGATCTCTTTAAGTTTAGCAACTGCATGAGTCTGAGATTTTCCCCAAGATGGGGGATTCTTTTTTAGCATTGTCTACAATGGGATTAGCAGCTTTGCTATATTTTGAACAAAATTTCTAAGATAATAAATTATCCCGAGAAATTGCTGAACTTGCTTTCTTGTGAAGTTTTCTTAGGAAATTTCAGCAATTCCTAAGCAATATGTGGCCATGGATAGTATGTACCTTTGTTAAGATGCATACCAAGAAATTCAATTTTTGTTTGGGCGATGTTCATTTTCCTTTGAGAAAGCATGATACCATGTTTTTTCCTAATGTCTGCAAATTGCTTAAGGAGTTGGCAGTGTTACTGCTCATCAGGACTGTAAAGCATGATCTCATCAATGTTTATTGCTGCGCTTGGCAGGATTGGTTGGAAAATTTGGCACATTGCCTTTTGGAAGAGGGATGGTGCAACTTTTAAACCAAAATGAAGAACTTTCCATTGGAAATGCTGGTTTGTAATGTAATCCTGTCTTGGGTCTGTCTTCAGGATGAATGCCCAATTGCCAAAATTCAGCTTTAAGATCAAATTTGGAATAGATCTGGGCTTTGGATAATCTAGCAAAAAGAGAGTTTCTTAAGGGTAAAGGGAATTTATCATCTTAGAGAAAGAGGTTAAGGGTCTGGTAATTAATTACCAATGTCATCTTGCCTCGATTTTGCTCAGCACGCTTGCTGATATAAAAAGCTTCATAAGCCCATTGAGAATTGGAAGTTTCAATAAGGCCTTGTTGCAACAGTTCTGAACATTCCCTTTGAGCTAAAATCAAGTATTCTGGATTCATTCTCATACGACTCACTTTGGTTAGATTGATATCTTCATTCTTCTTGAAAGGGAGGCGAACATAGAATTCTGGATTTTTCCATAAATAATGAGGACATTCTGAGCGAACTCAGAATGAGATTTTGAGCAAGATTCCAACAATGTTTGCATGATTGGGTCTAACAAGCTCATATGGATGGAAAAAAGTCTCTGAATATTGACAAATTCAGAGAATTGGTCTTTATATTTAAGACATTTTCCAAGAATGATGGATGCGAAGTTGAGAAATTGAGTCATAATATCCCAATCAGTAATCAAATCTTTGTTGGGAAGACTAGAGCCAAAGATTTTTGTAGTTAACACTATGGAAAAAACTGGACAGTTATCGGAGTGGTTCCCACATTTGTAGAGAAAGTATCTCCCGAAGCAGAGTTGAAATACCGAACACAAGGAGTCCAATATTCTTCATAAAGAACTTTAGTGTCTAAAACTGAATAAGCTGCTCTAGTGTTTATGAGAGCAATGACATGGATTGGCTTAGCAAACTTTGAAGTGAATATTTTCATAGGGAAATGCGGATAATAGATTTGGCTTGAAAAGATGTCAATGCTTTCTTCTGAAGGGGTAAGGGATATGTGAAGGATATCTTCGGGATCTGAATCCGAATCGGTGTCATTGGGAGTTTGATAACAAGGAATGACACAAAGAGTTTGTTCACATGGTTCTTCATTCGCAGAAAATAGAGATTCGATATTATCATTGTCAAGAGAAATAACAGTTTCATTCTCTATATGATCTATCGAATGGTTCAGACATTTTTTCGTCTGAGGACAGTTTTTGGCAAAATGTCCTTTTTGGTTGCAGATGAAGCATCGATTGGACTTTTTGTGGCCTGAGCGATCTTTCCTTTTGCATAGGTATCTCCATTTCTTCTTTCTTCGGAAGTGCTTGGAGCCATGTTTGGAGCTATGCCTGGACTTATTTATCCAGAGTTTTTTGAAGTGTTTCTTCTTTCTAGAAGATTTTCCGTAAGAACCATCACAGATTTTCTTGGAACATTTGATCTTCAGGTTCTAACGAGAACAGGCTCTATCAAGCTCTCTGTTGTTATTGACATAAGTCTGGATCATTTGATGCTTGATACACAATTCTTCTAAGCACAAATGGATTTCTTGTTGGAGTTCTCCCAATGTAACATCCTAGATCCTCCTTTGCCTGGAGAGGAAGTTTCTTTCTACTGTTTGAGATAATTCTTTGGGAATTGAGGTCGGGAAAACATGCTTCAAATTTGCATTAGCTCCAACTTGATGGAAGAGCTTAAGCATTTCTCAAAAATGCTTATCAAGATGTTTTTTCTGAAGAGAGCAGCATTTTCTTTCAACAAATTCTCTTCTTTTGAGATCTATGAGATCAACAAGTTTCCCCACAAAAAAATGATATAAAAGGGTAATGACATACTGAAAGTTTGGGGAGAGAAAAAAGTGAAGTTGATCTTGTTCTGACACAGATGCCTACCAAAGTTTGAGGCTACCTACGAATCTTGTGACAAAATTGAAAAGAACATCATACTTGTCCCGGTTGGTAATGGCTTAGGTATTTAACCAAATATGAAATTCTTCAAGTCTTTCTGGTCATTTGTGATAAGGTATATCATCAATAGTAAAAAACTGTTTTGATGAAGTGGCCACATTTTGGGAGAAATTATTTGGCTGGACAACTTTTAGTTCACAAGGGTTTGATTCCATGTCATGGTTTGGAGGATCGGCCATAAATATTGATGAGATTATTGGTGCTATGGGAAAGGAATCAATGGAAGGGATTGAAAAGATGATGAAGATGAAAGAGATACCGACTCTGATTCAATATAAAATTGTTTGGAAAGGCTGATTCTATTGGGAATAGAATCTGGTCTATCGGGATGATAGGATCAATCTATTGTGGAGGCTATGTGTAGTAACAGGATCAGGCTATGGTTCTTGATTACCTAAATCTTTGAGAAAAGATTTTAGTGGATTTGATTACATTAGTTGATCTGACCTTTCTCTTATAACAAACGAGGATTCTTCGGTCTTCTTTTCTTTTCCCTTTTCTTTCCTTAGTCGGTCTAGTTCCTTGAGACGATTTCGCATCTTAGCCACATCGGTCTTATCTTGTTTGATAGGAATGTTTGTAAGAGTAGCAAAGATAGACGTATGGGGTTGTGGAGATGGAGGAGGGAGAGACAAAGGCTATGTTCATAAAGTATTTGGAAATTGGTTAAGCCTTCATTCTTCAAGGATCTGGATTTGCTTTTTGAGCTTGTCTATTTCTATCTTATGACTTTCAAGATAATGATACCCCAAGTGTTGTCCAGATTCCAAGGCATGAAGCCTCTTCTGGAAATCTGAAAACATTTTCTTGGTGGTTTCATCATATCTTTGTAAGTTTTATTGCACATTCTCAATCTTGGAATCAATTGCTTTAAAAGCATTGTTGTGTGCCAAAAGAGTCTCTGATTGCCAATTTAGGACAACTTCAGCAACATGAGTCCTTTTCTTATGCTCATCCACATCAATGGGGGCAGGTATTTTAGGAACATGCCTATATCTACCTTGTGGATCAATAAACTCTTCTGTATTAGGAAACAAGAGTTTGAAACTTTCTCGAACAAGAGGAGGGAAGTCTATTTCATGGAACATGGCGATGGTAGAACTAGGTGGTGTTTCTACTAGAACCTCAAGTGGGTAAGAATGTTTTTTGCCCACTTTACAATTGGCTTATAAAATGGGGAAATGGCTGGTTTTTTCTAAGGAGGAGACGAGGAGGTGATGATAGTGGATCCGGTGATACAGATGGAGGAACATTGAACTATGGTGGTGGAGTTGGTGCATAAGAAACCATAAATTGGAATTTATCATACTCACCAAGAGTATCAACGGAGGGATCTCCGTTCAAGTACCTTTGGTATATAGAATCCTTTGGCTTTTTGTGCTTTCTTCGAGATGGGGGTTTTGCAAATGGATCTACCTCATCAGGAGAATTTGTACAATAAGAACATTGGCAAAAAGGATCCCAAAAACAGTGACCATACTGGCTTTTGTAGTAATGGACAAGATGTCCATCACTTTTGAAGTATTTAACAAGTTTTTTTGGGTTTGGCTCGGAAATTGATTCAGGAATACATGGTTCAATCATGAAGAGGGTTTGGAAGATAGAGAGACTTTCTTCCTTTTCTTTGCCAAACTTGATGGAAATAGTTCCATCTTTCTTTTTGACAAATTTAGAGTCCGAAGATTGGAAAGGCTTGTTGCTTTGGTGCAATTTTTCATAATTGGTGATCCAAGTTTTTGGAAGGAGCGTGACCAACTTTTTCTTGGGGATCTGTCTGGGAACATGAATGCAAGATAACTGTATGGACACTGGTCTTCTTTAGCGGTCTCGTTCGTCACGAGCATTATAGTCATAATCTGAATCATCTAAGCTGTGCATTGTTGCCAAAAAATGTTCATCATATTTTTGTTCAAGTGCTTCAAGGTCTTCTGGTGAGAGAATTTGGTTCAGCAATCGACTGTGATTGAGGCTATTAATGATTTGAACTGGTGACCTTTGGCCGAAATGCATACCACCTGTTTGATGAAATTCCTAAACTTAGTTGGTGTGTATTTTCATTTGGTTCTTGACCGAGAATTCCCTTCATTACTAGATTGTTGATCTATTTTGGTCATGTAAGCGTATTTGGGTTGTGTTTCTTCATCAAAAAATCATATGTCAACACCTAAATTTTAGTCAATAAATTAAGCATACATTTTTGTAAAACAAGAGCATAAAAACAATGGATGGTAGTAAAAAGAACAACAAAAAAAAAGAATAATAAAAAAATAAAAATAAATAAAGGCTAAGTTGATCTAGTTGGCAAGGCCCACAAGAGCAAACCCATTGATTTAATCCTTGGCCTAGACCCATCAGCCCCACCACCGCAACATTTCAGCTTGTTCCTTGACCTGGCCTTCTCTATCCCCTCCTCCTCCTCTGCTTTGCAAGGACGTCACTGATTGATTTGACCAGAGAAAGGAGTGCTTGCTCTGCCTAGAGGCTGAGCTTGGAGTAGACAGAGATTCCTAGTCACGTTCATTGTCTCTAGCTAGTAATATCTCTACCAAAAAGACCTTCAGGCACTTGCCATTGATGCTTGTTTCCATGAATTCAAGCTCCAGCCGATGTCATTCCTATTGCTTCCTTCTTATTCAATCAGTTTGCTATCCAGGCGAAATTGCTTTTAGATGATCTTGCCGGTATCAAAATGGCACATCGATGTCGTTACGTGCGATGCACCAATGATTATCATTCTAGATTGTGCCATTTTGTACTTACTGGAAGGTGTCGTGACCTAACCCCTTAGGGGGAGAGAGTTATGTTTAGGGATATTATAAACTTCAAGTTGACGAGCTTCTATTAACTCGAGCTCTCCTAAGCCTGAACCTTACGTGACAGTGGGTGTTTAGATTTTAAATCAGTTAAGCCTACATAAATTTTGACAAATAAGTTACCACTAGCCTTTTTGATCAGCAAGAAATTAAGATACTAGAAAATATCATACTTTTTGCAATAAGAGATTCTAGATTCGAGACATTGACTAATGAACGCCATAGCATCCTATCCAAAAGAAATCAATGATTTGCCATAACCATTCTAGAACGGGAAAGTAACACCTAAAATATTGAAATGTGCAATTATAATCATAAAGGAAGGCATACAAGCATCTTAATATTGTCCCTAAAAAAAAAAAAAGCGCAAAATAAATAATCTTATTTTAAAACCCTAAAGGCTTGTCCAAATTTTGGTTTTCTTTTTTTAGAAAATTTCCAAATTTTTTTTATTTTCTAGTATTTTCTGTATTTTATGATTTTTCCGAATTTTTAAATTTTTTCGAATTTTTTTATTTTTTAATGACTTTTCTGGATTTTTTAAATTTTAATGATTTTCGAATTTTCTAAAGAAATTACTTTTTTTTTTTTATTTTTAGAATTTTAAAATTTAAAATTTTTGATGTATTATTATTATTATTATTATTATTATTATTATTATTATTATTATTATTATATTCGGGGAGTGGGTTTGGACCGTCAACCCGATCCGACCCGTTGACCTACCCCTTTACCGGATCCAACCAGTCGGATATAAAAAAGAATTTTTAAAAATATTTTGAATATTTTTAAATTTTTTAAGTATTTTTCTTTTGTCTTTTTCCTCATTGAGTCCATTTCTACTGCACCACTTCTTTTTCTTCTCCTCTTCTTCCCCGAAGCCATTTTTTCACTCCCAACCTTCATCTTCTTCTCCATTTTTGAACCCATACAACTAGATGCCATCTACGTACACTGGAGCTCACACCACTACACACCATCACCAGATTAAAGCTCCGGCCGTCGCCGTCTACCTATCGCCGGCCACAGCCGAACCAAGTTCGGTTTTGCATGGCCATTAACGAATATCAAAAGGTGGGCCGTGAAATCGAGCAAAAATATAGCAAAGAACGAAGAAAGCAGACGTGCATCAACAACATATGCGTGATCAAGCCTCGAACTAAACTTTTAACGTCGATCGGCTAACATGGATTTCGGTGCATCATTCGAGCATTTTGTCGAACACATGTTGTGCAGCTACGAGAGCAGGTTTTTGATTCAGCTTTGACACTATTTTCCAACCAAAACACGACGCGACAGGTTCATCATCTCGCACGAATGTGTCTCGCTTTCGCAGGGTTGAGCAGCGAGTATATCGATTAAGATTCATAGATTCCTTTCTCATCACTCGCTCACGGGCATTTCTTCGGTGACCGTCACTGTACCTTCTCTCCTCCTTGCGTCACAGACGCTCTTCTCGCGAGCATGTGCGCACGGAAGAAGAAAGAGTGATGGGCTGGGCTTCTTTTGGCTCTGGTGGACCAAAGAAAAGAAGGAAAATGGGCCAAACCCATGTTTGAATTGAAATTGAGATACTCACATAAGTTCTTCTCTTCTGAATGGGAAGGCCGGTTAAGGGGTGAGCTGAAAATAACCAAGTGGGCTAGACACGCCGGCCCATACGATTTCATTTTTCATCATTCATTCATTTTATTTGATCCATTTTTATTCATTATTCTTTTTTTTTATTTTCCTTTTTTAAATATTTTTATAATATTTTTATATTTTTTGGAAATAAATGGATATTTAGAGCCTCGATAAAAATTTGGATATCAATAGAACGTTTTAGTTGATTGAATTGCATTTGATGCAAAAGAGCTATGCAAGTGAAATTGACTCCAGAGTTCCCTTCTTCCCTTGGAATCAAACTTGAAAATTAGCAGCATTTGAGTCTTATTCGTTATTGAGAGAAAGCTAGCCTCGATCACTGAGATTTCCTTTGCATCTCTTACCTCTATTTTCTACACTTGGTTTTTTTTTTCCTCGAAACAATAAACAACTCAAGTCGAAATGCAGGAAACTAAAATCCCAAGCAAATTGAAAGTATAGGTGAAAAATTGAATAGGGACTCCAGACTTATATTGAAATCGACAATGTATTTAGAGAAAACTAAAGGCGAACAATAAAATTTGTGGATGCCGAGTACAAGTTACTTCATTTATCTCAAGTTACCGCTCTATTTAAGATTTCACTAACTATATGAAAAGAATTACCAATAGCAATAGATTTGCCAGAGAAAATCATTGAGGTCTAACAAATCGGACGCCCTTAAAAGCCAAAGCTTTAAAATGTTGTCTTGCATGTGGTGAACTAGAAAATTATCTTTAGAAGAAATAGATTATTATTTTAATCTACGATTCGAGTGCGTGGATGGCCTTGCCTGTCCTCCTCCCCTCCCTGCCGAGACGATAATGTGCCTTCAAGTTGGGAAGCCACCCGCGGAAGCAAGTTTTCTTAGCTCTTTTTGTCGTTTTCCAGCATGCCGCATGCCTGTCTACCCATAAACACAGGAAAACAGTCTTGAGCCGCGTTCGACAGTCAATTCTCATAGTTGAGACTCATTCAACAACAACTGAACTTGTATACAAATGCAAAATGGACAAAGAATCAAGCAAAGCATTCGGCCATGACATAAAAAGCTCACTATGCACTCAGCCATCGAATGTCAGTTTTGACATCAAGGAATGAACCTCAGAATCTTCAGTTAACGAAGAAAATCAAACAGGTAGAGGCCATGCATTCGCCTAAAAAAAAGAATCAAATATTATTGACATACAAAAGGTATTGAGGTATCAATGAATGGATCCAGAAATGCAAGGCATAATCATCCAAGCATACGAAACCAATTACTTTCGAGATCAAGCAAAGGATGAAGTTCGGACAGGAATTTACTGAAGTACACAACACATGATGCACATTTCAAAGAAGGATTTCACCATTTCCAGTACAAGGATGGTAATTGTCTCGAATGTTAGAATAGCCACATACAAACATCGTAGATTGATATAGATAACATAATTCCTAGTAAATTAAGCCGACACAGCATGTTCAAAGTCTCGGTCATGGGAGCATTGAGCACAACTTTAGAAGTTCAACCAACATCAAGGAAAATAATGTCATATAAATTGGAGAACTCTCAGTTTAAGCATGCCATTGCCAGATAATCATCACAATGCAAGAATGCTTGCGAAATACACATGCTAATACCGTTCAGGAATTCAATCAAACATGGGGTAAGCGTTTCGATAGGGGCACCTAAATGCAATGATAAGGAAAAGGTGCGCATCCAAACAATCACCGAATCATTGAAACGTGTATGAGTTCATCAGGACAATCTCAGACTCAACCAGATTTCATGCCTGTAGAATCAAGCACTGGGTCCCCACCTCCAGCAGAGACAGAGCATGCGAAGTTTACCTTGATAAGAATCATGATGATTCAAATACTCAACCCAGTCAAAGAAATCCTCGTTATGTCCGATTCCAACTCACATTCAACCTTGTTCAAACTCGAAATCATGATACTATCCCTCAAACTCAAATGGTTTCAGCCTCAATCAATGAGAGAGAGAGAGAGAGAGAGGAGAGGAGAGAACATGGGCTTTCCTAGATTGCAATCTCCTTGATCTCCTTCTTCCACCCGCGACATTGTCATGAGGTAATTCATCACTTCGATTGCTTCCATCGGATCATGAAGCAATCTAGTTTGTGATTTTGGTGCCTAGTCCATTATAAATTTGTACGGAAAGAAAGATTTCTTCACTAATTTTTCGACCCTGAATCACACATTTTTAAATGCAAACGAGCAAATCATGTGCGATCAAGATCGGATAGGTCATCTTGCAGAGGCAAGAGAGGTTCGTGGGCTGTGACCCAAGGAAGAAGAAGACGTCGGCGTGCCGCAACCATCGGTGCAGGGTGGTGCTGATGTTCTCCGACACCAGCACGTGCAAGGCGTGCGGCCTCAAGGTCTAATTAATTTTAGTATAAAGGATTGAAATTGAAACCAAATCAGGCTAAATTGACAAACTTGCGATCCTACATTTAACCGGAGTAGATATGAACATCCTTGTGGTGATAATTTTGGTCACGTATCAAGGACACATGTTGCTATGTCATGGCATAAACTATCCATCATGAATACTTGAACTTTTTTTTTATTTCTTAAAATTTTTAATTTTCTTTACTATCTTTTTTTTTCCCTTTACAGGGTGGTGGGGCTGCTGGCCCTTGGCCAGTGACCAGTGGACATGCTGACCTTACGAAGAAAACAAAAAAATAAAAAGAAAGGAAAGAAAAGAAAAATAAAAATAATTTTTTTTAAAATTAAACACAATTTTCCACATTAAAACCGGCTTTCCACGTAGGATGGCTATATTGACTAGAATGCTAAGTCAAAAATTTTGGTTACCAAAAATATTCGATAAGATTACATTTATAATTTTTAAAAAATTTATAATTAAATTGATACAATTGAAATATTTATGATTACTTAGTACTAAATTAATAAATAGATTTAAAATTGAATTAATCTCCGATTTTAAATTTTGTGGATAATTTTTCCTTTAACTAATGAGAATGCCATGATTTGTCAATTAAAAATTAAGACAGCACATTTCCCATGCTGTGGAAATAGCTCTTTTCAAAGGGAACACGAATTTATCAGCAAGGTGCTCGTTGCTCATTGCTCATCATCAAGTGGCGCCCCAATCTCTGCATTGACCACCTCTGTCAAAAGACCGGCGACTCCTAAGTGAGGCTGACCAAGAAGTCGAAGACGACGCTGCTGACAAAAGATCCCGAAGAGGACGACGCTATGTTCTCATCTCGCTTCCTCTGCGATGTCTTCCTCAGCTCCCACGGCACCGACACCCCCCCGCCACGGCATCATGGATCACCTCTACCGCGAGCTCGTGCTCAGCAGCGTGCCGTGGCTCCGACTTGACCAAGAAGGCCTTGAGTGAGGGGAGGAGATAGTGCTGGGCCTTCTGGAGGTGATCAACGACTCGGCGCAGTCGTGACCACCATCCCCGAGAACTATCCCGTGTTGAGGTTAATCAATTTCAAATTTACGCCTTTCATCTGAATTCTACTGATTTGAAGGAGCTAAACTTTACTGGTAGCAGCAATCTAGTTGACATCACTGGTCTCCGGGTATTGAAATCTCTGAGGCTTTTACTCTTGGGAGAGAAGAATTGAAAAGGTGGAAAAGATCACTCATGACTCCCATTTTGGGAAAACTACTTGAACTGTAGCAAAAAGATAGATGAAGATCATCAGTTCAGTTTCTCCACCTTTGTTCAGTATCTTCAATCATGAATGCATAAAGTTTTGACCTTAAATGTGTTTTTTCATAATAAATTTCAGGTTGCTCTAAAGCATTTGCACAACTCGAGTGTCCCTGGGAGTGACATTCCTGGATGGTTTTGTCAGGAAGTTCCTCATTTTGCTGCTCCGAAGAAGAACCGCGAGGTTAGAGGGAATGATTTTCGCTGTTGTTGTCTCTATGGACAGTGCAAACCGAGCAAACATTCCGCTACCAGCATTTGAGGACATTAAAGGAAGGCTTCTCAGGCTTGAAGATCCAATACACGTCAGACATTAAATGACACGAGCGAAGACCAGCTTTACCAGATTAGATATCCAGAATTCAAGCCTGAGAAGCCTTGCTGAAAAAGCAAGTACAGAGCCGCTGTTCAAAGGAGACAGGAATAGATATAGCTGAAAAAGCGTGGGATATAGCTGGTTTTTGAGAATGATGACGACGACGATGGTAATGAAGAACGGTTGGACGAATCCCAGCAGTCAAGTGTCTCAGAAACTTGGCCAAGTTCATCAGCTCCTCGTGAGATATTTGGTCCACCGATAAGGTGATTATATGCGATTCTTGCAACGGCTTTTGCTTACAGAATAGAATATGATACTGCTCCAACAAATGTCCTCTGCCTTTCCCCTACATAAGACGGAATGATCGAGTACAGAGCCGCTGGTACTTATGCAAGGACCGAGCCGTACTTCTGTGTTGGAAGGGGATCATAGGACACGGTTGGAATCAGTTATAAAAATCTGAGAAAATGTTCCTTCTTCAACTAATGAGGTACTTTCAATGATCACACTTTTAGCAATTCCTAATAAACCACCCGACTTTTTCGACAGAGGCACGGTCAGTTTGTCATCCTCAAACAACTTAGGGATGCAGCTAGCGATGGCTCCCGGAGTAGCACCTAAAATAACCTAACAGTTAACAGATCTCCCACTCAACCAGAGAAAAAGCGACCAGAGAATTAATGAACAGGCAAAGGAACTCCTTTTTGCTGCCATATAAGCAGTCGCAATGCAAGAAATGAGCAGCGTGGCTGGGAATAAAAGGTGAGCCTCCTTCGTGAAGCAAGCTTTGTCAAGAAACAATGAACAGGAAGATATCCAGAAAAGCATTTAGGACTTTGCGTTTGGGCTAGAACTAGCCCATAAATGCACGAACAGAATTAACGTAAGCTGCTTTCCTTCTTCTCTGAAACGTGCGATACTCTTGGCGTCTGGAAGGAGTCCAGAAGTCTGTTATCATCACATCCCTCCCTTTCCTTCCGTTTAGGGATGGGTACGAATTTTGGAATGGAGAATCCTAAAGATCGTATGCTTGTGATTCTGCCAATAACGGAGAAACTCGAACAGTCCTACTGTTCAGGACCCATTGACACCCCTACTGACAGCTATATGATGCCATATTTTAATTGTATTACACATCAAAAGAAGGCGTAAGTTGATAGTGACAACAACACAGGCAAATACCATCGTGCTGATGTCCCAAAGGCCGAACGTTTTTCCCGATGAATTTAGACCAGTAGAACTAGAAGCTGTCACAAAGTGATAAAAGACAAAACTGGTAGACTGCAAAAAAGACCGGGCAAAATTCCGCTACCAGCAATCGAGGACATTAAAGGAAGGCTTCTCAGGCTTGAAGATCCGATACATGTCAGACATTAAATGACACAAGCGAAGACCAGCTTTACCAGATTAGATATCCAGAATTCAAGCCAATGGTTCGGATGTTCAAAGGAGACAGGAATAGATATTGTCCTGCGAGACCCATCATACTTTCCTGGGCTCTCGCTGAAAAAGCATGGGATACAGATGGTTTTCGAGAATGATGATGATGATGACGATGGTAATGAAGAACGGTTGGACGAATCCCAGCAGTCAAAGCGTCTCAGAAACTTGGCCAAGTTCATCAGCTCCTCGTGAGATGTTTGGTCCATCGTTAAGGTGATTATATGCGATTCTTGCAACGGCTTTTGCTTACAGAATAGAATAGGATACTGCTCCATCAGATATCGTCTGCCTTTCCCCTACATAAGACGGAATGATCGAGTACAGAGCCGCTGGAAATTATGCAAGGACCGAGCCGAGTCCATAATTACTTTTGTGTTGGAAAGGGATCATAGGACACGGTTGGAATCAGCTATAAAAATCTGAGAAAATGTTCCTTCTTCGAGTAATGAGGTGCTTTCAACGATCACACTTTTAGCAATTCCTAGGAAACCACCCGACTTTTTTGACAGAGGCACGGTCAGTTTGTCATCCTCAAACAACTTCGGGATGCTGCCAACGATGGCTCCCAGAGTAGCACCTAAAATAACCTAACAGTTAACACATCTCCCACTCAACCAGAGGAAAAGCGACCAGAGAATTAATGAACAGGCAAAGGAACTCCTTATTGCTGCCATATAAGCAGTCGCAATGCAAGAAATGAGCAGCGTGGTTGGGAATAAAAGGTGAGCCTCCTTTGTGAAGCAAGCTTTGTCAAGAAACAATGAACAGGAAGATATTAAAAAAAAAAAAAGTTTCTAGAAAAGCAATTAGGAGTCTGCGGTTGGGTTAGAACTAGCCCATAAATGCACGAACAGAATTAACGTAAGCTGCTTTCCTACTGCTCTGAAATGTGCGATACACTTGGCGTCTGGAAGGAGTCCAGAAGTCTGTTATCATCACATCCCTCCCTTTCCTTCCGTTTAGGGATGGGTACGAATTTTGGAAGGAAGAATCCTAAAGATCGTATGCTTGTGATTCTAACAATCATAGAGAAACTCGAACAGTCTAAAAATTTCATTTTACAGTATTAAGAAACATATCTGTAAATCGGAGCTCCTGGGCAATGTCTTCGGCTTCGTCCTCATCCCGTGGCAGAAATTCCTGTAATATCTGATAATCATATAGGAAGAACCACCTGTGAACCCTATAACCAAGTGCATGAAAAACCAGTGCGTGAAAATAGAAAAAAGAAAAAAAAGAGAGAAACTAATCAGAGGAAGTATCCATTGCAATTGCTTGAAGAAAACACTCGTGGCTAATAAACAGAATCTGCAAAATAGAATACGGTGAATCCAGAAATCAATCGCTTGAGATGAGCGAGCTGTTAAGTTCCCACAAGCCAATAATTACTTATACCAATTAAGGTTGATATATGGATTTATCCTGTAACCGCATTCCAGAAATAAGGCCATCTTCAGCCCAGAGAGGAGGAAGAGGGCAGAGAGAGAGAGAGAGAGAGAGAGAGAGAGAAGCAGAGCAGATGCAATTCCCAAATGATGGACCATCTGAGAAACTGGAAAAGTACGGACATGATAAGCCCCGTATCTTGTCTCGGAGCAAATAGGGAAAAAAGGAGGTTGGACACCCGGTTGTGTCGTAACTTGCAGACGGAGGGACACTTAAGTGTTATAATTTTAAAATGGTACAGCACACTTAAGTGCCAATATCGGAATAAAATGGAACACTTAAGTGCCACTCCGACGAAAATCCGGCCAAATGGCCGACGTGGCAATTTTCCGGCGAGTTTAGTCCAAAACGGCGTCGTTTTGCACGCCGACGTGGCGGAGAAAAACGCAAAAAACGACGCCGTTTCGTGTCTACGTGTAAATAATAATATAAAAATTAATTAAATTATAAAATATTCAAAAATTAAAAAAATAAGAAAAAATTAAGAAAAATGTAAAAGTTTTAAAAAATTAAGAAAAATGTAAAAGTTTTAAAAATTAAGAAAATTTAAAAGTTTTAAAAATTAAGAAAATTAAAAAAAAGGGGGAGGTCGAACGGGCGGGCCGAGGGGCCGAGCCCTCGCCGCCACCGCCTCCCCGCCGTCGCCGGAAGGGCGACGGAGGGGGAGGGTCGGCCGGGGTCGCCGGCCCCGGCCCTCGCCCCCGCATCCGGGCGAGGCTCGCGGGCCCGCCGCCAGCCCTTCCCGGCGGCAACGGGGAGGCGGCGAGGGCCCGCGACCCCTCGCCGGATCTGGGCGAGAGCCAACCCTCCCCACTCCGTTGCCACGTAGGATTTCCGGCAAGGGTCGCCGGAGGTGGCACTTAAGTGTCCCATTAAAAAAAAAAAAAAAAGTGGCACTTAAGTGTACCGTTTAAAGTTATGACACTTAAGTGTCCCCCGTGCCAAGTTATGGCACTTGTGCTGGACTTCTACCGGAAAAAAAGGACCCACGAAATCGACAATGAAGATGATGAAGGCTATTTGAACGAAAAATGAGGTCCTCCATTATATTTTCCATGACAAACGATATTCGTTACTTTTAGAAAAGCGAAATTGCATATTCGCAATCAGTATTCATGAGAAAATTTACTTGAGAACAATGTTATAGTGTTTCTCTCTGTTTCTAAATGAGAAATATGTCTAAGAACAAAAGAGCCCGACTGTTTTTTTTTTTTTTTTTTTTTTGGGGGGATATGAGTCTGAAACCTTTCCCTTGTCAAAAGAAGTCACCAAGCAGTGCGATAATTGGAACCAGAAGAAATGCCAGGTAGAAGTAGACTGTACTCATTAATACGTGGATGACATGGTAGAGACTTTAGACGAATATCAGAATAATTGCTATCCAAAAGAGGACTAGATGAGGTGAAGGGAAGAAAAGAACCCTCAGAAAGGGAGAAGACTTGCCCTCATAAGTGAACATATGAATATAAAAACAAACATCCAAGGATGCTTCCACTGACAGCGATATGAAGGCATCTTGTTATTGAATTACACATCAAAAGAAGGCGTAAGTTGACAGTGACAACAATAAACTAAATGCCATTGTGCTGACGTCCCAAAGGCCGAACATTTTTCTCAATGAATTTAGACCATTAGAACTAGAAGCTGTCACAAAGTGATAAAGGACGGGGGCTTCGGCAAGGAGATCCTATGTCCCCCTATCCCTTTACCCTTGTCATGGAGGTTTTCTCTGGGATTTTGAGTTCCTGCACAGCTCAAGAGGGTTTTAAATATTATTGGAGGTGTAAAGCCGTCAATCTTTCTCACATTTTCTTTGACGATGATGTTTTTCTATTTTGTCAAGCTGATTTGAAATTGGTGACTCTCCTCAAGAAAGGTCTTGATATCTTCTCCTCTTAGAGCGGATTACTTCCTAATAAGAACAAAAGTGAGGTTTTCATTGCAGGGGGACCTCCTCCCATGCGGAGAAATATTATTATAGCTTTTGGCTTCCAGGAAGGGAAACTTGCAGTGCGGTACCTAGGAGTGCCTATCATTTCCTCTAGGCTTGGGAAAACAAATTGCATTGCTCTCATTGACCGGATCACAGCTCGAGTTTAGTCTTGGACCCACCGGTTTCTCTCATTTGCGAGAAGACTTCAGTTGATCAGGTGAGTGCTTTATTCTATTCAAGCCTTTTGGGCCAGTGTTTTTAACCTCCCCTATTCGGTGATAGACCATATTGAGCGGATTTTGAGACAATTTCTCTGGAAGGTCTCTTCCCTTGCCCATGGAGGCGCCAAGGTTGCTTGGGAGGATGTCTGTGTTCCTAAGGATAAGGGTGGTTTGGGGTTACGAAGGTTGCGAAAATGCAACAAAGTGGCCATTCTTAAATATATTTGGATTTTATTTACAGATAAAGAGTCCCTTTGGTGCCGTTGGATCTACTCTAACTTCTTAAAGATGGTTAATTTCTAGGTCTCTACCACTCCTACCTTGTGCTCCTGGACGTGGAAGGATATTCTAAAATTGAGCAGGGATTTTAGGTTATCCTTCTATTGGAAAGTGAGAGATGGTCGGTCGATCTCACTTTGGCATGACAATTGGCACCGGGAAGGCCCGTTGAATCTTTTTCTTCCGGAGTCTATTATCGTTAATTCGGGTCTTTCTCAACAAGCGACGGTTGCTAAATTTCTTTCACCAGCGGGTCAGCATTTCAGGTCTCTTCTGGAGTGTTGGGACATTTCCCTTCCAACCCTTGCTCAGGCCCCTGACAAGTTCTCTTGGAGGGGATCGTCTTCCAGGATCTTCTTGGTGGCTTCAGCTTGGGAGGTTCTAAGAACCAAGAAGGACCGTGTTACCTGGGCCCACTTTATCTGGAACATGTCCATGACACCTAGATTTCAATTTAACTTTTGGCTAATTACCAAGAATCGCCTACCTACTCAGGTTCTTCTCTTATCTCATGACAGAATCAGCTATGAATTATGTGCATTTTGTAATGCCACTCCGGACTCGATTGATCATCTCTTTTTCGAATGCCATGCCTCTGCGACTCTTGCTTTTTTCTAGGCTGCGTGGTGTAATCTTCCTTGCCGTACTAGGCCTTGGGCGGAGACCATCTGTTGGGCTCTGAGATTCCTCTCTGGTAATGATTTTTTCCACTCCATTGCTCAATTTTCTTTTGGAGCCTTGTACCACTTAATTTGGAAGAAAAAGAACAGCATCATCTTTTGTGGCGAAGTGCTGAAGGTCTCTGCTTTGAAGGAGCACCTTATCAAAGTCGTTAAGGATAAAGTTCTTACCTTCAGCAAGGTGTTGGACAACCATAGAAATAGGCGGCTTCAGCGTGGGTGGGGTTTTGACCCTTCTGTTTTTGACGAAACCAACGCTCATTTTACCTAGTTAGGTGGTTTGTTGTGTTGTTTCTCTGCCTTGTGGTGTTTTGCCTAGGCTTGTTTTGCTGTTTGTCCAGCTGTGTTTTATGTTCCTGTGTTCTCTTTCTTTTGTTTCAGCTCCCTTCCACTCATCCTGCATGTTCGCATTATGAGTGAAAGTTCTTGGCGTCGATTGCTATGTTTTTTGGCTTTCCTTATTTATATAATTACCTTTACCAAAAACAAAAAAAAGTGATAAAGGACGAGAAACTGGTAGACCGCAGAAATAGACCAGGCTGCCACAACTCTACAGTTGAAGTGTGAATTCCCTATTCCCTCCTTGTACAGTAGTGGATGCTTCTTTGAAAATGACGCACTAACATCCTGGAAAAACATGCAAAAACACTGTCAAGTATTTGCTCCAATTGAGATCTGTGTTGGAGTATACTTATGAATATTAGTCGACAGTTAGCAGGTGGTCACAAATAAGGTAATCGAAGCATTGTTAATGTCTCTCATGCTTTATAAGTGGAGCTACTATATACTCTTTTATTCGGCTATTGAGTAAAGGTGCAGTATTTGTTGATTCTCTCTCTCCCTCTTGCTTGCAAATCATAGAAATATTTCCATGGTATAAGAGCCACCAAGGAAGAGGGATTTAAATCAAAACTCCAACTCTATCTTTCCCGTTGCCTTCAGTAAAAAGAACATAGCCATCACTATTCAGTCAGCTCCATCTGAACAATCTCTTGATGTTTGTCCACATCATTTGTCTACAGTGATAATCCTTGTTGAAGCATCAGTCTACGGTGTCAATTAAAGCTCGCCCTCCGTTCTTCTCAGCCTTATAAATGCTCAAAAATCACCCGAGTTCCTTTAATCAACGCTATTTGTTTCTTGCCCCTTCTTAGCCTGCCATGTTCTGTGGTGGCCAGCGATGGAGGTGTGGCAGCGGCTGGGCCGTTGCTGGATGGAGGGTGACAGAGAGGACGATGAAGAGGGAATGAAGATCAAAGGAATAACTGAGGGCTAGAGGGAATTTGCTGAGCTCCTTTTCCGTGTTGGAAGGTCCTCTGTTTCTGTTCTGCCCCCCTGCTGCAGAGCATGCCAAGCCTGAGCTGAAAGGGAAAGCGACTAATGAACTGCGGAGGCCCACGGGATGTAGAGTGCATGTGGGTCCCACTGAGAATATATATATATATATATATATATATATTTTTTTTTTTCGATCCTACTATACTCCTACTCTATCTCTCACTCTCAGACTTTTGTGGGAGTCGAAATCCATACTTAAAACTAAATTATTCCCACCCCAACCCCTGAGAATTGAACCTCCCACCTCCCCCTTCCATGTTGGAAGGGTGGCCACCGGGCAAACCCTGGTTACTCCCGTTGAGAATTGCACATGAGCGAATACCACTAATTTTGGATTTAAAGGGCACAACTATGGAATTGTGTATGAAGTTCAAGTATGACATATTTCCATGTGGTTACAACTATTTAATAACAGGTACTAGCAGTGAGTGCATCGACATTTATCAAAAACTTAAGCTTGTGACTAATAATGTTTTAATGATGTTGTGCAGGCTTATGGTTATAGGATGTCGCTTTGGGTGGAGCACTTGGGAGATTTAGAGGACAGCTCCAGGGAGCCACATAGCACTGAACGCGTGACGAGGGTGAACAAAATGGCCAAATGGAATTGGAGGGCTTATGTGGATGAGGACCAACATAGTCCCAAGGAAATGAGAGGCCACCTGATGCAATGCCCGATCCATCTGAGCAAAGACGGTAAAGTCGGTCCTTTGGCTAGTTTCAAAACATTTCCTCAGGTGGGTGGCAAAATCCTCAGATCGCCCACCACTCTTCCTGATATGATTACAACATGATCAAATATGTAAATTAGTCACATTCGATTCTAAAGCAATGTGGCTCACAGTATTGAGGTGATTTCAATTACTGAAAATTGAGAAATACGAGTAGTAGAATGACGATGTATGAGCATGATTTAGATAGATAGAGACTAGTAACTAAAAAATGATTAGAAATCATCTGCACGCCAATGTACCATCAAGTGCTATCGAATTAACCCTCATATGAAACCAAGAACTATCAAATCCAATCCTAGCCCACATATGATGCAAAAAACACGTTGAACTCTAAGAGATCAACATGGAGTCAACATGGAGTCAACATGAATCCAACATATATTGCTAATGTGACTCGAATAACTTGGAAACAACTTTGATTTTACACAACGGGAACTATTGGGACCAAATACTAAAGACCACATTCTAGTTACCCGCGGGTGGCTCCAGTGGATACATTTTCAAAGAACATCATACTGAAAAAACTGAAACGCATAGCAACGTAAACATAGGAAAACAGCATTGAGCCACATTCTATAGTCAATTCTCATGGATGAGACTCGTTCAGCAACAACTGAACATGCATACAAATCGGCAATGTGGACAATGAATTGAGCAAAAAATTCGGTCATGGCATAAATAGCTCATTATGCACTCAGCCATCGAATGTCAGTATGACAGGGACTCACGCCATTCATAGAAAAGTTACAAGCAAATGACATCGAGGAATGAACTTCAGAATCTTTAGTAAACGAAGAAAATCAAAGAGGTAGAGGCTCATGCATTCGCCAAAAAAAATGAACTGAATATAATTGGCAGTGTGAAGGGGTGAAGGTATCACTGAACGGATCGAGAAATGCAAGGCATAATCATCCAGGCATACGAAACCAATTACACTCGAGATCAAGCAAAGGATGAAGTCTGCATAGGAATTTACTGAAGTACACAGTAACGATGCACATTTCGAAGAAGGATTTCACAATTTCCAATTCAAAGATGGTAATTGTCGTGAATATTAGAATAGCCATATACAAAATCATAGATTGATAAGGAAAACATAATTCGGAGTAAATTAAGCCAACATGGCATGTTCAAATTCTCAGTCATGGGAGCATTGAGCACAACCGGGAGAGTTCAACCAACATCAACAAAAATAATGTCATATGCCCTAGAGAACTCTCAGTTTAAGCACGCCATTGCCAGATAATCATCATGATGTAAGAATACTTGCAAAATATGCATGCTAGTACCGTTCAGGAATTCAATCAAACGTATGGTAGGCGTTTCAGTAAAGGGCACCTGAATGAGTTCATCAGGATAGTCCCGAACTCAACCAGATTTCACGGTGGTGGAATCAAGCACTCGGTCCCTACCTCCAAGAGAAACAGAGCGAAGTTTACCTTGATAAGAATCGTGAAGATTCAAATACTCAACCCACTCAAAGAAATCCTTGTTATCACTAATTCCAACCTCACATTCAACCTTCATCGAACTCGAAATCATAATACCGTCCCTCAAACTCAAACAGTTTCGGCCTCCATCAATTGTTAGAGAGAGAGAGAGAGAGAGAGAGAGAGAGAGAGAGAGAGAGATGGGAGGAGGAACATAGGCTTTCCCAGATTGCAATCTCCTTAATCTCCTTCTTCCTCCTGCGACGGTTGTCGTGAGGTGACTTCGATTGCTTAATATAACATCACATACATTTTCTAATGTTACAGGAAAATTTATAAACACGATAATGCACTTGATTAGAATTTTATACAAAATAACCCCACAATTTATGGTCCAATGATTGGCCACTCGTCACTGTAGCCCAGGAGACAAACCAAGAAATGAATAGCCAAGAAAACAGACACGCACTTGGCGGGAAGTGTAGAAGAGAATATAGAAGAAAAAAAATAAAATCTCATATTACCAGACACGTCCATTTTGTTTTGCCAGACACCATTCATTGCAACACTCACAAACTTTTGTGGCTCACTTCATAAAACTAATCATTCCCCCTCACTTTCCCCCTCAATTTCATGGTCCACCTCCTTAATATTGCGGTCTAACTGCTCACTTTCCCCCTCGCTTTCCTCCGCACTTCGGTTGCCTTGGTCCAGCTCTGTTCTACTCGAGTCATCCAAGGATGGGAATTCCGCAGAATATTTCTCTGGTAAGAAGCTCCTGAATTTCGGCAAATTGTAAAGTCTAATAGTGGTTAAACCAGAGAAGGCGATTGTCTTACCAATCACTTCTTCACATTCTTCATGGCCAGCAATTAGTTCCATATCTTCACATGACCCTACCACCAGCTTTTTTATTTGCCCGAGAAATTTCGCCGTGAAGGTGGCGAAAAGCATGTCCAAACGAGAGCACCCAACAGCCTTTATGTATCTCAAATTTGGGAACGGGATGTTTGGGAGATTGTCGTACCGCCAAATGTGCCTCAAATTGTCCAAATCACGCAAATTCAACATCCTCAAATTACCGGCTTTTGCCACCATCCCATCATTTTCGTAAATGATCTCGATTGAACGGCATGATTTCACTTCTAAGGTTTCTAGACAATCCTGCAGCCTCTTCCACATATGGGATGGGGCAATATGTTGGAGATTGTCACAATCCTTCAATACAAGAGATACCAATTTGCAAAAAGAATCATCAGAAATTTGATTGTTCCATAACTCTTTGCACTGGACGCCTCCAATAAGTAGCCTTTCCAAATTGGGAAATCTAACCTGCACGACGATAATGTGAGAAAGGAGGATAAGTATGACAAATTATTACATTGTTCATTCTAAAACATGATAATGCAAGATTAAAGACAATCACAATAAGGCATAGAGCAAACCATATCATTGAAAAACGGTCGGGGCAATTCATCATTTTCTTCGATCATCTCGCCTAACTGTCTGTCAACGCTTGTAGGACTCCAGATGAATGCTCTAAAGTTGGGGCACTGCCAAATATATAAATCGGTTAAGGAAGGGAAACTCATCACTTCTGCCTTGGATCGACTGCCTCCTTCCTTGGGAACCACTTCCTTCATTTGTTTGCATTTTAAAATCATCAAGGCATCGAGTTTCTCTAGAGTTGTGACCGTATAATTGGGGAAGAGATATCTCAACTCAGAGCAATTGTGAACAATGACTGCTTTTAGACTAGGAAAACCCAAAACCGTTTGGGAATCACTCATCACTACATGTCTCAGCCTTCCTGCTCCCAACACGGCCACTTCATTCAATTTGGGAAGCAATACAATTTTGTGTTCCATACTTGAATCAAGGGGCCCCCAATTAAACAACGATTCCAAGTTGGGACAAAATAAAACCTCGACTTTTTCCAATTGGGGGAGCAACACAATTGTTTGTTCCGTATATGAATCAAGGGATCCAAAATCAAACAATGATTCCAAGGAGGGACACTTTGAAACTTTGATTGTTTTGAGGTTGTGCATTCTCCCCATGATTGTCGAAGGGAAGACATCAAGTAGGTTGGAGCATTTTTTACAGGTGAATTTAGCTAATTTGTCGAAGGAACTTTTGGGAAGTTCAACATGCCATATCCTTGTTAATGATCCTACCGAGTTGATTTTTAACTTCTCCAAGCCCGGTAAACTTATCTGCTCATAAGAGTCATGCATTAGATCATAGCCATGGAAAGTTTGACAATTTGGCCTAATCTTATAAAGATCTATCTAATGTGGTGGAGGAAGGAATTTTCACTAACAGCCTTACTCTGACAAATGTAGTTATATATTATAAAAACAATTTAACTAATAAAATCAAAGAAAAAATCTTCAAAGAAATAATATTACTTGCCCCACAAATCGCGTGCCTAAGACTATTATGGGCATAATCTCAAAAGAAAGGATTCGTACCTTTTGATTAAAGAAGGAATCGGAATAAGTAGCTTTTGAATTTAGAGTAGTGGTTATTGACTCTTTTTTTCCATGAGGATATGAAAAGAATTTCTCCGTGGGACAGCGGCTTATAGATAGTCGCTCCAACAATGGGAACTCTATAATATCATATGTCCCATCATCTCTTCCTTCTTCATCAACAATCACCGCATTCATATTCGGACAATCCTCCACTTCAATCTCTCTAATTTCTCTAAGACATTTAGCCACAGACACCGAAAAGAGAAATGACAACCCCGTATTGTTGATGAAGAGCTTCTTCAGATTTCGAAATATCGACATTCCTTGTGATTGCAAATCTTGTTTCGAGGTGGGGTTGGCTAATTTGTCGGAGGAACTTTTGGGAAGCTCACTATGCCAAATGCCTCGCCCAGCAATGGCGAGGCCGAGCCCACAGCCACGGCAAGAGGATCCTAGCGAGCGGAGTATTAACGTCTCCAACCTTGGTAAACTTATCTGCTCATAAGAGTTGCGCATCAGATCATAACTATGAAAATTTTGACAATTTGGCCTAATCTTACACCGATCTATCTAATGTGGTGGAGGATAGAATTTTCACCAACGGCCTTACTCTAACAAGTGTAGCTATAAATTATAAAAACAATTTAGCTAATAAAACCAAATAAGAAATCTTCAAAGAAATATTACTACTTGCCCCACAAATCACGTGCCTATGACTATTATGGGCGTAATTTCAAAAGAAAGGATTCATACCTTTTGATCAAGGAAGGAATCAGAATAAGCATCTTGTGAATCTGAAGAAGTGGTTATTGATTCTTTTTTTCCATGAGGATATGAGAAGAATTTCTCCGTGGGACAGCGGCTTATAGATAGTCGCTCCAACAATGGGAACTCTATAATATCATCCGTCCCATCATCTCTTCCTTCTTCATATACAATCACGGCATTCATATTCGGACAATCCTCCACTTCAATCACTCTAATTTCTCTAAGACATTTAGCCACAGACACCGAAAAGAGAAATGAAAACCCTGTATTGTTGATAGAGAGCACCTCCAGATTCCGAAATATTGATATTCCTTGTGATTGTATATCTTGTTTCAGGGTGAGGTTGGTTAATTTGTCCGAGGAACTCTTGGGAAGCTCACCATGCCAAATGCCTCGCCCAGCAATGGCGAGCCCGAGCCCACAGCCACGGCAAGAGGATCCTAGCGATTGGAGTATTAACGTCTCCAACCTTGGTAAACTTATCTGCTCATAAGAGTTGTGCATCAGATCATAACTATGAAAAATTTGACAATTTGGCCTAATCTTACATCGATCTATCTAATGTGGTGAATGATAGAATTTTCACCAACGGCCTTACTCTAACAAGTGTAGCTATAAATCATAAAAACAATTTAGCTAATAAAACCAAATAAGAAATCTTCAAAGAAATATTACTACTTGCCCCACAAATCACGTGCCTATGACTATTATGGGCGTAATATCAAAAGAAAGGATTCATACCTTTTGATAAAGGAATGAATCAGAATAAGCATCTTGTGAATCTGAAGAAGTGGTTATTGATTCTATTTTTCCATGAGGATATGAGAAGAATTTCTCCGTGGGACAGCGGCTTATAGATAGTAGCTCCAACAACGGGAACTCTATAATATCATCTGTCCCATCATCTCTTCCTTCTTCATATACAATCACGGCATTCATATTCGGACAATCCTCCACTTCAATCTCTCTAAGTTCTCTAAGACATTTAGCCACGACACAGAAAAGAGAAATGACAACCCCGTATTGTTGACAGAGAGCACCTCCAGATTCCGTAATATTGATATTCCTTGTGATTGTAAATCTTGTTTCAGGGTGAGGTTGGCTAATTTGTCGAGGAACTCTTGGGAAGCTCACCATGCCAAATGCCTCGCCCGGCAATGGCAAGGCCGAGCCCACAGCCACGGCAAGAGGATTCTAGCGACTCGAGTATTAACGTCTCCAACCTTGGTAAACTTATCTGCTCATAAGAGTTGTGCATCAGATCATAACTATGAAAATTTTGACAATTTGGCCTAATCTTACACCGATCTATCTAATGTGGTGGAGGATAGAATTTTCACCAACGGCCTTACTCTAACAAGTGTAGCTATAAATTATAAAAACAATTTAGCTAATAAAACCAAATAAGAAATCTTCAAAGAAATATTACTACTTGCCCCACAAATCACAAGCCTATGACTATTATGGGCGTAATTTCAAAAGAAAGGATTCGTACCTTTTGATCAAGGAAGGAATCAGAATAAGCATCTTGTGAATTTGAAGCAGTGGTTATTGACTCTTTTTTTCCATGAGGATATGAGAAGAATTTCTTCGTGGGACAACGGCTTATAGATAGTCGCTCCAACAACGGGAACTCTATAATATCATCTGTCCCATCATCTCTTCCTTCTTCATCAACAATCACAGCATTCATATTCGGACAATCCCGCACTTTGATCTCTCTAAGTTCTCTAAGACATTTAGCAATAGACACCGAAAAGAGAAATGACAACCCCGTATTGTTGATAGAGAGCTTCTTCAGATTTCGAAATATCGACATTCCTTGTGATTGCAAATCTTGTTTCGGGGTGAGGTTGGCTAATTTGTCCGAGGAACTCTTGCAAAGCTCACTATGCCAAATGCCTCGCCCAGCAATGGCGAGGCCGAGCCCATAGCCACGGCAAGAGGATTCCAGCGACTCGAGTATTAACATCTCCAACCTTGGTAAACTTATCTGCTCATAAGAATTGTGCATGAGATCATAACTATGAAAAATTTGACAATTTGGCCTAATCTTACACCGATCTATCTAATGTGGTGGAGGATAGAATTTTCACCAACGGCCTTACTCTAACAAATGTAGCTATAAATTATAAAAACAATTTAGCTAATAAAACCAAATAAGAAATCTTCAAAGAAATATTACTACTTGTCCCACAAATCACGTCCCTATGACTATTATGGGCATAATATCAAAAGAAAGGATTCATACCTTTTGATCAAGGAAGGAATCAGAATAACCATCTTGTGAATCTGAAGAAGTGGTTATTGTTTCTTTTTTTCCATGTGGATATGAGAAGAATTTCTCCGTGGGACAGCGGCTTATAGATAGTCGCTCCAACAACGGGAACTCTATAATATCATCTGTCCCATCATCTCTTCCTTCTTCATATACAATCACCGTATTCATATTCGGACAATCCTCCACTTCAATCTCTCTAAGTTCTCTCAGACATTTAGCCACCGACACCGAAAAGAGAAATGACAACCCCGTATTGTTGATAGAGAGCACCTCCAGATTCCGAAATATTGATATTCCTTGTAATTGCAAATCTTGTTTCGGGGTGAGGTTGGCTAATTTGTCAGAGGAACTCTTGGGAAGCTCACTATGCCAAATGCCTCGCCCAACAATGGCAAGGCCGAGCCCACAGCCACGGCAAGAGGATCCTAGCGACTGGAGTATTAACGTCTCCAACCTTGGTAAACTTATCTGCTCATAAGAGTTGTGCATCAGATCATAACTATGAAAAATTTGACAATTTGGCCTAATCTTACACCGATCTATCTAATGTGGTGGAGGATAGAATTTTCACCAACGGCCTTACTCTAACAAGTGTAGCTATAAATTATAAAAACAATTTAGCTAATAAAACCAAATAAGAAATCTTCAAAGAAATATTACTACTTGCCCCACAAATCACGTGCCTATGACTATTATGGGCGTAATATCAAAAGAAAGGATTCATACCTTTTGATCAAGGAAGGAATTAGAAGAAGCATCTTGTGAATCTGAAGAAGTGGTTATTGATTCCTTTTTTCCATGTGTATATGAGAAGAATTTCTCCGTGGGACTGCGGCTTATAAATAGTCGCTCCAACAACGGGAACTCTATAATATCATCTGTCCCATCATCTCTTCCTTCTTCATATACAATCACCGCATTCATATTCGGACAATCCTCCACTTCAATCTCTCTAAGTTCTCTAAGATATTTAGCCACAGACACCGAAAAGAGAAATGACAACCCCGTATTGTTGATGAAGAGTTTCTTCAGATTTCGAAATATCGACATTCCTTTTGATTGCAAATCTTGTTTCAAGGTGGGGTTGGCCAATTTGTCGGAGGAACTCTTGGGAAGCTCACTATGCCAAATGCCTCGCCCAGCAATGGTGAGGCCGAGCCCACAGCCACGGCAAGAGGATCCTAGCGACTCGAGTATTAACATCTCCAACCTTGGTAAACTTATCTGCTCATAAGAGTTGTGCATCAGATCATAACTATGAAAATTTTGACAATTTGGCCTAATCTTATACCGATCTATCTAATGTGGTGGAGGATAGAATTTTCACCAACGGCCTTACTCTAACAAGTGTAGCTATAAATTATAAAAACAATTTAGCTAATAAAACCAAATAAGAAATCTTCAAAGAAATATTACTACTTGCCCCACAAATCACAAGCCTATGACTATTATGGGTGTAATTTCAAAAGAAAGGATTCGTACCTTTTGATCAAGGAAGGAATCAGAATAAGCATCTTGTGAATCTGAAGCAGCGGTTATTGACTCTTTTTTTCCATGTGTATATGAGAAGAATTTCTCCGTGGGACAGCGGCTTATAGATAGTCGCTCCAACAACGGGAACACTATAATATCATCTGTCCCATCATCTCTTCCTTCTTCATCCACAATCACTGCATTCATATTCGGACAATCCTCCACTTCAATCTCTCTAATTTCTCTAAGACATTTAGCCACAGACACCGAAAAGAGAAATGACAACCCCGTTTTGTTAATAGAGAGCACCTTCAGATTCCGAAATATCGACATTCCTTGTGATTGCAAATCTTGTTTCGGGGTGAGGTTGGCTAATTTGTCGAGGAACTTTTGGGAAGCTCACTATGCCAAATGCCTCGCCCAGCAATGGCGAGGCCGAGCCCACAGCCACGGCAAGAGGATTCTAGCGACTCGAGTATTAACATCTCCAACCTTGGTAAACTTATCTGCTCATAAGAATTGTGCATCAAATCATAACTATGAAAAATTTGACAATTTGGCCTAATCTTACACCGATCTATCTAATGTGGTGGAGGATAGAATTTTCACCAACGGCCTTACTCTAACAAGTGTAGCTATAAATTATAAAAACAATTTAGCTAATAAAACCAAATAAGAAATCTTCAAAGAAATATTACTACTTGCCCCACAAATCACGTGCCTATGACTATTATGGGCGTAATATCAAAAGAAAGGATTCATACCTTTTGATTAAGGAATGAATCAGAATAAGCATCTTGTGAATCTGAAGAAGTGGTTATTGATTCTTTTTTTCCATGAGGATATGAGAAGAATTTCTCCGTGGGACAGCGGCTTATGGATAGTCGCTCCAACAACGGGAACTCTATAATATCATCTGTCCCATCATCTCTTCCTTCTTCATATACAATCACCGCATTCATATTCGGACAATCCTCCACTTCAATCTCTCTAAGTTCTCTAAGACATTTAGCCACAGACACCGAAAAGAGAAATGACAACCCCGTATTGTTTATGAAGAGCTTCTTCAGATTTCGAAATATCGACATTCCTTGTGATTGCAAATCTTGTTTCGAGGTGGGGTTGTCTAATTTGTCGGAGGAACTCTTGGGAAGCTCACTATGCCAAATGCCTCGCCCAGCAATGGCGAGGCCGAGCCCACAGCCACGGCAAGAGGATCCTAGCGACTGGAGTATTAACATCTCTAACCTTGGTAAACTTATCTGCTCATAAGAGTTGTGCATCAGATCATAACTATGAAAAATTTGACAATTTGGCCTAATCTTACACCGATCTATCTAATGTGGTGGAGGATAGAATTTTCACCAATGGCCTTACTCTAACAAGTGTAGCTATAAATTATTAAAACAATTTAGCTAATAAAACCAAATAAGAAATCTTCAAAGAAATATTACTACTTGCCCCACAAATCACGTGCCTATGACTATTATGGGCGTAATATCAAAAGAAAGGATTCATACCTTTTGATCAAGGAAGGAATCAAAATAAGCATCTTGTGAATATGAAGAAGTGGTTATTGATTCTTTTTTTCCATGTGTATATGAGAAGAATTTCTCCGTGGGACAGCGGCTTATAGATAGTCGCTCCAACAACGGGAACTCTATAATATCATCTGTCCCATCATCTCTTCCTTCTTCATATACAATCACGGCATTCATATTCGGACAATCCTCCACTTCAATCTCTCTAAGTTCTCTAAGACATTTAGCCACAGACACCGAAAAGAGAAATGACAACCCCGTATTGTTGACAGAGAGCACCTCCAGATTCCGAAATATTGATATTCCTTGTGATTGTAAATCTTGTTTCAGGGTGAGGTTGGCTAATTTGTCAGAGGAACTCTTGGGAAGCTCACCATGCCAAATGCCTCGCCCAGCAATGGCAAGGCCGAGCTCACAGCCACGGCAAGAGGATTCTAGCGACTCGAGTATTAACGTCTCCAACCTTGGTAAACTTATCTGCTCATAAGAGTTGTGCATCAGATCATAACTATGAAAATTTTGACAATTTGGCCTAATCTTACACCGATCTATCTAATGTGGTGGAGGATAGAATTTTCACCAACGGCCTTACTCTAACAAGTGTAGCTATAAATTATAAAAACAATTTAGCTAATAAAACCAAATAAGAAATCTTCAAAGAAATATTACTACTTGCCCCACAAATCACGTGCCTATGACTATTGTGGGCGTAATATCAAAAGAAAGGATTCATACCTTTTGATCAAGGAAGGAATCAGAATAAGCATCTTGTGAATCTGAAGAAGTGGTTATTGATTCTTTTTTTTCCATGTGTATATGAGAAGAATTTCTCCGTGGGACAGCGGCTTATAGATAGTCGCTCCAACAACGGGAACTCTATAATATCATCTGTCCCATCATCTCTTCCTTTTTCATATACAATCACGGCATTCATATTCGGACAATCCTCCACTTCAATCTCTCTAAGTTCTCTAAGACATTTAGCCACAGACACCGAAAAGAGAAATGACAACCCCGTATTGTTGACAGAGAGCACCTCCAGATTCCGTAATATTTTTTTTTTTTTGGTAAAGTAGATTCCGTAATATTGATATTCCTTGTGATTGTAAATCTTGTTTCAGGGTGAGGTTGGCTAATTTGTCAGAGGAACTCTTGGGAAGCTCACCATGCCAAATGCCTCGCCCAGCAATGGCAAGGCCGAGCCCACAGCCACGGCAAGAGGATTCTAGCGACTCGAGTATTAACGTCTCCAACCTTGGTAAACTTATCTGCTCATAAGAGTTGTGCATCAGATCATAACTATGAAAATTTTGACAATTTGGCCTAATCTTACACCGATCTATCTAATGTGGTGGAGGATAGAATTTTCACCAACGGCCTTACTCTAACAAGTGTAGCTATAAATTATATAAATTATAAAAACAATTTAGCTAATAAAACCAAATAAGAAATCTTCAAAAAAATATTACTACTTGTCCCACAAATCACGTGCCTATGACTATTATGGGCGTAATATCAAAAGAAATGATTCATACCTTTTGATCAAGGAAGGAATCAGAATAAGCATCTTGTGAATCTGAAGAAGTGGTTATTGATTCTTTTTTTCCATGAGGATATGAGAAGAATTTCTCCGCGGGACAGCGGCTTATAGATAATCGCTCCAACAACGGGAACTCTATAATATCATCTGTCCCATCATCTCTTCCTTCTTCATATACAATCACCGCATTCATATTCGGACAATCCTCCACTTCAATCTCTCTAAGTTCTCTAAGACATTTAGCCATAGACACCGAAAAGAGAAATGACAACCCCGTATTGTTGACAGAGAGCTTCTTCAAGTTTTGAAGTATTGATATTCCTTGTAGTTGTACATCTTGTTTCCACATGTGTCGTAGGTTCGGCAACTTAGATAATGCCAATGTACTTAGCTGAGAGAGAATCTTGACTTCTTTGATGACTTTTAGCTCCTCTAGATCGAAAACTACTTCTACAGATGGAGTGCTTGCAATTTCCATCGACTCCAAATTCGGCAACTTCAATATCCAATCCTTCAAAATAATCGACGTGGATTTAGACTCCTCTATCTTTAGCAATTTCAGATTGTTGTATTCAAATGAAGGTTCGCTATAGAGTGTCTTTTCTAGGCCAAGGAGTCCAACCATTACCAGGGATTCCAAGCGAGGCAATGAAACCTAACAAAGCACCATAATGAAACTCATTAAAAGTGAGTTTCTTACAAGTAAGCTATTTTCAGGAAATTGCTGTTAGACTTTTCATGGATACAGGAAATTGACTGAAACTCTTGGGCTAAAATACAGAAATACTCTTCTGTGAAAAGGGATCATTTTCATAAGGATATACTCACCACTGTCATGCCGCAAATGCAGCACTACGGCACAATTCTCTCTCTCTCAACTGTCATCATATTTTTTAACTTTTCTTTAGCTGATCTTCAAATCTATGACCATAATTTTTTATCTTTTCTTTTGAAATTATTTACCAATCTTCAAAACAACTACCATAATTTGGTTATCTTTTCTTTTGTTTTTTCCACTTTGAACTTAAAATTGACAACAAAATCATATCAAAGTTCAATTTTCATAATTTTTTTTGTTAACTTATTGGTTTTCATTAAGAACAAGTAAATATTACTTTTTCGGGCTTGTTTCCATTAATGACCCATAACAGTTTTTTTCTTTTGTAAATTTTTGTGCTTCGTCAATAAACATCATAAACATTTTTCAAATTGCATTCTCGATAGAACCAAATACAGAAAAACAATTCATTTTCTAGAAAAAACAATTCACCCAGAAAACCTTTTTCAACAATAATGAATTTTCAATGAAACAAATGGACATTGAATACATAAATGGACTCGGTGTCTCTCAAGAAAGTCAAAAACTTAATTTTATTCGAAAATCAATTGATCAGAGGGCGGAATGTGTATATTTTTTGTCGTGCCTGAAAGAATGGAGAAGGAAATATCCCCTTAGTAGCTGAAGAAAGGGATGACGGATGCATAACAACGTTGACACAGTGAGGTCGTCATGACGTGTTGGAATCAATTGCAACTTGTATGTAGGTGAAACATCAATTAGGTGGACTTTCTTTGTTATGTGGCTCTTGGTTCACCTTCCATTTATTTAATCTCACTTTCTTCATTTCAAGATTGTTGAATTTTGTTCACTTGTACCAATTATTTAATGAATAACGACAACAAATATTCATTGACTCCAAACTTGGCAGCTTGAGTATCCGATCTTTTGGAATACTCAACATGGATTTAGACTCTTCTATCCTTAGCGATTTCATATCGCTGTATTTTATTGAGGGTTCACCGTAGAGTATCTTTTTTGGGGCAAGGAATCCAACCAGTACTAGGGATTCCAAGTGAGGCAATGAAACCTAACAAAGCGCCACAATGAGACTCATTAAAGGTGAGTTTGTTACAACTCAAGCTATTTTCACGAGAAAATAAGCGAAACTCTCGGGCTAAAAAAGAATTTCTTTTCTGTGAACAGCAAAATCATTTTCATGATGATATCTTCAGCACTATCATGCTGCTAGCGCCACACAACTGCAGAGTCATGTTGTCATGGCGACATTGGCAACTTGGCATGACATGTTGGAATCAGTTACAAAATTGCATGTTAGGTGGGACATGAATTATCGAGACTTTCTTTATTACGTGGCTTCTCGCTTGCCATCCATTTATTGAATCTCTGGACGTCACTTTCTTCATTTTGAAATTATTGAATTTTATTTATTCATTCAAGATTCATTCTTGCTTTCATTCATTCAGCACACTACTATTTTTTTCAACTCATTAAAAATGTTATATAAATAATAAATTAGTCACAGTAGAAACACTAGTTACCGGTCCAATTATCTACCGTTGAAAAATTTTTAAAAATAAAAATAAAAAATAAGTCGTGGAAAGCAGCTTCCCTCTCATTATAATATGACCCGTGTTCTATTTGAGATGATTTTTCATTTGTAAATCAAAACGCAAATAAAATTGTACGAATAATCAAAGTTAAAATGCAATATGTACTAACGTTGAGTGAACACCAATATCATCTCATCCTAATAGGACAAATTGACAGAGGGAATCAAAGGGATATTGTTACCTGCCCTAGCAGACCGAGTATCTATGGTTATTATGGGTAAAATCTCAAGAGAAGGGATGTTTACCTTTCCATCGAAGAAGGAATCTGAATAAGTATTCTGTAAATCTGAAGTAGTGGTTATCGACTCTATCCCTTCATCTCCTCCTCCTCCATCCACAGCCCCTGCCTGAAAGAATATGAATGGACCCAAAGTGTAAGAATGGGATTATTGCTTTTAAAAACCTCGAAAACTTAATAGATCAATATAAAATATTTAAAACTCAATTGAATGGAGAGCGAAAGCTTAAGATCTTCCGTCCTGCCTGAAAAAATGGAGAAGAAAATGTCCCCAAAATAGCTGAAATTGACACAATTATGTTGGCGTGATGTGTTGGAATCAGTTCCAACTTGCATGAAGTTGGGACGTGAATTATGTTGACTTCTTTGTTACATGGCTCTCCGTTCGTCTTCCATTAATTTAATCTTTGGAGGTTGCTTCATTCATTTTGAAATTATTTTATTTCGTTCATTCTTAGAAGGTTCATTCGTTCAATACACTATTTCTTCTACTCATTAGAAATTTTATATGAGTAATACATTAGTCATATTAGAAAACCTTGAGCCCAATTAATTAGTGCAATTATTTAAAATTGACAAAATAATAGAAATAAAAAAGCAGTCGTAGATACAGGCTTCCCTCGACCTATAGTTGAATGTGAATAAAAATGTGCAGTTTGTGAATGAAACTTATACCCTCTCAATGTGACAAACTGACACGGGATAAAATGAAGAAGTTACCTGAATTGGAGCACCTTCTGATGTAATTTCAGCTCCTGTGCAAAAACTCGTCATATTTGGTAACTCAATCAAACACAAGCAATGTAGGTAAGGCAACTCAACTCTGTAATTGATAGAGACTATATCTTTTCTTGCAATGGCTTGCATTGAGTTACAATTCCGTACATCAATCTCTTCTAAATGTACAAGATTTTGCATTTTTGAAAGACTCCACAAGTATTCCAATCGGTTGCACTTGTAGACACTCATAGCTTTTAGTTTGCTGAAGCACTCTCCTGCGATGTGGCCATGGCATATCTTCTCCAGATTAATAAGATTCTAGAGGAACAAAGACTCTAAAATCGTAAAAGCACTATTGGATGAACTGGCAATATACTTTACTGATGGACTGTTCTTAATGTCAAGATGCTTCAGTTGTGGAAATCCTTGAATGAACAACTCGTGAGCATTCGCAAACTTTCCCAATCCATCCAAAAGCAAGTATTGAGTCTTCCTGAGAGTTTTCTGGACCCATTTTTTTGAAAGAATACTATCTTGCCCTTCCAATTTGATCTTCATGGTTCTCAAACCTTTAAATTTCCTTCCGTCAACATCTCCTATGTCGATCCAAAAATAGGTCAAGTTCTCAAATGGCAGGTCATCAACTTCCAAGAGTATGATGGGATCACGAATCGATATTTCCAGAGAATTTATCTTTGTCATGCTCTTCAACTCGGCAAGCCTAGCATTACACAATTCCAGTGGTTTTCCATTTTTGCCCATCCATCGATCAAAGCTTCCCTTCATATGTAACTCTTCTAATTTGATTAAGCGTTTTAGGACACCAAGCTCGATTCTCTCAAGCTCTTTGCAGTCGCTTAGATTCAACAATCTCAAATTTGTAAGTTCCCCCATTTCTTTAGGTAGCCTATCAATTGTGGACCTTGCGAAGTTGAGAATCTGCAATGCTTTGAGTTTGCCAATAATTGCCACATCCTTCACATTGCATTTGTATAAATATAAAGACCGGAGGTTCCCGAGGATTTCGATTGAGGGAGGTAAATTGGTGATATGCATGAAGCGAAGATATAGGACTTGGAGCTCCTTCATGCCCTTGAAATCTAATAGTCCCGAGCAATCACCCATATCATGTTGATGTTCTTCTCTCCAGTCCCAGAATTTTGGCATAGACAGCATAAGTATCTTCAAGCTCGAAAACTGACACATCATTAGTTCAGCAAGCCTATCTCTACCAACATCATCTAGGCATATTGCCCAGCATTTCTCAAGCTTTTCCTTTGATGATGAGGCATAATTGCTACTCATCATAAAGGAATTCTGATCTCTAAAAGGAGTTGAAACGACCACCTCGCTGTAAAGATCATGTATGGTCACTTCGTCCTTATCATCGCCAACATCCAGCAACAAACAAGCAGAACGGAGTTCATTCAGCATATTATTCAATCTATCCCTCGAATCTTGTATCGTCTTATTAAATCTTTCAAACAAGCCCAACCCCATGGCTAGTACAAACAGAAGTTCGACTCGAATGCTCCCACCAATAAGACCACAAAGCAAGAATAAGTACTTTGCGTCCATACTCTTCAAATGGTCATAACTCAACCTCACTATCGTTTCTTTTTTTTCTTTATTTGAATCATCTATTTCTATCAGCGCGTTTCTCCATGCGGACTCATCGCTAGATTTCAAAGTGGTTGCAACAGAGATAATCAAAAGAGGCAAACCTGCGAGCTTCTTGACCACTTGATCTGCTGTTGATTTCAATTCCTCATTGTCTTTGAGCTTGTCGCCGACCTTGTTTTCAAATAGCTTGAAAGCTTCGCCGTCCGTTAAACCTTGAAGAAGAAATGTTTGATCGGCACCCATCTCTTGCTCCACCACATTTTTAAATCTTGACGTGAGCAACAACTTGCATTTGTTGCTCACGTCTCCCAAAGGAATTCCAACCACCTCCAAATCAAGTTTTACCCACAGGTTGTCAAATATTATGAGAACCTTCTCATCCGGATTACTCTTCAATCTCTTCGACAGAACATCTGCTTTTCCCTGTGGGCTTTGCTTGTCCTTCAGATCCAGACTCAAGGCGTCAGCGATCTGGTCTCTGATATTATTCAAGTCTGGAATCTGCGAAACTTCCACTTTGACGATCATGTGGAACGGTCTCCCCGCTTCTCTGAGTTTCTTCTCAACTTCCTTCAACAGCGTAGTCTTCCCCACGCCGCCAGGCCCGTAGACTCCAATCACTTTTAGCTTCTCATCATCCAGAGCTTTCATTACGCTTTGAAAGATGGAAGCTCGCGAATCGGTGATAGTGTCGCCCCCATCACCGGCCGACGAGTTCACATCGGAAGCACCGCCAACAAGCCCCGGTGGAGGATTCTCGAAGTCAACCTTCTCGAATTGACCCCCTGCAATGAGTGCGTGGATTTCCTTGACCGTCCTGCTCGCCTTTTTGCCGAGATGATATCGCTCCTTTGGGTTGGGAAGCCACCCATAGAAGCAGCTTTTCTTAGCTTTTTCGTCATAATCCAGCACGTCACGCACCTTGTTAGCGACGGCATCCACTTCGTTCACCCATCTCGCCACCATGGGTTTGATGGGCTTCATGTTGTTTCGAGCTTCATCGATGGAATGCTGCACCTGATCCCTCGTGTCACCCAGCTTCTCAACTTCACCGTTAAGTTGGCGAACGTAGCGGTCGCAGAATATTACGTAGCTGCAGTGCCGACCGACCGGAGCCACCAGGCACTTTGCCACTTCGACAGCTACAGGCACACCAATATCCGCCATTTTCCCCCCGTTTCGACTTCTTCTACCTTTCTGGCTTTCTTTCCTTCCTCTTTGCGGAGAAACGAGCGTTGAGAATTTATATATTCCGAGGAAGGCGAAACTGAGGGAACCCGGGAACGACAATGACTGAAGAAGGGGAAGGATTCAATACGATGCACACGCGGCGGTTCCAACAAAAAGAACAGCCGCAGAAGATCAGGTGAAAGAGAGGATTTCTAGAGCAAGGAAGAAATCATTTAGACGATGCAATGGTGGTCGGAGAAAGCGGCACGAAGCGTTAATTTATACATGTGGCGTTACTAGATTGATGTTCCCTAAGATGCCCCTCGCGTCCTCCATTGCTTGACCTTAAGGATGCTGATTTAAAACAAGTGGGACCCCACTCCGCCATTTCTTTTTGGAATAAAATTACCTTCGGACCCCACCGCTTGAGGAATGCGAGAATCGTCCAGCTGTCCACCGCCATCGCCGTCCATCAATCATCAGCAGCTCCGAGGCTAGCCCGCGGTCGGTCGGTCGGTCGCTCGCCACTGTAGCCAGCACCAGTCAAGAAGGACGAAAAGCCAAAACAATTAAAAATTAAAAATTAAAAATTAAAAAAAGAAAAAGAAAAAGAAAGAAAGAAAGAAAGAAAGGAGTGGGGGTAGTAAGAGTGTGAGACATAAGAGGGTCCCTCGTTTATTTTAGAAGATTTTTTTCCCCTAAAGAAAATGTTTTCCTCAATGGGTTTATTTTCTGGAAATAAATGGAGTCTTAATTTTACAAAGATTAATAAGCATAATCATCCATTATTTCTGAGAACCTCACTTTGACAATTCTAAAAAAACCCAATTTCATTGATTAATTACATCTCATTAAGTGTACTAATGAATATAAAGTGTATTTGTATGTAAATATGCATGTTAAGGGGATCGTTGACTCCATGTTAGCGTGGCATGGACTTGATAACGTGAGCTTATTTTAGGGATTATGCGGATCTCACGTTAATTAATGGTCAAGCTTGACTTCTCTCTGGGACCTCTCTCTGCTAATAACTCCCCATAATGACCGTCTTTTCAATTCTTTGCAAAAATAATGAAATAATTCACGCTTCTTATTGCAAATTCCCAATCTGTACGTGCATCTCCCTCCCTAACACTTGCCAACAACGTGTCCACCATTGTTGCTCTAATGCTGCTGTTCTCTCTCTCTCTCTCTCTCTCTCTCTCTCTCTAAAACGCAAAGGAGGAGGAAGATAGAATCATATAATAATTTTATTGTTGAGTTTTGGTCTTTTGAGCATGTTGAGCGTGCTTAATATGTACAAAAGCTTATGAAAGACAGAGACTATTAAGAATCATCATCCAAGAGAGTTGAGAGTGTGAGAAAACTCATTTCTTGTGATCGATTCTTGTGATACTCCATGATTGAGGAACACTTATGAGTGAGTGTAATTGAGGGGTTGTAATCCATTTTTCGCTGATTATTATGAAACCATCTTGTTAACACTCCCCATAAAGTAGGTTTTACCATCGGACAATGTAAATCCGTTGTGTTTAGGTTTTATTTATGCAATTTATTTCTTACTTAAATCATTTCCTTTTGTTCACATTTCCACATTAGTCGTAACAAACTACTATCAAAGACTGGGGTAGCTGTTAATTGATTGTTCTCGGTATTTTGTCTGTTTTTCATTATTGCTATGGCTTCTAAGAAGTTCGAGTTGGAGAAATTCATTGGTAGGAATAATGTTATTCTATGTGGCTCATTAAGATGTCCGTGTTGTTGGAGACATGGGGTTTGGATTTGGTGTTGGAGGGAGATGATGACTTTGAAGAAGAAAAGAATAATTTGAATAATTTGAGGAATAATCCCTATGCTGAAGGAAAAGAATCCTAAGCCAAGTATCTGAACTAAAGGATGAGAAAAAAATCCTCAACCATCTCATCATTTCTTCACTTTGGAACCTTTAAATAAAGGGAAAAATAATCCTCTATCGTAGAAGCCAAGTATCTGAACTAAAAGATGGGATATTGGAAGATGAGGAAAAAAATCCTCAACCATCTCATCTTTTCTTCACTTAAAAACCTTTAAATAAAGTGAAAAAGAATACTCAAGATAGTCTATATGGGTCACTACGATGTCCGCGTTACTAGAGACATGGGGTTTGGATCTATCGTTGGAGGGAGATGAAGACTTTGAAGAAGAAAAGAATAGTTTGAATAATTTGAGGAAGAATCCGTACGCTAGGGAAAAGAATCCTCTATCATGGAAGCCAAGCATCTGAACTCAAGGATGAGAAAAAATTCCTCAACTATCTCATCATTTCTTCACTTTGGAACCTTTAAATAAAAGGAAAAATAATCCTCTATCATAGAAGCCAAGTATTTGAACTGAAAGATGTTAAAAAATCATCAACCATCTCATCTTGTCTTCACTTTAAAACCTTTAAAAAAAAGTGAAAGAATACTCAAAATAGTCTATATGGGTCACTACGATGTCCGAGTTGCTGGAGACATGGGGTTTGGATCTAGCGTTGGAGGGAGATGATGACTTTGAAGAAGAAAAGAATAATTTGAATAATTTGAGGAAGAATCCCTATGCTGAAGGAAAAGAATCCTCTATCATGAAAGCAAAGCATTTGAACTCAAGGATGAGAAAAAATTCCTCAACCACCTCATCATTTCTTCACTTTGGAACCTTCAAATAAAGGGAAAAATTAATCCTCTATCATAGAAGCCAAGTATCTGAACTGAAAGATGAGAAAAAAATCCTCAACCATCTCATCTTTTCTTCACTTTAAAATATTTCAAAAAAGTGAAAGAATACTCAAAATAGTCTATATGGGTCACTACGATGTCCAAGTTGCTGGAGACATGGGGTTTGGATCTAGCGTTGGAGGGAGATGATGACTTTGAAGAAGAAAAGAATAATTTGAATAATTTGAGGAAGAATCCCTATGCTGGAGAAAAATAATCCTCTATCATGGAAGCCAAGCATCTAAACTTAAGGATGAGAAAAAATTCCTCAACCATCTCATCTTTTCTTCACTTTGGAACATTTAAATAAAGGGAAAAATAATACTCTATCATAGAAGCCAAGTATCTGAACGGAAAGATGAGAAAAAATCCTCAACCATCTCATCTTTTCTTCACTTTAAAACCTTTTAAAAAGTGAAAAGGAATACTCAAAATAGGAAAAGAAAAATATGAAAGAATCATCCTGCACTGGAGAAATCTCTTCCACCGCATTTTATGGGACTTCAATCCCAAGTCATTTTAAATGGGTCAATATTTGATCAACATATACTAGGTCCTATTCAACTAGATTTTCCCAATTTTTTGGCCCATATCTCCCATTGATCAAGAATTATCTCTCTGGCCTTTGATAAGTAAAGATTTAATACAACAAAAAATATAGTGTCTTGTACTTTGTTCATGATGACATGATATTTTTCTTAAAATATTAAGGTAAATATGTTTGAAATATCTACAAGACAACTGGAAAACGTGTGGTACATCACGCAAGTGCATGTTCCTACTTTCACTTTCCTTCTAAGGGAAAATGAAACAAAAAGAGTCCCTAAACTTTGATTTAATATGCAATGTTGCTTATGAACTTGTAATTTGTTAGATGTGGTCTTTGAACTTCTGTAAATGTTCAACGTAGTCCCCAAACTCTAGACTATTAACAAAGGTTTAATCTAATTTCTAAACTATATCAAATTGTTTAATGTCGTCCTTTCATTAATTAAAGTTAACGAAATATGCTTATTTGACTTCCATTCCATTAATTCTGAATTGTAGACCAAAAAGTATATACATGGATCATCCACATAAGATATTTATCTCAAATTAACAAAATACATTTGCACATGAGATATTTGAAGTCCCTAATTTGTTTTTCCCTTTTCTAAACGAGAAATATAATAAGGCAGATATATTGACTCATCATTTTTAACAATTCAACTCTACATATTATAATCCGTGTCATCATATTGTTGTTTGAACAAACATAATGACTATACTGAATATTTACCAATAGTTCAAAGATCACCTTAAACAAATTAGAAGTTTAGAGATTACATTAAACATTTATCAAAAGTTTATGGACCACATAAACAAATTAAAGTTTGAAGATGACATTGCACATTGAACCAAAGTTCAGAGATGATTTATTGTCCATTGCACTTCGCTACTTTCACAAAGACTATTAAGAAGCACGATGTAGCCCCACCTGTGCCTTCAAACCTTCTGATCGCCTTTCAAGCTTGCCATTAGAAAAATCTATTGACCTCAAAAACTATTGGATGCTCGATAACTTCACTTGGGGAGATTGTGAAAGAGAGTTTAAGTCCGAGCTTCTCAACATATCTAATTTTGGGTCAACTAGGATATATTAACTATCCTACCAATTTTCCAATGTAGAATTTTTTTAACACACTTGCATGTGTTTCTCATCAATCTCCCCTCATGTATGACTTCAATAATAGGTCTATTCTACCCTAATTCAAACATGAATCTCCACTTTGTTGCGTGTGAGGGCCGCAACAACAGCAATGTCCACCTTCATCACAAACTGCTGTTGAGACTACTGTGCTACGCCACGATGCTAGGCTGCCTGGAAACCGCTGGTCATGAGATTTCTTCCTTGAGATATTCACTAAACACTGATACACATTAATTTCCTTAAGATATTTACCAAACATTAATACACATTGGGGGTCCAGAGAGATTGTCAAGAGAGAATCCAAATCTAAGCCTATCAACATATTCAGTTGAACTTCAAAAATTTAAATCAATAAGTTATAGACCAACTATGATATAACTACTCACATCACGTCAATCTTTGATGTGTAACTTTCTAATACAACTCACATTTGTATCTTGACAAACATCTAGCCTAACCTACAAATGACATATAGAAAAATAAATATGCTTGTGTATCGATTTCTCAAACAGTCATTATGCATGACAAGAAGAAACTAGTATATTTCTCCATGAGGTGCAACCGTGATGGCAAATGACATAACTCAAGATCGAATCATGCTATCACCGATTGAAAAAATAGTTGGCCAGGGACCAAAAAGGAAAAAATCGAAGAAGTTGATAACCAAATCCTTCAGCAAGCTTTGAGTCTTTTTTATAGAATTGCAATTTTCAAAGTAACCGTCGGAGAGTCTTCAGGGTGGTCGAAGTGCCGTTGGACGCAAGAGCACAATCGCCGGCCTGCAGACTGACCACGCAATTGGCAAAATCTTGTACTCCGCTGATAAAAAATAAATAGGCCCATTTCTTCGTACTATAATTGCCTTTGGGCTCTACTTCCTCCAAAATGCTAGAGCCGCCGTTGAACTGTCCCGCACTATTATCTTCTATCGAAGCGCATCCACATTGGACAAAAGGTAGCTGCCTATTTGGCATCGAGACTGCCCCCCCTCCCTGCTACGTAGCTTATCTGCACGTAGAATTTTTATGATTAAGATGTGGGTTCTTTAGGCCATGAGAACAATTGATAGGATCTAACGCCGACAACAAGAAAGACGTCATTAGTAAGGAAAATTGTTGTCAAGTTAAAACCAAGGCTCATCATCTAGGATGCTATAATCAAGCATTTAGGTCATTACGTTAAAACCGGGTGGCAGCATTTGCAACTAAAAGCGACATGGTTTCATGCGCAAATCTTAGCTTCACGCATAGACACATGAATTCATCTTGATTTATTAATTTATGGTTTATGAAGCAAGGTCACACAATCTAGAGAGAGTGATTCGATGAGCCTATAAAAGTCTTGGCTGAACAACGGAGAAGTTAATCATGAAAGCTAAAGTGACCTGTTTTGCCTCATCAGTCAAGGCCACGTATATAACATATTGATGCTCATTTTACTCTAAGAGGATCCGAGTCCAGTATGCATAGGCACTTTCTCATCTTCACAGAACTGGAAGTACAAAATAAAAATAGATCGAATGAATGAAGAAGGATCTGATTATTCTAGCAGTCATACATTCTGATAATGTTGAATACAATATGTGGATGTCATTCTTCCGCACACAATCCCCAACCCCAACAGGACATCAAGCTCGGATCTTTCAGCAAGAATAACGCACGAGATGCAAAATTCTGAATTGAAATGAGCTTTGACATTGAAGGAGATAGCTATCCATCCTCGATTCAAAAGAACCAGAATCAAAATAAATCAGGTACCTTGAATGCGGGCGATTTGCTGAGAATGATCCTGCAGAAATGCTGTCTTTGGTCGAGCCCGGGTCCGTGGGATCACGAGACCCACAGGGTACATAATTGGTTAACTAAAAGCTCAACAAACCAACTCTCTCGAGGGTGAGTCTGTTCGATGAATTGAAGATTCCCGAGCGCAAGAATTTGAAGACTCCCGGCCGCAGAATTGACGAATCAAGTTCTAATTGCTTCAATTTTTCCCAAATTTTAAGATCGACGTAGTTAGCTGACATCGATTTATTGTTGACTACCCTGTCAGACCTCTAACGTCGATTTTGGACAGCAATTTGTCATGGATCAAATTCGGGATTCAAGTGAAAGTTGGTGATTTTTTTTACAGAAAAAGAAAGTTTAAATTAGAATTAAAAGTCGATCCAAAATTTGTGTTTTTTTAGGGAATTAGGCCAACATAAGTATTCATGGGTGAGTGTTGATCCCTAGGAGTTGAGACCCTTCGCTAATATGTGTCTAGTGGGACTAACATGTAACCAGCACCATCTGAACATGAGAAATTAACAAGGAACCTAAACAGAGAATATCACTCATCGATGGGCAATATAAAAGACAATTAAACTAAGACAAAATCCATCTAATTCGTGTTTAATCCACAACTTCCAGCACTCAATCAGAATTGTAACAGAGCATACGAGACTGAAAATCATGATCGTTTGATGACTAATTGACATAAAATTGAAGCCATATTTTCCTAGAGGCGCATATGAGTCTACTTGATTAAAATGGCATCAATCCAAGATTAAATTAGTACCAAATCTAAACAAAATCACATAACTTTAATTCTCACAAAATTGGCATGAGATTCACCATATTACTTTCCTAGCATGAACATATATGATCCCATAACCAAACTAGCCTCAAGTTAGAATCAAATGCACACCAAATCAAAAAAATTATTAAAACATGGTCAGCATCCAAGGATCAATTTCCAGTAGAATTTATTTCATCCATGATATAATATCTTTTTTCATGCAAACATGAAATTCACCATAACACAATCTTATATCATTGCACATGCTTACTTGAGTGGAATAGTATCAAATGAAGGATCAATGGACATCAACTCACAGTCGCAACAGTTACCAATAGGCATGTATTGACAAGGTTCCAGCAAATCCAAAGCAAGTTCAAAATGGAATACCTATGATTTTCGATGAAGAAACAGAACTCAACTAGGCCAATATGACAAAAATCGATCAAAAACCTAGAAATGAATGAAATTCTAGTCATGACCTGAATCAAAACAAACACTTTAGTTCGGGAGTTTCATCAAACAGGTGGTATACATTCTAGCCAGGGAGCTTAGATGCAAAAGTAAAGCGACGATTCACATCCATATCATTGCAAAGGAAATGCAGCAAGTTCAAATCATTAACACAGCCTCGATCACAGTCCATTTTCACACAGGTGGTAGCAATAGCTCCCAGCCTCTGCGTCGTCCATAAAGTAATGGAAAACGGAGCACATGCAATTTAATTGAATGGAGAATGATTAGCTATAGCGATTGACCTTGGATATGAGTTAGGAGATAACAGAACCAACGTCAAGGAATGGTATCGTCGAATTAGGCAGTCATGATCGAAGTTCGAGCACTTCGGCATCACAGACCTTCTTCATGGCAGCGGAACCGTTAGCTGATCGGGAAGTGGTGACGACCAGCAACGAAGTGAGAGGAAAGGGTTCAATCGTAATCACCGAGAGAGCGGCTTAGGGATGCTAAAAAATCACCTGAGTCCCTTCTACCAATGCTCTCTGTTCTTGCCCCTTCTCAGCGTGTGTGGTGTGGCAGCGGCCGTGGGTGGATGGAGGGCGACGGAGAGGGCAATGAAGATCAAAGGAATCGGAATCACTGAGAGCTAGAGAGAATTTGCACAGCTCCTTTTGCGTGTGTGAAGGTGCTCTGTTCTTGTTCTGCCCCCTTTGCAGAGTGCACCGAGCCTGAGCTTAAAAGGGTATCGACTCAGATCGTTAGATGTATAGAGAGAAAGGAAGAGAGCCAGAAAATTCTGTCGAGGGCCGCGTGATGGAGAGTGCACGTGGGTCCCACCGAGAATTGCGTATTAGCTCATGCAAATTGATTTTCGATTCGGAGGGTACAACTATGGAATTGTGTATAGAGTTCAAGTAGGTGAAAACCATCGCTGAGTGCATCGGCATTTATCAAAAACTTAAAGCTTGTGACTGATAATGTTTAGCTCATGCTTTTCAGGTTTATGGGAAGAAACCTGTTTTGATCATTTTTATGAGACGAAATTATTATAATTGTAGTTTCGCTAGTATACTTGTTTAGATGTATTTTGTGAAATTCTTTGTTTTTTCTTCTTTTCTTTTTTTTTTTTTTTGTCCGTCTTGTGAAATTCTTGGAAAAGCCTAAAGATCTAGTATGTACAAAACAGTAAAATTGAGTTTTGCACATTAAATGCATTCTTATTTAAGAAAATGATTCTTTTCTTTTCCAAATAAAATTTGAAAAGCTTTGTCAAAAGAAAAGTAAAAGTATATTAGGAAGATTTCTTGGTAATATATTATAATAAAAGTGCTTTTTGCTCACTAATTACATTCATTATTAATGAGTTTAGAGCAAAATTTCTTGTTAATAACAAGTAAATTTGACTTTATGAACAAGAAGATTTTAAGTGTAACTTTCCAATATACTAATTATAAACATTGCATCTCAAAATTCTTAAGTAGTAAATAGCCAACGAGAATGAGAAAATATGAATGCTTATAAATCTAATAAAAAAAAGAATTATTTGTACCTAATAGTCATTTTCAATGAAGAATCACTTGAATATTTCATTTTCTATTTCAAGATTCTCCATGCATGACATGTGATGTCATATAGATACAAATGTAATGTTTCCAGAGAAAATAGATTTCACTGCTTACTAAAGTTTTTTTGGTTCTATCAAATAAAACAAGTAGTAAGATATAAAATTAGAGTTAATGCTGCTTAAAGAATACTGATCTGTTAACATAAATGAACAATTGAGTTGATCTACCTTAAAATTTATAAGCTATTTGATATATATAGAGTGATTTGACACATAAGGCCAAAACAACGTAATTTTGGTCAAATTTATTTTTTAATTCAAATTTAAAAATACAAAAATCCTCCCTTTGAAAGTGAATGTAGCTATGAATCTCTTCCAATATTAATTTGTTTTTTCGATTGTCAGATTGAACAAATCAATTTAATTTTGTTGACAAAACTTGATTAATAATTATGTCGATATTCTTCATAGAAAATCTGTTCAAATCAATTTCATGAGTTCCATTATTTTTATATTATCTTAGAGGTGAAGTCCCTCCGTTAAAAATAAAAAATAAAAATCACTTTTTATTTATTAACAGCTCTATTTACTTCCTCTTCATTAATTCCTCATTTATATGCCATCATTTAATTTCATGATCTCCCCCCCACCCCTCTCTCCATCCCACAAAATTCATTATTTGTGGTTTTGCCTATTAAATTTATATCTAAAGATTCTTCCTACATTAAACACTCATTAGTTGTCTACATTTGTCGATTGCAGTTTTTCTATGAAGAATAGATTGCAGTTTTTCTATGAAGAATAGATTGCAGTTTTTCTATGAAGAATAAACACGATAAGAATGAAGGTTCAATGCGAGGGATTTAGAAAGATCATTGAAATACAGGTGTCATGAGGTTCCGGTTCAAACTTGCCATTCACGGAGATGTAGGTACACATAATATGCATGTCACCAATGGACAACATTAAGCACATTATCACAAGAATGACGGTGAGCATGCTGAATTGGTTGCTATCCTATAAGGAAAGGTTGAAAATATTTAAGCATAGAAAACAAAACGTTAAAGCAATGAGGATGGAGATCTTTGGTCAAAAAATGATCTGTAATGATAAATAAAATTAAATAATGAAAAAAGACAGCACAAGAATGCCGAAATGAATTGGCATGGGCATCCAAATTTTCTAAAGCAAATTGTCGGCGACCCCATTTGGTTTCGGAGCGCATGGACAAGAGATTTAATTGACGACACCATTTGTCTTAAAACGTGCCAAAAACTCAAGCCCCTTAAATCCTCCTCCTCCAGTCACCATGACACGTATTACCATAACTAATTTTCGAAAGCTCCCTCTCGTAAATTGTTGCGACCCTCAAGGAATCTTAGAGGGGCGGGTATACCGATTTGTTGAATTAAAATAAGCGATCCCTTTGTTCGAGGTGCTCACTCTTATTCAATGTGAGTTCTCTTAAATCCCAACTATTGCAATGTTTGAGTTTCAATTGATTAATCAAAGAAATTTTATTTTATTGGAATCGCCACTACTCTATTTAAGGTCAGTTAAAAGCCAAGTGAAGTGCGATAGTACACTTCACTCCAGCAAACCATTGGTCTAAGGTCAGAGGCTTGATTACGCTAATTATCTAATGATCATCCTTTCAATTCCAATTCTCAATCTTTCGAATATATTATTCATGCGATATTTGCCCATTGCATTATCATATACCACTAACTGATATAAATGCATGGGTGCACAATCAACAAGTAACCAATCACAATCAATGCAATAAAAGCAGAGTGTGAGAGAATAAACCCGATACGATGTCAAGTAATGAATATACATGGCCTCATTATTGAGCCCTGGGACAAGAATCCCCGTGAGATAAATCCAAGATTCATTCTATTTCAAAACTATTAAATAAATATCCCCTAATAAATGAAATTCCAAGGAAAAACGTATGACGTATACGCACGAAATGATCCGGTAAAGTAAAGAACCCGGCCTGGGGTCATGGCCACTTATAGAAACTAACCCGGGACACGTTATTTAACTCAGGAGTCGTCCAAAACTTGTAGTCTATGGTTCGGAGAATGGCACTGACCTCTATTTATTCAAGCAAATCACTACTAAAGCATTAAAAAATGCACGTGACTCGAATAACTTGGAAACAACTTTGATTTTACACAACAGGAGCTCTAGGGACCAAATACTAAAGACCACATTCTAATTACTCACAGGCGGCTCCAGCGGAGACATTTTCAAAGAACATCATGCTGCAAAAACTGAAACGCAGAGGAACATAAACACAGGAAAACAGCATTGAGCTGCGTTCTACAGTCAATTCTCATGGTTGAGGCTCATTCAGCAACAACTGAATATGTATACAAATCGGCAACGTGGACAAAGAATCAAGCAAAGCATTCAGTCATGGCATAAAAAGCTCATTATGGACTCAGCAATTGAATGTCAGCTATGACAGGGACTCGCACGCCATTAGCAGAAAAGACACAAGCAAATGACATGGAGGAATGAACTTCAGAATCTTCAGTCAACCAAGAAAATCAAACAGGTAGAGGCCTATGCAATCGCCATATAAAAAAAGAACCAAATATCATTGACAGTGAGAAGGTATTGAGGTATCAATGAACGGATCAAGAAATGCAAGGCATAATCATCCAAGCATACGAAACCAATTACTCGCAAGATCAAGCTAAGGATGAAGTCCGGACAGGAATTCACTAAAGTACACAGTACACAATGCAAATTTCGAAGAAGGATTTCACCATTTCCAATTCAAGGATGGTAATTGTCTCGAATTTTAGAATAGCCATGTACAAACATCGTAGATTGATATAGATAACATCATTCCAAGCAAATTAAGCCAACATGGCATGTTCAAATTCTCAGTCATGCAAGCATTGAGCACAATTGGAAGAGTTCAACCATCAACGAAAATTATTTGTCATATACACCGGAGAACTTTCAGTTTAAGCACGCCATTGCCAGATAATCATCAAAATGCAAGAATGCTTGTGAAATATGCATGCTAGTACCGTTCAGGAAATCAATCAAACATGTGGTAGGCGTTTCAGTAAAGGGCACCTAAATGCACTGATGCGGAAAATGTTTGTATCCAAACAATCACCGAATCATCGAAACATGCTTGAGTTCATCAGGACAGTCTTTGACTCAACCAGATTCCACGCCAGCGGAATCAAGCACTTGGTCCCTACCTCCAGCAGAAACAGAGCATGCGCAGTTTACCTTGATGAGAATCATGATTATTTAAATACTCAACCCACCCAAAGAAATCCTCATATCACCGATTCCAACTTACGTTCAACCTTCGTCGAACTCAAGATCATAATACTATCCCTCAAACTCAAAACGGTTTCAGCCTCAACCAATTGTCAGAGAGAGAGAGAGATGGGACGAGGAATCCACATTGTAATCTCCTTGATCTCCTTCTTCCACCTGCGACGGTTGTCGTGAGGTAATTCATCACGACTTCGATTGCTTACGCCGGATCACGAAGCAATCGAGTTTGTGATTTTGGTGGCCAATCCATTATAAATTTATACGGAAAGAAAGATTTCTTCAATAATTTTTAGATCGAGACCAGAGAGGTTATCTTGCAGAGGCAAGAGAGGGAGAAGAAGACGTCGGCGTGCCCCAACCGTCGGTGCAGGGAGGTGCTGACGTTCTCCAACGCCAGCACGTGCCAGGCGTGTGGCCTCCAGGTGTGCCTTGAGCACCGGTTCCGGGCCGACAACGGCTACGCGGTGGTGCCACCGCCGGTGGCGGTGCCTGTGGTTGGAGGGCGGCGGAAGGAGAAGCTCTGGGCGGCGTTGGCCTGGATGAGCGTGAAGGAGTGCGGGAAGGAAGAGTTGGGATCAGTATCTCGCTGGGTAAATCCCACCGTCAAAGGCCATTGATGGACCTCATGTATTCTTTATATATATAACAAGCCTCTTTTTAATTTAGAAAATTATATCTTAAATGAAAAAAACCACATCAATATTTTTCGTAATTTAATTTAATGGAACTAAGAGAGTAAAAGTTTGAGCTCAAATGATCTTTCACAACAAATTTTAGATTTTTTTATGCACTCATCTTATTGAAATATGTAAAAGTAAAGTATAAACAAGTTGTAGAATGTGAAAGCATGAGAATGCTAAATGTGGAAATCTAACTCCTTTTCATCTTACAATTTTTCGTGCAAAGATTTTCTTATATTTTAACTTTCCTGTGCATAGTAGGCTATAATGCCAGCGGTTGCCATAATAATGTTTCACTTAACGTAAACAATAAGGGAAACTGAGGCACAAATTCAAAAAATTGTCACGATAATGTGCTCGAGTCATAAAATTTTCGGAACTTAATGACCAATGTCTAATCCTTGTCTACAACATTGTCCAGTACTAAAGGACAATGTTGGAGGGGCAAATTAAGGACTCTTCAAAGTTCCGAAAAGAAGTTTCTTTTTCTCCAAAATGCAAATTCATAAAGGTGGGGGATTAGCATGCATACGTGGTCACGAAAATTTGATTCTTCGCAAAAATTAAGCAGATATAATGCTCTTTCAAATATGAAAAACTTTCCTGGTTTTGTTGAGCATGCTTGATATAATAGCACATACAATTTCTAATATTATGGAAAAATTTATAAACATAATAATGCACTTGATTAGAATTTATACAACATAACCCCACAAATTATGGTCCAATGACTGGCCACTCGTCACTGTAGCCCAGGATACAAACCAAAGAAATGAATAGCCAAGAAGACAATCAAAACACTTCGAAGGAAGTGTAGAAGAGAATACAGAAGAAAAAAACAAAATCTCATATTACCATACACCATTCGTTGCAACATTCACAAACTTTTGTGGCTCACTTCATAAAACTAATTATTCCCCCTCACTTTCTTCCTCAATTTTGCGGTCTGCCTCCTCAATTTCGTGGTCTAACTCCTCAATTAGGCTGTCTAACTGCTCGGTTTCCCCCTCACTTTCTTCCGCACTTCGGTTGCCTTGCTCCGGCTCTGTTTTACTCGAGTCATCCAAGGATGGGAATTCCACAGAATATTTCTCTGATAAGAAGCTCCTGAATTTCGACAAATTGTAAAGTCTAAGAGTAGTTAACCCAGAGAATGTGATTGTCTTACCAGTCACTTCTTCACATTCTTCATGGCCAGCAATTAATTCCATATCTTCACATGATCTTACCACCAGCTTTTTGATTTGCCCGAGAAATTTCGCCGTGAAGGTGGCCAAAAGCATGTCCAAACAGGAGCACAGCCTTTATGTATCTCAAATTTGGGAACGGGATGTTTGGGAGATTATCATACTGCCAAATGTGCCTCAAGTTATCCAAATCACGCAAATCCAGCATCCTCAAATTACTGCTTTTTGCCACCGTCCCATCACTTTCATATATGATCTCGACTAAACCGCATGATTTCACTTCTAAAGTTTCCAGACAATCTTGCAACCTCTTCCACATATGGGGTGGGGCAATATGTTGGAGATTGTCACAAACCTTCAATATAAGAGATTTCAATTTGCAAAAAGAATCATCAGAAATTTGATTGTTCCACAACTCTTTGCACCGGGCTCCTCCAATACATAGGTTTTGTAAATTGTGAAATCTAATCTGCATGACGATAATGTGAGAAAGGAGGATAAGTAGGACAAATTATTACATTGTTCATTCTAAAACGTGATAATGCAAGATTAAAGACAATCACAATAAGCTATAGAGCAAATCATATCATTGAAAAACGGTCAGGCCAATTCATCATTTTCTTTTTTCCGGTTCCCGGAAAAAAGGAACCGAGAACCGGAACCGGTCCTTTAAGAACCAGGAACCCAACCGAAACCTCCGGTTCTATTCTCCGGTTCCTGGTACCGGGAACCGCGCTCACCCCTAGTGGGGAGGGAAAAAGAGAGAGAAGAATAAGAAAGGAAAAGGGAAGGAGGAAAAAGTAAGAGGGAGAAATAATAATAAAATGAAGAAGAGATGGGGGAAAAAGAGTGCAGGAGGTGGTAGCTTCAGGGGAGGTGAAAGAGGGGAGAGTATGAGAGAGAATGAGAAAAGAAAAGGAAGGGGAGGGGAGGCATTCGGCAGGGGCGATGGACGTGAGAGAAGAGAGAAAAGCGAGAGGGAGAGAGAAAAAAAAAAGGATTTCCAAGATATTTTCTTCAAAAAATTATCATTTCCCTTTTAACTACTCTCCTTGAAATCTTTTATGCCAAGGATTGTGCCCCCCATAATATTCTATTATATCTATTTTTATTTAAAACAAATATCTTGATCCATAAATTATGACTTTACCATTGGGTCCGATTTTTCCTTTTTCCAATCTCAATTTCCATTCAATAATTCATTTTTCGAAAATTTCGAGCTTGCTGATAATTTAACGGATGATGAGATGACGTCTAATAAATTAGGAAACCCTCAAGAGTTTGATACCTAAAATCGAATTAAATTTTATGATTAAAAATCGATCAAGCGCAATTTATCGGGTGACTTTTAGGGGTTATAGCGTGGTTGACCCATGGCCGATAATTTTCTATCTATGTTTGTGCCTCTTCGAATTGCTGACGACTCTCGGTTGTCATGTAATGGCGAGGGTTTAATTACGTATCATGAATATAAGATCAATAAAAAATCGATTTATCGTTATTTGACGCGAATATTGTAATCGTGTAGAATCACCCGCGAATCGACTACGCTTTTCTGCCGAATCGATTTATATCCGTTCACTAATTTTTATATAGCATAGTATTGACCATTGGCGATCCTTATGGTCAAGCGGTTTATTCCTAATTGAATTCTCTAGTCTTTCGCGTTTTAACCATTTACGGTCTTGCCCGATAGATCAGTTAACTTGTGAGTAATCAGTTTAGAGTCAAGTAATTATAAGTGCATCGACGAAACAATCATTTCATTTATTTCGAAATAGAGGCCAAATTTCGAGATATCACCAAAAAACTACTCTAAACTTATGGATGCATCTAGCGATGGCTCCTAGAGTAGCACCTAAAATAACCTAACAGATTTCCTACTCAACCATAGAAAAAGCGACCAGAGAATCAATGAAATAGAACAGGCAAAAGGAACTCCATATTGCCACCGACAAAGTAGCCGCGATGCAAGAAATGAAGAGCGAACTGGTGGTGAATAAAAGGTAAGCCACCATTGTGAAGAAAGCTTTTGCAAGAAACAATGAACAGGACGACATAACAAGACGTTTTCAGAAAAGCACTTAAGACTTCGCAGTTTAGCTAGAACTAACCCTCAAACGCACATACAGGATGAATGAAAGCAGCATTCCTACCGCTCTGGAACGAGTGATACTCTTGACATCTGGAAGGAGTCCAGAAGTCTGGCATCGTCACATCCCTTCCTTTTTTTCCGTTCAAGGATGCGTACCTTGTTGTGATTGTCGACTAACAAATTCTAAGGGTAGCACTCAAAGTTCATTTCTCGGGCAATGTCTTTGGCTTCGGCCTCATGCTGGCTCTTCTTATGACATCCCAAGCCTTTTTTGGGGGCATAGACACCATGTTGTGAAGCGAAAAATTACTCGTACTCAGGTGAGTCGAAAGCAAACCCAGTGTGCTTGGATGTCTGACGTGGAAGTTGAAAGCTTATCTCTTGTTCCGGCGTGAGCTGGTTTCTGATTTCCAAGGCCACTGCCCCGGTGGAATCATCGGGCTCGGTGGAATCATCGGGCTCGTGCATGTGAATTTCCTGTACTACCACAGTGGAATCATCGCACTCGTGCGTGTGAATTTCCTGTACTATCTCATAATCATATGGGAAGAACCGCCTTTGAACCCTGTAACCAGGTGCATGAAAAATTAGAGGGGCGAAAAAAGAAACTAATCAGAGGAAGTATCCATTGCAATTACTTGAAGAAAACACGCATTGCTAATAAATATAACCCGCAAAATAGAACATGGTGAATCCAGAAATCAATCGCTTGAGATGAACGAGCTGTCAAGTTCCCACAAGCCAATAAATACTCATACCAATTAAGGTTGATATGTGGATTTATCCTGTAACCACATTCCAGAAATCGGGCATTGTTCAGCCCAAAGAGGAGGAAGAGGGTTTAGCGGGAGAGAGAGGGAGAGAGGGCAGATGCAATTCACAAATGATGGACCATCGGAGGAACCCCAATAAATATATGAGAAACTGGAAAAGTCCGGACATCACCAGCCATTTATCTTGCCTGGACCAACTAGGGAAAAAAGGACCCACGAAATCGACAATGAAGATGAGGAAGGCTATTTGAAAGAAAAAAGGAGGTCCTCCATTGTATTGTCCATGACAAACGTCCTTCGTTACTTCTAGAAAAGCCAAATTGCAGATTTGCTATCAGTGTTCATGAGCAAATTTACTTAAGGACTATGTTACAGTGTTTCTCCCTGTTTGTAAACGAGAAATATGTGTAAGACCAAAAAAGCCCGATTCTTTTTTTGGCCCAGATATAAGTCTGAAACCTTACCCTTGCCACAAGAAGTCGCCAAGCAGCGCGACAATTGGAACCAGAAGAAACGTTAGGTAGAAGTAGACTGTATTCATTATTACATGGATGACATGGTAGAGACTTTCCTGCGCGCATAAATGTAACAAGACGAATGTCAGAATGATTGCTATCCAATAAAGGATTAGCTGAGATAAAGGGAACGAAAGAACCCCCTGAAAGGGAGAAGACTCACCCTTTTAAGGGAACATATGAAAACAAAAACAAACCAAAGAAGGATGCTTAAACAGACAGCGATATGATGCCATATTGTAATTGAATTACACATCAAAAGAAGGCGCATGTTGACAGTGATAAGAACAAAGTTAAATGCCATCGTGCTGACGTCCCAAAGGCCGAGCATTTTTCCCTATGAATTTAGGCCAGCAGAACTAGAAGCTGTCGCAAAGTGATAAATGACGAGAGACTGGTAGACTGCAGACAAAGCCCAGGCTGTCACATCTTTCCACCTGAAGTATGAATTCTGGATTCCCTCCTTATAGAGTTGTGGATACTTCTTCGAAAGTAAAGGATTAACATCCTGGAAAAACATGCAATAACACTGTCAATTATTTGCTCCTATTGTGATCTGTGTTGGAGTATATCTATGAATATTAGTCGCACGGTTAGCAGGTGGTCCCAAATAAAGAAATCAGAGTTTTGTCTTTCATGATTTATAAATGGAGCTACTTCATAGAGAGCTACCAAGAGAGAGGGATCCAAATCAAAACCCAACTTTATTTTTGCTCTTGCCTTCAGTAAATAGACCCTAGATGTCATTATTCAATAGGCCTTTCAAATAGATGGCTTGAGTCAAGTTTGGATTAGGTCATAAATGGTCTGGTTCAAATTAATCTATTTAACCCATTTTGACCCATTTATTTGCCATGTAATTTTCTCGACTCATACCTAACCTAGCCAAACCCATACTAGATTTGTCTCAAAATTCATTTTTAGCATTTTTACTCTTCCTATTGTTACTTTTGAAGAATGAATGGCCCTATGAACTGACTCGTCAAGTTAGTAAGGGAGCTCAAGATCAAGTTATGGTCTAATCCATGCGCGACCCAAACACCTCACTTTTTTTTCCTTCTCTCTCATCAAGAGCCCAATTGCAACACCACAACCGCTTTACCGCACCCAGCAAGAGCCACCACAACCACCACCCACCACTACATCAATTTGATTTCGAAGAAAGGGATGGAGAGGTGAATTCCCATGCTTGCATGAGATGGAACCCATGTGCCTCGAATTGGGCTACGCCGACAAAGAGAAAATGAGTCTCAATGAGGGCAAAAGGGTGCAGTGGCGAACTAAGTAGTAATGACACTGACACATGACATGCGATACAACACCACATGACACGCCGATACATTATTTTTCAAAAAACAAAGAATTTTGACATGTTTGGACATATTGTATATTAAATATATATTTCTATATATACATAATAAATAATCATTTTTATGATTATTTCAATCAAATTAATTTGAATCAAATTCATGAATAAATAAATAATTAAAAAGCCTAGAATGAATATGCACTAAAAACATTAATTTGCTATTTATTAATATCATTCATTGTTTTCATTTAACAAATTCAACTCTATTTCAATAATTCATAAAACTTGGAGAAAAAACAAGCGATCCATATTTTGGATCGCATGTTAGGATATGTTGGAAGAGGAGGAAAAAAAAAAAACTTAAGGGGTGAATTGTGTACCATGGGAAGTGGGAGTTATAAGAGAAGAAGAAGAAAACTAGATATTTCTTTTTTCTCAATTTATTATTTTTATTATTGTGTTTTATATTTTCACATATATATTTTGACATCTCATTTATTGAATTTTTAATATTGACCTCGATATTGAAATAATGTGTCAAAAACTTGTATGTCAGAATTTCAACTCGAGTGTTAGAGAGTGTCGAGAAAGTTGACCAGATGTCGGATTTTCTGACACATAGTGACCGAGTGTTGGAAAATGTCCGAAAGTGTCGGAGAGCATCGGACATGTGTCGAAGTGTCCGACACGACACGATGGTTTTTGGAGAATGTCGGTGCTTCATAGGTAGTGAATACGGGAAGGGCAGAAAGAAGAAGAATAAAGAAGCCTTTCCATGGCGCTCTCTATCTATCTTCAATATCAAATGGGTCACGGAGAGCTTGATTCATTATGATTGGACTTCAATATTTTAAACCCATTTTCACCTGCCCTTTAAATGTCCGACAACCCATTAATAACCCAGCTCTAAATATATGAGTCAAAAAATGATTCCTCGGCTTATATCGCGCATTCCACGAAAAAGGAAAAGAAAAAAGACTTACATAGAGCTTTGGTCACAGATTTTGAGAGTCATATGCAAGTTAGATGCACAGAGTGTTGAAATATGTTTAAGAATATTAGTCAATAGTTACTAATAAGTAAATTAGGATTCTATTAGGATCTCTCATAATCTACAAATAGAGCCATCTGTACACTATAGGTATTTAATCAAGATGTAATATTTTATCGATTCTCTCTCCCCCTTTGTTAGGGTCTCTCATAATCTACAAATGAAGCCATCTATGCACTATAGGTATTTAATCAGGATGTAATATTTTATTGATTCTCTCTCCCCCTCTCTTGAAGATTTTAGATGATTTATAATTTGCGAGCAACTGGACAATACAACTAAACAGATTTTGTCATCTGGAATGCAAGATCTCATGTACTCCTCGAGTCAAAAAAGAAAAAGGAAAACATAAGAATAGTCAAAACGGCTTATCCTTCTAGGAATTTTAGGTGCTGAATATTTAATAAATGAAACTTACCTTCTCAAAAAGCCCAAAAACGATCACTGGAAGAGAAGTAAACAGGGCGTTGTACAATGAATCGAACCAATCATTATAGAATCTCTGACCAGAAAATCCAGCTTGAAAGGTGAACCAAAATTGAGTCAAGGTGAATGTAAGATTCTTGTAGAAGAAGTAAGTGACAACCTGCAGAGACAGAAAGCCGCTGTTTATCAGGCCATCTATCTTATGTGACAATATAAATATCAAGTCGCCACGACATATGCCTGACCTTGCATAATCTGAGATATGACCACCGTCCATGCACAAGAAGCAAATCTGAAAGAAACCGGAACTGTGCAATTGCAAAATCGCTAGCCATCGCAGCTTCTAATCCTTCCAACCCCCTGATGCCAACACCAACATGAGCCGCTTGAATCATGCTAACATCATTAGCACCATCACCAATACTAAGCGTTATTTTGCGAGCTCCTTTCTTCACCAGACTTGTCACCTATAAATAGTAACAAAAGCTCAAGAGATTACGTCAAAAAATTAGTTAGGCATAAATTTGTTATAAGTGTACTATTTTGGAGTTTTTGGTGATCAAAAAATTAGTTTGAGATAAATTTATCATAAATATACCAGTTTGTGATTTTTCGATTGTATTAACTCCCAAAAGAAATGAAACCAGTGACAAGACAATTAAAAATGTCAGCTAGCAACAATTTCCAGTACAGTGGAGCTGATATTTCTGTAATTATGTGATACATAATCAATTAGCATGGATTTAGTTCGATCTCTTGTAACATGCAATGTTAACAGTCATCAGAGGCTACCTGCGCTTTCTGTAAAGGAGTGACACGGCAGCAAACAACTGAAGTACAGTTCAAGCCTAAATTCAGTAGCATTGTACGCAAATTTGGGTCCAATGCATACATTAAGCACTTTCCGTCAATCACGAGAGCAGGTTTTGGACCAGATACAGAGCTAAAACAGTTTTGTGCTTCTTCAAGACTATTACTCAGCTGTTTTCTGACTTCTTCCTTCATTACACGTGCTAGCCCAAATGCGTCACCCTGGCCAGCAAATACCTAGTTATATGAATAGATCTGGTAAATTTCTCAGAACAAACGGCTAAAGCAAGTAGTTCCTCTCACCCTTTCTTCAGCTTCTCTAATCGCATCTGTCTCCGAACTAATGATAAACTGCTTCATATCATTATCAATCAACTTGCATGCTGCAGCAAAAAAGGTTTTATATTTCAGTCACATGAGGATAATAACGTATGACAGGCAGCTCTGTAATAGATCACACACCATAAGCTACATTGATAGCCGCATCCATCTTGTCCCCTGTTAGCATCCAAATCTTAATCCCAGCTTTAGAAAGAGTCTCTATACAATCTGGTACTCCTTCCTGAAGTCGGTCTTCAATTGCAGTGCATCCAATCAATATAAGCTCCTTTTCTATTAGTTCTGCAACCTACACAAGAATCACAATTTAAATACTACCGATTGAAGCATACGAGATAAACTATGACAAGCCACGTCTTAATCAATGATATTCATCTTCACCGACATACAGTAGTGATGACAACTTCATGGAGTCAGCTACGTGGACCCTTGTTTCATACTTACATATTCAAATTGAAATTGACAAAAAAAAAAATCCTATTTAACAACGGAATCCTGAGACAAATATCAGGTTATCTTGTATTTTTTTTTATTTTATTTTTTTACATTTTAAAAAAAAACGCATACTAAGGGGGAACAGGTGGGGGGAAATGTCGAGTGTCTTGAACATAAGTCACGAGGCTCTGCAAAGGATGGTTTTTATGCAGAGACAGTCATTGGTTTTTATGCAGAGACAGCCATTCTCAACCATAGATGCACATTGAGATTCAGAAGGACAACTCTTTTACGTTCCATAATAGGTCAGGAGGCCCGAGAAGGGGAAAGCAAGAACAAAGCATATCTACTTTATACTTATTCTATTAGTGTAACATTGACGTGTTAGAATGCCATGCACCTCATCCAATTGCTTCTCACGGTCTCTTAGTGACGTTTTGGTGTGGATGAACTTCTCATTCCACTCTTTATATAACTCAGGATTCAAATCTCTATAGGCCAAGCAAAGGGTACGTAAGCCAGCAGATCCGAATTGTTCCAAGTTTCCCCTGGTTATTCTTTTCAAGTCATCTTGGCCTTGAGCTAACCTCTCATAGATCACAGAATCAGCTCCCTGCAGAAAGTACGTTCCTCAGAAAGTCAGATTTGATTGTGAGCAAAATTTGGCAATCTCATTCACACGAGCGAGGAAAAATAGGTCAAATCTTATTACTTTGCAATACAAAACAAGCCTGCCATCTGGATAACGGCACACAACAGACTGACGCTTCCTTGTACTAGATATTCAAGAAAGACACCAAAAATGTCAGCTTCCCCTGATGTGGAAATATATACAGTAAGTATAAGAGGAAAAGTTGACCACCTGTTAAACTCAAGGACATCGAGAATCTCATAGGCAACGTCGTCAATTTTACCCATGTCTTCCACATGAGATTCTCGGACATATAACATACCAAGTGTACGCCTGCAAATAGAACAATCTTTTGGCTGAGTAATATAACAAATGAGTAAGACAAACATAAGAACCATTACGGGCATCCTTTATGATTGGAATTGACATTGCAAACACTATTCTTGATCAAACAACAACTTATAAGGTAAGAATATTGCCAAACCTGATAGTGACGTACTTATGCTAGATCAACGCATATTTTCAGTCATATGGAAGATGAACTTGTGACATCCTAATTTTCAATTCTAATTTCGATGAGATGAAATGGGCTTTTCATCGACATGCCTATAGCATTTTTTTCTGAGTTGGTCACTCACAAGTTAACTAGCCTATCAGGTAAAGCCATTAAGGAATCTAAACACAATAGACTTGAGAATTCGACCAAGAATCGACTGCTCGACCGTGCTAATCTGCTAGAGTCATTACGGCACCATCAAAATCGATCAAAGACCGGAGATAGGTCGATTCGATACAAGTATGTGATTAGTGCATGGGTGATTCCACCTAATTGGAAAATTTCTATCGAACGACACTGGACCGATTATTCTGTCATTTTCGTACCCCGTGTCCGTATTTGAAATTTTGAGATTTTCATGACAACCGAGAGTCGCCAATGTGTTGAAGATGTACGTTGTGGCTCAAAAATAATCGACCACGGGTCAATTGCACTAAAAATTCCTAAAAGCTACCCGGTAGATTAGGATGCGCTAAAATCGTGTCAGATTAAAATTAATCGCGAAATTAAACTCAATTTTAGAAATTGAAAGTTCTATTGTGTCACGATTCATTTTAGGAACGTCGACGCATCCTTCAAAGAATTTTCGGAGATTTTAGGATTTTTACGGAAAATCGAGTCGGACGATTCAGAAACGAATGGAAATTTTGATGGGCCAAGTCGAAGGGAATTTGAGCTTCCAAGCTGAGCTATTTTGGTGATGGGAACTGTTGACACCTAAATTTCGCCATTTTATTTAGGACTTAATCGTGTACAAAATTAGAAATTAGTCACTAAAAAAATAAAAATAAAAACAACGAAACAAAAAAACAAAAATGCTTAAGGGGGTCGAGTTGGGCCTAATTTGGCCTAGGCCCGACCCAGCTTCTTTTCCCCCTCCGGCCCATGCTTGGCTGTCTTCCTCCTTCGCATGCAGATCTGCAGAGAACAGAAAAATGGAGCAACGACCGGGAGCAGGGGATCGGGATTGCAGGCGACCAGCATGATCCGCGGGTCGGAGGGGGCATTTCGGCCGGCAAGCTGGCAGCCGCAGAGGCCATGCGTGCTTGCTGGCCTGGTATAAAACCAGAGGAAAGTGGAGAAAAAAAAAAGGGGGAGCACACAAGCGAGGAAGAGACGGAGAACCGGGAGGGGAGAGATATCCGAGAGAGAGAAGTTGAAGGGGAGTTGTGGCCGCCATCGGTGGTCCGTTCGTGAGTTGCTGTCCGTCACGGCTCTTCTCGTTGAACCAGGTAGGTCATTCTCTACTGCTCCGCTTTTGTAGGGCGTTGAACCGGAGCTCGTGGACGACCTGTTCGCATGAGCTTTAGTTCCTTCGGCGCCTATAAATCTTTAGCCAAACCTCTGTGTGTTGCTGGTCGTTTTCCGAGAACCCTGGTCCCATTTCGAGTCTCGGTTGAGTCAGAAATCCAAACATTTGGTAATGTCCGCGAACTGTTTGTATAAATGCCTAAGTGAAGCTAGCATGACTATTCTTGAACCCTCGTCCATTATACGCGCCCGTCGTTGATAGATGCGTTTTGTTGCTGTTCTGCACGTTTTTGTTCGGTCCATTTCGTGTTTATGTGGCCATATGTTGTTTTCGGCTTATTTTTGTGCAAGTTATGTCCCGTATTCCTTCCTTGTCCGTTTAGGGGAGAGAGTGGGTGTCGGCTCGGTGGTGGCCCGAGTGCGAGCGGTGTCGATGTAGGTGACAAAAAAAATAGCGAGGTTCGTTTAAAATGGGACTGGTTTGATCGATGAGTTTCGGTGAAAGAGGGCGTAGGAGAGAAGGTGGCTTTGGCATGCAGAGAGTCGCTGGAAGAAGAAGACCGAAAAAAAAAAAATAGTAAAAAGAAACAAGAGCAAAAGAAAAGTATCGAAAGAGAAAAAGTAAGAAAAAAATTGAAAAAGAAAGGAGGACGTTGGTCTCGTGAAGAAGAGAGTCAGAAGGGAGGAGGGAAAGAATAAAAAAAAAGAGAACAAAGAAAAGCCAGAAAAATGACAAAACAAAAATTAAAAAGAAGAGGAGAAGAAGAAAATCCAAAAAGAGAAGGAAAGACGGTAGGTGGGGGGCGTTCGGTGAAAGTGTCAGAAGAGATGAGGGAAAGAAATAAAAAAAGAAAAAGAAAAAGAAAAACCAAGAAAAATCAAAAAAAAAAAGAAGAAAAGCAAAATAAATAAAAAATAGAAAACTAAAGCGGCAAAGTTGGCCTCGGGAAGGACAGTTGGGCAGAACGTGCAGGGGAAATGATGAAGTGGGGAAAAGATAAAAAAAAAAATTTTAAAAAAAAAAAAAAAAAAAGAATCTTTAAAAAAAGCTGTAAAAAAAACAAAAAACAAAATGTTTCTTTTAACCCAAAAATGTTGGATCCGGGTTTGGGTTGGGTCCATGGGCCGGATTGGGTTTACCCGGTCCGAACCCATTTTATTGAAGTATAATAATATTAAATATTAAATATATATTAAAAATTATAAAAATCAAAAAATTAATTATAAAAATCAAAAATTTCGAAAAAATGATAAAAATTCAAAAAATTCAAAAAATTTTCCGAAATTTTAAAAAACTCAGAAAACTTTAAAAATTCGACTTTCTTTTTGAAAAAAAATTAATTAATTAAAAATTAAAAAATTAATTAAAAAGTTAATTAAAAAAAAAAGAATTTCGAAAATCCAAAAATGATGGGATTTGGTTAGGAATTGCTATATCTTGCTTTCTTAGTGTAATTAGATATTTATTTGCTCGTATATTGATTATGTTGAATGTTTAATTTGCATATCTAATTATGTTTAATTGCACGTGTTTAATTTTATTGCAATTAAGATTTTGGTAGTTATGATTGTTACTTTAATGATTGCGCACCGCATGATCACCTCATATGTTAGTGGGTAAGTATAAAATCAATTCAAACGTACGCCAAAAATCATTTTGTTAAAATGAACAAGATTAGGTACCGAAAAGGGCACTAATTGGTTAATTAGTGTAATCAAGTCCCCGAACTTAGATTCTCTGCGGTTGCGTAGGAAGTGAGGCACGCTCCCATGCCTCACTTGGTTTCTAGCCGACCCCAATAGGCTAGTGGCGACTCCTTTTGTGCAAAATTCATGAAAAATATCCCAACGTCACGAGGGGTATGGGCTTGGGAGAGCTCGCGCCTAATCATGGGCCTTAGATCCGTCCTTTAGGCAATATCCCTAAACCTGTTCCCTCCCCCCGAGGGGTAGGTCGCGACAGGAACTTATAGAAATTGTGTGGGCTTTTTCTTCAACAAAATCAGACCTCAAATTGAAGAATTAGTGAGAAATTGAAGTCCAAATTTAAAGAAATTCGGAGCTAGGCATGGGGGTGCAACATTTGATATCAAAATTGGTTTAATTGTGGAATTATTTCAAGAAAGAATTAGGGGACAAGCAATTAATGGAAGGGATGAGATTGTTGGCCTTTCTTCCCCTTTTTCTTTGGCTTCTCGAGCACGTCCCCGCAACCCCATCCTCTTCGCGTCTTCTCTCGCACGCCTCAATTGAGTCTCTCTCACGTTCGCTGCCTTCTCTCCTCAATTCATTCGAAGCTCATCCCATCTTCTCCTCCACGTGCAGCTCAACCGAAGTCTTCTGTCTCTGCTTTCTCTCATTTGTCTTCTTCGAAGCCAAGCCCACAATTCACCGCTCCACCATTCCCTACCTCCGCTCACCTCACGCCACGCAGCCGCACACCACCGTTCCATCTCCACGGCCAGCTGCCACGAAGACCGGCCATCCATTTCCCTCGTGTCTTCACGTCCATCGAAGTCAACTCCAGCTGGGTTATTGACCGCATCTCTCCAGCTCGCCCGTCTCCACGAAGCCAAGCTTCGTAGCCGCGCAAGTTCAGCCGCGGAATTCCAGCTCCTTCGGTCTTGAACCGTGAGCTTCCGTGGCCGATTTCAGCCGGTCTGAGCTTCCCTCGGCCTCGCTGTGAGCTCAAGTCTTGAGCTCAAGCCTCAGCCACCGTCGTGCCGCCGTCGCCGTGAACCAGTTTTCGCGCTAAACCGGTGAGTTTGTGATCTAATCCCTAATTAGTATGCTAATGACACTTAGAGGTGGATTAGTTAGCTAATTATTGGGTTAGTTAAGTTAATTAAGCTTAGGATGATTTAGTTAGAGTAAGTATATAGTTAGTTAATTAGTAAGTTTAATTAGAATAGTATGTGAAATTAGTTAGGAATTAGTTAGTTTATATTAGTAGTGCAATTAGATTAAATTAGGTAGAATGGTTAGATTTACTTGTTAGTTCCATAAATTAGCCGGTTAGTTTAGGTTAATTTAATTTAGTGCTTTAATTTATTTATTTTGTAATTTATTCAAATTGCCGGTAATTTATATAATTATTAATTATTTTAAAATTAGACCAGTATAGTTGGTGACCGGAATTTCGTGCGATTGCAATAGTGTATTCAATTTATGCAATTGGATGTTAATTTATGCAAATTGAGTGCTGATTGGAATTTTGAGTATTTAATTCCAAAATTGGTGAATTTTGATATTTGTTTAGAAAATCCCAGGTGTCGGATTTTAACACCGAAAATGGTTTTATATACTATATAAAACAGTGGGATTTTAAATTAGAAGTTATGAATTTTCTGGGTCCCATCTGATCGTGTACCCACACACGACTATTTTCACCGGATATTTTTAATACGAAGAAAATAGGCCAAGATTACTATCTTAATTGAGGCATTTGAATGCAATGCACAGTGTCCTGGGCCGAGATTGATTGGTCGTGTGTTGGTTAAGAGAACCCGTCTCGAGCAATTACGCCAGGTGTTACTAAATCCCTTTTTGGGTTACCCATACATTAAGGTATCGGGTTGCAGTAGATTCTGGACCTACACTCCTTTAGGAAAGCCGTCTATGAGAGATGTAGCCGTGCTCAACGGGGAATAGACGATGCCTTGCTACGCTAGTCGACAACCAAACATGGGAGTTGGCTGTGTCTTGAGGGGTTTAATTAACAATTGAAACGCATGGTTGTTTGAGTTTGATGCGCTTAATTATGAGACAAAATTGTGTGGCATGGTATGGGATGTGTCATAACGGTTTAGCCTTATAATCGAAGCCGTTGTGATCAATTGAGTTGACGAGGCATTTCAATTGTTATATGCATTGTGATACGAACTGTGCTGACCTACAGGGATGGTCTGAGACGAGGTAAGTCTCTGTGATTGTGTGGTTAGGATGCTTCTAAGCGTATTACCCTCCTAATCGAGGCTTAGAGCATAAACTTGTTGAGATTTATATCTCACCCCGTCATAGGCTTAAATTTTCAGGACCGTGGAGGGAGGACTTGGAGCTAAGCTGAGGTGACCTGAAGTGTAGGTTAGATAGGACAACCTCTTTTTGAGAGTCAGTCTTTTAAAATCTTTTTGGGTATAGGCTTTTGTACATGACTCAGTATGTTTATAAAAGCATGTTTGGTTGTGAATGTGTTGTCTTGCTTTTATATCTCGAGATGATTACTGTTAGGGAATTTGTTATTCACTTTCGCATGTGCAATAAAATGAAAGGGTCAGCGACTCGTCCTGGGAAGTCGCCAAATTTTATCGACTACAGAGGGATGGGCACGCGTTCGAGAATCAAGGCGTGACAGAACTTCCTCATTAGTGGCCAAAGAAGGCTATAAAAGTAAAGAAAAAATTCATCATCTGCAGATGAGGTAAGGGCAAACCTGTAAAAGAAGAAACCAAAGTTCTTTGCAGCAATCACTAGTGCAGCTTCATCAGGTGATGCAGCTTGATATTTTATCTTTCCTGGAGACTCATCTCCTTCAGGTAATACAGTATGACATATAGCGAGGCACCTGAAAAACTCCTGCAGATTAAGAACATATCAGCATTCTTTAAGAGAGAAGAGGGCCGTAGGTCAAATACCACTAATATTTTTGTTTACTCAATCAATAAGACCATATAAAGCATAAACTAAAAGGCTGCTAGTGTTAGGATTCGCCACTTAGTCACAATGAAAATAGAGAGTAAAATCGAGAAAGAGAAATTTGAGACGCAAGATTTTATCCTATTTCACCCTTAAACTAGGGTTACGTCGAGCTAGTGATTCCACTATAATATGTAGATCACACCTCTCTATTATATCTCTCAATTACAAGAGAAAGAGAATATATATAATATATTTAGTAACTATTCATGAGTCTAAACCTAAACTACTATTAAAAAAATGAAAAAGAATGTATATATCCAAACATAATATATATATATATATATATATATATATATATATATATCCACTAACTATTCATGAGCCAAAATAGAATACATATATTTAGTAACTATTAATAAGTTTAATCCCAAACTAGTATCAAAAATAAAAAAAGAAAATATGTATATCGAACATAATATATATATATATATATTCAGTGGCTATTCATAAGCCTAAACCCAAACTACCAATAAAATATGAACTTAAATTATGAAAGCCTTCTAGCATTGCGGAGGTGCTACTTTACATAGTTGATGGGGTGTATGAGCTAGAGATGTCAATGGTTCGGTCCAGTTTAGGTTTTTAGGAAATCCAAACCAAACCAAACTGATAAAGTAAGCAACTAAACCGAATCGAATCGTGATCCAAACCAAGTATCAACCAAACTAAAACTTGATTCGGCTTGGTTTGGTTTTCGGTTTTTGCCTTGCTTATTGGAACTGATTAGAATAAGAGGTGAGAAAGAAGAGAGATTTTAAGTTAAGACATTTAGTTTTTGTTAAAAATTTCGGTTCGATTCGGTTTAATGAACGGAATCAAAATAGCCCAAATAGGAAGAAAAAATAACAGTTATCTTTCCTTTATTTGAGCCAAAATGGAACCAAACTGAAAATGCACAAAATTTCGGTTCTGTTTTTTAGTTCGATTTCGACACCTCTAATATGAACCACACCCCAACATTCTCCCAACTGGTGAATACTTTACACACAATTCAAATTCTTTTGTATACATTGCCTGGGTCAAAAAATCTGCACTATTTACCTTTATGTCAATTTATTCTAGCACTACGATTTTCTATTCTGCTTTCTCTCGGATGAAGTGATATTGAATGTCGATGTACTTTGTTCTTACATGAAATCCAGGATTCTTAGCTAATGATATAGCACTCTAACTATCACATCCAATCTTTACTTCTTGTGTAAAACTAAGCTCTTTACATAATCAATGCATCCAAATTACTTCTTTAACAGCATGATTAAAGGCCATGTGGTAGATAAAGCAGCCATACTCTTCTTTACTCACCCAACTCACAGCTGCACTGAATAAGGAAACAACATATCTGTTAGTTGACCTCTTGGTATCAATGTCACCTCCCCAATCAGCATTCACAAAATATTTTAGTTCTAATGTTGTCCCTTGAGCTTTTAATGCCTTCATAGCATAGCTCAAAGTCGGATGTATTGCGAAGATAACAAAGCACACCCTTGCTGTCATCCAATACTCTTTCCCTATATTGGACATGTATCTACTCAATACTCCCATTGCTTGGGCAATATTTGAATAAGTACATATCATGGCTTACACAAGCTCTCAACTAAACTTACATATCGGACTATTGCCATCTCTTTAGCTTCCTCTTTGGTTTTAGGACATTCGAGTGCTGATAACTTGGAATTTATGGATACGGGGTCTTCATGGGTTTATAGTTAGCCATGTTGAACATCGTTAACACACCTTCAACATATTTCTTTTCACTTAACCATAATTTCCCATTATCATGCTCCCTTTTTGTCTACATGCCCAAGATAAAGTTTGTTGGGCTTCATCTCAAACTATTTTGCCAATAGTTCTTTCACAGTGCTAATTATTCTTGAACTATTCCCAACTTGCAACATATCATCAACTATAAGGTTAAGATGACAAAATGATCTAAAATTTTCATATAGACACAATGATCAACATCATAACAAACAAAGTCAAACTTCAAGACATATGAGTCAAACTTCTGATACTACATCCTTGGAGATTGTTTCATACCATATAAATTGTTCAGTTTGCTAACAAAATCTTCTTTTCCTTTGACTACAAACCTTTCTAGTTGCTTTATGTAAAAATCCTCTTTCGAGTCACCATGAAGGAATGTTGTTTTCACATCAAGCCGCTCTACTTCTAGATTGTATGCAACTATTATAAATAATACAAGTCTTATGAAATTTAATTTTGCAATAGGAGAAAAAATCTCACTATAATCGGCTCCCTCTATCTGCAAGTATCCTTTCACAATCAAATGAGCTGTGTATCATTCTATCTCTCCATCTACAAATATTTTCTTCTTGAACACCCACCGGCAACCAATTACCTTTCTATAATCAAGTAGTTTGACTAGATTCCACATTTTTTTTTTTTTTTATCCAGTGAGTCCATCTCATCTTTTATGGCTTTCTCCCACTATCTAGTATCCTCTGCACTTCTTTCGTTAATAGTACTTGGATTATCACCTATAACAATCAAAGCACAATTTTCATTGCTGGAAAATAGGATATACCTTTTAGGTTATCCTCTCAACTGTGTGGACCTACTTAAGACTGGTTTGGGTGGTGCTTCATCTTGAGATTTAGTTTCAGAATCTATTATATCTTTCATCTCATCAGGGTCATCAGCCTCAAAATCTGAATCTTTAGTTGCAACTTGTGTAACCTTTGTCTCTTCCTTTAAATTGACATATAACTCAACTGTGTGTGATTTTTAGGATCTTGTGGAACAATATGATTTGTCGTAAATTCTCTGAACACCACATCTCTACTATAGATGATACCTTTAGTACCAAAATTCCACATTGACATTATCCTTGTACTTACTGAACATGCACTTCTTTGACATACTATCAAGCTTGTTCCTTTTTTTCCTTTGGCATGTGCACATACGCTTCACAACTAGACACTTTAACATGGCATATATTTAGTTTCTTCTCAAGCAATGCCTCAAATGGTGTATGATCCTTCAAAGCTGATGTGGGGACCTATTCTTCAAATAACACGTGGTAGCTACTGAATCAGCACAAAATTCAGTTGCTAAACCTACACCTCTTATCATACTCCTTGCTTTCTCCATGAGAGACCAATTAAGCCTCTCTATCACTCCATTTTGCTGAGGTGAATAAGATTTTTTTCCCTACCTTACAATGCCATTGTTTGCACAAACTTGATTAAATTTCACTAAACAAAATTTTCCTCCGTTATTAATCTACAAAAATTTGATTTTCCTATCAAAGTGATTTTCCACCAAAGCTTTGAAACCACAAAATTTTTCAAACATATATTTCCTCTACAAGAAATATAATCTACACATATTTGGCATAATTATCAGTACAATAAATACAATATCTTGATTTTCCAAATGATGCTATAGGTGTAGGACTGAAGATGTCATTATGGATTGGATCCAAAATTCCTTTAGTTCTTCCTCCTATGGATTTAAAAGATACTCAATTTTGTTTTCCATATAGACAATGTTCACAAAGTTCGAAATCCATAAAACAGCTTGGGATTCTATCCACCATCTTCTTTGAGGTAATGGTGATCAGCACTTTCTCACCAAAACAACCCAATCTTCATTGCAATAGCATTGGAAGGTCTTTTTCCACTTGCTCTAAAGTATAACTCTCATCACTAACTATGCTTCCTAATAACTTTCACAGTTTTCAAACTGTTCGCCTTTAGCGAGCACCATAGATCCACGGGTTAACTTATATGAATACTTTTCATTGGTGAAAGTAATGCCAGCATTTGCCATAATTCCCATAGAACTAAGATTCCTAGTAAGACCGGTATATGCATCATATCCATAAGGTTTTTTTATTGTTCCATCTTTCATCCTTAGCTTCACCTTTCCGCGACCAATATTATCAAGTGTCATATCATCTCTCATTCACACTTACCTCCCTAATATGGCTCATAATAATAGAACCAATCTCTATGAGGCATCATATGAAAGATCCTCTAGGATCAATTATCCATGCACTACGGTCACCTTTCGACAAATTGCAAACAAAATACATGTCTCCCATGCTGCTGTCATCATCCTTCTTTGTACTAGAGGATGATGGTTCATCTCGCTTCTCTAGACCTATACTTTTGCTTGTGCAATCCTTGTTTAAGCATCCAGGCTTTTTGCGCTTCCAAAATATTATTTCTTATTGATCTTGGCTTTTAGATCTTCTTCTAGGCTTATCCTTGCACTAAATATGTATTTGGATCATTCATTGTTCCTTCCTCTTACAAAAAGAGCCTCTTGCGTTGCACTATTAATCTGCTCTCCTCATCTCCTCAGATAACAAGCAGCTACAATACCCTCAAAAGATAACATACTAACACTAGCGCCAATCGAAACAATTATATGCTCCCATTAATTTGACAGTGAACACAGCAAAGTATATATTTTATCTTCCTCATCTAGATTGATATCAATCAATACAAGTTGCCCACATATAGTATTAAACTCGCTAAGTGTGTAGAAAATGACTCGCCTTCACTTATTCGAAAGTTGTGCATTCACTTCTCATTGACACCTAAATTTTAACTAAATATTTAGGGATAAACTACAAAGAAAATTAGGGATCAATTCGGCCCTAACAAAAATATTTTCATTAAATAGTAAATCACATAGGCAAATATTATTTCCATTGACTAGGTTTTATTTTTATTTTTTATTTTTTATTTAAAAAAGAAGAAGAAAAAATGGAAAGGTTTCGAGGTCTGGGCTTTTGCCCCAGCCCCTTTTTCTTTTTCTTCCCCCCTCCATGCGAGCCCGAGCCCATCTCGTCCAGCTTACTTCCCGTCCCCTGGCCCGGCACGACCTCTCCCTTCTTCTTCCTCCTTTCCCGCACGTAAGCAAGGATGACGCTGGAGCAAAGTAGAAGCGAGCAATTGGACGGCGACGGAGGAAACAGCTGGGAAGGTCGTCGCCTGCAGAGCAGGCCTACCACGGAGGCGATGAGCTCCGGGTGACCCCGGTTCGGCCAAGGGGAGGCCGGTTGGCGCACCAAGGACCAACAGCTGAGCTACATTCGTCGGCTGACCTCGTCGACCTATAAATAGGGTCTCTGAGGCGGAAGTTCCAAAGGGCAAAGAGAGAGAAATCCATGAAATAGAGTGGTTCATAATGAGAAAGAGAGAGGTTCCTAGTGAGAGACTATGAGATAGAGCCGAGAGGGAAAGAACACTTGAGTGGAAACTAAGCGTCACGAGCCAGGGTGGAGAGTACCAACGACGGCCATCATACCTGAATCATTGCCAACGACCCGTGGCCCCGCCATTCGACCCCAAAATCGTGGTAGGTTCCGTTCGAGTGCATCCCCGTTTGTGTGTCGATTCGGGTCGATTTCCCGAGGATCTTGGTTCGTGGATGCACGAGGCCAGCAAACATAGCTTGATCTATCGTGTTTGTACGCCATCCGACGCAGCCAAGCCTAGTAAGGACCATATCTGGCACCCCTGTCTCGGGTGTCTCCCCCTTTGGATGCTATGTTGGCTTTTTTTTTTGGGCTCACCAGATTGAGCTACCCTGCTCAGCTCAGGCTAGAGATGTGCATGGTCCGGGTGAACGGTTCCCAACCTAGAACTGGGAACCGTCCACTAGTTCCATAGATCCACCTGGACCGGACTGGTCCGGTCCGATTCCCAGGTGGATCCATAGAACCGGTCCAACCTCCGTACCTTCCCCTTTTCGCCCCCCACATCTACTTATTTTGACTCTCCCGTCCATGGTAGCTTAATTCTTCTCAAGCACTAGCTCGTAGCGGTGGTCGCGACCCTCACACCGCTTCCATCCCGGCCACCACCGCCATCTTCGCCACCGCCTCCGCCATCTCTCACTCCTCCCTTGAGGCCAACAATGAGAAGGACAATGGGGACGATGAGTTGTTCTTAGACCTGGAGTTCGCGCCTATCCCCAAAGATGAGGACGATAGGGAGAAGCCTGAGGAGGGGGAGGAGGAAGAGGGAAGGTAGAAGCGGGACGAGTCCAACAACGAAGAGGATGGTAGTAATAGTGAATGCAGAGGTGGCGCCGACGTGGAGAGAGAGTTCAAGTTCAAGGGGGGAAAAAGAATCGACTCACTCTTTCGCCAAGTTTGAACTAAGACTAGAAGGAAGATGAGTAGATCCGGAGGTGAATCGGAGAGGAAGATGGAGCTAGGGGAGATTTTGAACTAAGAGAGACGAGATGGAGTAGGAGAGTAATGAATTAAGACAAGATGGTAATTGGAGCCCTAAATTTTATATTTGCTAATTTCGAATTTTTTTTAATATTAAAAATTAATATATTATTATAATATAACCGGTCTGCTTCGGATAGGTGGGCGGACGGATCCACTCATGAAATCGAGAACCGAACTGGTACCCCCTGGTTCCCATAAATTTGAACTGGGAACCAGATCGATTCCCTTAAGAACCACCGGTTCCGGGTGGTTCCGGTCTGGTTCCGGGCGGTCCAGGCAAGTCCCGTTCTTTTGCACACTCTTAGCTCAGGCATCCTTGTGACTCCGTTTGTGCGGATGCTACATTTTGATAACACTGTGGCTCAGTTGTGTGACTTTTCTGGTTAAGCCCAATTTCGTTTGTTGCCATTTTTGTCCCATTGACCATGTCCACCATATGTTCGATGAAATGCCCAAATGAGGCTTGCTTCCGTCCCTTCACTTGTGGCAACAAACAAGTCGCTAGAGAGTGTGCCCTGCTGGGAACCCTCTTAGTCGAACTCACTCGACGACTGACTTTTTTGTGTGTGATTTTAGGTCTCTCAGCCCTTCCCCCAGCCGACGTTTTGGTTGACGCGTAGCCATGGGCGCTGGCATCTTTTGGAAGCAGTAGCCTAAATAGTGGCCTAACCCTCAACCGAGGCTAGCCGAGGCGATGCCGGCGTAGGCATGCGCCTAGGCTAAGACGAGTGGTGCAGCTGCCTCCATCGAATAGCAAGGAGCAAGGGTACAAGTTGAGTTGGAGTTAGCTTAGTCGGGTCAATCGAGTTAAGCATGAGGTCCTAGGTAGCATGGACACGGCGACACGGACACGGGACACGACACGACATGACACGCAACACGTTATTTTTCAAAAAGTAGAGAATTCCGACGCGTTCCGACACGTTATATATTAAATGAATATTTTTATTTTTAATTAATTTAATTCAAATTCATTATTTTTATTTTTCGAAATTATATTTTTATCTCATTTATTTATTTTTCCATTAAAAAAATCCACTAAGTTCCACCCCACCCTCTTTTAGTTCTTTCCCTCGTCCATTTCCCCCTCCCCCAAAATTTATTTTTATTTCCCTCCCCCATCGTTCGTTTCCCCCCCACTTCCAAATTTATTTTTCTTTCCCTCCCTTCACCGACAGACAGGCTGTCCCTGTCTCTTCCCCTCCCCCAATACGCAATGGCCCATCAAAATCCCATCCGTCTCTTCCCCTCCCTCAATACGCGATGGCCCATCAAAAACCCTAGCTCTGCACGACCCTTCCTCTTCTTGTTCCTCGCTGCTTGCCGCACAAACCCCTTCCTTGCCGCTCGCCGCCTCTCACCGCTCGTCGCCTCTCGCTGCTCGCCGCACGACCGCCTTCCTCTCCTCTTCCTCTCACCTTTGGCCCTTTCTCCCTCGCAGCTACAACCTCATCGGATCCGTCACAACATCACAGTGGCGCCCGTCTCTCGCCGTCGCGGCCTCGTCTCTACTCCCTCGCCGTCGCTTCCACCCTCCATCATCTTCCGGACACGCGTGTCGAAACGTGTCAGGCACGCGTTGACCGCGTGTCCGACCATGTCCGAGTGTGTCGACGTGTCCGACATGCTCCGACACGTGTCAGACACGACACGGAAGCACGGACAATGTGTCCGTGCTACCTAGATGAGGTCTAGCTGTTTTTTTTTTTTAATATGGTTTGGTCTTTGGATTGGGCTCATTTGCTTAGCCTAGTCTAGTCGGGGACCCAAGTCTGGTTGATTATATAATATAATATTATATCATAATTTTAATATACAAAATATTTTTAAAATAAAAAAAAATTCAAAAAAATTCTGAAATTGGAAAAAGTTTTTAAATTTGGTTTTAGATTTTTTTAAAAAGCACAAAAGAAAAAACATCCTTCAAAAAGTCAAATGCTGAAAGTTAAAGAAAATTATTTATTAATAGGGCATTAATTGATTAACTAGTGTAATCAAGTCTCCGATCTTAATTTCTCTACTTACGTAAGAGTAAAGTATTTCTCCTAATATTTTATTTGGATTTCTAATCGACTCATCACAAATTAATTAATGACGACTCTTATATGAAAATTACTTGCAGGTTAAAAACTTAGATTATAAGTCACAAATTAACAGGCTTAGAAGAGCCTAGGCTAAGTCTAGACTTAGTAAGCCATCAACCTAATGCTGTGAGGGGTAGAGGTCATGACACTTCTCCAAAAATAGCTTATTCACAAGCGACTTGCTCTGTTAAAGGTTTCCTAGCTTCATCCAAAGATCCTTCACCGTCTTCTCAAAGTTCATGTTCACCAAGACATTATCAGCAAGGCATAGCCAGACTAGGCCTTGTGCCTTTCAATTGCTAATGTTTTACTCCTTCAATTAAGTCGACGTGGATTCCTTCAATTCATCGTCTTTTGACTTCCCTTTGGATTTTTCCTCAAGCTTATCTTCTTTGATCATATGCCACGAATCTTTATTTATGAACACAACCTTCATTTTCAATTTCCTTGAAACTCTTTCCTCTAATTTTCTCTACTTCAATTCTTGATTGACCAAACAACGACATCTTCCTAAGATTTTTTTAAAAAAATTTTCAGATTTCTTTTTACCAAGAAACCCTAATCTCAAACCAAGGTCTAATATGAGATGTTAGGATTCACTGCACAATAAGAAAAAAAAATAGAGAGTAAAATCAAGAAAGAAATTATGAGATACAAGATTTTATCATAGTTCACCCTTAAGCTAGGCCTATGTCTAGTTGAAGATTCCACTCTAATTAGCACTCTATATTTTTATGTTACATCTCTCAATTACAAGAGAAAGAGAATATACATATCCAAACAGAACACACAAACACGCGCGCATGCACACACATGTATAGTAACTATTTATGAATCAAGCCCAAATTACTAATAAAAATATGAAAAAAATGATTGAAAAAGGATTTATGTATATCCAAACAGAATATATATATATATATATATATATATATATATATATATATATATTTAGTAGCTACTATTCATGAGCCCAAACATAAACTACCAATAAAATATGAACTCAAACTATAAAACTCTCTAGCGTCATGGGGCGCTGTCTTACACATTTGATGGAGAGTATGAACCACACCTAACAGCTCAAACTTCGTCATAATAATTATCTTAGATTTAGGATCTAATTTGAAGCTTCTAATAGGAGAAAACGAGATCACTAGCAATAATTCTCAAGATTTAAACTTGCTTTCTAATTACTATAGTTTAGACACTTGCATTGTGGTTACATACAACGTGGATCAATAGAAGGAGATGAACAAAAAATTGAACTAGAAGAGCATCTCTCGAGTAACTGGTTATATCTAAAAGCATATTTCCAAACTCACAACATTTCAAGAAATTGACCGACCTGGCCTATATTGCTTGTTGACGTCTTCCATTGGTTATTTGCAACTTATGTACAAAGTTTACAATTGGTCTTTCAAACATTAACATATTAATCAAGATCTTTGAATCTAGGAGGATCACACATCATACCTCTTTCTCATAATGCTCATAAAAGAAGATGTCCAAGCCTTTTTTAGCATAACTTTGGACATGGCTCATCTAGAAAGGCACTAGAGATGACTAAACATTTACGGAGATGTTTAGACTTGGGCATTCCTATGTGGGCCTGAAAACCACCATTTCACCTATGTGCACATACAAACATACATATGCGCGAGCTAAACTCTAAGCATGTATCTAACCGTACCTTCAATAGCATGTAGGGGCAAAACTAGCTCCTCAAAATCAACAAAAATAACAATCAAAGTGTATCCTAAATGTCAGCATACTTTGATACTTAAACCTTCACCAAATGAGAAAAGTTGATGGCAAGTTGTGTTATAAAGTAACACCAACCTTGCATGTATCAGGATTTGGCTCATTCCTCCAAGCTCCATGCATGAGCCTTGCATCATCAAATTTAAAACCCTTCTCGCGGACCGCAGAGACGGACTTATGCATCTGCACGGTGAAGCTACATAAATTTATCAATTGATATAAAGATGCATCACATATTTTCACGTGAAATGTCCCGATGTACCTCCACTCTCTTGCCAGTCCGTCGCGCCTCATCCATCTCTATGTCAGTCATGCCTATCCCATAAACCTCTCCACCAATTGAGCACTTGAAAAACTCCATCATATTGCTAGTTAAAGTTCCAGTTTTATCCGAAAATATATATTCCACCTGTACCAAGCAGCAAATTCCGTCAAAAAAAAAAAGTGGGAAAAGCAATTTCTTGACATGGCGGTAGTAAAATGCTAATAGCAAGTGACAAAGAACCTAAGAAGTACCAACACTCTTCAAGAGCATTTGTACGCATATGACACTCTGACAAGCATCCACCATGCGATCAATGAGTGTCAAAAAATCCAACACGTGATCAACTCTTCCTGACACACTCAGACATGCTAGTCCAGAATTTTGACACGTAATTCCGACACACATAGGATCAATTTTAAAAATTTTCAATACTTGAAGGGTCAAAATGTAAATATATGAAAATAGAAAAAAAAAAAAAAAAAAAAAAATGTAAATATATGAAAATAGATAGGGATCATGGATAATGGCGCCGCATTGCCGTTGTTGTTGCCACCATTGGAACGAGTTGGCGACCTCGCTGGCCCTAGGTGGCGGAGGAGGGGGACGGTCCTCACCAACTCGGGCAAGGCCATTGCGGCAGACAAGGCTCGCCCAGATCTAGGCGATGCCTTGGTTGAGGCTCACAGGCAATATGATGGATTATTTTTCCATTTTTTTAGGATTATTTTGGCTTTTAAATTTTTTTTACTATTCTTTAAATAAGATTTAAAGAAAAAAGTAATAAAAAAATACCACATAGGATAAATTAATTAATTTAAAAATATCACTTCAGTATTTTCCATCAAACAAATTGACAGTGTTAACGGAAGGACTCGATTGTACAAATTTAATAAGTTTTAATATTCAATTGCACTTTTGCAATAAATTTTAGAATTTGTAGTGCATATATCCCTAAATTTAATAATGGAATGTAGATCTTTTTTTTTTTTTTCCTTTCAAGTTTTATGGATTATTGCAATGGAATATAGTCGGATTTGTCAAATTAAAATAATGAATAATATTAACAAATGTTAGATTAATATTTTTAGTCTAAATTAATTGTAGGCTCTTATTATTATTATTACTTAATTATTTATGCATTTATATATAAAAATATATTTAATATATAACGTGTCGAAATTCTTTATTTTTCAAAAATAACATATCAATGTGTCGTTTCGTGTCATGTCGTGTTGTGTCGCGTGTCGCATATCGATGTTATATAGCAAAGAACCTCTCATGTTCATCTTTTCTATAAAGTATAACAAGGTCATTTCGGTACCCTGTTATAGTTACGGTTCTACAGCATAGTTATGAGAATAACCTCATTGCCAACAACTTAACCATATTACGCATCTACCTGTCCGAGTTCTTCGTTTAAATTGGAAGTCCTAGCAAGGGCGGGGGTATTGGTCTCAACATGGTACATGTGCAAATCCTTGTTGATAAATTGCGTGGACTGAATATATTTGATCACCTGAAATTTGGACGAAAGGATAAACACAAATTGAATGTGGAGGCAAAAGAATCATATTTAGATAAGTAAGTTCGGTTGTGGAGCAAGACAACTTGAGCATCTGCATAGGCCACAAGCCTGGAAGACTAACCTCAATGGTTACGTACAGAGATATTGGGACAATAGTTGAGAAAAGGGTAACAAGGGTGAGCATCGTCCTTGCAAATACCTGGAGAAAAAAAATATTAAGGTGCGTGCACGTGCGTGGGTGCGTGCGTGTGCCTCTGTGTACGAGAGAGAGAGAGTCGCGATTATAAAGTACCGTTAGTCTGTTGTCAGGGTTAAACTGGGCTTCCACTTCCCTCCCCAGACCCAAGTAATAATACTTGCGATTTATAAAAGTAGCACTGCATAACTCCATGTATGAGATCATGCGAAGATAATGACGAGAAAATATAGCGATAGCAGAGATTGGTTGAATAAGTAATTTCACGTAATAATGGGAGCATATTCAAGAAATCCATTGCAGGAAATCGCCGCACCTGCCAATGGCTACAATGGCGCACATGACAAAGAGAGTAGTAATAAGGATGAGTATAAGTTTGTCCAGTTTTCTCTCTAATGTACTCCTCTTGGAAGGAACATTCACGGCATTCATCATAGCCTGCAAGCGCCAACAAGAGATGGACCTAATTAAATCAGTGTTCTCAAGATAGATGGAGAATGCCTGCCACAATTCAGGGCATATCAGCAGAATTAAATCTGTTCCATCACATCAGAGATCTCCACTACCAAGGAAAGTAACAAAGGACCAAAACAGGGGTCTGAATGTATTTCTGGAAGCATACCTTAGTCTCATGACCAGTAAAAATGACAGCACCAACAATGTATTCAGTGTTCCTAAGACTGTATCCCTGAGAACATGTTATGCCACGATGCCACGGTTCAGTGAATGAAGAGTCCACATCAACATAAATAATATTTAGAAGCAGAAGAATAGATTAAATCCACATAACTTAAATGATCTAATGTATTTCTAAAGCATATATATTTACAAGAGATGCATAGAACTTGAGTAGGAGGTTCATGCATCAAAAAACATTATAACAACCCAATGAATAAAAAAATGAAGACCTCCAAACTAAATAAAGGACGATAAACAAGCAGAAAAGTAACCATACCCGCAACAGAATTTGGTCTGGGGTGAGAGGTAAAGTTGTTTTTTGATGTATAAGATTGCCAGTGAACGTGTCTGTCGAATTGTTTGGTTGCTCACACTGCACTTCGCCTGCAATTAGCCATAAATTTTCATGAGTTTTTTTTTTCCTTGTTGGAAGGTAAATCTGTGAGGTCTGTAAGGCAGAAACGGGGAACAAGATGATTGCTTAGTGCATGCTAGGAAGCCATTGTTTATCTTCGTGGTACAAGTGCATAAACAGAGCACATGTTACTTTTAGTTCACAGAAGCGGAGAAGACAATAGCTACTTAGACCTCACAAAAAGCCAACTGGAGGGCCAATGCTTGTGGTTTAATCTACTACTCAGCAAGCAAAAGAACGCTTTATGACAAATGTTCCAAAACTCGTCATAAAATCCATAATTTGGTTCCATCGGCATTCCAGCATTGGAGCTACAAGCAGGTCTGTGGGTAAAGGTTCCAGATCTTATGCTTCATAATTAACGAAAATACATACATTGTTTTGCAAGGAAATTCTAGGCATGCCAACCCATCAACTAGAACACCAACATATTTGGTTCCTTGCATGGGTTTAAAAAAGCAGAACTAACCGGAAGTAGTATTAATGCTGTTTTGTTAGCTTCAAAAGGGATTTTGGGAAGATTAAAGATCATATAAAATGGCTTTTCATGTAACATTTATTGGCATAAGAAAACAACCAATCGTGCAAATAACAATGAATGAGACATGCCCATGTACAGCACATCAAAGGATGGGCTAGAGAGGTCATTCACATCTTCAGTTTCATTCAAAAATATTCACCACCATCAGGAAGATCCTCAATAGCCATCAATGATCCTAGAGCTCATCATATGGAGATATCAATCAGAACAACATGAAGTTGTAAAAAGCAAGCAAAGGAAAGGAAAGGGGAGATATGCTATATTTTAATATCCTTCTTGCTGCATCCAACATAAGGACATGTCAAGGCTGGAAGCTATGTCCATAAGAAACTTTCCAGCAAAAAGAATGAAGCAATCTCATCTTCCCACTACTATATTACAAAGTTGAAGCCCATGAACAAGCTATGTCCACTTAATCTTCGAGCACATGGTTTTGCACAGGAAAGGGATGAGCTTATCAATTCAGGTGAATAAATGGAACCTACACCAAAGTGGCATAGTTTATCTTTCCAAAAAAAAAAATTTGTAGGTATAAGAATGCTGCGGCAATTATTTAAGAGCTAAACCTTTAGGCTCTTAGATATCCAAACAGTGATTCTTTTGTAAAACAGCGACTAAGTTCCTTTCTATTTTCAGATTCTCTACTAGTTGCCTTGATTTGCGTCCAGGGGCTTTCTTTCATGCATACAAAGGGCTTTCCTCCTCTCTTCTCCTCATGTGATGTTAGTATTCATCGGATAAGAGATAAAGTAACTTTTACCAACATAATAAAAGGTAAAAAGAGTATAATTCCCACCCGATTCTATTAAAGCAGGAGGTATAGAAAACTTTTGAGAGAAGACAAGCGAAATTTGCAGTATGTGAGAGAGAGGGAGAGAAGAGCCAACTGTCGAAAAGCTTCCACCCGTAAAGATAGTAAAGCCTTTTTAAATAGCATGAAGTTGTGCTAATAAGAGCTATTAAAGTGTGGTGTGCAGGAAGTTATACGGCAAACCGGCATTTGCAACCGGTCTGCGTTGGGCAATGGCCGGTGAACAACTGACTTAACTTGTATGTTTGTCTAGTACGCGCAGAACCCCGAGTATTTCTAACAAAATAACATGATCTTATCCTTGAAAATTTAAAAGCGTAATAATGGCACAAAAAAACAAGCATGTTGCGTAAAAGTTGGTCACAAAAACATATAAATGACCGTAAAAATGATACCCAAGAGAAGGAATTTTTTATTGAAAAATTGGGGTTAATCTCCCTAAACCATTCATATTGTTCAATATAGTAATTGTAGATAGCCCACTGTGCACCATAGACCGAGTATGAACCTATACTAATAATTATGACTATCTTTCAGCACTTCCCCTCCAAGAGCATATAAATCAAATTTGTCCATTTTGTCACAAATGAAATTTAATTAAGTCATACGAAGATATTAGTGGTAAAGAAAAAAGAATAGGCATGGAGTCCATAGCAATACTGAGAAGACAATAGAGGAAATCTAAAGAAAACTTCACCTTTGAATTCCCACGCTTTCTCTGGGGTCATATAATCACATGTCCGCTCCAAAGCCCTCCGGATCTTTATATTTGTTTCGCCATCCAAATTTGCAGTCTGAATATTTGGAAAGGCAAAGCCAAACATGACAAAGGGAAATAACAGCATCGGAATGCAACCAGCATATCGAGATTCAAGAATGATTGTTCTTAAACCTCAGCGTAGCAGACACCATCTGCATTTGTACTAGCAAGAAAAAGCAAATCTGCGGGAAAGGAGTCATCCTGTTTAACCTGCAACGGGGCAATAAACAATTTCACCACAGTAAAAAGAAAATCAGAATATGAATCATACGTTGCCAAAATTAATGACATTTATTGATGATACGTGGGGAAACAGCCAAATGCAGCATTATCAGCATTATTGCACATCTATGGAAAAACTGCACTCCTACAAGAGAGGGTTCTTATAGCAGGTTCCTTTCCTATCAGTATCAAAGGTCCGACCCTTCAAAAGCTACACTTTCCCAAATACCTCTCCTCCAAGTGAAGCCAGCTATTTGCTCCATGTCTTCTCAAGTAACCTCTATGCGGTCCACATCTTTCTTTGTCATCTCTTTCCATGTCTTTTAGGTCTTCCCTTCCCCCCATTGAAGCATCAAAAACCTTTGCTCAAGTTTGACCAAATCATCTTGGACGAACTTCTTGTTGGGAGCACGCAGCAAAGCCCAATACCTTCACTTGGGAAGATCACCAAGAGAGAGAGCCCAAGCTCGAGCCGTGAGCTATGGGCCAACTATGATATATTTTAATTATTTTACACCATATCAATTATCCGATGTGAGATTTCACTAACACAACTCACATGTATTATCATAATAATATCCCCTTCGCATGTGTGCTTTACACCACATCGGAGAGAGAGCCCAAGTTCGAGCCGTGAGTTATGGGCCAACTATAATATATTAACTGCTCTACATCACATCAGTTTTTCAATGTGAGATTTCACTAACACAACTTACATGTATATCCTAATAATATCCCCCTCGTGTGTGCACTTTACACTACATCAATTTTCCAATGTGGGATTTCACTAATATAACTCACACATGTATCCTAACAATATTCCTATCCTAATAATATCCCCCTCACATTTATGCTTTTACACCACATCAATTCTCAGATGTGGGATTTCACTAACACAACTCGCACGTATATCCTAACACTATCTTCCTCGCGTGTGAGCTCCATTGTTAGGTTTGCTATATTAATAATATCCCTCTCGCATGTGTGATGAGTGTGTTTTACATCTCATCAGTTCTTCGATGGGGGATTTCACTAACATAACTCGCAGGTGTATCCTAACAATAGTATCCTAACTATATCCCCCTTGAGTGTGAGCGCTCCAATGTTAGGTTCGCACGTGTATCCTAACAATAGTATCCTAACTATATCCCCCTTGTGTGTGAGCTCTAGTGTTAGGTTTGTGTATCCTAACAATAGTATCCTAACTATATCCCCCTTGTGTGTGAGCTCTAGTGTTAGGTTTGCTTTCCTTTAGTTCATGTATCATTCTAGCTCAAATTCATCCTTATAGGCCAACGTTGCTACGCTACAACGCTCATTTGCTTTCCTTCACTTGGGGAGATCACCCTTGTCAAAATATTAAGTTAGATTCACCTTCACTCAAAAACTTAAGTTGATGAATTATGAGCCAACTAAAATATATAAACTGCTCTACATTACATCAATTCTTCGATGTGAAGACATCACATCAATTCTTCGATGTGGGATTTCACTAACACAACTCATACGTATATCTTGACACTTCTATCACCTTAGTCTTAATTGGAGCCATTAGTATGCTTAGTCACCATTTCCTAGAATTAGAAGAGCAAATGGCTTCTTCCAAATACCAAAATCTTTCAAAGGCGGAAGACAAGCATAGTAAAGCCTTAAACGCAGAAGACGAGCTTGGATGTCGGAGAGAGATATATTTAGAATTTGTGGAATAAACCGTGAAGGCGGTATGGTCATAGAGGCTCAATTAGCAATAATCACCCCATATAAAATCGGAGAGCTAACACAAAATGATAAAAACTGTGTTGCATGATATTGCCAATTCCAACAAAAAGAATATACTTCGAAGATGACACCCTTCCACACAGAAATGATTTACTTTAATAAAACAAGGTCTTTCACATGAAGAAACACAATCACGTGACAGATCACACACACACAAAATTCAGTCCGAAAGCATAAAATACTACTCACTTTCACAATATCTCCAACTTCTAGCCCTTCCCAGGGGATGGGCTCCCACCGTTGATCTTGTAACACGTCCACAAGAGCGTTATTTCTTTCCTTGTCAGTTTGAAAACGTTTCTGTTATGCATAAATAGAAGGAAAAAGAGAGAGGTTAAGCACATTCTAGTATCTCCTCTAACGCGATTATATGACTTGGTAAGTCGGTATATGGGAAACAAAACCAACCCTTTAGAAACACCAAATAGCATCACAAGAACTGAAATTGCTGAATAAAAAAAAAGAGGAAGAAGAAATCTTGACGGCAAGCAGATTAAGACGAATCATGCATGAGATATTATACTTACCCAGTCCTCATAGGCCTCTTTGCAAAGAGATGCGAGAAGAACCAAACAGAGGGGGACCATACTTGTTACAAGGCTCAAAGGACTGACACATCAAAAGCAGTTCGTTACAGCATAATATCATATTTGAAGCATAATAAAAAAGCAAGGGTTAATACAAACAAAACAAAGGTCCCTAAGTTCATGCATCTATATATATGGTAAGGCCACGATTGCAAATGCCCAAGAAGGTGACATAACTACACAAGTCTATGAAAGGCCCGACATGATAACAAGTAATAAGATGATCATTACAGAGCAGGCATTCTTTTCAGAACTTTCTGCAATTTACAAGCACATAAAATCATGAAAACATACAGAAACATTTCGATCCCATATTGAGAAATTAGAAACCCGCATGTTAAAGCATGATGGGATATTTGAAGTTACAACATTCGTTCTAGCGCAGAGTTCCTAACAAATGCGTGAAACCAGAATCGAAAGAGAATCCAAAAGAGAATGAACTTCCAAGATTTTTTTTTTTAATTATTTTTATGATGTAACATCAATTCCAAATTGAAGTTCAATCTGTCAAATGGGCTTCTCGGATGGCCGAAAGGCACATCCGCTCCATTCTATCTATCACCAACGGGTTCTTCATTTTCTGCTCCTGAATATTCACCTTTTGCATGAATTGGCATAGACCATCAGATCATAAGAAAATAACTACCAGGTTACACAATGTACAGAATCTTAGAAATAGGCTATGAATGTGTAATATATGGAGTGCATATGTTGCAAATAAGCGTAATTGAAAGTTAGACATGATCGGGAATCAAATGAAAAGCTCTAAAATGATGGTACCCAAGAGTGTGCTAGTCTCAACGGTCACTAATACAAATAGTTTGGCCAGTACGGTCCAAGAATATTTTAACATACCTGAAAGGTATAGCCGACAAAATTGATATCATGAGAAAGTACAGGTTAGCAATCCGCCTGAACTGTCAATTTGATGACAATGTCAGGCATCTAATCAATTGAAATACCACATGACCAGTAATAAAACAATGTTTGCAAAATGAGCAATGGGTGTAAGAAACCATAAACTCTATGGCACGAAAGAATTCACACTGATTTACCTGTTCAAACAACCGTTTAGGTATAAATGTGAAGAAGTTGTACTTGGTTGTTGATATTGAGTTTCCCTTGACAATTGAAAACGTGGCGGTTAAAGACGAAAAAAAGAGAGAAAGAACCCTTGGAAGCTCCATAAATAATAGAATGAAATGACAACTGCAGATAATCTCATTCAAGTATCAAAACTTATAGAAATTGCATCTATGATAGATTAGATCTAACATAAAGCTTCTGGTCAAGTTGGAGCGTCCAAGCTCAAATGTTAGAGTCGCCAGTCAAATCTAAGATAATAATAAATGCAGCAGGACAGCACGATATGACCATAGCCTCTTGATGAATTCTCCTCGTTGAACCCTTATAATGAATCAATTAGCAGAACAATTATCTTGAAAAGGGATCTTATCCATCTCACAGAAACTTAAAAAGGTCCAGAAACTTTGATAGTCATAAAAGCAAAAAAGCTAAAGCAGGTTTCAGTTCTTCTATTTAGTGAAAATAAAGTAACAGCTTGTCCATCCAAGTCTTTTTTATTTGGGTCCACCGTGAAATCACCAAAAAAAAATTAAACTTCCATGGGGAGAGACAAGCGATTGAGCTAATCTACAGTAAAAGGGCATAATCAATTAATATATTTTCATCGACCAAAAAAAAAATTAATATATTTTCAAAATAAGAGTTTACGCAAGGAACTAAAGGAAATCCTTGGTACATATGACTTTGTAAGACTTCCGAGCTTTCGATTTATTTTTTTTTTTTATTTAAAGGGGAAAAAAGGAAGGACAGAAAAAAGAATAAGGAAGACTAATTGGATTTAAAAGGCAATCGATTACAAGTGGGGTCGTCAAACTGTGCGGAGAGGCCAACAAAAATGCAGTTAAGCTGATGCAATCATTTGGGTATAAAAGCCAATAAAAACGCAGTTTCGGTTAGTGATAAGAATTTCAACAGCTTCAACAAGGATGGGAATCATCAAGACCATCTTATTAGTTTATAATTTCCTAACCTTACATGTTTGTCCAAGCGGACATGAAATATAGAGGGTTCCTTACACTGCCAAACGACCGAACATGCACATAATTTGCAGTCAGGCAGCAAGGCCTCCGGCAGGATGAACTAAACATTATGCACATTACTTGTCTACTCTACCAAAAAAAATAATAAAAAAATAAAAACACTGATTTGTCCATCTTTCCAAACAACAGAAAGTTACCGACCAAAACAATTGATAAATATACCAAAAGTCTTAAAATTTATTGCAAAAGTGCAATCAGTTTTGAAACCTTCTAAAAGTAATCGAATTGATACAATGAAGTCTCTCAGAGCTCCACTCAAATTAATAGATGGAAAATGCTTACATAGCATTTTTAAATGTAATTTGGAGACATGCGGTGCTTAATTGGCGCCACATAAAAAAAGTCCAATTAAAAAAAATTGAGAATATAGCCAAAAACTTAAAAATAAATAAATAAATAAATAAATAAAAATTGGGGTACGAAGAAGCGCGATGGCCCAGAGGTTTTGGCCTCGAATGGGGTTGGCCATAGCCTCACCTTCCTCATCAAGTGCTGTGACCCTTCTTCCTCCATGTGGACTCGACCGCAAGTATATTCGCGGTCTTCGTGCTCACCTGATTGCCCATCTTTAGTATCCAAGGTTCTGCAACCTTCGTTACTCAAGATATTTCATAAAAATGCTCCCAAGATCTGAAGCAGCTCGAAACAATCAACCCCCCAAATTCTCTACTCGAAAAGGTCCATAGAAAAAGAAACATGTCTCGGGTTCCACAAAAACAATAATTTTACCCAAGCCCAAGTGATTGTCCATCAATACGAGTGCAATAAAGATCTTTTCGAAGAGATACGTAAAGGGTGATTGCGAAATATTAGCGTACTACAAATATATATATTTGAAACGATGGAAGCCAGTTTAAAGCAAAAACTGTAGCAAAAGCAAAAACTGTGTTAAAAAGTCATGAACTTTCATCAATTTAGGCCCCCGAGAAAGTTGTAAGAGCAGAAACGATCAGTGAGGTGGCTTTCCAGCGGCCACCAGCGGGGGAGCCAGAGCCGTTGCGAGCGACAACCCCTGCTTGTCGTTGAAGATCTGATTCTGTTATTTTATTTTATTTTATTTTACTTTACTTTTTCCCTTTTTTATCTTTAGTCTACCTTAATTAACGCTTAAGGACGTTGTTTGGGCATTTGTGCACTCTTGAGTTAAGATTAGCGGACAGGCAGAAGAGAAATTGGTAAATAAAGCCAGACCATCGGGTAAATGAAAAAATTTGATTACATCAATTTAACTAGTTTTAGATTTTAATTACACTTTTAATGCTTTAGAACTTTTGCGAATAATTTTAAGATTTCTTTACTTTAATAATGAAACACTTCCTAATAATCAAAGATAACAAGAGCAAAGTTCGAGGAATGACAAGTACAATAAAAGAAATCATTGATCAACTTTTCATGCTTGCCAAATGTCTCCGTCTCATATGATACTTTCCCTAGCAGAAAAATCAAAATTTATATGGTTCAAACTGCAGGTGCAGATCGACAGATTAGTTGCTTCCCACAATAATTCCCGTAACGTGAGTCCAATAAAATCATCCCAATTCAACAGCTACACCAATGGCTTTATCTGCACCATTCCCCGGTACACCACGCAATAGCACCAATCTTACGAAATCATACGCTATGGTATTAAGGGCAACAAAGACTCATCACCACCTCGAGAGAAACCAAATTGCTCATCACTAAAAACTCAGAAAAAGCCTATTTTCACAGCACAACCGGAAGAAACCAAATTCATCTATGCTTTGCGATATCTGGCCAAGAGAAAGGGATTAAGAACAAAATTAAGGCTTTGTTGTTTTGCGAAAAATAAATAATTTTAAAAATATTTTCTTAAAAATAAGCACTTGTATCACTAAAAATAATTAGTTAATGAAAAATATTTTCAATATTGATAACAATTTATATGTAAATATTTCTGTTGATAATGAAAATATTTTTTATTTATTTATTTTTGTAAGTGATATAATATATTATCTTTAAAAAAAAATATTTTCTAGATGATTCATTTTTGCCTAAATTAAATCAAGCGTGTCAATCATTACACTTGAGCTCCATTACCCAGCCTTTCCGGCAACCTCTCAACCAAACGAATTTCCTCTTGCACCGCTTTCGCCTCGCACATCTCGCGACGTAACATGAATGGATCGGAATGGAGGAAACGAATTGAAACACGACTGACCTTGAAGCGCACTACTAGATTGGCGTCGCGATCGTTGCAATAGATGGTGCGGTGCCTCGGTGCCTGAGGCTGGACATGGCCGAGCCGTACTGTCCGTGACGGTCGATCGTCGCTGTTGATGTGCGAGTGGCGCCCAAATCTGGATTTTGACGACTTCACCCTCTCCCATCCGTTCATCTTACTCCTCCCTCCAGCGACTGGCGAATCAGACCCTTCCCCACCGTCGATCGTCACGATGGGTCGATCATCCCTGGTTTAAAGCTCAAGCCCGAGCGAGCTTCACAACAATCAAAGAATCTGCATCCGATATTTCACGTGTCGCGGTAAAGAATGCCGCAACGACACTGGCCTTGGATATGTTCGCAGTACCGAATGACAATAGAGGACGCGACTGAGTTAAGCCACGACGCAAATGTGAGAGAGAGAGGTCAGGGAAGTGAGAGAGTGAATGTGAACAGTGTGATCTCCTCGGACATTGGGTGTTTTGCTTCTCTCGCTTTTCACCCTGTATTCGGCTGGCCAGCCACCATGGGATGGTATTAGTACTGTTACCGTTGAAGGGACGGGCCTCGGGAGTCGCACGAAAGTGAATTTCCCAGAGCGAGGTTTCCTAGGAGAGTCGATCACTACTACGCGGAACGGTGACTAGGGGTGAGCCTCGGTCCAGGGTCAACCTTGAACCGATCCTAGACTAGCCCAACCCTGCCGGTTTTGGTCCGGTTCCCAAAGAGATTGAGTTGATCCTTGGTCCTGGAATTCTTGGACCAGCACTATGCAGGTCAGTCCTCGGTTTTGAGAGTTCGAGGTCAGTCCAACTCGGACCCACCCTAACTATATATATAATTTTTTATGTATAAAAAAATTTAAAATAAACAGCGTCAACAATATTAAACAACTTTTTAGTGAGGTATTCAAGATAATTTAGATTTTTAATGTCTTTTACGGTATTAATAGTCATAATTTACGAAGGAGAAAAATCTTTTTGCGAGGAGTCTTCATGGTGTCCAAAAAGGCACCTTATGGCATCCTCCTCTAGTATTCGTTCTCTTCTATCTTATTTGTCTTCTTTGTCTTCAATTTTCCAAAATCGAAAGAAAGAATTTATCCACTCGCCACTCAACATTCGATGCTCATTCTATTCGACGCTCACCCCATTTGACCCCATCGCTTGCTTTTCTTAGTTGCTCTCGCTCATCATCGAACCAGTTAGATCAATATGATCCCCGGTTGCCTTTTCAAGGAGTACAAAAAATGAAATAAAAAATTATTTGTTGGTCCTAAGTTGACCTTGAAACTAGACTGAACCCATTGGGTCAATCTGGTTCTCAATCACTTTTTTAAGAAGAAAAAAAATGAAATTAAAAATTTATTGGTTGGTCACGAGTTGACCCAAGTGATAAAAAAGTATAGATCCCCACGCAGTGATTATTCACGTGATATTCATGATATTTGTATTCACTATTTTAAATGTAGTAAATCTAATTTATAATTACGAAATGAGGGATCGCAACTTGCTTGATAAATACCTTTAAACTATAGAGCATATCCATAGTTATGGTAGTTTTGAGTAACGGAAATAGCACATGGCATCATTACAATATGACTTTAAACATTTTACATAAATTCTTATTCTATTGAATTAAGATAATCACGTTTCACAATCTAGCAAAGTTTTGTTGAGTCTTACAAAGCTGTAAGACTTTAGTGCATTTTTTGCACCGTATTATTCGCCAAATAATGATGACGATTTTTCACTCTTCTATAGATGCTCGCAGCTCCAACATTCAGATCATCGATGGTGCTGATGGGCGAATAATCAAATCCAAAACGAAAATTTCATTACAAATGAAAGTCTCTCTACGTGCGAGGTAGTATCTATGACCTCACTTCTGGACCGTCCGATAACGTACGGCGACGGGTGTGATGCCGTCAACAACGGCCTTTTAAGTTCTGTCGTCGTTGAGTCCTTTGAGTGCGGGGGCCCCTCCGTACCTATCGCGAGCCGCGCCAATACATGTACGGCACAGAAGAAAGACGAGCTGAAGGTCAATAATCGTTCCAATCCATATGGACCCAGATCGGGGCGACAGCTGGCCCGCATTCAAGACCCCCACAGCAATAAATGCAGCGCGATGAGCGTCCATGATAAGGTAACTCAACGTGGGACTCGCGCATGAATTTGAAAATGGAATCAATCCATCCGCATCAGTCGTTCAATCTCTACCTCATTATGCTATATCTATATTTAAGGTCCCGACTTCTATATGCAAATCTATTGAACATAAAATATCTAGATTTTGATGACAAAACAACAACAATAACAACAACAAATCTGGTACTCATTGAAAAAACTGGGATCTTTTGAAAGCAAATAAAGATAGTGAAGGTATGGGGTTTCGAGACCTTCTGACCTTTAATAAGGCCCTCCTGGGCAAGCAGGCTTGGCTATTGTTTCAAGATCCTTCGTCGTTGTGGAGCTGCGTGTTCAAAGGCTTGTATTTTCCTTCCAAGACCTTCTGGCATGCGGATAGAGGTCATAGACCTTCCTGGGGTTGGCTTAGTATCTTGTTAGGTAGAGATTCAATTGGTCCAAAACTTCAATGGTTAGTGGGAAATGGCCAATCGATAAAGGTTAGAGAGGATAAATGGTTACCTGTCGGAATTTTGGGCGGTCCAGCTCTTAGAGATGAACCTCAAACGGTGGCTGGGTTTATCTGTCCCTTGTTGAATAACTGGAATGTTGACCTTCTGAATCGCTCCTTTGATGAACTCACTGTACATCATATCATTCAGTTAAAAATTTGGCCAGCATCAACTGCAGATAAACTAATATGGACAGGGACTCGGGATGGTATTTATACTGTAAAGAGTGGATATAATTTTATTCAACAGTCAGCACACCAGCGGGTACATACTCACGCTTCTTCTTCACATCAAACACCCAAGCATGTCTGGAAGCAAATATGGAAAGTTAAAACAGCACCCAAAATACGCAATTTTCTTTGGTCTATATGCCAAAATGCGTTACCAACGAAGGACAATCTCTTCCGTCGAAGGATCATCCTAGACCCGGTCTGTGTACTTTGTTCCTCTACCTCCCCAGAAACTACAGAACACCTATTTTTGCATTGCCCATGGACACAAGGTATATGGACTCATTCCCAAGTTCAGATTAATATTGTTTTTTACAACCCTAACCGAATGGACTCCTGGATAGCAAACATCCTATATCAGAAAAGGGGCTTACCAGATTTTGAGCAAATAGCAGGCCTTCTATGGGAAATTTGGAAGGCTAGGAACCAATTTGTGTTTCGCCGCCATCGCATCTCCCCGGATCAGATTGTTGAATCAGCTTTTGCCCTGGCTAATCTCTAGAAAAGTACCCAGCAGCTGGACTTCATAGGTTGTTCCTCTTGGCTGAACCCTAATCGGTCTTGGCATCCTCCGCAGCAGGGTATGGTGAAGATCAATATGGACGGTGCTTTCCCCATAGCGAATCAAATGGGCACAATTGCTAGTATCGCTCGCGATCACTTGGGTAGCTTGATCGGAGGCTTCACGTGCTCTGTCTCCGTGTCCTCTGCTCTCGAAACAGAGATCCAAGCTTTAGTTTTCACTCTCAAGGATCTACTACAGCAAAATTTAACCGCATCTCACTTGGTTGTGGAATCCGATAGCATCATCCTGGTCGAAACACTCAATCGGTGCCGTCTGCCACCGTGGGAGTGTCGCGCCCTCTTTGCCAAATGCATTGATCTCCTTCAGAGCTTTTGTAACCTCAGCGTGCAGCACTGCCATCGGGAAGCCAATGCCCTAGCAGACTGGGCCGCCAAGGCCCATGGACGAGGGTTTCTTTCTCCAACTTGGATCGTCTCCCCTCCTCAAGTTATGCTGGACATACTTTGTAATGACGCCCTAGCCTAGGGTTGTTCCTATTTTCCTATGTGACGTTTTATTATCAATATATTACCTTTTCCGATAAAAAAAAAAAATTCCTCGTGCCACGTCCTCGCGGCAAGTCCAATTCCATTTCTTCTTGTATTGTTCCACGCCGTCGACGCCCGGCGGCCATAAGGTTCCAAAACTACACTCATGGGTTCATATATTCGATCGCTATGAGGAAATCTGGGAAATAGAATTGTATGTACTCTAATGCGCACTTCTAGCCCAATAGCGGCAATGGGCTCCCGTCGATATCTTGGTCGATTGATGTAATTGATATCCTAGTCGATTATAATCTGATAAATGCAAATTTGTGTTTTTCTAAGAGGTTTATGGGATTTTCTTGTGTACACAAAATGCGAGAGATTTCTAAATTTTATTTACCATGCAATAATGTAAGCTGTGTTCTACATGTTTCGGGTGTTGATTGGAGGCTAAGGAAACATCTAGAAAGAAGAAAAGTTAAACGCATCCGTGACAATTGTACAAAATAAGAACCTAAACGAAAATTTCATCTGTTAGCTTTTTTTTAGCTCTTCATTTTGATAATTAAGAGGGTGAGGGAGGGCGATCAGCACTAATGACCCCCTCTGGACATTGTCATAAAGTCTTATTATTTATTACGAAATGCTTTGTTTGAATTATGATTACTTTATATCACATCGATTTCACTATCGGAAAGTTGGCAACTAAATAGCATTGATACCAACACGCAACACGATACGATGTGATACGCTGACATGTTGGGACACATTATATATTAAATATATATTTTTATATATGCATGATAAATTATTATTTATATGATAATTTTAATCAAATTAATTTGATTCTAATTCATAAATAAATAAATATAATGAATTTATGCTAAAAAAAATTAATCCGACATTAATTAATATCATATATTGTTTCAATTTGATAAATTCAACTCCATTCTAATAATCCATACAACTTGGAGGAAAAGAAAACAAGCAACCTACATTCTAAACTCGGGTGTTAGAATGTGTATGAAGAGGAGAGAAAAAACAAACTTCGGGATTGAATTGTGTACATGGGAAGTAAGAGTCAGAAGAGAAAAGAAAACTAGGTTTTTCTTCTTTCCCTCTTTATTATGTTTATTATTTTTATATATTTACATTTTGACCCCTTATTTACTGGAAATTTTTAAATTTGACCTTATGCATGTCGAAATCTCGTGTTAGAATTCCAAACTCACATGTTGGAACTATGGACTCACGTGTTGGAGAATGTCAAGAGAGTTGACTAGGTGTCGGAGAGTGTCAAAAAGTATTAGATACTTCAACCTGATACGAAAGCTATCGGAGAGTGTCAATGCTTCCTAAGTTGGCAAGTTTGTCTTATGACCTCGTAAAAGACCGGTGACCAATTTAGCTTTAGACCAACCACCTAGATGGTATTCTATAAGCTTTTGATTGAAGTTCTATGTAATATTCTAAAAAATTGAGCTCTTTCCTGCCGATAGATTTATGAAAGAGCTGGTGGGCGTAAAAAAAAAAAAAAAAAAAAAAACACATGTAGATTAAAAATTATCAATGCCCCGACTTATCTCACCCCCTCAAAAAGCAACGCAGATAATTTTTTTTTTTTTAAATGAATACATTTGAGTGAGTAATTCAAATGACAGTTAGTAGCCAACTATTTGATAACTTGATTAGAGAAAAAGTTAATGATTCAATTAAAATAATGTTAATAGTTTGATACATGAGTTAGGTAAATTTAAGATGAGTTAAACACTGCTAATAAATTTTGGTAAAAAATAAGAAAATATTGGTTATTAAAAGGAAAATAAATTTGGTAAGTAACTAAAATGAGAGGTGATGACCAAGTTAACAACTTCGTCGGATAGAAAAGGTGACTCATTGTAACTAAGGGCGGAGTCTTCAAGACCTTACTAAGAAAGCAAATAAATGTTAGTAAATGATAAAAAAAAACAGTTGACAAATTTAAGAAAACCAAATAAATGTATGTAACTTTAAAAAGAGTTGGTAAACCGATGAAGTGTGTAATCTAAGGAGAAAATAGCTGGTGAATTATGCTAATTTAGATTAGCAATCTCTATAGAAAGTTGGGTAACTTTAAGAGATTGCTAACAGAGGAAAACACGGAGTTATGCTAATGTGGACCAAGATCAACTTCTAAAGTTGGATACAGAATTCGCCTTTTAACATGGATTGCAACTTCCTTTTCTAGAATTCCAAACATGGTTCAATTTATTCAAGGCAGATAAAGGATTAGTATCCTATAGTTAGATGTAATATTATTATCCATCCAGCAAAAGACAAACAAAACAATCAGAAATTACTTGCTTTTACCCATAATTTAACTTCTCAGAACTTACGGAGAAAAACAAATCAAGTGCTATAACTTGTGACAACACTCATTTGAGTGCCATATATATATATATATATATATATATATATATATATATATATATATATATATTCACTCAATGAAGTACCAGATCAGAATTAAATCGATCATCTAAATGACATTTTCAGCAAATCATTTTATGTGGATTTTTTTTATTAATTTCCCATCAATGTGAACTTTTTTTTTTTCCATAGCCACCCTCGCTAGTTGTGAAGGCCTCACCCTTGGTTGCGAAGACCTTGAGCGAGGCCATCTCGACCTCATTGGCGCGAGCGAGGTTGAATGCCATCACTAGCTTTGGGTGGCCGCGATGACCTTGGCTAAGGCTTTCGCGGCTGAGGGTGAGGCGGCCCTCGCTCGATGAGGCCATGAACAGGCGAGGTTGCAATGGCCTCACCTAGGGCCTCCGTGGCTAAGGTCGAGGCAACCCTTACCTAGATTGGGCAAGGGTTTTGTAGTCAATGAGGGTTGTTGGCCCTAAAAAGGGGCCAAAAAAGGGAAAATAAAAAAATAAAAAAATTATTAAAAATATTTAAAAATTATTTACGTATAGAACACTTGGTGTCCATGTCAGATTTTTGAAGAGACAAACAGCTGATGTCACCGAAGTGATCGATTTTTTAAATTTGTAGCACTTAAATAAGTGAAAAAGAAAAAGTTATAATACTCAAGTGAGCGCTGTACGAAAGTTATGATATTTACATCGTTCTTATCATGAACTTATCATCAATGTTTCCTAGTGTAACTTCTTTAATGTGTCTACTCACATTGGTTTGTCTTTATAAGAAAGAAAGGAATCAATGGCCTCAAGAGCTAAAAGAAGATCGAAACGAAATGTTCCATGAGGCTGTAGTAAGGAGTCGAGTCTCTTGTTAATATAAGTCTATTGAAAAGCTATAGGGCTCGATAAAAGTACACTTTCCCTGCCTCACAGGTAAAAAAGAATATAAACACGCCCTCAATGCCCGAATAGTAGTACTTAATTACGTAATTGATTACATGGCTATCCTTTATCGCCCCTAAAGTAAGCCAAGTTGATCAGCCAGTCCTCGTTGATGGAAAAGTAGGCTTCTCCCCTTGCGTTTTGTAATTTATTATATATTTATTGACAGAGAAATCTAAAGCTTTTAAATGTTCGTGTGAATTTTTGAATGTGAAGCTATGTATGTGCAAATACTTGGCTGGCAAATAGATGCATAGTTTTTCCTCGATTTTATATTTTGAAAGTTTTTGTCAAAATGGGTTGAAAATAAAAGATAGATTTGACCTTTTCTTTAAGTGAAACGCTGGCTGAGAAGTGGAGCTCTCTCTGCTTCAACAATGCATCATGATCAAATACAAGATGTGAATTCACTATTGATATTTATACCGGATACATTGTCGCTAAAACAAAATGTAAAACAGAGAAATGTTAAAATTCAGAAGTAAAATAGAGCATCGGACGAGCTTTAATTTTTGTTATGCTTTTAGAGTCAATCAAACAGACTGGAAATTGGCAGCGAGATGAGCCAAAAACATTTTTTTGGTCTGAATTGAGTATTTCTTATGCGTTGGATAGTTTTTTTTTTTGGGCCTTTTCCCCTACTTTCTTATGAATGTCATGGTCAGGGTTTATGTATTTGAGCCCTAAGTTGATGCCTAAAACGCGGATTGCAGAGGTGTGACTTGAATCCAGAAGGAATTTCATCTACTATACATGTCTGACACCCTTTTTCAGTCATTTAATTTATGAAATTTTGTGCGATTATTGCCAATCTAAAAGTTCGAGCACATATAGCGTAATTTAATATTCATATATTTCGACACTCCCCTTCTTGCTTTAATACTATGTGAAATTTTATGATATCATTTCCGATTGTTCTAAACACTTAAGCCGTTAAATGATAGCGAGAGTGTGGCTTATTATCTCCCTATTCTAAAACAATCCATTCAACCTCTAATTCCATAAGCTCAAACCTTACGACACATTTGTAATCTGTGACCCTGCACTGTTTGGTATTTTGTTGAACTTACTGAATCGTTAGGTGACAAATATGATGATGGAGTAATCACGTATGGACAGCCACCAGTTTAGTATGGGAGGCTGGGAGGTAGAATGCGTGACCGCAATAGAAACTACTATGACCAAACCCATGTATCAACGTCAAAGGGGGTCAAGTGCCGAATAGACAAGGGACCTATGCAGCGCCTTTCGGGACTCATATAGGACACCATGTTCAAGAATATGTTGAGTAGCAGTGGAATTGTTTCTACAGAAAGAATTCAGTAAAGCAAAGGTTGTAAGAGATTGAGCACTGTCAGGGGATAAAGGAAAAGACGATCTACATATGACAATCATCCATAACCTTGAACTTATAGAATATTTTAGATTTCAACTGAAATGATTCAAAAACAGGAAAAAAAAAAAAAAAACCTATTTCTCTTCTTTGGTAGTGTTTTCCAATAAAATAAAGAAAAATGGTATCGTTAATTAAGCAGGTTCGATTTAAAAAAAAAAAAAATTACTTGATATGAAGAGTATTAACGACGGGATTTGGAAAACGAAATTATTATTAGTGAGACCAGTTTCATGGATTCACCCGGGAACCAGATCGGACTGGCGATCCGGTTCTCGAGTGAATCCATGCAACTAAAGAGTGGTTTCCAATTCCAATTTTTTGGAACCAGTCCTTATCGGGACTGTCCACCTAAACCATGCACATCCCTATCCCAGCTATAATAAGTGCAAGGAAGTGGAAAGAGTGGTAGAGAAAACTGTTCTTGTGGGGCCCTGAAAAATTATTCCTTGTGTTCCTTCTTCCTTACACCGCTGTGTGGGCCCACCACATATTTGCTTTTTCCTGGACTCTTTTTCGTGTCTTTATCCTATGTTATCTCATCTTTATTTGTTCCCTTTTTTTGATCTCATCTTGTTAGTTTAATAATTAGCAACTTGAGAAAACTTGATAATTCACTAATTTATTGAGAGGTTGGTAGATTCCTTATTGAGTTGGTATTTTACCAAAAAAAGTTGTAAAATTTCAAAGAAGTTGGTCAATCACCATATTAGTGAAATATATATATATATATATATATATATATATATATGTAACTTTATTAAATTACTAATATACAAAAAAGATGCTTGTGAAATTTCAGAAGATGTGATAATTCACTAATTTGTTTAGACATTGACAATATCCTAATAATAATGACAACTTACTTAAGGGTAACCTCATAAGTACGCTAGCGGTCATATATTTTTTAAACAGGATTTGAATTCTCAACCCTTTCATCATTTCTTTAATTTGGAACCTTTTAAGTAAAGTAAAAAAGAATCCTCTAAAGAGGGAAAGCAAAAAGATGAAGGAATCATCTTTCGCTAAAGAATCTTTGCCATCTCTCTTTTTCTCTCAATCTCTCTCTTCACTTGTATGCTTTAGTCTAATCCTTCACAGCGATTTTTGAGACTTTGACCTGACAAATGGGCGAGATAGGATCTAGGCTTAATATAAATATGGGTCATAAATCAAGTTATTTTAAATGGGTTGATATTTCATCAACGCATCCATGTTCTACTCAACTAAATTGTGCCATGTTTTTTAGCCCACTTCTCCCATCGATCAAGAAACAAATATGGCCTTTGGTAATCAAAGATTTGACGCAACAATAAATACGTCTTATAGTTTGTTTGGATAGCGTGATATTTTTTTTCATATATTAAAGTAAATATATTTGTAACTGTCAACACCTGAAATTTAGTTGACAAATTAAGCATGCATTATTGTGATTAAGAAAAAAAGAACATCAAAATGATGAACGGTAGTAGAAAGAACAAAAGAAAAAGAATAATAAATATATAAATAAATAACAAATAGAAAAGGACAATTTGGTCCAACTGGCGCAGCCCACAAGAGCAACCCATTGGCTTTTTTCCCCGGCCTAGACCCATCAGCCCATCAGCCCATCACCACAACATTTCAGCTTTTTCCCCTAGCCTGGCCTTTTCTCTCCCCTCCTCCTCCGCCATGCGAGGATGTTGCTGTTGATCCGACCAAATAAAGGAGCGCTCGCTCTGCCTCGACGCTAAGCTCGCAGTAGACAGAGATTCCAAATTCACGTTCGTTGTCTTCGGCTAGCGATGTCCCCACTAGAAAGACTTTCAGGCACGCCAGATGCAGATCATTGCCATCGCCAACCGTTTCCTTGAATTCAAGCTTCGAGTGATGATGTCCTGCCGTTGCTTCCTTCTTGTTCGGTCATTTTGCTATCCAGGCAAAATCGCTTCTAGATGATCTTGCAAATAACAGAACGATGCGTCGACAATTATCGTTACTTGCGGTGCATTGATGATTATTGTTCCGATTGTGTCTTCTTGTTCTTAGTGGAAGGTTTTATTCGACTTGATCCCTCTTAGGCGGTGACCTATGCAAGCAGAATTGGCTCCAGAGTTCCTTCTTCCCTTAGAGTCAGACTTGAAAATTTGAAGTCAGCAGTTTGAGTTTAATCTTTATTGAGAGAAAGCTAAGCTCGATCATTGAGATTTTCTGCACTCAATTTCTCTTTTTTGTTAAATATACATGAATTCTTTTCCAAAACAATTGACAAATCAAATTGAAACGCGGGAAACTGAAATCACAAGCAAATTGAAAATACCGTTGAAAAATTGAATAAGGAATCCAGACTTGTATTGAAAAGGACAATGTACTTAGAGAAAACTAAAGGCAAACAATGAAATTTACATATGCCAAGTAGAAGTTACTTTATTCATTTATCTGAAGTTACTATTCTGTTTAAGATTTTACGTACATGAAAAAAAAAAAAAAATTGCCAACAGCAACAAATTTGCCCGAGAAAATCATTGAGGTCTAATAAATCAAATGCACTTGATAGTCAAAGCTTAAAAATATCAACTCGTGGGTGGTGGTGAACTAGAAAACTCTCTTTAAAAAAAAAAAACAGAGTATTATTTTAATATGGTCAATTAAAAATTCCTAATTACATTATAATGATCAAAACTATCTTTTAAGTCCTTATATATTGATTTATGGCTGAGGATTCTCGTAGTAGACCTTTCGGAATTCACTCTGCGATCCAAGTGCCCGGATGGCCTCGGCTGTCCACCTCGCCACCCTGCCAAGACGATAGTGCCCCTTCAGGTTGGGAAACTACCTGCGGAAGCAAGTTTTCTTGGCTCTTCTGTCGTTTTCCAGCACGCCGCGCGTCTCATCGGCAAGGATTTCCGCGCCTGTCTACCCATATCTGGACGCCCGCTTTGATCGGCTTCGTGTTGTTTTGAGCTTCATCGACGGAACGCTACGCCCTTTGTCTCGCATTAATTAAATTCACAGCTTTCTCGAACATAGCTGCGGGAGAATATCGTGTCGTCGCATACAATCAAAGGTCCAATTCATGGAATTTTATGATCCCACTTGCAATGTGAAGACAATTGATCACACCACCACTTTAGGACCAAATATCATTTCATCGAACGCCTCCTGAGCAGTATCCAAAAGTTCATTCGACGCGAGAGCAACTTTGATTCTGAATCCCAGAGCTTGACGCGGGGACGACACTCGGGCTTGATTTAGAGTAAGAAGTGGAAGAGCTCAATCAGTGGAGAGAAGATTCGAAAATGATGCTTGGGAGTCAACTGAGCCGGGGCGTCCTTTTCCATGCGGTTCGAGCTTACGGCAACCTTCCACCGATCACTGAAGTAAAAGAACGAACCGAAGGAGCGCCTCGCGGTCAGAACAGCACGCGATCGGAGCTGCAGCCAGACGACACTGGAACCCGCAATCGAAGTCATGAACACTGGAATCGACGTTGATTCACCTCTGGCGAACCGCGAATCAACCACAATGAACTTTGGATTCCAGGATCGAGCTTCGTTTCTTCTGCGCGTGTCTTGTGTGCCTTCCTTCGTGCGTCTGCCGTGGTCGGAGATGCAAGACCGGCGGTGACTTCCGGTGGAGCTGGCGGCCGGCGGTGAAGCTAGAGAGGACGGGATAGGCTACGAACGCGAAGCAGCTTCGAGAACTTCCTCGTCAAATGACGACGGCAAAAATTCCTTTATATACTTCTTTGAGAAAATGACGAAAGTGCCCTGCTTCAAAATGACGAAAACGTCCTTCTGGTTATTGCTATCCTAACCGAAATCAAGAGAGAAGGGAAAATCGGTGGTGGGCCCACGGAATAAAAAATTCTCTCGTTCCAGCGGCGTGTGACAATTTTTTTTTTTTTTTTTTAGGTAAAGTCGTGTGACAATTTTTTACCATTATTGTTGTTCATAATTTTGTCCGTGCATCGTTGACAAAATTTAGGTGTTAATAATTTTGAATTGTGAAAACCTCGGTGGGACAAGCAATTCTATTCCTCCTTAGCGCAGCCAATAATGAAGGTGGAGTCTTATGTGAAGAACAAAGATGCATTTGGGGCCGAGCTCATCAGGGTCGTGGATATACCAATAGACAAGATTGTGTTTGGCAACATGATCTATGGCTAGTTCCCAATAATTGACAACTTCATAAGCCCCCTCAAGTCCTATCCAAAACTTCACATCTCGATCCAATTCAGGCCGATTAGTGACAATCTATTATGCAAGAATAGTGTTGGGGTTGGGCCAAACTATGTGAGGGTACCAAACACATATTTTCCACTTAAGGAAAGGTGACGATGTGACATTTTAGCAAGATGCTCATGTCTCAAAGCGCAAGCTGCCTCAGATTTTGCTTGATGATGGGAAGATTTATGAGCAAGGCAGGTGCTGAAAGGATATATGCCATGCCATTTTGGAGGCCTACCACTTGATCTACATCATTGGTTGGTCCATTTATCATCCTGTGAGGCTTGTGAGAGAGCCTACGAGGGAATTGCCAAATCGAGGAGAGCTCTCTTTAGGGGAGCTCCTGAAGTACAAGTCCGATGAAGGTGTCTGAGTGGTTGTGCTCGTTTGGGACGACAAGACTTCACACGACAAGTTCCTCTTGAAAACGGTAATACTAAACCATGGTTACATGTAATTAAGCATTGCTAAAACATGGAAATGTCTTTATGGTTTTCGGGATGATTGGAATATCGTTGGGTCGAGAAAAATTTGTCCGCCTGTGGCTTCCATCACTATTGATTTGTTGGGCCAGTGCAGTAGTGTGGTTTGAAGTTACAACCACTGCATCAATGGTGATGAGAGTCGCATGTGAACACATTTTTATTCTATCGGCATTGCATCTAAGGAGCACCCTTTAATCAATGGTGCACAGTTAGTGAAAGATTTTCTCACTTTTACTATCAGCTTAATGAATATTTACAAAATAAGAAGTTTTTTGTTTTTCGACACAAAAGCTTGACCTCTCATGGTTCTTTTTTTTAGCTTGCCTTTACAAAATGCAATTGGAGAATATGTTACATAATGGCTCTTTCTTGAATAAGTATCCTCATTTATGGTGCAACCCACCATTTGGCCAAACTTCAAATCCATGCCCTTTGTGATAGATTTTCTGTACGATTATTGATTTAGGAAAAGATAGTTCTTTATTGAGATCTCTCATAATTGAGATTCAGCATGTGCCACGTTGTCGCACAAGATGGCGTGATGCAAACTCACAACAAAGAGACAAAGAAGTTTTTCCGACATTTTGGTGTTCGCTATGTGCTTGCTTCTCATTATGCAAGCACCAAACTTAGCATCTTCAAGCAATATGTATGTATCCTTAGATGTTTAGGTCAATTCTTAATCAAAATCTCATCATCGGATTGCACCAAAAGCACTGCTTTTGCTATATAGATGACCTGATTATTCCAATCAGGGTTTAAATTTATAGGAAATATTTTCCTTTCATCAGACAATCTACGGAAGTTTATTGACCTGTCTCATGCTATCCTAGATCATATCATGTGTTTTCTAACCTAGTGACATGCAATTAGAACAGTACTAATAGGGAATTTTAAAGTATTGCAACAGCTGCCCATTTGATTGAAATTTGGCATAAACGTACGAAAATGTTTGGTTTAATTTGTTGGTGTATGGATCTTTTGTAGTCCAAGTGGTGGGGACCCCATGCACGCACCACCAAAAGTTTGTGGTTCTCAACACTCAAGCCTTAGGAAACAATCGTAAAATAACAGCTTTCATTGGTGGGCCAAATCCATGTGATGGCCGATACGACACTCCTAAGCATAGACTCCATAGTGATCTTGACTCTGTCTTTAAGAATGACATTCACAATAATTAAATTAATGTTGCTTTAGCATTGTAATTACATGTACATGTTATTTTCTGATCATGTGATCATCGCTTTTTTTTGTGATGACTGTAGTCCACTGTCAATGTCCCAAGGCGATTGTGGCATGATCTACACTGCAAAGTTGGGGGACAAGCTGCATATGACATATGGAAGAATTTCGAATAGAGATGGAGAAAGCGGCGAAGTGGCACAAGTTTAAGTTGAAAAACGTCGAGGCGTGGCATGAGAATGCTCTCTTAAGGCTCGATAGGATTTCATGGATACTTTGTCCCTCAACAAGCCTCGATGGTGACAAAAAGGTACAAGTCAGGGACGAACATGACCCGGAAAACTAGCATGTGCAGGTCGGGAGAATTTACATAAAATTTATTGGCATTTTCAAGGGACTTCAATCGTAAGAAAATGAAGTGTAACAATTGTCTTTCACTTCTATTTTATGTTGGCATAGGTCTTTAGATCAATTGATTCAGGATCTGTAAAGGGATTTCTGAAGAATGTCAAAGAAGCTACAAAGCAAGTAGGTTTTAGCTGCTAATATTATGCCTGTAGATTTGTAAGTGGCCATTATATATGTATGACTCAAAAGTTTTACTTATGTTAGAAAGTCACTCTCCTTTTTTCTTGCACAATCTTTAGTGTTTTTGAATAGAGATTGAAGTCCACATTGATAATGTTGCTTCTTTCAATCTTTTTGTGGTTGTGGAATTTTATCTGTGGAAAGAACTTGAAAGTAGACGAGCATTCACACGGCATACGTGAAAGCGATTAGATCCGCACAACACTTCATGTACATTGAAAATCAATATTTTCTTTGCTCTTCCTATCATTGGCCATCATACTAAAATGCAGGTATAAGATGCACATTTCTATTCATTTTGACTGAATGAGTTGAGCGAGCAAAATCCCTCTAGTAAAGAGTATACAAACTTTGCTCCCTCTGGGTTTGTGTATTAGCTAATAATATCTAAAACTCACTGTATAAGACATTGAAACTGAATTCTGATTTAATATGTATTATTTCTAAGACCACTCTCTGAACTTTTTAAATTTAGGTTTTTCCTCCATTTTCTAGTTTTGTTTCAGCTCATCTAATATCTTGAGTTAGAGTTTTGATGGCAACCAATGCTTCATATGGTTTTGACAAGCAGGGGCAAACAATTTAGTGCTGATGGAGCTGGCATTGAAGATGGCAAGCAAGATCAGTGCAAACGAGCGGTTCAGTGTCGGTAGAGTGATACTGGTGGGCGGAGGGTGTCCCTACTAGTGCTGCCGTGCAAGAAATTCTCTTTTAGCAAGTCAGATCAAGGATAAACTCTTTCATCTTGCAAAGAAATAGCAATGACACATGCATATCGATAACAGTATATCAATAAATATAACGTCCTATCAAATTGAAACTAAATAACACGATGAACATAGTTAAGCAGAAAACGAAGTGATCCAAGCAGACCAAGCCTAGCTACTTGAGGGGGAAATTTGAGATCTGACCTTGTTTGAGTCATTTTAGTATTTTCTCCAAGAGATATGATGATATAAAAGATTAACAATCACTATTCTCATATCCATGTATTGATAATGTGGACAGGGACAAACCATGACGATGATGTACAAAATCATCGCCCAGGCTCTCGAAAAAGCCGGGTTGTCACACAAGTACCATCCACTGGATTACTTGAACTTCTATTGCCTTGGCAAGCGGGAGCCCTTGTCCTCTTCGCAACCTTTATCCCAAGCAATGAATCAACAATCCGAAAATAATGCCATGCTATATGTCTATATGCTTCTCATGGATTTTCCTTTGACAAACCTGTTAAAAAAGCAAAACAAATGAAGTCATTAAGAGCTATGGCTTCATGAGTGGTAAAAAGACTTTGGTTTGAAACATGTTGTTTCTATTTATGCAGGCGTTGGTTCAGAAGTATCGCAGATTCATGATATATGTGTGTGCCAAGGGGATGATAGTAGATGATGAGTATGTGATCGTGGGATCAGCAAATATCATCCAAAGATCTCTGGATGGCTCAAGAGACACATAAATCGCGATGGGGGCTTATCAGCCGCATCACATTTGGGCCAGGAAAAAGAGGCATCCACGTGGCCAGGTTAGTTACATCGGGTTAGGCTCATCTGAATAGCATATACAAAGCGTACGCTCGAGCGAGTGCAACGACATTCATTCACAAACTTAAGCTTATGTATAATTATGTTGACTTATGCTATGCAGGTTTACGGTTATAGGACGTCGCTTTGGGCGGAGCACTTGGGAGATTTAGAGGACAGCTTTAGGGAATCTCAAAGCACTGAATGTGTAAAGAGGGTGAACAAAATAGCCAAACGGAATTGGAAAGCTTATGTGGATGAGGACCAACATGATCCCAAGGAAATGAGAGGGCGCCTGATGCGGTATCCCATCCATGTGAGCAGAGACCGTAAAGTCGGTTCTTTGGCTGGCTTTGAAATGTTTCCCTATGTGGGCGGCAAAATCCTCGGATCACCCACCACTCTTCCCGATGCTCTCACGGCATGATAAACTATGTAAAATTAGTAGCATTCGATTATGAGAGTGTGCAAATGCAATGATATATAACAAAATTTTCAAGTGATTTTGGGTTAAATCGTAGTGTTTTGAGTAGCTGAAATTGAAAATAATGAGTAGAATGAGCATTCATGAGCAGGACAAAGTAAGTTGTGATTAAGATGGATACTATCTACTTAATTAAAGCAAGTTGTTGAAAGGACACGCAATGCCATTGTTGTGTAAAATGCTTTGGATGAGTTGATGTTATCGTGTGGACATTAAGATAAATTCATATGGTTCATCAAGTTCTTCTTGGCTAAGTGTTTTCCATATTGAGATTTATAGCATAAACTTCTTAGAGGGAAAATATTGAACTTTTCAAATCGGGAGACTTGCTACAAGCATTAGTGTCATAAAAACAATTACTATTAGCAATAGAGAGACCTGCTGCAAGGAGATAGATGGAGCTTTGCACCTCCATTGCAGAATGGTTTATAGGAGAGAATAGGAACTATGCACCTAGTCCTGATGGAACATATGGATTCCTAATGGATTTCAAGGGCAGGTTATTGGTAGTGCTGGTGACTAATCTTCCCCATGCTTTTGTGAATTCATGGGGGAGGGAGGAAAACAAAAGTCATATCTTTCAAACATCATTCTGAATAGTAGTGGTAGGTGAACACTCCGAGGAAGGAGATGACATCATGAATGAGTAGGTCGCAATTGGTGTTGTGGACGGTATGTTGGCACAAATGCACACTTGAAGGATCAATTAGATTTAAGCAATAGCTCTCATAAATAAGCCTTGAATGGTGAGCATCGGAGGAAAGGAAGAGAATACATGTACTTTGTTGGCAAGTGTTGTACATGCGATATTTCAAGGGCCTCATTGACCAGCTTTGTTGAGAGATTTCCTCATATCTAGATAGTCTACCATATCACCTTCAAAATATGTGTACTAGTAAAGGGTTTGTTTGGAATCGCAAGAATTAAGGAATTAAGCTTCAATTAACATCAGCCTCTAAATTATTTATCAGGCCAAGACTCCGATGGCAATATCAAGCACACATCTCATCAATTTAATCATGCACACACATATCACTTATCCACAGGCAACAAAAAAATGCAACCAAACTAAGTCAAAATCCATCTAAGTCATGCGTATTCCATAAATTCTAGCACACGTTCAAAATTGTAATAGAGCATACAAGACAAATTGTGATCCTTTGATGACCAATTGACATGAATTGAAGCCATATCTTCCTCTAAGCGCATATGAGTCTACTTGATCAAAATGGCATCAATTCAAGACCAAACTAGTGCCAAATTTAAACAAAACAATCATGGTCAACATGCAGTACTTCATTCTAGCATATTCAAGTTCGGAGATGATGACCCGAATTCGTGCTAAATGCTATGAGATTCTCCATATTACTTTCCTAGCATGTACATATATGATCCCCATAACCAAACTAGCCTCAGGTTGGAATCAAAAGCACACCAAATCAAACATATCAAGATAGGGTCAGCATCACGAATCAATTTCTAGTAGAATTTCATTCATCCATGACTTAATTTCTTTCCCAAGCAAACATGAAATTCACCACAACACAATCTTATATCACTACACATGCTTACTCGAGTGGAATAGCATAAAATCACGGACCAATCAACATTAGCTCAGGACCACAACAACAGTGGCGACTCAGCATACATTGACAAGGTTTCGGCAGATTCAAAATAAGTTCGAATTGAATACCTACGGTTTTTTTTTTTTATGAAGAAATGAAACTCAAACACGCTTATATGACGAGAATAAATCAACAATCTAGTAATGAAGGGAATTCTCGATCAAGAACTGAATAAAAAATACACACCGACTTAGTTTAGGAATTTCATCAAACAGGTGGTATACATCTTGGCCAAGAAGCACCAGTTCAAATCATAAATACAGCCTCAATCACAATTGATTTGCCACAAACAATAGCAATAGAAACGGAAAATAGAGCATATGTGGTTTATTTGAATGGAGAATGATTAGCTACAGCGATTGACATCGGACATGAGTAAGGAGATAACAAAAGCAACGTCGAGGAATGAAATCGTTGAAGCAGACAGTCATGACCAAATTTCGAGCACTTTGGCATTACAAACCTCTTCATGGCTTGGTGAAATGTTGGCGGTCGGGAAGTGGTCAAGGTTCAGCGGCGCCTGTTGGTGGATGGAGGGCATCGGAGAGAGGACAATGAAGATCAAAGGAATCGTCAGATGTGGAGACTATGGAAGAGAGCAATCTGTTGAGGGCCACGTGATGTAGCATTTATGTGGGTCCCTCTAGAATTGTGCATTAGCTGCGACAACTGATTAGGATGGCATCCATGATTACTCGGTCCTCACTATCTAACTAGTCAAAAGTGCCTCAGTCCCCCACTATTCCACAGCTTACTATACTCAAGAATTGCAAGGATGGGAAGTCCTCTTACCACGGGAATTTCAGAGAGTATTTCTCAGGTAAGAAGCTCTTGAATTTCGGCAACTCAAAAAATCTAAGAGCAGTTAACTCGGAGAAGGCATTGTTGTGCCGGTTGCTTCTTCCATTTGTTCATGGCCAGCAATTAGCTCCATATTTTCACATGACTCCACCACCAGCTCTTTGATTTGCCCAAGAAATTTCGCCGTAAAAGTAGGGAAAAGCATTTTCAAACGGGAGCACCTCATGGCCTCTACATATCTCAAGTTTGGGAGCAAGACATTTGGGAGACCATCAGATTGCCAAATGCACCTCAAGTTTTCAAGATCATGCAAAACCAACGACCTCAATTTAATACCCTTTATCTCCATCTCATCACTTTCATATATGATCTCGATTGAACAGCATGAAATCACTTCTAGGTTTATAAGACAGTGCTGCAACCTCTTCCACATACAACATGGGGCAATATGTTGGAGGTTGTCACAATCCTTCAATCTAAGAGATTCCAATTTCTGAAAGGAATCGGTGGGAATTTTATTGTTCCATAGCTCTTTGCACCGAAGGCCTTCAATTTTTAGACTCGTTATATTGGGAAATGTGACCTGCACGAGGATGATGTGAGAAAGGAGGATAAGTAGGACAAATTTATTACATTGTTCATTCTAAAACATGATAACACAAGAATACGAATGATCATAGTAAGGGATAGAGCAAACCATCTCATTAAACAGTTGTAGCGATTCATCATTTTCTTCAACCCTCTCGCCTAACTGCCTCTTGATGCTTATAGGACTTTGGATGAACGCTCCAAAATTAGGGCACTGCAAAATACTTAGTTGTGTTAAGAAAGGGAAACTCATCATAGGTAGCCTCTTGACACTTCTAGGACTCTGGATGAACGTTCCAAAGTTAGGGCACCGCAAATTCTTAGTTGTGTTAAGGAAGGGAAGCTTGTCACAGCTGCCTTTGATTGACAACCTTCTTCCTTTAGAACCACTTCCTTCATCTGTTCGCATTGCCGAATGTCTATTTTCTCGAGTTTCTCTAGCGTTGTGGCTGTGAAATTGGGGAAGAGATATCTCATGTTGGAGCAATTTTCAACATCGACAACTTTTAGACTAGGAAAACCCAAAATCATTTGGGAGTCGCCTTTCACCATGCATCTTAGCTTTCCTACTTCCTTCATTGTCAAAAGTTCGTTGTGCTTAGTATTTGCATCAAAGGACCCACAATCAAATAATGATTCGAGGGAGGGACAGTTTTCAACATTGATACTTTTCAAGTTGAGCAATCTCCCTATGATTGTGGAGGGGAAGATATTGAGTAGGTTGAAGCAATAACCTAGGGAAAGGGTGACTAATTTGCATAAGGAACTTCTCGGAAGTTCACCATGCCATATCCTTTTCAAGGATCCTACTTCATGAAAGTATAACGCCTTCAAGCTTGGTAAACTCACCTGCTCATAAGATTTATGCGTCAATCGCAGTTATGAAAAATTTGACAATTTGGCCTAATCCTAACCAATCTATTTGATGAAATGGAAGAATGAATTTTTATTAGTGTATTTATAAATTATGAACACACTTTAACTAATAAACCAAATAAAAATCTTTAGAGAGATTTTATTACTTGCCCCCACAAAGCGCGTGCCTATGGCTAGTATGGTACAATCTCAAGAGAAGGGATTTGTACCTTTTGATCAAAGAAAGAATCGGAATAAACATCTTGTGAATCTGAAGTAGTGGTTGCTGGCTCTTTTTTTCCATAAGGATATGAGAAGAATTTCTCCATGGGACACCGACTTATAGATAGTTGCTCCAATAATGGGAACTCTATAATATCATCTATCTCTTCATCTCTTCCTTCTTCATCCACAATCACCGCCTTCATATTTGGACAATCCCTCACTATAATGGCTCTAATTTCTCTAAGACATTTTGCCACAGATACCGAAAAGAGAAATGATAGCCCCGTACTATTGATAGAGAGTTTCTTTAAGTTATGAAATATTGATATTCCTTGTAATTGTACATCTTGTTTCCACATGCACCGCAGGTTCGGCAACCAAGATAAACTCAATTCCGTTAGCCGAGAGAGAATCTCGACATCTCTGAGTGACTTCTAGCTCCTCCAAGTCAAAAACTACTTCTGTTGGAGAGCTCTCAATTTCCATTGACTCCAAATTTGGCAGCTTTAGTATCCAATTTAATTTCATAATACTCTTCGACGTGGATTTAGATTGTTTGATCTTTAGCGATGTCAAATCGCTATATTTTAATGAAGGTTCACTATAGAGTATCTTTTCTAGACCAAGGAGTCCATCCATTACTAGGGATTTCAAGCGAGGCAATAGAACCTAACCAAGCACCACAATGAAACTCATCAAATGGTGAGTTATGTTACAAGTAAAGCTTTTTCATGAGAAAATAAGTGAAACTCTCGGGCTAAAGAACAAAAAAGAATGAATTTCTCTTCCATGAAAAGCAAATCATTTTCGTGAGGATATCCTCACCACTATCATGCTGTCAATGCAGCTCAACTGCAAAGTGATGTTGACACTGACGTTGGCAACTTGGCATGACATGTTGGAATATTTACAAATTGCATGTTGGACAAGACATGAATTATGGGGACTATCTTTGTTACGTGGCTCCATGCTTGCCATCCATTTATTGAATCTCTTATTGTCGCTTTCTCCATTTTGAAATTATTGAATTTTCTTTAATCATTCAAGATTCATTCTCGCTTTCTTTTGTTCAGCACACTATTTTTTCATCTCATTAAGAATGTTATACAAGTAACGGATTAGTCACAATAGAAACCCAAGTTATCAATGCAATTATCTAACGTTGAAAATTTATTTTTAAAAAAAAAAAAAGTCATGGAAAGAGGCTTCCCTCTAACTATAATATGGTCTATATACTATTTGAGGGGATTTATTATTTGTAAATCAAAACATGAATAAAATTGTACAAATAATCAAAAAATGCAACATGTACTAACGTTGAGTGAAGACCAATATCATCTCATCCTAATAGGACAAATTGATCGAGGGAAAAAATTACCTGGATGGGAGGAGGAGTATCCTTTGATGTGATTTCGGCTCTAATGCAAAAGCTCGTCATATTTGGTGACTCACACAATGCCAAACGGCGTACATTAGGCAACTCAACTCTATTATCAGCAGAAACTATATCTTCTCCCGCATCATGTGTGACAATGGATTGCATTGAGTAACATTCCCACACTTTAATCTCTTCCAACTGCACAAGTCTTTGCATATCTGAAATACACCACAAGTATTTCAATTGGTGGCACTGTCCGACACTCACAGTTTTCAAATTGCTGAAGCACCCTGGTGCGATAGGGCCATGGCATATCTTCTCCAAATTAAAAGATTTTCAAGGAACAAAGACTCTAAATTCAAAAAAGGAGGGAGGCCATAGGATGAATTGGCAATGTACTTGATCGAGCAGCTGTCTTTAATGTTGAGAGCCTTCAGATCTCGGAATCCTTCGGTGCACAACTCGTGAGCGCTCTCTTTGGACTCACTCAACTCACATAAATATAAGCATTGAGTCTTTTGCAGAGATTTTGAACCACTTTCTTGAAAGAATACTATTGCACCCTTCCAAATTGAGCTTCATGACTGCCAAACATTCATATCCCCACCCCTCAAGAGTTCCTATGTTGATCCAAAATCTGACCAGGTTCCCAAATGGCAAGTCACCATCCTCCAAGAGTATGATGGGTTGACGAATTGATATTTCTAGAGATGCTAGATTTGTCAAGCTCTTCAACTCGGCAAGCCCAACACCACACGACTTTGACTTCATTTTATGCTTGCCCATCCATCCATCAAAGCTTTCCCTCATATGTAACTCTTCCAAGTTTATTAAGCCTTTAGGGCTCCAGGCTCAATTATCTTGAGCAAGTAGCAATGGTTTAGATTCAACGATCTCAAATTCGTTAGTTCCCCAATTTCTTTAGGCAACCTAGAAATTCGAGACTTTGCAAAGCTGAGAATCTGCAATGCTTTGAGCTTGCCAAGATTTGCCACATCCTCCACATAGCAATTTATGCTTAATGACTGGAGATTCCCAAGGATTTCCATCGAGGAAGGTAAACTGGTGATACGCATGGAGCAAAGATAGAGGGCTCGGAGCTCCTCCATGTATGTGAAATCCATTTTACTGCAATCTCCCCTATCGTATTGTTCCGACAACATAAGTATCTTCACGTGGGGAAACCGACGCAGCATTAGTTCAGCAAGCCTATCACTGCCAACATTAACTAAGCATGCCCAGCATTTCTCAAGCTTTTCCTTTGGCCATGAGCCATAATTGTTGTTAATCATTAAGGAATTCCGACCACTAAATACATTCGAGACAACCACCTCGCTATAAAGATCATGTATGGTCACATTTTCCTTACCATCGCCACCATCATGTAACAAACAAAAGGAATGGAGGCTATTGAGCATTGTATTCAATCTATTCCTTGAACTTTGCATCTTGTTATCGAATCCCCAAACAAGCCCAAACCCATGCCTAGTCCCAGCAGAATTTCAACTTCAATGGTCCCACCAATAAGACCACAAAGCAAGAATAAGCACTTGGCTTCCTCACTCTCCAAATGGTCGTAACTCCACTTCACTATTCTCTCATTATGTGGGTCTTCTATTTTTATTAACATGTCTTCCCACGTGGACACATCACTGCATTTTAAGGTGCTTGCAACGGAGTTAATCAAAAGAGGCAAACCTGCAAGCTTGGTTACCACTTGAGCTGCCTTTACTTTCAATTCCTCATCATCTCTGAGCTTGTCGCCGACTATCTTTTCAAATAGCTTGAAAGCTTCGTCTTCCTCTAAACTTGTCAGATGAAATGTTTGATTGGCGTGCATCCTTTGCTCCAGCACTCTTTTATCTCTCGAAGTGAGCAACAATTTGCAGTTCGTGCTTTGATCTCCCGAAGGAATTCCAACCGCCTCTAAATCAAGTGCTCCCCACAGATCGTCCAATATTATCAGAAACTTCTCATTTGGACCCCCCTGCAAACTCTGAAACAGAAGATCTCTTCTTCCCTGTTGGCTTTCCTTGTCCTTCAGATTCAGACTCAAGGCGTCAGCAATCTGGCCTTGGATATTATTTATATCCGGAGTCCGCGAGACTTCCGCTTTAACGATCATGCGGAACGGTCCCCTCTCTTGCCTAAGTTTATTCTCGACTATCTCCAACAGCGTAGTCTTCCCCACGCCGCCAGGCCCGTAGACTCCAACCACTTTCACCTTCTCATCATTCAGAGCTTTCATTATGCCCTGAAAGATGGAAGCTCGCGAATCGGTGATAAAGTCGCCCTCATCACCGGCCAACGAATTCACGTAGAGAGCACCGCCAACAAGCCCTGGCGGAGGATTCTCGGAGTCAACCTCCTCGACTTGACCCTGCGCAATGAGCTCCTGGATGTTCTGGACCATCTTCTGCTCGCCTTTTTGCCGAGAAGATATCGCACCTTCGGGTTGGGAAGCCACCCATAGAAGCAAGTTTTCTGAGCTCTTCCGTCGTAATCCAGCACGTCGCGCGCCTTGTTAGCGACGGTCTCCACTTCTTTCACCCATGTCTCGCCCATGGCTTTGATGGGCTTCATGTTGTTTCGAGCGTCATCGATGGAACGCTGCACCTCATCCTTCTTGTCACCCAGCTTCTTAACTTCAACATTAAGTTTGCAAACGCGGCGGTCGGAGAATATTACGTAGCCGCAGTGCTGACGGACCCGAGCCACCAGGCACTTTACCGCCGGAGCCACCACGCACTTTACCGCTTTGGAGGCTCTACACAGAGCACTATCCTCCATTTCCCCCCGTTTCAACTTCTTCTACCTTTCTGGCTTTCTTTTCTTCTTTGCGGAGAAACGAGAGTTAAGAATTTATATATTCCGAGGAAGGCGAAACTGAGGAAACCCGGAAACGACAATGACTGAAGAAGGGGAAGGATTCAACACGATGCACACGCGGCGGTTCCAACAAAAAGAACAGCCGCAGAAGATCAGGCGAAAGAGAGGGTTTCTAGAGCGAGGAAGAAATCATTTAGACGATGCGATGGTGGTTGGAGAAAGCGGCACGAAGCGTTAATTTATACATGTGGTGTTACTAGATTGATGTTCCCTAAGATGCCCCTTGCGTCCTCCATTGCTTGACCTTAAGGATGCTGAGTTAAATCAAGTGGCCCCACTCCACCATTTCTGTTTGGACCAAAAAATACCTTCAGACCCCACATCTTGCGGAATGCGAGAATTGTCCAAGCTGTCTACCACCATCGCCGTCCATCAATCATCAGCAGCAGTTGCAAAAAAAAAAAAAAAAAAAAAAAAATCATCAGCGGCTCCGAGGCCCCATGGCGAGAGAATAAAAACTGAGATGAAAAAAATCAAGTGTGGCAACTTGCCCATTTTCCAAAGAATGTAATATAGAATGAAAATTTATCACGGATGTACTAATAAAAATGGTTAATACCCTAAAAAATTTCAAACTTTAGAGATTAAAGTACTATTTTTCGTGATAAATTTACCCGAAACTAATTTATTTGACCGTAAAAAACCATAAACTGGTATTTTTATAACAAATTTACCCCAAACTAATTTATTTGACCGCAGAAAACCCTAAAACTGGTAAGTTTATGATAAATATACCATCCACTAAATTGGATTAATATCACAAAAAAATCACAAAAATTGTCAAAGCACAACAGATTGGGTTTTCTCATGAGGCATTCGCAACAAATGGAACGTAAAATCCCAAATTGTTATATCGTCATTTGATTGTAGACTTTGAGTAACTATCACGTGTCATTTAACTTAATAATTTTATAGTAAAATTTAACGAAAACTAATATAGGGTAAATTTGTCATAAGTGTACCAGTTTGAGGTAAATTTGTCAAAGGTATATCAATTTTGGGTTTTTAGTGGTCAAAAAAATATTTTAAGGTAAATTTGTCATATATGTACCAATTTGAAGTTTTTCAGGATATTAACTCTAAATAATCTTCGATAATTATCCGATGTGTATGAAATGGAGGGATCGCCCATTTGATGGGGATTCATTGGATGCTCAAGGAAACCTAGGCACTCCATTGATATTTAAGAGATACCAATCTATCAATCTTGTGAACAAGCACAGGCTTTGAGCTACATAGGCAGCGCTATTTAGAGAAATTGGAGGTCCTTGAAAGATGGCTTTTCATTTTTTTTTGTATAGAAATTACTAATTATACTCATCATTTATTTTTCAAAACCTCACTTTAACAGCCCGATTGAATTGATTGACTACATCTCGTTAACAATTTAATGACCCTCTTTCCGATTCCTTGCATACTCCAAATCCTTGCGTCTCTCTCCTTACCTAACAAGTACCGACCGTACATGTCCAATGCTACTAGTGCTCTCTCTCTCTCTCTCTCTCTAAAACGTAGAGGAGGAGGAGGAGGAGGAGGACAAAACAAAGTGAGGTTAAGAGTTTAACCGGGGTGGAGTTAAGTTGCTTTTAGGCCATCATGGATCACGTTGCAATTATTGAAGGTTCGTGTTATGCCATCCTCCTGTTGCATATGGTCAAGTATGACTTTATGTATTGTGGATCATGTTGCAATTATTAAAGCTTCTTGCTTTTTTAACCTCACGCCGAGAGGCCCAACTCCACCGTACTATCCTCTCACTCTCTAATCATTGTCTGTCTAGCTTCGATTTAATATGTGCATAGCCATATACGATTATATATTTGGTCCCAACTTCCCCCTCACGTTTGTGAAAATCCCAGTACTTGTTATTGAGGATCCCGTGATATTGCGTCAATGTGATGTTATCTTTCATCAGAAGCTTGCCAACTCTTACCTTACCGATATTTTTTGGCATGGACTCTACGAACCTTGGCTTCATTTCGTACTTTTGTTGATGCATGCAAGCTGCCTGCGCTTACACGTGTCACGTAAGGCTTCATCTACTAGAAGACAGGCGTCGCCTCTAGAGTTGTTCAAAGCAGGAGAAGCTGAGATTGAGTGCAAAATCCGACCATATCTAGACACGTGATCGTTAATTATTAATACAACTGTGAAGGATAATATACATGTGTGTTTGTATTTCTTAGGTTGTATTTCTCTGATGCATTTGTATTCGTATTTCAGCGTATCGTCCTATCATATTTACGCAACAGCTACAGAATTTCCCAAAGAACAAATGCCGCCACGTGATCACGCTTGATTGAAAACAAGAGGGCCCACTCCGCCATTTCTTTTGTACTGAAATTCACTTCAGGCCCTGCTTGCTAAAAATTACGAGAGCAGTGCTGGGCTCTAGCAAATCAGCAGCAGCTAAAGTCCAAATTTCGATTCAGAAAAATGCACTCCAATCCCAATCACTTCACGAGCCCTTTAAGCATCATCAGCTTTAATAAAGTTGGACAATAATAGAGTCCACTCAGTCCAATAATGCTTTCTGCTGTTGTACTATATGGTCACCACCAGCGTTGGCCAAGATGTTTTTCTTATAAAGAAATAGTAAAAAGGATCTTGCATGCAATAAGTCTGCAATGGCCTAAGGCTAACTTCGGAAAAATGTCATCACAAGTTCCTTTTTTTATTTCTTAATCTAATTTAATTAATGGAATATGCATAAGTTCTGACCTACATGCACAACTCCATCACTCCATCGAGAGAAATTGAAGGTTCATGGAAGATGACTTTTTAATTTTTTGTGTAGAAGTTACAAATTATAATCATTAGTTATTTCTCAAAATCACACTTCAATAGTTCTAAAAAAACCCAATTTTATTTGATTGATTACACCTCATCAATGGATCCAGTGTATATTAACTGTATTAGTAAGAAATTATGTGTTTATGTTAAGGGCTCATTAACTACATATTAGTGTTGCATGCACTCAATAAGATCAGCCAATTTCATGGATTATATGGATCTCTCTCTATCTGATCTCTCTTTGCTAATACCCTGGCACGTGACGACACTTTCAAATTCTCTGCAAAAAAATAAGTGACGTAACAATTCACAAAGCCGACGCTTCTTATTGCCAAACTCGAGGCCCTTACGTGTCTTCCCCACCCTCACACGTCTATCATCGTTGCTCTGATGCTGCCCTCTCTCTCTCTCTCTCTCTCACTAAAGCGCGGAGGAGGAGGATGAAGATAGAACAAAGCGAGAATAAGAGTTAACCAGGGTAGAGTTAAGTTTGCTTTTTGGCCATCGTCGGTCACTTGACAATTATTATAGCTTCATGTTATGTCAATATCATTCATGCTGCAGATGGGCAGTACGACTTCTGTGCATCGTGGGTCACGTTGCAAAAGATATTTTCCTCCAAAAAGTGGGAGGAATGGAGGGAAATGCAAAATTCTGAGTTCTGTCCAACTATCGCCCACAAGTGCCACTCGTGGTGTGAGAGTCGTAGAATTTAAATAATCAATTAAAAGTTATGATATCTAAGTTAAGATTTAGTCGGTCAAGTAAACATTTTCTTTTAAAGTCACGATACTCAAATAATTGCTATATAAAAATTATATCATTTGTCGTATTCTCATCTCGACTAACTTCTACTAGAAGTTGTATAAGAATTGAAAAGTGTTTGAATCAAGATATGCACTATTCAATGGCATAAGAGTTGAAGCTAGCAGATAATTGGCTAAAAACAGCACCATTAAAGTCATCTTGCCATTGCCATCCATGCTGTATATTACAGCAAAGCATACCTGTTTCTTAATCTAATAGTTTTCATTATCCCTTCTCTTGATCATTCAATACGATCAGATGATCAATAATGAACTTATGTTGGACCTTCAGCTTAATCCAAAGCTCACGGACGATCAATTTGATCCGTGTCTATTAGTCAAGAAGAATTGCCAAAACAAGTCAAATGAAGAACTAAAAAATAACATTCTAATACAACTTCCAAGTAAATATAGTACTTGAACTTAAGCTGTGCAAAGTCAATGTGCAATAATATCTCCTATACACGCAATGCAATGCAATTCTGCACAATGCTCTAAGTATTGTGGTAGGGTATATTAAGCTCTACCCATCCTAAAGACAATTTGATTATTTTGTTTTATAAGCTTTCTCCATAACTGAACACATATTTCTCGTAACTCCTACATAAATTGTCATATCATATGGACAACCATTATTGAAAATTTGTAATTGTTTGTGTGGTATGATGATTGTGCAAAAATTATGACACTGAATTTGGGCTTGATAAGATACAATGGGGGATCGACTCTTCACGTGACCTTAGAAGGCTAGATAAAACATGCAATAAGTTTCGGCTATTGACTTATTATCATAACTAGAGTGGTCTATAATATATGATTGTTGTTTTGCAAAATTGGGTGACATCCATTCAACTAAATATTCATAAATTTCTAGAAACTAGGGAACTCAAGTAACGACATATTGTAACTAAGATGCCATATTGCAGTAAGCTTAAACCTTGTGGCTCACTAGTCAATAGTAGTTAACACTATACACGCCACCTTGGTTGGGACCACTTTCCACTACTTCAGTTCATCAGAACCAAATTGTATCTCAACCTCACTGTCATTTCTATATAGTTCGATTTGAAGCTTAAAATCATTAGGCTCAACATCCTAGATCATAACAGAATATCTTTCTTCCCACCTAATTTTGACATCGGTTCATTAGAAAATTAATCACGTCGGATGGCTGATATTCATGTCATCGATTTCCTATCAAAATTGACTGAAGTGACTACATTAAGAAATTGTTAAAAGATTTTAGACTAAACCAACATAAATGAAAAGTTTATGATTGAAGTGATCATTGTACAATAGATTTAGGACTTTTTGAATAATTATCCCCATTATTAACAATGATGATAACAACGGCAACAACAACAACCACCACCAAAGAAACATTACCTAACTTTCTTACCATCAATCCCTAATTTAAATTTGAGGACAAGCATATTGTCAAATATCAATCCATAGATGAATCTCTTCCACTGAGTTGTATACACATTAACCATATTGTACTTGTGCTTTTGATACTTTCTGTTCATACCACGAATACAATTCAAACTTGCTTGATTAGAAATGTCCAAATTAAGATCAACCATCAAAGTGATTAGAAATGTCCAAATTATGATGAGGTACCTCATCAAGAAACAATTTTCATAAAGAGACATCTAATCCGTCTCTTTTTTGGTCGATCTCAACACCTTGGGTGGCACATTTCGAGAGATCTACAACCTTTGGTCTGCAAGTACCATAAAGACCCTAGGCTATTGCGGCTTTCCATGGCTCTTAGCTTAGCACAACCCCTCAGTTCAACACACCTAAGCTTCTTCAGCTTGCATAGCTTAGGTAATGTTTCGATTGAATCGCAATAGAAAACTGTTAGGTGCAACAAAGATCTCAATGCTCGCAAACCTCGAATCCCAACAAGTCTTTATAATTGAGAGGGCTCCAAGGATTGTAGCATGACAGATTAGGTGTCCTTATGAGGCATTTGCACCTAGTAATTCACAGTGTCCTCAACTTCACCAAGCCTTTCAAAACAGGAAAGTGCCAAGCATTTATCGATAATAAGAGTGACAAGTTTTCAAGTTTGTTTGAGATATGTAGCACTACCGCGACAACATGAAATTTGATGTCAACAAACTAGAATGGTGCTGCCAGGGTGAGAAATGTTCCTCCAACTTGCACCTCTTTGGGAAAGATAAGATCCACGATGGTTGCACTCAATTTCCGTATAAATCTTAATATTTAAGCTAATTATGCCGTGACCATCAACTCCAAATTTTTCAAAGCTTGTGACCCATGACTTTTGCAATTAGATTTTAATTGGTCATGCATCATCATTTGAATCTAAATTTTAAAAATATTTCTAGTGTAGAAGAAATATCCTCCAAACCTTCTCACGAGTTAAAAGAAAAGAAAAGAAGTGGGGCTCAGCTCCCAAGTTTAAAACATTAAGCAGCCAAAATCAACTTCGAATATAAAATTGAGATTAAAAGATCAAGGACAGCAAGTAAAAATTTTCAAAAGAATATGATATAAAACCATGATCACAATGATCAATATCATTTACAAAATCAAGAATTTTTTATAAGGAAAAATTAAGAGTTTTCACTTTACATTAGTTCAGCTTTCTTCCAAGAAAACTAAGCAGCGCTATCTTTTAAATCCAAGAGGTTGTTCAAATGGTAATTGTGAATGAATCACCAAATTTGTGCATTTACTTAGGGCCACCTTTGGGAGCATAGGCATGTATCTCCGATGATCATTGATGTGTGTGGGACAAAAAGACCGTCATACTTGATGAGGATTAACTTGATGAGGATTATTAGTGTTAAAAGAATTCTAGACACTCTATTGATATTTAGAAGATACTTATCTATTAATCTTGTGAATATGCATTGAGCTATGCACACAACTCCATTGGAATACTAAAGGATCATGGAAGATGCCTTTTCATTTAATTTTATAAAAATTAATAAGCATAATTATCATTTATTTTTGAGAACCTCAATTTGACGGTTCTAAAAAAACCCACTCCGCCATTTCTTTTTGAACTAAAATTGCCTTTGGACCCCGCCGCTTGTGGAATGTGAGAATTACCGGCTGAAAATAGGCCGTTATGCAAAGACGCTACAGGTAAGAAAAATACCAATTTGATTGATGAGGTGTTGAATGAATTAATGGGGGTCAATTTGATTTAATTCAAGTGGGATTAAGATTTAATTGGAGCTATCTATCACTATCACCGTCCCCATCTCTCTCTCTCTCCTCCGTCCCTCTCTCTTCCGTCGGTTCTCTCCTCCATGGCTGGTGTGGGTAGACCAGAAAATGCAGAGGAGAAGATGGAGCAGCCATGGCCGACCGCCCGCCCGCTCGCACGCCGCCGTCGCCGCCTTCGCTCGTCCGCCCGCCGTCGTGGCCGTGCCTCGCCGCTTGGACCTCAGCCTCCCTCTCTTCTCTCCCTCCGTTTGGTGCTCGCAATTTCCAGATCTGGTAGGACGCCGAAGCAGCAGCCAGCAACGCCACCGTCGCCCGTCGCCGCCAGCTCGCCGCCGGAGCCGCCGCGGTCGCCGTCGTCCGCGCGCCGCTCCGCCCAGCTCGTCGTCCCGAGCTGCTGTCCAGCTCGTGCAGGAATTGCCGGAGCTCCCTCCGCCGCCTCCGGCCACCGTGAGGCCCCGCCGTTGGCCGTGCAGCACCGCCGCAGCTCCTCCGCCCGTTTCCGACCTAAGCCGGCCCCGGATCCGCCCTTCCTCGGCCTCAAACCGCCATGGACAGCAACCAAGAAAATGGGTATGCAGCGGACGTTTGGCCCGTTTTGGCCGCCTTCCCGAGCCCGGATGCTCGGCCCGCTTTGAGGAAAGTCGATCCTCGCGCCGTCCCCGTCGTTTTGGTCCGCTCGGCTCGTCATTTGAGTGAGTTTAACTCACTAAACCTCGCTTAGAGGGTTAATTATGCTTTAGGTGTGCTTAGTTTATGTTAATTGTGATTAGGTGATTAGTTTAATTTATTTAAGTGTGGATTATATTAATGTGTTTAATTAGCTTAAAGTGAGTTTAATTTAAGGCTAAATTGAGGTTTATATTAATATAAGCCTTGATGTGACATAAAGGAATTTACTTTTGATTTATTTAAACATTTCGAAATTATTTAATAATTCAATATTATATCATTATTCGAAATTATTAAAATATGATTATTTTTTATTTTCGGTAAATTTTATTATTTATTAAATGCAAATTTTGCATCTTGCAGTGCAGCAGTGCTTGCGTGATTGTATTATCATAGCATGTTAACGTCTGTAATGCCCTAGTTATATTATTATTTAATTAATTTTCGGAATAAATTTAATTATTTATTAAAATTTGAAAATTTTCGATGGGACCTTATTTGCTCAGAATTTCGTGCCGATCGCTATTGTGCATTTAGAATTTGAATTTGATGAATGAATGTGGCGAATTGAGTGTGATTGCGATTTATGAGGATTCTTTAGAAAACCCTAAGTGTGGAAATTAATGGGAGATTGGCCGTGAATGACTACCTATTAGAGGTCGTGCCTAGTGAGGCCGTGATTAACCACCGATTGGAGGTCGTGCCTAGTAGGGCCGTGAATAATTATAGCATCATTACTTTTTTTTTTATAACTTAAATGCTATAAAACTTCTAAAAAATATTCACTTTAGCGCTATAATCTTTTTGAAAACGTTCCCCAAAAGTGCCATGTATTATGACATTTGTGGTGGGAGTTGTAGTATTTAAATGATCAATTGAAAGTCGTGACACTTATTAGAAGTTAAGTCACTTAAATGAATTTTTTTTTTTTAAATTCATGACACCAAATTAATCAACAAAAAATTATGACACTCAAGTAATTGTGTATCAAAGGAATGGGGGCTTAGCTCCCAAGTTTAGACTGTTAATCTGCCAAAACCAACTTCGAATAGAAATTGAGATGATAAAATCAAGTATGTCAACTTGCCCATTTTCAAAAGAATGTAATATAAAAGGTAAATTTATCATAGATATATCAATATAAACTGTCTACCACCATCGCCGTCTATTAATCATTTCATACGTGCTCACCTCTAGCTATCAGGAGCGGCAAGGCCCCAATCTCTCTAAGTCCATAATTCAATTCAGATGATGCACTCCAATTCCAGTCACTTCATGAGCTCTTTTAAGTATCGGCTTTAATCGACCAAAAAAAAAAAAAGTTTAATAAAGACAATAACTAATCTATTAATTTTCTACTGTGAACATGTTTTGATAAAATGGTCTTTGTAGTTTGTATCATTTTTATGCAAACGCTCCATTGTCATGGCATGTAAATTGAAGGTCATAAGGCTAACTTTGAAAAAATGTCATGGCAAGGGTATCACAACTTTTTTTTTATTCTGATCACTTTACTATAAAACTTTTAAAAAATATTCATTTGAGCACTATAACCTTCTCAAAGAGGTCCCCCAAAGTACTACGCATCATGACACTTGTGGTGGGAGTTGTAGTATTTAAATAATTAATTGAAAGTCATGACACTTAAGTGAAAATTTTATAAAAGGTAAGCCACTCAAATGAACATTTTTTTTTAACAATTCAATGACCCTCTTTCCGATTCTCTACAAACTTCAAATCCTTTCGTGTCTCTCTCCTTCCCTAACAAGTACCGACCACGCACGTCCACAATCGTTTCTCTGATGCTACTGCTGCTACTCTCTCTCTCTCTCTCTCAAATGCAGGGAGGAGGAGGGAGAAAGACAAAACAAAGCGAGGTTAAGAGTTTAACCGGCATGGAGTTAAGTTGCTTTTTCGCCATCATGGATCACGTTGCAATTATTGAAGGTTAGTGTTATGTCAACCTCGTGATGCATATAGACAGTATGACTTTATACATTGTGGATCTTGTTGCAATTATTAAAGCTTCTGGCTTTTTCAACCACGTCAAGGGACCCCACTCCACCATCTCATTCGACCTCGTGATGCATACGGACAGTACGACTTTATACATTGTGGATCGTGATGCATACGGACAGTACTATCCTTTCTCTCTCTGTCTAAACGTTGTAGCCGATAGCTTCGACTTAATATGTGCAAAGCCATATATGATTACATATTTGGTCCCAAATTTGTATAAATTGTTTTATGAATAAGAGCGACAAAAATATTCTAAAAAAACCAACCTCTTAATTCGGTTAATCATCCTAACAAAAAAAAAAAAAAAAAAATATTTAGTTGATCACCCAAAACAAAAACTGCTTTAAATGATGGGAAAACATACTTAAAAATATGACCAAAAAATTTAAATAACCCAACATAATCAAATAATCATGATGCACGTATAATTGTTTTAGTGTCACAATTGGAGTTGTTATTCTATCAACTATGGACCTAACAAAAATCTCTAGTTAAAAGGGTACATATTCCGTATGTAGCCATGATATTCAATTTCAATATTTTAAAAAAAAATAGATGATATAAGATAAATAATTACAAGATATTGATCAATGAAAGAAATTAAAAGAACCTCTGGCTCCTCTGTAAAACATCTCCATGCACCATTGCTGAGGATAAATACGTCGTCTTGTTCATCCACTTTTTTCTTTGTGCAAACCATCTACATCTCATCTTTATTACATTCTTAGTATAGCTTGATGGGCCTGAGAAAAACAACAAGCTAAAATCTCTAGTCCAAAACATTATTTGAGCTTAGAATATTACTGATGTTATTAATGTTTCTTTGAGGAACATCTACTAATGCAACTATAGTCAGGTCAATACATATTGTCAACGAGAACACTGACATTTGTGGGGGATTTTTACATTTTTAGTTTCTCATCAAACGAAAGATGTTATTTACGGACAAGGAGCCACTCCAAATGTTTGCTACCTTGATTTTTCTTTTGAGAGCAAGACCTGTATATATAAAACCGAATGGAGCCATTCCGTAGAATGAAGCGGGCTTCAGGAATTGGGGGAAAAGAAGCGAGGAAAATAAAGATTCAAGGAATACGAAGAGAACCGTAGAGAAAGATTTTCCTGTGGGGGCCCACAAGATATTTTCCTCCGGAAAGTCGGGGGAAAGAGAGGGGAAATGCAAAATGAGTTCTTTTCCTTAAAAGACAAGTTCAGTGGGCCCATAACATATTGCATTTTCTGACTCTTGTTCGTTTCGAGATGGGACACGTGACTGATGTCTGAATTACCGTGAAGGATAGAAGACGGGAGGACACGGATTGAATGGGCAGATGCGAATTGTGGATAGATGTCTCAAATAAGATTGGTCGAGGCTGCTAAAACGTCAACGAAGCTGTCACCATCAATTTTCGGTGAAGGATAGAAAGGACGCAGAGTGATTGCGAGATGGGAAATTTTACAGATGTCCGATGGGTTGAGGTTCCGAAATTATCTGCGAGGCTGTCGGTAACACTTTCGGTGAAAGACAGGAGACAGTGAAGGAGGACATAAAGTGAATGCAAGATGGGAAATGTGATTTGATGTTCGAATGAGATGGATTGGAGCTCCAAAAATATCTATGAAGGTGTCGGCAACACTTTTTTCAGTGAAGGATCCTCGACTATCAGAAAATGTTCTAATATCTGTATATGAGCCCAGATAGATTTTAGTTAGGATGGCCAACGGGCCGTGCCACTTCGGACCCATGCTCTTGGGCCACATGTGCCCCAAAAAAGAAGGGCAGGCCTCAAGCACTTCAGGCCGATTGCTGGTGAGGTGAATGAATATCTCAGCAAGGATGATGGGAACTATATTTGAAAAATTCGAGGAAGACAATGTCGACCTTCTATAATGATGGAAGGCCAAAGTATTGTGTTTTCCTATTCTTTCTATGGTGGAACATGACATGCTCACTCCATCAAATGTGAATTGTATCATCAAAATCCACCTTCACTACCAACGGATGGATTATTAGAGATAGTATGCAAAAGGTTGAGTTACTATAATGTAGATCGTTTGCATCTCTTGGCCCGTCTTCAATGCGCACAGGTTGTACAGTGCATTATCTGATCATTTTCAACATCTAAATAATCACTAAAATAAAAAAAAAAAATGAGTCCTTTGATTATGCTTGACCTCAAAGAATCCAAAATTATTTTTTAAAAAAAAAAAAAAAAATTCTCCCAAATCCTATGCTCCGCTAATTAAAAACAAGTGAGGCACTCCACCATTTCTTTGTACTAAAATTACCTTCGAGCCACACTACCTACAAAATACACGTTTTATTTAGCTATTTCACACTATCATCCTCTACATAAGCTAATCATCAACATTTAATTCATCGTTATGACTTGATTGTTGCAATTTCGCATCAATTGTAACTTCATGTGCTGAAATACCAAATAAAGCTTATACTTATTCAAGACAAGAAAAATATAATTGGAAGCAAATGAAATTTCAAGGGGCGAATGCTCAGTGCCAACTACTCCACCATATATTTGCCTTTTTTCTAGTATGGAGACAAAATTGTCTATTATTATTGTTATTGTTGAAAAAGGTTATTGTTAATTATGCCATTGCGCATGAAGGAAATTGTCTCGACGTCATGGTGGAAGTGGAAATTCGTCGAAGTGGAGTCACAGCCCTTCATCGAGGGGCATCAATGGCGACTCAAATGTTTTTGCTGGACATTCTATTTGAAGTTTCTCCAACCCACAACAATCTTTGGCCCCAAACAGGTGAATGTGTTGGCCACAAGATATTGTTCAAATTAATTCCGCCAAGTTATTCGCATAATTATCCCAAAATGGATAATAGATTGGGAAATTAAACTTGCGACCTTTGACTTGCAAATCAAGTCTTGGGCCACTTGACCAGTCACTTGGTTGGTTTTTTTGGGTGAAACTTTATAAACATTAGTTTTATTTAAACCTATGTTATTCTCAACATATTTATTCATTTCTTTTGCTTTTTATTGACTCTTTGCCATGTTTAATCATTTCTTCACTTTGAAAACTTCAGATAAATTGAAAAAGAATCCTAGAGCAGGAAAAACAAAACACGAAAGAATCATCTTCCACTATAAAAAGCCATCTCTTTCTCTTCCCTTGTACCAATCTTTGTTTAATCTTCCATTCTGATTTCTAGGACTTCGACCCACCAAATGGGCGAGATTGGAATTAGGGTCCATATTAATCCGAGTCATAAATGAAGTCATTTTAGATGAGTCAATATTTCATCAACACATACCTGATTCTATTCGATTGGATTGTCATATATTTTTGGCTCGTTTCTTCCATTGATCAAGAAACTACTATAACCTTTAGTAAGTTAAGATTTGATGCAACGACACATACAATGTCTTGTAGTTTGTTTGTGATGGCATGATATTCTTCTTTAAATATTAGGTAAATATTTTTAAAGCTATCAACCCCTAAATTTTAGTAGACAAATTAAGAATACATTTTTGTAAAAAGAGAGCATAAAAACAATGAATGGTAGTAAAAAGAACAAAAAAAGAGAATAATAAAAAGATAAAAATAAATAACAAATAAAAAAGCCAATTGGCGCGGCCCACAAGAGCAAACCCATTGATTTGATCCACGGCCCAGACCCATCAGCCCCATCACCGCAACATTTCAGCTTTTTCCCTTGGCCTGGCCTTCTTTCCCCTCCTCCTCTGCCCTACAAAGACGTCGTCGTTGATTTGACCAAAGAAAGGAGTGCTCGCTCCGCTGAGCTTGGAGCAGACAAAGACTCCTAGTCACGTTCGTTGTCTCCGGCTAGCAATGTCTCTGCCAGAAAGACCTTCAAACGTACCAGATGTAGACCATTGCCATTGCTGCTTGTTTCCATGTGATGGGAATAACGGATCCCCGAAAACGCGGATTCGACACCAAATCAAACTCCTAAACGCAAGCGGAAGACGAAGCCTGGGAAATCACACGCATCACCGATCTTAAAGCACACCACAGATTCAAGCGTACCTTTTAGCCACAGATTAAACACAGATGTTAATGGAGGAAGAAAATCCGGTCGAATTCAATCCGATGAAGCCTTGAAGGGAAGAAATTGGAAGCCGTATGCCTACTGTTCTTTTGGGAGAGAAAACGCGCGCGAGAGAGAAAAACGTACCTGAATTTTTGATTCAACCAACGTCTTCTCTCTCTCTCTCTCTCTCCTCCCTTTTATACCCTCTTCTTTCCACGGGCCTTATTCCCGTGAGCCGGGCTTTCTGGGCCCAACTTAGCTGGACGAGCCTTAAGCCCAATTACTAAATAAATCCTTCATCTCCCACTCGCACATGGTAGTCCAAAACCAACATGGGCGGACAGGGCCTACTCAACCCCATCAGAGAATAATCCATCATAGACTCTCTCTTAACATGGTGGGTCGAACAGAATTCTCTTTACCTCTCTTCAACATTCACACTGGTGAATAATCCGTGCAACCAGCATACTTTGAGAGCTCGTTGCTATACATCTGTTAGGAATATATAGTAGCTCAATAATGGGCATCACACTCCGAGTAGATTTAGTATGCAGTACCCTAGATCGATCGATCACATTTATATCTCTCTTGATCTCTTTTAAATAATGATATATATATATATATATATATATATATATATATATATATTATTCACAATTATAATTATCACAAAGACAACATAATTGGTCGACCTGTGAACACAAAAACTACAATGTGATTCTCCAAAATCGATCTTCCTCTTTCCTTCAAACTCTCAATTTCAGTTCAGCTTGCTTTTCTAGAAATGTTCCATTAGATCGAATCAAACACATGACCATTGGCAACATCCTAAGATAGCAAACACTAAATAGAAATCTTGAGAATAAGCAAGAGTCATGAGGGGACAAATAATTGAGGAACTATTTTCCTCAAGAGTCTCACACGTCATAAAAGTTGAGATCAAACTTTTTGCCACTCTTATTGGTCGTCTCATGCATACGTAGTATGAAATACGTATTACGGTATTAACTCCTTTCCCATGGAGCGTATGTCTATATTGTTCAATACCGTATTGATGATAGTTCAGACATACCCAATGTCTAACTTGAGTTCACCTATCTACTCATTCACAAAGTCCATCAGAACTCACATCTGGCATCTTAGACAGATAAAGTAAAATATGTGGGGTATTTTACTGGACATCACAAGTATTATGTCCTCATCTTAATACTTAGTTAAGGCGACATGTGTATTTTAAGCTTGAGCTCTCGATTATCACCTAGATAATAAGTTTAAATACAGTCCCATCCCTATTTATCACATAGTAAATAGAGGCGATCACCCGTGTGAGTGGGCTAATCTTATATCTGTCCGACATACTCCTATTAACTTAAATAATGCACTGAGCATTAAGATGCATAAAGATCACATAAAGATTCATAGGCATTAATCAATGAAAATCAAAATTTTATAAATGTGAACAACTTAGGGAAATTACAATCCAAGATATCGACTCTACGCAATCCTAGAGATTTTACATGACCACAAAACACATCTCTAGGTATTGGCTTTGTCATAGGATCTCGCTACCATTCTATGCGTAGATATGTACTGCAAGTTCACATCCTTTCGTGCAACCATATCTTTTACAAAGTTATACTTTGTATCTATATGTTTGGTCTTGCCATGATACTTTAAAGAGAATAATAAAAAGATAAAAATAAATTAACAAATAAAAAATAATCAATTCCTTCCCGTTGATTATACCCATTCGCCACAAGGCGAGCCTTATGCCTTTCTATTGAGCCATCAGCCCATTTGTTTCCAATAGCTCTCAAGGCCCTTTCGGAAGATCAACCAGCTTCCTGACTTGGTTTGATTTCATTGACTCAATTTCCTCTTCCATTGCATTAATCCATTTTTCCTTACTTGGACAATTCAGAGCCTCATTAATATTTCTTGACTCATCATCATCTTTTGAAGCAACCATAAAAGTTTCCCCTTCAATGCCAAAACGTCGACGGGGAATACTTTGGCGACTTGTTCGCCGTATGGGAGATTGTACACTTTGCACATCATTCCCCATCATGCTCCCACTTGGATTAGGTAATAATGATGTCGTCTCATCAAGTGGTTGTAATTGAGAATGAGTAGAATTCAATTCATCACTTCTCATATTACTCCTACTTGGACGAATTCCACTAAGGTCATTATCTTGATCCAAGGTTTCAAATAGGGAACAATCTTCCCCTATTTCGCCCTTCTTAGGAAACTCATCATCTAAGAATGTGACATCTCGTGATTCAAACTCAATTATACATTGGCGCGGCCCACAAGAGCAAACCCATTGATTTGATCCGTGGCCCAAACCCAATCATCCTCCAAAAATCCTAACTTAAAACTATCATTAATATGATTGTCATCAGCCCCATCACCTCAACATTTCAGCTTTTTCCCTTGACCTGGCCTTCTCTTTCCCCTCCTCCGCCCTGCGAGGTGTCGTTGTTGATTTGACCAAAGAAAGGGATGCTCGCTCTGCCTTGACGCTGAGCTTGAAGTAGACAAAGATTTCTAGTCACGTTCGTTGTCTCCAGCTATCAATGTCTCTGCCAGAGAGACCTTCAGGTGCACCAGATGCATATCATTCCCCCTGCTGCTCGTTTCCATGAGTTCAAGCTCTAGCTGATGCCATTCCAGTTGCTTTCTTCTTATTCGGTCGTTTTGCTATCTAAGCGAAACTGCTTTTTGATGATCATGCTAGTATCAAAATAGCACATCAATGATTATCGTTACATGCGATGTGTCAATGATTATCATTTTGTTGTTTTGTTCTTAGTGGAAGGTGTTGCGACCTAACCCTTGAGGGAGAGAGAGTTATGTTTAGTGGTAGTGTCAATTTCAAGCCGATGACATTTCATTGACTTGAGCTCTCCCAAATTTATACCCCACATGATATTGGGCATTCAAATTTTAAATCAATTAAATCTACGCAAATTTTGACAAAATGAGTCACTACTAGCCTTTTTGATCAGCTAAAACCCAAGTAAGATATGAGAGGATATCTTCCTCTTTGCAACAAAATATTCTAGACTCGAGAACTTGATTACATTAAGATTAGCACCCTTGATTACGCCATAGTAACCTATCTAAAGGAAATTTAAGGTTCATCCTAACCATTCTAGAACAAGAAAGGAACACCCAAAATATTGAAATGCACAAACAAATTATAATCATAAAGGAAACATACAAACATCCTAATATTGTCCATAAAAAATAAAAAGACAATGCAAAATAAAGAAACCTATTTTTGGTTTTACTTTTTCTAAGAAATTTTTTCCATTTTTGAATTTTTTAGATTTTTTAGGATTTTCTGAATTTTTATGATTTTTCTGAATTTTCAAATTTTTGAATTTTTAAATATTTTTTTGACTTTTTTTTTTTTTAAAATTTTTAATGATTTTAAAAATTCTAATTTTTATTGATTGTTTTAATTTTCTAAATTTTTTATTTTTTCGAATTTTTTAAATTTTTACCATTTTCTGAATTTGAATTTTTTTTTTTTTCTTTTGTCTTTTCCTTATTAAGTCCTTTTCTACTGCACTTCTTCTTCTTCCCCTTTTCTTCCCCGAAGTCATTTTTTCACTCCGAACCTTCATCTTCTTCTCCATTTTTTGAACCCATACAACTAGATGCCATCTACGGACACCGGCGCTCACACCACCACACACCATCACCAGATTACATCTCCGGCCGTCGGCGCTATCGCCGGCGACGGCCGAACCAAGTTCGGTTTTGCATGGCCGTCAACGAACATCAAAAGGTGGGCCGTGAAATCAAACAAAAAACATAGCAAAACACGAAGAAAGCAGATGTGCGTCAACAACATATGCGCAATCAAGCCTCGAACTAAATTTTTAACGTCGATCGGATAACATGGATTTGGGTGCATCATTCGAGCATTTTGTCGAACACATGTTGTGCAGCCGCGAGAACAGGTTTTTGATTCAGCTTTGACACTATTTTCCAACCAAAACACGACGCGACAGGTTCTAGACATCATCATCTCGCACGAATATATCTCGTTTTCGCAGGGTTGAGCCGCGAGTATATCGATGAAGATTCACGCTCTCGGATCTGCTTCCGTCACAGGCTCCTTTCTCATCCCTCGCTCACGGGCATTTGTTCGGTGACCGTCACTGTACCTTCTCTCCTCCTTGCGTTACAGACGCTCTTCTCACGAGCGCGCGCGCGCGCAAGAATGAGTGATGGGCTGGGCTTCTTTTTAGGCTCTGGTAGGCTGAAGAAAAAGAAGGAAAATGGGCCAAAGAGAATAAAGTAAATGGGAAGCCCGGTTAAGGGGTGAGCCGGAAATAACCAAGTGGGCTAGACACGTCGGCCCACACGACTTCATTTTTCATCATTCATTCATTTTATTTGATCCATTTTTATTCATTCTTCATTTTTTCCCTTTTTTTCTTTTTATCTTTTTATATTTTTTTTTTTTTTTGAAATAAATGGATATTTAGAACATCGATAAAAATTCGGGTGTCAACAGAAGGTTTTAGTCGACTTGATCCCTTTGTTGCAAAAGAGCTATGCAAGTGAAATTGACTCTAGAGTTCCCTTCTTCCCTCGGATTCGGACTTGAAAATTTTGAAGTTAGCAGTTTGAGTTTTATTCATTACCGAGAGAAAGATAGGCTCGATTATTGAGATTTCCTTTGTATCTCTTACCTCTATTTTCTACACTCGGTTTCTCTTTTGGTAAAATTACATGAATTTTTTTTTGAAACAATAAACAACTCGAGTCGAAATGCAGGAAACTGAAATCACAAGCAAATTGAAAGTATAGGTGAAAATTTGAATAGGGAATCTAGACTTGTACTGAAATCAACAAACATATTTAGAGAAAACTAAAGGCAACAATAAAATTTACAGATGCAGAGTACAAGTTACTTACTTCATTTATCACAAGATACCATTCTATTTAAGATTTTACTAACTATATGAAAAAAATTACTAACAGCAATAGATTTGCCAGAGAAAATCAGTGATGTCTAACAAATCGGATGCCCTTGAAAGTCAAAGCTTTAAAATGTCGTCTTGCATGAGGTGAACTAGAAAACTATCTTTAAAAGAAACAGATTATTATTTGGGAGGCAACGACGTAAGCGTGGTTTGCTGGACGAGAGAGAGTAGAGCGGAATCGTTTTCCGGGAGAGAGAGAGAGAGAGTGGTGGTAGGGGACGAATTGAAGCTGTCAATGGGGCTTTGACAGGCGACGGTGGGGCTCGAGGGGCAACGGCGGAGATGGCGGCGTGGTTCGTAACAATAGAGAGGCACCTTTGCAGTCGCAACACTAACAGGCCACGGCCGCGCCACCTTGCTTCGCCACGACGCGCACCGTGCCCTATCCACATTCGCGGTGTATCTACTTTGCAGTGTCTGTGGTGCTGCCCCAACCAGCAGAATCAGTCCCCCATCCTAATCCCCACTATCATTGCCGCCAACGTCCCCCGCGGCAATCCCTTGTTCAAAGGAGAGGTGGAGTTGGTTGCCTGAGTGGTCTTCCACAGGTAGAAGGCCCCGGTGGTCGATATCTGGGCAGGCGAAGAAGAAGTGAAGTCATTCGCCACTGCCGGAGTGGAAGCCGGTGAGTCCGAGGCCCACTAAAGGCACAAAGAAAGAGGGTAAGTTGTTAAAAATTACCATAGAACGGGTACCTCGATTTAATATTTGTACTTGTTATTGTTAGAAAGATATCTTAGAATAATTATAATTCGTATATAATTATATTGAGTATATCTTAGTGAGTATATATGTTAAATAATAAGTGCAAGAAATGGATAATTAAATAAATGAGACTTATTCTTCTTTATCTTTCTACATGAAATATAGAAATATACATATGATAATCTATTCTATTCTTGTCTTTAAATTAGAATTAAATTCTAATTTTTATTTTATTTAATAAATAAAGAGTTTCTTACAAATTCATGAAGGATTCATTAAAATTCAACCCAACAACAAGTGTCTTAGTAAAAATAGAGATTCTCGGAATTTATAGTAGAAAGAAAATAATGTTGCTCGGGTTTCTCGATTTGCTAATTATGGGGAAACTTTGAATCCCTCCTCACCCACAATCAGCCCAAACGGGGAAGGATTTTTCCCTATGGAGTATGAAAATCAAGGTTTGGTTTGGTTTGGTTTGGTTTGGATGGAGGACCAAGCACGAGAGGGAGGGAGAGAGAGAGAGTTCTCTAGTTGTAAGTAGTCAAATAAAGAAGTGGGCCTTGCACTGAGCTTGCCAAGCATTCTTCCATTACGCAATGATGTACCTCTCATTAATGGAACAAGTGAATATAAAGTGCATTAGTATGTTTCTATATGTATGTTAACAGGATCATTAATTTATATCTGCTAAAGCATAAATGCGGTTAGAAAGACAATGGAAAATTGGCCAAATTTTGTAATTTCAAAAATCATAATCTACATTCAACATGGGAGAACTTACCATTATGTTCGAGGAAATATACCAATGCTAATAACTACCTTAGTGTGTGAAACTAGTATTTAGTAAGCATGCTGGGAAATACAAGCTATGTTTGAACATTTGTTGACCCATTCTGATTTTCAAAGATATAACCTACCGTGTTATGGTACAGGAATTAGAAAATTTCTTTCCTTGTTGGGCTAAAATGAGTGGGAGGGAAGTGAAGAAGAGAATGGCAGAGAAAAATTTTCTTGTGGGCTCACAAAAATATTTCCTCTTAAAAGTGGGAGAAAACATAAGGAAATGCAAAATGAGTTCCTCCCTATCAGATTGCAGTCAAATGTACCTTTTATTTCAAGCCACGTTCAATTTCAGTTTAGAGTTTCGATTTTCATTTAATATCTCATAGCATTCTTTTCCATTTCATGGTATTGATTTCGACTAGAACTTTGTAATTTGGATGAATTATCGCCCTTCTTTGTTTAAATTAGAAAAATAATAATACTCGAGAGTCTTTTGTAGCCAACAAAATCCTCCCCTAAAGTCAACGCAGATAATAATCTCTTTCATTACTAATTTATTTTTTTGATTGTCAGATTTAACTAATCAATTTAATTTTTTTTATGAAACTTCATGGATCATCATATTGATATTTTCAATAGAAAATTTATTCAAATCAATTTCACGAGTTCTCTTACTATAATATTATCATAATGGTGAAGTATCACTCTGATCAAAGGATTTTGCACCCTTTGTTACCAGCTCTATCTACTTCCTTTCCACTAATTCCTCATTTATATGCCTTCATTTAATTTCATAAACTCTCCCTCCCTCCCCCTCCTTCCTGCTAGGAAAGTTTGAAAATATCAATATCTGCTTAATACTAAATGAAGTTACGTTCTGTTTTTAAGAAGTTATCCACGTTGGAAAAAGAGAGGAAAGGTTGAAAATATTTAAGCGACTTAAAACAAGATGTTAAGGTAGTAAGGATGGAGATCTTTGGTCAAACAAGGATTTGTAATGATAAATAAGAATAAATAAATTGGGCACAAGTATGGCCAAATGAATCAGCACGGGCATCCATATTTCTAAAAGCAAATTATCCTCACTAACAAGTGTAGTCGGGCAACGTGTATAACTAATTTTCATTGACTAATTATATTAAAATTTATCTCTATTGAAAAATAACTCAAAAGCATAATGTAACCTTAAAAAATCATTCAATGAAGTAGGGGGTTCCTATTGTGTACTTTTTCTCGATACAAACAAATTGTTTTGCTAAACAACCACAAAATAACGGCTTTCATTGGCAAGGTTGGACCTATGCGATGGCCAACACGACTCTCCTGAGCATAGGCTCTTGACACCTTCTTTAAAAATCGACATTCACAACCCCACTTTCCAGTAGTTAATCTGATGTTTACATTTAGCACCATAACATCATGGATATGTTATTTCCTGATCATGAGAATTAAGTGCTTTTTGTGATGAGTGTAGTCCACTGTCGATGTCCCAGGGCAAATGATGTTATTTCTTGATCATGAGAATTAAGCGCTTTTTGTGATGAGTGTAGTCATGATCTACATTGCAAAGTTGAGATGACATTTGATACTCGTGTTTGAATTTGGAGGAAGCAAAAAAGAGAATTTGTGCATGTAGCACGACCACTTATTAGGCTGTGATGGACTGAAACAGAGTCGAGCAATTCAAAAGCAAAGTGTCTTTGATGAGTTTCCTATCTACCAGGAGTTGTTTTCGTATTACTAGATTCCTACATTGATTTCCAAATCAAGAAGTACGGATGTATGACTCGACTCCATTGGGAATTTCACCTACTATACATCTCTGCCACATTTTCTTAGTCATTTAATCCATTCATCCTCTAATTCCATAACCTCAACTTTCCAATGCGTCTATGATTCGTGACCCTACAACGCTTGTTGTTTTGTTGAGCTTACTAAGTCATTAGGTCACAAGTATGAAAATGGAGTAATTACTCAGACCACCTCCAGTTCAGTATGGGAGGCTGGGTGGGCAGAATATGTGGTCGCAATAGAAACTATGACGGGCAAGGAGGTTGAGTGGCAAATAGACAAGGGGCAAGGTGAAAGAAGAAATCCCATGCCAATGGGCAATATGGATTGTGCCCCGGTGGAAGGGATCCATATCAAGGACAGAGGAGAGATCTGGTGCATTCATACCAGGGAAACTACAGTTAACAAGGTTATAACAACAATTGCTATTAGTAACAGAGAGACCTGCCGCAAGGAGATAGATGGAGCTTTGCACCTCAAGTGCATCATGGTTTATAGGAGAGACAATCGGAACTATGCACCTACTCTTGGTAAAACACATGGGTAGGGTCCTTATGGATTTCAAGGGCATCCCTTCCCCCTAGATTTCGCAGAAGCAACCCTCAAGTGAATTCTATGAGGGAGGAGGAAAACAAAAATCGAATCTTTGAAAAATCATTCTGAACAGCAATGGCCAAGACTCTCATGGCAATATTAAGCATCAATCTCATCAATTTAATCATGCAATTACCATCCGAACAAGTGAAATTGACAGGAACTGGAACACATGATATCAAAAAGGCAACCAAACTAAGACATAATCCATCTAATTAATTCTTATTCCACAACTTCCAGCACACGTGCAGAATTGTAACAAAGCATACAAGACCGCAAATCGTGATTGTTTTGATGATTAATAGACATGAAATTGAAGCCATATCTTCCTACAAGCCATATGACTATAATTCTTGCAAAATTGGCATGAGATTCACCATAATACTTTCTCCTAGCATGAACATATATGATCCATAACTGAACTAGCCTCAAGCTAGAATCAAAAGCACACCAAATCAGGGATATCAAGATAGGGTCAACATCCGCAGATCGATTTCTAATAGAATTTCATTCATTCATGCCATAATTTCTTTCCCAAGCAAACATGAAATTCACCATGACACAATCTTATGTCACAACACATGCTTAATTGAATGGAATAGCATAAAATCAAGTACCAATCGATATCAGCTCAGGGTTGCAGCAATCACGAATCAGCATGTATCGACAAGGTTCCAACAGATTCAAAACAAGTTCAAAATTGAATACCTATGATTTTTTGATGAAGAAACACAACCCAAATACACTTATATGACCAAAATAGATCAACAATCTAGTAATGAAGGGAATTCTCAGTCAAGAACTGAATGAAAATACACACCAACTAAGTTCAAGAATTTCATCAAACAGGTGGTATGCATTTCGGCCAAGGGTCACCAGTTCAAATCATCAATACAGCCTCAATCACAGTCGATTTGCACACAGACAGTAGTGATAGCAATAGAAAAGAGAGAAAATGTGGTTTAGTTGAATGAAGAGTGATTAGCTATAGAGCGATTGACATGGGGAATGAGTAAGGAGATAAACAGAAGCAACGTTAACGAGTCTTCTTCGCAGCTTGGCGGAACTGTTGGCGATCGGGAAGCGGTGACGACCAGCAACGAAGCGAGTGGAAAGGATTCAATTGAAATCACCGAGAGAGTGGCTTATGGATGCTCAAAAATCACCCGAGTCCCTACGACCAACGTTTCTCAGCGTGTATGTCGTGTGGTGGCCAGCGATGGATTGAGGGCGACGGAGAGGACAATGAAGATCAAAGGAACCACCAACAACAGTGGCTGCTGGTGTGATGTTTCTGCAGAGCGCACCGAGCCTAAGCTTAAGATGGAACCGACAGATTGTTAGATGCAGAGAGAAAGGAAGAGAGCCTGAGAAGTCTATTGAGGGCTGTGTGATGCAGAGTGCGTGTGGGTCCCACTGAGAATTGTGCATTAGTTAAGACACGAGCTTAGCATAGGCTTTGAACATTTCTTGATCCCTTTGGTATCCTTCCCAGTCACGAGTGCGTTGGTCCGGCTCTGGCCCCACAGCTAATTATACTTAAGACTGGCAAGGATGCGAAGTCCTCGGAGCATGGGAATTTCAGGGAGTATTTCTCAGATAAGAACCTATTGAATTTCGGCAACTCAAAAAGTCTAAGAATATTTAACTTGGAGAAGGTGACTGTTGTGCCGATTCTTTCTTCCCCTTCTTCATTGCCAGCAATTAGTTTCATATTTTCACACGACTCTACTGCTAGTTTTTCGATTTGCCTAAGAAATTTCATCGTGAAGGTAGGGAAAAGCATTTCCAAACACAAGCACCTCACAACCTCTACTCTTCTCAAATTTGGGAACGGGACGTTTAGGAGACCATCGGACTGCCAAATGCGCCTCAAATTTCTGAGATCACGCAAAACCAGCCTCCTCAATTCACCACACTCAATATCTTTCCCATCACCTTCGTATATGATCTCAATCAAACGACATGAAATCACTTCTAGGATTTGGACAGAGCGGTGCAACGTCTTCCACATATAGGACGTGGCAATATGTTGGAGGTTGTCACAGTCCTTCAATTCAAGAGATTTTAATTTCCAAAAAGAATGGCCGGGAATTTGATTGTTCCATAGCTCTTTGCATTGAAGGCCTTCAACTTCTAGACTTCTTATATTGGGAAATGTGACCTACACGAGAATAATGTAAGAAGGATAAGTAGGACAAATTTACTATATTGTTTGTTCTAAAACATGATAATGCAAGAGTACATATAATCATTTAGGAAATATTTCATTAACACATACCCAATTCTATTCGATTGGATTGTCCCATATTTTTGGCCCATTTCTTCCATTGATCAAGAAACTACTCTAGCTTTTGGTAAGTTAAGATTTGACGCAACAAAACATACATCATCTTGTAGTTTGTTCGTGACGGCATGATATTCTTCTTCAAATGTTAGGAAATGTTTTTGAAACTGTCAACACCTAAATTTTAGTTGATAAATTAAGCATACATTTTTGTAAAACAAGAGCATAAAAACAATGGATGGTAGTAAAAAGAACAAAATAAAATAAAATAATAATAATAATAAAATAATAATAATAAAAAATAAAAAAAAAATAAATAAAGGCCATCCCATTGGCACGGGCCACAAGAGCAAACCCATTGATTTGATCAATAGCCCAAACCCATCAGCCCCATCACCACAACATTTCAGCTTGTTCCCCTGACCTGGCCTTCTCTATCCCCTCCTCCTCCTTTGCTTTGCGAGGACGTCACTGTTGATTTGACCAGAGAAAGGAGTGCTCGCTCTGCTTTGACGCTAGCTTTGAGCTTGGAGTAGATTGAGATTCCTAGTCACGTTCATTGTCTTTGGCTAGTAATGTCTCTTCTAGAAAGACCTTCAGACGCTTGCTATCGCTGCTCATTTCCATGAATTCAAGCTCCAGCCAATGTCATTCCTGTTGCTTCCTTCTTATTCAGTCGGTTTGCTATCTAGGCGAAATTGCTTTTAGATGATCTTGCTAGTATCAAAATGGCACATCGATGTCATTACGTGCGATGCACCAATGATTATTGTTCTAGATTGTGCCATTTTGTACTAACTGGAAGGTGTCGCGACTTAACCCCTTAGGGGGAGAGAGTTATATCTAGGGATATTATCAACTTCGGGTTGACGAGCTTCTATTAACTCGGCTCTCCTAAGCTAGTACCTTATGTGATAGCGGGTGTTCATATTTCAAATCAATTAAGCCTACATAAATTTTGACAAATAAGTCACCACTAGCCTTTTCGATCAGCAAGAAATTAAGATACTAGAGATTATCTTACTTTTTGCAATCAGAGATTCTAGATTCGGGACATTGACTATGTGCTAACGAATGCCATAGCAGCCTATCCAAAAGAAATCAAAGATTTGTCATAACCATTCTAGAACAGAAAGTAACACCTAAAATATTGAAATGTGCAATTATAATTGTAAAGGAAGGCATACAAGCATCCTAATATCATCCCTAAAAAAAAAAAAAAAGACAGCAAAACAAATAACCTTATTTTAAAGCCCTAAAGGTTTGTCCAATTTTTGGTTTACTCTTTTTTAGAAATTTTCAAATTTTTTAATTTTTTTGGATTTTTTTGGATTTTCTATATTTTTATGATTTTTCTGATTTTTTTTTTTTTCGAATTTTGTTATTTTTAATGAATTTTCTGAATTTTTAATGATTTCCTAAAATTATAATTTCATTATTTTTATATTTTTAATTTTAATTTTTTAATTTTTTTTTTTAATGATTTTATATTTTTAAATTTTTGGTCGTCGTGGTCATCGCCGTCATCTCTTTGTCTTTTTCCTCATTAAGTCCATTTCTACCGCTTCTTTTTCTTCCCCTCTTCTTACCCGAAGCCATTTTTTCACTCCCAACCTTCATCTTCTTCTCCATTTTTTGAACCCGCACAACTAGATGCCATCTACGTACACTGGAGCTCACACCACTACACACCATCACCAGATTACATCTCCGGCCGTCGCCGTCTGCCTATCGCCGGCCACGGCCGAACCAAGTTCGGTTTTGCATGGCCATTAACGAATATCAAAAGGTGGGCCGTGAAATCAAGCAAAAACATAGCAAAAACGAAGAAAGCAGACGTGCGTCAACAACATATGCGTGATCAAGCCTTGAACTAAATTTTTAACGTCAATCGGATAACATGGACTTCGGTGCATCATTCGAGCATTTTGTCGAACACATGTTGTGCAGCTACGAGAGCAGGGTTTTGATTCAGCTTTGACACTATTTTCCAACCAAAACACGACGCGACAGGTTCCATTATCTCGCACGAATATATCTCGCTTTCGCAGGGTTGAGCAGGGAGTATATCGATTAAGATTCATAGGTTCTTTCTCATCACTCGCTCACGGGCATTTCTTCGGTGACCGTCACTGTACCTTCTCTCCTCCTTGCGTCACAGGCGCTCTTCTCGCGAGCGCGTGCGCGCGCAAGAAGAAAGAGTGATGGGCTGGGCTTCTTTTTTAGGCTCTGGTGGGCCAAAGAAAAGAAGGAAAATGGGCCAAACCCATGTTTGAATTGAAATTGAGATACTCACATAAGTTCTTCCCTTCTGAATGGGAAGCCCGGTTAAGGGGTGAGCTGAAAATAACCAAGTGGGCTAGACACGCCGGCCCACACGACTTCATTTTTCATCATTCATTCATTTTATTTGATCCATTTTTATTCATTATTCTTTTTTTTTATTTTCCTTTATTTTCCTTTTTAAATTTTTTTATAAATTTTTATATTTTTTGGAAATAAATGGATATTTAGAACGTCGATAAAAATTTGGATGTCAATAGAACGTTTTAGTCGACTCAATCCCTTTGATGCAAAAGAGCTATGCAAGTGAAATTGACTCCAGAGTTCCCTTCTTCCCTTGGAATCGGACTTGAAAATTTTGAAGTCAGCCATTTGAGTCTTATTCATTACTGAGAGAAAGCCAGCCTCAATCACTGAGATTTCCTTTGCATCTCTTACCTCTGTTTTCTACACTTGGTATTTGTTTTCGGGAAATTACATGAATTTCTTTTTCCGAAACAATAAACAACTCGAGTCGAAATGTAGGAAACTGAAATTCCAAGCAAATTGAAAGTATAGGTGAAAAATTGAATAGGGAATCCAGATTTGTACTGAAATCAACAACGTATTTAGAGAAAACTAAAGGTGAACAATAAAATTTGCGGATGCCGAGTACAAGTTATTTCATTTATCTCAAGTTACTGCTCTATTTAAGATTTCACTAACTATATGAAAAGAATTACCAACAGCAATAGATTTGCCAAAGAAAATCATTGAGGTCTAACAAATCGGACGCCCTTGGAAGCCAAAGCTTTAAAATGTCGTCTTGCATGTGGTGAACTAGAAAATTATCTTTAGAAGAAATAGATTATTATTTTAATCTACGATTCGAGTGCGCGGATGGCCTTGGCTGTCCTCCTCCCCTCCCTGCCGAGATGATAATGTGCCTTCAAGTTGGGAAGCCACCTGCGGAAGCAAGTTTTCTTGGCTCTTTTTGTCGTTTTCCAGCATGCCGCATGCCTGTCTACCCATAAACACAAGAAAACAGCATTGAGCCGCGTTCTATAGTAAATTCTCATAGTTGAGACTCATTAAGCAACAACTGAACTTGTATACAAATGCAAAATGGACAGAGAATCAAGCAAAGCATTCGGTCATGGCATAAAAAGCTCACTATGCACTCAGCCATCGAATGTCAGTTTTGACATCAAGGAATGGACTTCAGAATCTTCAGTTAACGAAGAAAATCAAACAGGTAGAGGCCATGCGTTCGCCTAAAAAAAATGAATCAAATATTATTAACATACAGGAGGTATTGAGGTATCAATGAACGGATCCAGAAATGCAAGGCATAATCATCCAAGCATATGAAACCAATTACTTTTGAGATCAAGCAAAGGATGAAGTCCGGATAGGAATTTACTGAAGTACACAACACATGATGCGCATTTCGAAGAAGGTTTCACCATTTCCAGTACAAGGATGGTAATTGTCTTGAATGTTAGAATAGCCACATACAAACATCGTAGATTGATATAGATAACATAATTCCTAGTAAATTAAGCCAACACAGCATGTTCAAATTCTCAATCATGGGAGCATTGAGCACAATTTTAGAAGTTCAACCAACGTCAAGGAAAATAATGTCATATAAATTGGGGAACTCTCAGTTTAAGCACGTCATTGCTAGATAATCATCATGATGCAAGAATGCTTGTGAAATACACATGCTAATACCGTTTAGGAATTCAATCAAACATGGGGTAAGCATTTCGGTAGGGGCACCTAAATGCAATGATAAGGAAAAGGTGCGCATCCAAACAATCACCGAATCATTGAAATGTGTATGAGTTCATTAGGACAATCTCGGACTCAACCAGATTTCACGCCTACAGAATCAAGCACTCGGTCCCCACCTCCAGCAGAGACAAAGCATGCGAAGTTTACCTTGATAAGAATCATGATGATTCAAATACTCAACCCAGTCAAAGAAATCCTCGTTATGTCCGATTCCAACTCACATTCAACCTTCGTCAAACTCGAAATCATGATACCATCCCTCAAACTCAAATTGTTTTAGCCTCAACCAATTGTCGGAGAAAGAGAGAGATGGGAGGAGGAACATGGGCTTTCCCAGATTGCAATCTCCTCAATCTCCTTCTTCCACCCGCGACGGTTGTCAAGAGGTAATTTATCACTTCGATTGCTTCCGTCGAATCATGAAGCAATCGAGTTTGTGATTTTGGTGGCCAATCCATTATAAATTTATACGGAAAGAAAGATTTCTTCAATAATTTTTCGATCCCGAATCACACATTTTTTACATGCAAACAAGCAAATCATGTGCAGATCAAGACCAGAGAGGTCATCTTGTAGAGGCAAGAGTGTAAGAGTTTTTCTAATTGTGGATTACATTAATTGATATTGTAATTTACCGTTTAACGTTTACCGTTTTACGGGGTTTGGTCTAAGGTGAGATAGAAGGTTTCTTAATTAGTCTAATATGGGTTGGCTAGTATGGGCCGAGTTGAGCCTGGCCCGTAATGAGAGGGACTGGCTGGAAACTCTATAAATAGTGCTCAAGTCTCTCCTCTAACCTTAATTCTCACATGTATCCTCACCTAAGGGGCGTTTACCTAATGCTACACGTGAGGGGGGCCGCCTCATTGAGCCAGTGATACGGAGGGCAATAGAGGAGAAGGACTTGCGCGTGGAACATTGTGTTTCCGCTTCCGCTTCAAGAACAATGGATTCCAAAATAGGTGCGTTAATCTTTCTACACAATTATGCATGTTCTTGTTCTAGTTATGGAGATCTTGGGGTTACGCAATTTGCGTCTAACATGTGGTATCAGAGCCTCCATAACCCTAGAACATGAACGCAAAGGATTTTGCCCTAATTTGTTCGAATTAGCCCTAATTAGTACGGATCTTGCATAATTTATGATTTTCGAGACTTTTTGTTCAATAAAAATTAAATTAAATTATATATTCGGATTGGGCTCGACGAGACGAAGAGAACCGTGGGCGGCGCGTCGCCGGAGGAGGCTGCACGCGCCCCCACGCGCGGCCACGCGCCTCCTGCGCGTCGAACACGCGCTGCACGTGTGCTCCACGCGCCGCACACTCAGGCGGCGCGTGCGGGCGCGTGGAGGCCCCGATTTGCGCGTGGCCGGCGGCGATGGATTCGTATGATCATTCCCTACGTCATGGTGTATATATTTTGCATGTTTGATGATTTTATAGATGTGAAAATACATGCAAAGCCCTAAATACGTGAATTTTTAGTGTATTTTCGAGTATTTTTCTTGTATTTTCTGTGTTCTTGAAAATACATGTGTTGGATTACTGGTGTGTTATCACATAAACATTATAAAAGTATGATTCATTAATAAAAATTAAAACTTTATTGTATTTTATTAATGAATAAGGCAATGTAATTAGCATGGCATGTGATTTGAGTGATATGATGCCCATATCACTAAAGTTAAATCACATGTATATGATGTATGCGAGATGTAAAGATTATATCCCTGGTATAAGAGAGTTTCAAGGATTCAATTGAGTTGTGACTGCCAAAGTGGCACACTTGATTGGGTTTGAGAAATTTCAATCTCATATATTGATTGGGATGTCTCCTGGTCTAATACATAGTTATACTCTCAAAGGAGGTGATTGTGTATTAGTTCATGGAGGGATACATGATAGTGTGGTGGAGAAGTGACCGATCATAATGGTTCATATGCCCAAAGGTGATGAATTTACGAAGATTGGAATATATTCTCATAACCCTTATCATGTGGGGAGTGTACAATTACATGTCATGTATTCTGCCCAAAGATGATTATGTGATTTTGCATGTAACTCTCTGGATGAGTACTTGTACGTCAAGTTACACAATGCTCACATGATGCTAATTATATACATTGCTTGTTTTTCAGTCACATTTTCTGTAAATGGTAACTCCGTCACCATTGAGGTTCTTGCTGGTTCGAATTTTAAGAGATGGAGAGAGGATTTTGATATATAGCTAGAATAAGTACCTAGAGGGGGGTGAATAGGTATATACAAGATTTTTCTCAATAATTGCACAATACTAGACAGTTGATAGATTTGAGACAAACAATAATCAAAGTAAGACTGAGAGAAGGGAAGAGAAAATTGAACACGCGGTTTATAGTGGTTCGGCTTATTTCAAGCTTACGTCCACTCTTCTGCACTGACAGCCTATTGGCTGGATTCCACTATGAACAAAGAGATGTTACAGCGATGTTCTCCCTTGATTTCTCGGTGTAGATGATCTACCACACTCACTCAATGTATCACTAAGTATAGACACTCTTTGAGTATACAATTTCGCTCAAAATCTATCGACTAATAATCAAGGTCCTTCAGACTCTGGAATTTCTCTATCGATCATGCACTAAAACAACTATAACGACTTCCTTTTATACTCCTTTATGCCATCATACCCATTGGCACTTACCAAAGGAATTCCTCCAATCTACCCGTTGGACGGAATCAATCAAGAAGATCATTCAAGCTATTAAAGGAACCTGACGATAGCCCATCAATCCTGTTCGCCCATACAACCAGGATCTTGGTTTCCAAGAATAGAACTTTCCAAGAATATTTCGTCGACCATCGGATCTTCAAACGATCTTGATTACGAATAAAAGAATCCGTTATATTTATCCAGCCAAGAGATCTTCTCCGAGGATAGGACTAAATCCTCAACCAAATACTTCGGCTCTGGATTGCCTTCGTCACCGGATTAGAAAACTGTCAATGAGAATAGTATTGAGTCTTGAGTCTTGAGTCTTGAGTCCGGTGATCTGAAAGTCTTCGACTCTAAACGAAGGTTTGCAATTATCCGACTAGATCGATAGAAACGTTTTGTCAGCTTCAAAATATTCTGGAAAGATTTCTCCAACAATCTCCCCATTTTTGATGGTGACAAAACTTTTCTGTTGTTTTTGAACAACTTTGACCTGCAAAATATTACTCAAGCAATATGGCTATCTCATAAAGATTAATAAAATCAACTAGACTCTGCATCCACAAAAAATCGGTTAGTCTTTCATGAGTAAAACCATACAGCAACACTTGATATAAATGCAAACAATCAAGCATCAAAATCCACACCCAAGTCAGTCAAATTCAAGTTCACACCCAAGTCATACTCAAAAACATTCAAACACACAAAGGAAATTTAACGTCAAAGTTTTAAAGAGTTGAGTTCAAATTGCAATTCTCCCCCTTTTTGTCATCATTAAAAAGGTGAGAAAAGAGTCAAGTCTGCTTAGGAATGCGCACAATTTGGAAGTCTCCCATCGACTGTACGATGCCTTCCAGCCTCTTCAAGTCTTCCCGTAGATGAGCCACATCTTCTCCTTTGGCATTGGCTTGAATTTGAAGAGCAATGTCTTTCATTTGATCCGCCAGGGTAGCAGAAGATGCTTGTCCAGCATTCTTCAGGACTTGAAGTTCACAGTCCAGAGCATAGATTTGACCATGCATTTCCAGAAGAACATCAAGGATACGACGAAAATCTGCTATATTGTCCGTCTGTGTGCTCGCATTTACTCTCTCGGATGGAGTGAAGGCAGACGATGGAGCTTCGGTGTAATCGAGCAGATTTGGTGTTGACGTATCATGTCCTTCCTCAGGCATTTGAGAAGCCTGAAAATCTTCTGGATTTGCTGGTGAGCGACTCACACCTTCACTGTTGACAGCATGTGGTGTAGTCCTTCCTTGCTCGCCATCTCCCCCTGTCTCTAGGACCTCAATTGGGGAAGAGTGATGGTCATGCTCTTCAGCGCCTTGATTCCCTTTCTCTCCGGCTTCATCTGCAGACTTTTCTTTCACTGCTTCTCCTTCTTCTTCAGCTTCTTTTTCTTTGTCTTCTTTCTCTTTCTCTTGTTGCTCCTCTGCTTCTCTGTTCATTGCTTGTCCCTCTTCTTCTCTCTGTTCTTTTTCCTCTGCTTCTTTTCCTTTCTTCTGTTGTTCTATTGATTCAGGTACAGAACGTCTAATCCTTTTCAATGCAGAGATAGTGAGATCTTCCTCTTCATCTTCATCCTCCAAGATAAGAGTTCTTTTCTTTTTGGATGGAGCACCCATGGGCTCCTTCCCTTTTCTCTTTGATGTAGAAGATACTGGAGTCTTCACTTTGAACTTCTCCATTGCCTTATTAAGCTCTTTCAGACGCATTTTTGTCAGCATTTTCAAACCCACCACCATTTTGTCGCATGGTTGAACACAAAGAGTATGTGGAGGTTCAATGTTCAAGTGTCTGAAGATCTTGGTCACAAGACCTGGGTAAGGCAATTGGCCCTTGTCCTTCACCATTGCTCTGTACATATTAAAGAGAATGGTGTGAGGGAGAGAGAACTTCTTCCCTGAATTGATCGCGTACATCAATTTCGCCTCGGAGTTAGACACGTCAGTCTTTAATGTAGACTTTGGCCTGATACAGTTGATCACTATTTTGTGAAGCAAGATGTTGATAGCACTCATTCTTGTGTATGTAATTCTTCCCTCTGTATCCCTGTCTTTGACAAGCTCCAGTGTGGTACGAGCAATCGAAACTTTGATTGGTTGATAGCGTCCTCTTTCAACTCCAATTATATTTGCCAACATGTCCACATCTACCACATAGTCTTGGTCTCAAACACTGAAGGATATTCTATTCGCATCTAAAAAGCTAAGATTCGAATAGAAGTATGCTGTCAATTGTGCATAACCGTCTGTGGTATCGGAGCAAAATTGCTCAAGTTGAAGCAGATTGAACTTCTCCCTTAAGTTCACATTGATGGCATCCAAGAAATCGAAATCAACACTCCTAGGGTTTATCACCCCTCTTTTCAACAGTTTGAAGAACAGCTTTTCCTGTTCCTTCGATTTAAACAAATTCATCCTTTTTCCCTTCACCTTTGCAGCAACACCCATTCTAGGTTGGAATTCACTGAACATTTTATCATCATCGTTCCCGTCAGTCGGATTCAGTCCCGGTACACGAGGGTCACTTGGAATGTTCGCAAGTGCTTCCTCGGCCTTTCCTTTGGGAGCAATTCCCAAATCCTCCATTTTCTCAAAAGATATACTCATTTCCATAATTCTTATATTTAAGGAATTCATCTACGAAGTTCGAGTCCCAATGCTTTTCAACGCACGATAGAGCTTGTAAATAAAAGAGGGTTTTGGACTCTTACGAGTCTGCATCCTCGATTATTTCTTCCTCCGGTTGTTGAACCGCACCTTGTGGGGTAGATGGTGAAGAGTGACGTGGTGGAGAGTGAATCGGGCTCTGTTGCTGACTCGGTAAATCTTCCTCTTCGGTGAGATCGAAATGGGTAGGCCCCTCCCTCATTCTCTGTGGTCCCCTGTTCGCGATTCTTGAAGACTTTCTCGAAGAAGACATCCTTCCTTGTCGTTGAAAGATTCATTTACTCGCTTTCCCAAGAAAAGATGACAACTTTCTCGAAGATGAACACGAAGTAGAGACAGGATTGGGAGGAGAATGCCTTTTTAGGGTTTTGAAGTTTAATCAAGAAAAACTGTATATATATAACTCAGTTTAAAAAGGAAAAACCAATCGGCACAAAGGAAAATGAACAGACACCTCTTTTGAAATCGATAACTTTTCGAGATTGAATATAACAACTTACAGTCTATAGCCATGAATGTCTGAGTCTGAGGGTTGAGAGTCTCTAGACGTTAACTTCCTCAAGCTTCAAAATATTAAGTCTGGAACGGATAAAATCGAATTGATTTTTCTCCAAAGGCTTTGTGAATATATCCGCTAGTTGATTTTTTGAATCAACAAATTGAATCGAGATTTCTCCATTTTGAACATAATCTCTAATGAAATGATGTCGAATCTCTATATGCTTTGCTCTTTGATATAGCTAGTGCTACTACCTAGAGGGGGGTGAATAGGTATATAAACGATTTTTCGCACAATACTTAGACAATTGAGTAATTGCAGCAAATAACATTCAATCGTAAGACTCAGTGAATGAAAGAGAGAATTAAACACGAGGTTTATAGTGGTTCGGCTTGATTCAAGCCTACGTCCACTCTTTTCGCACCGATGCCAATCGGCTGGATTCCACTATGAACAAAGAGATGTTACAGCGTTGATCTTCCTTGACTTCGGGTGTAGATGAACTACCACACTCACTCAAGGTATCACAAAGTATAGACACTCTCGTATACAATTTCGCTCGATCGTATCGACTAATAATCAAGATGTTTCAGACTGGAATTTCTCTATCGATCACACACTTGAACAATCGAGACGTCTTCCTTTTATACTCCTTTATGCCATCATAACCGTTGGCACTTACCAAAGGAATTCCTCCAATCTACCCGTTGGACGGAATCAATCAAGAAGATCATCCGAGCTATTAAAGGAATCGACGATAGCCCATCAATCCCGTTCGCCCATACAATCGGGATCTTGGTTTCCATGAATAGAACCTTCCAAGAATACTTCGTCGATTATCGGATCTTCAATTGATCTAGATACGAATCAAAGAGTCCGTTGAAATTATCCAGGCCAAAAGATCTTCTTCGAGATCAAGATGAAATCCTTAATCATAATCCTCAGATTTGGATTTCCTTCGACCTGATCGATAGATCACAATGAGAATAATTTTGAGTCTTAAGTCTTGAGTCTTGAAATATGAGTCTTGAGTTCTGAGTCTGGTGGTCAGAAAGTCTTCAGACACACATAACCAGACTAGACTGATGGAAACGTTTTGTCAGCTTCAAAATCTTCTAAAACGATTTCTCCAACACTCTTGAGTGAAGGATTGGATTTTTAGTGAGATTGATTGCGCTGGTGTTGTCACATCTAATCTCTGTGCATGAGTTTTCAATTCCAAAGTCTTGTAGCTGTTGTTTTATCCATAGAATTTGCGAACAGCAGAACTTCCAAGAGCTACATACTCGCTTCGTCGTTGAGAGAGCCACGGTGCTTTGTTTCCTTGAAAACCAAGACACCGTCCCGCTTCCAAGCAACCGGCAAGTTCCCAAAGTGCTCTTTCTATCAACTCGCAACCGGCCAGATCTCGCGTCCGAATATCCTTAAGATTAAAGTCTCCTTCTTAGGATACCAAAGACCGATGCTTAAAGATGAAGCAACGTATTTAATAATACGTTTCGCAAAGACCGAGATGGGATTCTCTAGGATCCGATTGAAACCTAGCACAGATGCAAACACTCAACAAAATGTCGGTCTAGAAGCAGTAAGATAAAGAAGTGAACCAATGATGCTCCTATACAGCTTTTGATCAACTTTCTTTCATTCTTCATCTTTGTCTATCTTCAAAGAACTTGACATCGGTATGTCGGTCTTTTTGCACTTTTCCAGTCCAAACCTTTTGACAAGATTATCAGCATATTTTTCTTGATAAATAAAAGTTCCTTCTTTCAATTGTTTTACTTGAAGACCAAGAAAGAATGTTAATTCTCCTATCATACTCATTTCAAACTCATCCTGCATAGACTTAGAAAATTTCTTGCACATACTTTCATTAGAGGATCCAAAAATAATATCATCCACATATATTTGAACAAGTAAAAAGCTTTTGTTTTCCTTTTTGATAAATAAAGTAGTATCTACTTTACCTTTGACAAAATCATTCTATATTAAGAACTTACTTAGTCCGTCGTACCAAGCTCGAGGTGCTTGCTTTAAACCATACAAGGCCTTTTCACCAAGACTCGAGTCCGGCTTTTTGGGTCTTCAAACCCTAGTGGTTGTTCCACATAAACTTCCTCATGGATAAATCCATTTAGGAATGCACTTTTGACGTCCATTTGGAATAACCTGAAATTTTTATAACAAGCAAACGCAAGTAATAGTCGAATAGCTTCTAACCTTGCTACTAGTGCGTAAGTCTCATCATAGTCTATTCCTTCTTCTTGCGTATATCCCTTGGCCACGAGTCTTGCTTTGTTTCATATGACTTTTCCTTTCTCATTCATCTTGTTCCTGAACACCCATTTAGCTCCAATAATAGTTTTACCTTTTGGTTTAGATGTCAATTCCCAGACATCATTAATGTTGAACTATCTGAGCTCTTCTTGCATAGCTTCAATCCAGCTTTCATCAGATAAAGCTTCTTCTATGCTCTTTGGTTCAATTTCAGAAATGAGAGCCACATCACTAGACTCTTCACGCCTTTTGGATCTGGTGCGAATTCCTTCATTAATTTCGCCGATAATGAGTTCTTTGGGATGACTGGACTTATGCTTCCAGTTACTGGTTGATTTGTCTGTTTGATGATCTCTTTCTTTATTTGAATCTTCACGAACAGCTTGATGCTGGTCTTCCAGAGTCTGAGATGCTTCTTGAGTATTAAGCTTTGGAGGGTCTGGAGCAGGTTCAAACTCTTCATGATGAGTCTGACTAGACTCATCTTGCGTAGAGTCTTGAAATTTGACATTCATTGACTCCTCCACAGACTGGCTCTTCTTGTTATAGACTCTGTAGGCTTTGCTTGATGTAGAATATCCAAGGAAGATGCCTTCATCTGATCTTTCTTCAAACTTACCAACTCGATCTTTAGCATTTTTCAATATAAAGCATTTGCAACCGAACACATGAAAGTATGAAACAATAGGCTTCTTACCTTTGAATAACTCATAAGGGGTTTTCTCTATAGCAGGTCTTAAGAAGACTCTATTGATTATATAGCATGCTGTTGAAACAGTTTCAGCCCAAAATCGTGAAGAAATCTTACTTTTAATTAAAAGAGTTCTAGCCATTTCTTGAAGAAATCTATTCTTTCTTTCCACAACTCCATTTTGCTGAGGAGTATATGGAGAGGAGAACACATGCTTAAAGCCAGATTCATCACAAAATTTTGTAAAATCTTGATTTTCAAATTCACCTCCATGATCTGTTCTTATACTTGAGATAACACATCCTTTTTTCATTTTGAACCTTTTTAGTAAATTTTTCAAAATACGAGAAGGTTTCAGACTTACTTGCAAGGAAATATACCCAAGTAAAGCGGGAGTAATCGTCCACAATTATTAGGCAATATTTCTTACCTCATATGCTCTGGGTTCTGGTTGGTTCAAAGAGATCCATATGCAACAATTGTAGTACATGATTAGTAGAGACATGATTTATTGGCTTAAATGAATTTCTTACCTGCTTTCCCAGAATACATGGAGTGCATGGATTAGACTTTTGGTATAGTAATTTGGGTAGACCTCGAACAAGCTGCTTTGATGAGATTTTGGCTAATTGCTTCATGTTGACATGACCAAGCTTTCTGTGCCATAAGCTTGCTTCGTCTTGAATTGAGATTAGGCATTGCGATTCATCTGGTTTCACATCCAAAAGATAGATATTTCCATGTCTTCGACCCATGAAAGACTGAGTAGAGTCTTTACTGGTTCCAGAACATGTTCCTTCTTGAAAGAAGATCTTAAAACCAAAAGATCACACAATTGGCTAATGCTGAGAAGATTGTAATTGAGTCATTCCACTAGGGAAACATTACTTATTGTGAGATTTCCAATTTTCACAGTTCCAAATCCCACAATACTTCATTTGCTGTTTCCTCCAAATGAAACTTTTCCACCATTTACTTGCACAAGCTTTATGAAGCAATTTGAGTCTCTGTCATGTGTCTTGAGCATCCACTGTCAAGATACCACTTTACCTTTTTCTTGACGGAGACCTGCATTTAAAAGAGAGTCTCAAGCTTTCTTTGGTACCCAAATTTTCTTGGGTCCTTTGGTGTTAGTAAGATAAACAGTATCAGCCCATACTTTCTTAACAAAGGTTTCCAAACCATAGGACACTCTTTTTCAAAGTGATCCTGACTGTTGCACTTTGAACACCCGAGGGCATTTCGACCTACGTACTTTAGAAAAACTTTCTTGAAATGATTTTTGTAAGCCTCTCTCGAGGGTCTTTTCTTAATTCTTTCTTTTACTTTAGGAAAATCAATCAAGGGAATTGTTTCTCGCTGTCATACCTAGACCGGACTTATTGAAGTAAGGTCTTTGAGCTGAAAGAATTTTTTCAAGTTTTTCGGACCCTATTGAAAATTTCTTTGAAATATTCGATAAGTCAGTTTTTAAAAGGGAATTTTCTTTCAAAAGATTATCTTCATTTTCTTTGAGAGTGGAAACATTTAAGTCTAAACTTTTAACTCTTTCTTCTAAAACGTTTTCCTTTTGTTTTAGAGCTGAGTTTTCCTTTTTAAGTTCGGAAATTCTTTTGAGAGAAGTCTTAAGACTAAAACACAATTCATCAATGTATTTAGAAACTTTGACAGGAATTTTAAAATCACTTACCTCAAATTCACTGTCTGAGTCTGATCTAGAGTTTGAGTCTGAGTCTGATTGTGCCATCAGACATAGGTTGGCATATTCATTATCACTTTCTTCACACTCTGTATCACTCCAGGTTTCGGCTTTGAGAGCTTTTCGAAACTTTTCAGCTTTTCCTCTCTTCTTCTTCTTCGAAGAGGACAAGCTTGGTTAGATCGATGTGTCCCTTTTTCCTACATTCAAAGCAAACTACATCTTTGTTTGGTTTCTCATCATCAACAAACTTGGTCTGATGTCTTTGAAAACTTTGTTTCTTTGAGTTCAAACCTTCTTCCTTTTCTATTCAGTTTTCAGAATCTTTTTATCATGAGAGCAAGCTCCTCATCGTCCATGTCATCTTCAGAATCTGTATCATCAGAATCATCATTTGATTTTAATGCAATGGATTTCTTACATTTTGGATCTTCATCTTCATTAATTCGTTCCACTTCATAAGACTCAAGAGTTCCAATCACTCGTCGACGATAGTGGCATAATTCTTTGCATCTCTCTTATTGAAGTCTTTATGTGATTCCAATCCTTGGAGAGTCCACGCAGTAGCTTGTTTACCTTCCTGGGATCAGAAATTTTTTGTCCTTGATTCTCAAGACCATTGACAATATCTGTAAAACGGCTAAACATGTCAGTTATAGATTCTCCTGGTTTCATTTTGAAGGCTTCATATTGACCGAGGAGAATGTTAATTCTGGTTTCCTTCACTCGATCTGTTCCTTCATAGGTGATATGTAATCTATCCCAAACTTCTTTTGCTGTAACACAAGAAGATATTCTGTTATATTCAGTTGGTGACAAAGCACAATATAAAGAGTAAATTGCTTTTGCATCGAGTGCTTGTCTCTTGATTATCTCTTCCTGAGTTATTCCGCTGGTCTCAACAGTTTCTTTCCCTCTTTCAGAGACTGATGCAACTGTAGGAGTAATTCCTTTTTCTACAACGTCCCATTCCAGAGGATTCTTTGATCGTAGGAAGGCTTTCATCTTGTTCTTCCAGATGTTGTAATCCTTTCCATCAAAGTAGGGTGGTCTGGCATTGCTTTGCCCTTCCACCAGCCTTGGTGCTAGCATACTAGCCATGGATCTTTTACTCTGAAGTAAAACACTTCAAATAAAGTGAGTACACGAGCTCTGATACTAATTGATATAGCTAGAATAAGTACTTAGAAGGGGGTGAATAGGTATATACAAGATTTTTCTCGATAATTGCACAATACTAGACAGTTGATAGATTTGAGACAAACAATAATCAAAGTAAGACTGAGAGAAGGGAAGAGAAAATTGAACACGCGGTTTATAGTGGTTCGGCTTATTTCAAGCCTACGTCCACTCTTCTGCACTGACAGCCTATTGGCTGGATTCCACTATGAACAAAGAGATGTTACAGCGATGTTCTCCCTTGATTTCTCGGTGTAGATGATCTACCACACTCGCTCAATGTATCACTAAGTATAGACACTCTTTGAGTATACAATTTCGCTCAAAATGTATCGACTAATAATCAAGGTGCTTCAGACTCTGGAATTTCTCTATTGATCATGCACTAAAGCAACTAGAACTACTTCCTTTTATACTCCTTTATGCCATCATACCCATTGGCACCTACCAAAGGAATTCCTCAAATCTACCCGTTGGACGGAATCAATCAAGAAGATCATTCAAGCTATTAAAGGAACCTGACGATAGCCCATCAATCATGTTCGCTCATACAACCAGGATCTTGGTTTCCAAGAATAGAACCTTCCAAGAATATTTCGTCGACCATCGGATCTTCAAACGATCTTGATTACGAATAAAAGAATCCGTTATATTTATCCAGCCAAGAGATCTTCTCGCAGGATAGGACTAAATCCTCAACCAAATACTTCGGCTCTGGATTGCCTTCGTCACTGGATTAGAAAAACTGTCAATGAGAATAGTCTTGAGTCTTGAGTCTTGAGTGCTGAGTCTGGTGATCTGAAAGTCTTCAGACTCTAAACAGAAGGTTTGCAATTATCCAGACTAGACTGATAGAAACTTGTTGTCAGTTTCAAAATATTCTAGAAAGATTTCTCCAACAGATTTTCTGTTTGCTATGGAGATGGCATATGTTCATATGGCTCTTACTACTGATCGGCCAGCAGATTTGACTGCCGAGAGTACAGAGGCTCAAAAAGCAAATTTTGTTGCATGGGAAAAGAGTAATAGAATTTGCTTGCTGTCCATGAAGCGTTCCATTCAAGAACACTTGAAAAGTGGTTTGCTTGCAGACTGCAATGCTAGGCAGATGATGGAAGCCTTGATAGCTAGAAACCGTGTGTTGCCTATTGCTGAGATCCATAGGGATCGCTTATGTCGTTCATTGGGTTTATCTCAGAGGGCGTATATTGATCGTGTTTTAGAAAGATTCAATATGCAGGATTGCAAACCAGGAATTGCTCATGTTGTTAAGGGTGATAAATTGAGTCTTTCACAATGCCCTAATTCAGATTTTGAGAAAACTCAAATGAATGATGTACCTTATGCTAGTGTACTTGGAAGCATCATGTATGCTCAAGTTTGTACTAGGCCAGATATTGCTTTTGCAACAGGGCTTCTAGGCAGATATCAGTCAAATCCAGGTCACGATCACTAGGTTGCTGCCAAGAAGGTTTTAAGGTACTTAAAGAGAACAAAAAATTATATGCTGATGTATAGACATGTTCCAGACTTGCAACTAGTAGGCTATTCAGATGCAGATTTTGCTGATTGTCAAGATGATAAGAAATCAACGACATGATACATATTTATGTTGGCAGAAGGTGCAGTATCATGGAAGAGTGAAAAACAGAAATCTATATCTTCTTCTACCATGCAAGCGGAGTTTGTAGCATGTTTTTCAACTGCTACTCAAGCTATTTGGCTCCGAAACCTCATTAGAGAGTTATCAGTTTTTGATTTTGTGGATAGACCCATACAGCTATATTGTGACAATAACTCTGCAGTATTATTTATTAATAACAACAGAAGTCTCAAGGGGTCTAAACACATGGAGGTCAAGTTTTTGACTATAAAGGAATCAGTGCAGAATGGTGACGTTGCAGTAGATTATATTCATACAGATGATATGGTTGCAAATCCACTAACTAAAGGCCTACGCCAGTGTGTATTTGATCGACATGTCATTAGTATGGGCCTAGGAGCGTCTTGGGATGCTGTTATTTAGTGGGAGTTGTGTTTTATTCTTCTTTGAATAAAGTTTACATTTGTTTTGTTATAATTTAGTAACACTCTGATATATATGTGTCAACTTTTGCATTCAATAAATATTATTTTTGAATGGATTGTTATTATGTTGAATATATATATATATATATATATATATATATATATATATATTGTTAAAAGTCTCAAGGTATTATTTAAACCTTGAGTGGAGGCTGGAGGCATCCAGGCATCCGGTTATTAGCCTTGTGCATATGTCTTGTGATACATAAAGAAAGGTTAACCGTAAGAACAAGACATATGTGGGTTCATTCGAACCATAAAGCATTCTCTAGTGGCACAAGTTTTTGTGACGCCTAAAGTTAAGAGAATGGTGACTGACAAATGGGATCTCTCTATGAGAGATGTTATTCATTTGCCACACTACCATATTGAATCCATATCGATAAAGTTGAGAGCATTCGTGACCATGGAAGGCTCTGTGTGTATACATGCAGTTACCGCCATCATTCGGTGTTTAAGACTTTATTGGATAGGATTGACTATTAAGAATTATCTTTGGACCAATGTGCACACATAAGGTACGATTTCAATTAATATAGTCCAAGTGGGAGAATGTAAGAGTTTTTCTAATTGTGGACTACATTAATTGATATTGTAATTTACCGTTTAACGTTTACCGTTTTACGGGGTTTGGTCTAAGGTGAGATAGAAGGTTTCTTAATTAGTCTAATATGGGCTGGCTAGTGTGGGCCGAGTTGAGCCCCCGTAATGAGAGGACTCGCTGGAAACTCTATAAATAGTGCTCAAGTCTCTCCTCTAACCCTAATTCTCACATGTATCCTCACCTATGGGGCGTTTACCTAATGCTACACGTGAGGGGGGCTGCCTCATTGAGCCAGTGATACGAAGGGCAATAGAGGAGAAGGACTTGTGCGTGAAACATTGTGTTTCCGCTTCCGCTTCAAGAACAATGGATTCCAAAACAGGTGCGTTAATCTTTCTACTCAATTATGCATGTTCTTGTTTTAGTTATGGAGATATTGGGGTTACGCAATTTGCGTCTAACAAAGAGAGGTTCGGGGGCTGCGACCCAAGGGAGAAGAAGACGTTGGCGTGCCGCAACTGTTGGTGCGGGGAGGTGCTGACGTTCTTGGACACCAGCACATGCCAGGCGTGCGGCCTCAAGGTCTAATTAATTTTAGTCTAAAGGATTGAAATTGAAACCAAATCAAAGCTAGATTGACAAAACTTGTTATCCTCCATTTAACTGGAGTAGACACGAACATCCTTGTGGGGATAATTTTGGTTACGTATCGAGGACACATATTGCTATGTCATGGCATAAACTATCCATCATGAATGCTTGAATTTTTTTTTTATTTCTTAAATTTTTTAATTTTCTTTACCATCTTGTTTTTTTCTTTTACGGGGTGGCGGGGCTGCTGGCCCTTGGCCAGCGACTGGTGGACTTGCGGACCTTATGAAGAAAACAATAAAATAAAAAGAAAGATAAGAAAAGAAAAACAAAAAAATTAAACACAATTTTCCACATTAATACCGGCCTTCCATGTAAGATGCCTAGTATCGACTAGAATGCCACGTCACAAATTTCCAGTCAAACCTTTCCAAAATGATTATATTTATAATTTTTACAAAAAATTATGATTAAATTGATACAATTGAAATACATAGATTTAAAATTAAATCGATCGCTGTACAATAGATTTTAAATTTTTTGGATAATTTTTTCTGTGACTAATGAGAATGCCATGATTCGTCAATTAAAAATTAAGACAGCACATTTCCCATGCTGTGGAAATCGCTCTTTTCAAAGGGAACACGAATCTCGAATCTGTCAGCAAGGTGCTCGTTGCTCATTGCTCATCGTTAAGTGGCGCCCCAATCTCTGCATCGACCACCTCTGTCAAAAGACCGGCGACTCCTACATAAGGCCGATCAAGAAGCTGAAGACAACGATGCTGAACAAACGATCTCGAAGAGGACGACGCTATGTTCTCATCTCGCTTCCTCTGCGATGTCTTCCTCAGCTCCCACGGCACTGACACCCCCCGCCACGGCATCGTGGATCACCTCTACCGCGAGCTCATGCTCAGCAGCGTGCCGTGGCTCCTGCTCGACGAAGAAGGCCTCGAGTGAGGGGAGGAGATAGCGCCGGGCCTTCTGGAGGCAATCAACTACTCGGCGCCGTCGTGGCCATCATCCCCGAGAACTATCCCGCGTTGAGGTTAATCAATTTCAAATTTACGCCTTTCATCTGAATTCTACTGATTTGAAGGAGCTAAACTTTACTGATTGCAGCAATCTAGTTGACATTACTGGTCTCCGGGTATTGAAATCTCTAAGGCATTTATTCTTGGGAGAAAAGAATTGAAAGGTGAAAAAGATCACTCATAACTCCCATTTTGGGAAAACTACTTGAACTGTAGCAAAAGGATGGATGAAGATCGTCAGTTCCGTTTCTCCACCTTTGTTCAGTATCTTCAATCATGAATGAATGCAGAAAGTTTTGACCTTAAATGTGTTTTTTCATAAGAAATTTCAGGTTGCTCTAATGCATTTGTACAACTCGAGTGTCCCTGGGAGTGAAATTCCGGGATGGTTTTGTCAGGAAGTTCCTCATTTTGCTGCTCCGAAGAAGAACCGCGAGGTTAGAGGGAATGATTTTCGCTGTTGTTGTCTCTATGGACAGTGCAAACTGGGCAAACATTCCGCTACCAGCAATCGAGGACATTGAAGGAAGGCTTCTCAGGCTTGAAGATCCGATGCACGTCAGACATTAAATGACACAAGCGAAGACCAGCTTTACCAGATTAGATATCCAGAATTCAAGCCAATGGTTCGGATGTTCAAAGGAGACAGGAATAGATATAGTCCTGCGAGACCCACCATACTTTCCTGGGCTCTCGCTGAAAAAGCGCGGGATATAGCTGGTTTTCGAGAATGATGATGACGACGATGGAAATGAAGAACAGTTGGACGAATCCCAGCAGTCAAGTGTCTCAGAAACTTGGCCAAGTTCTTCAGCTCCTCGTGAGATATTTGGTCTATCGTTAAGGTGATTATATGCGATTCTTGCAGCGGCTTTTGCTTACAGAATAGAATAGGATACTGCTCCAACAGATATCCTCTGCCTTTCCCCTGCATAAGACGGAATGATCGAGTACAGAGCCACTGGTAATTATGCAAGGACCGAGCCGAGTCCATAATTACTTCTGTGTTGGAAGGGGATCATAGGACACGGTTGGAATCAGTTATGAAAATCTGAGAAAATGTTCCTTCTTCAACTAATGAGGTGCTTTCAACGATCACACTTTTAGCAATTCCTAATAAACCACCCGACCTTTTCCACAGAGGCACGGTCAGTTTGTCATCCTCAAACAACTTCGGGATGCAGCTAGCGATGGCTCCCATAGTAGCACCTAAAATAACCTAACAGTTAACAGATCTCCCACTCAACTAGAGAATTAATGAACAGGCAAAGGAACTCCTTATTGCTGCCATATAAGCAGTCGCAATGCAAGCAATGAGCAGCGGGGCTGGGAATAAAAGGTGAGCCTCCTTTGTGAAGCAAGCTTTGTCAAGAAACAATGAACAGGAAGATATAGGAAAAAACGTTTCCAGAAAAGCATTTAGGACTTTGCGTTTAGGCTAGAACTAGCCTATAAATGCACGAACAGAATTAACGTAAGCTGCTTTCCTACTGCTCTGAAACGTGCGGTACTCTGGGCGTCTGGAAGGAGTCCAGAAGTCTGTTATCATCACATCCCTCCCTTTCCTTCCCTTTAGGGATGGGTACGACTTTTGGAAGGGAGAATCCTAAAGATCGTATGCTTGTGCTTCTGACAATGATAGAGACTCGAACAGTCTAAAAATTTCATTATACAGTATTAAGAAACATATCTGTAAATCGGAGCTCCTGGGCAATGTCTTTGGCTTCGTCCTCATCCCGTGACTTGTGCCCTTAGAAATTCCCGTAATATCTGATAATCATATGGGAAGAACCACCTTTGAACCCTATAACCAAGTGCATGAAAAAAGAAAAAGAAAAAAAGAGAGAAACTAATCGAAGGAAGTATCCATAACACTCGTTGCTAATAAACAGAATCCGGAAAATAGAATATGGTGAATCCAGAAATCAATCGCTTGAGATGAGTGAGCTGTCAAGTTCCCACAAGCCAATAAATACTTATACCAATTAAGGTTGATATATGGATTTATCCTGTAAACGCAATCCAGACATAAGGCATTCTTTAGCCCAGAGAGGAGGAAGAGGGGTTACACAGAGAGAGAGAGAGAGAGAGAAGCAGCGCAAATGCAATTCCCAAATGATGGACCATTGGAGAAACTGGAAAAGTACGGACATGACAAGGCCTGTACCTTGTCTCGGAGCAAATAGGGAAAAAAGGACCCACGAAATCGACAATGAAGATGATGAAGGCTATTTGAACGAAAAAGGAGGTCCTCCGTTATATTTTCCATGACAAACGACCTTTGTTACTTTTAGAAAAGCGAAATTGCAGATTCGCAATCAGTATTCATGAGCAAATTTACTTGAGAACTATGTTACAGTGTTACTCTCTGTTTCTAAACGAGAAATATGTCTAAGAACAAAAAAGCCGGACTTTTTTTTTGGGGGGGCAGATATGAGTTTGAAACCTTACCCTTGGCATATGAAGTCACCAAGCAGTGGGACAATTGGAACCAGAAGAAATGTCAGGTAGAAGTAGACTGTACTCATTAATACGTGGATGACATGGTAGAGACTTTCTTGCGCATACATGTAATAAGACGAATATCAGAATAATTGCTATCCAAAAGAGGACTAGATGAGGCGAAGGGAAGAAAAGAACCCCCAGAAAGGGAGAAGACTCACCCTCATAAGTGAACATATGAAAATAAAAACAAACATCCCAAGGATGCTTCCATTGGCAGCGATATGAAGGCATCTTGTTTTTGAATTCCTCATTAAAAGAAGGCGTAAGTTGACAGTGACAACAATAAAGGTAAATACCATTGTGCTGACATCCTAGAGGCCGAACATTTTTCCCGATGAATTTAGACCAATAGAACTAGAAGCTGTCACAAAGTGATATAGGACGAGAGACTGGTAGACTGCAGAAAAAGACCAGGCTGCCATAACTCTACAGTTGAAGTATGAATTCCGTATTCCCTCCTTGTACAGTTGTGGATACTTCTTTGAAAATGACGCACTAACATACTGGAAAAACATGCAAAAACACTGTCAAGTGTTTGCTCCAATTGTGATCTGTGTTGGAGTATATTTATGAAAATTAGTCGACAGTTAGCAGGTGGTCACAAATAAGGTAATCGAAGCTTTGTTAATGTCTCTCATGCTTTATAAGTGGAACTACTATATACTCTTTTATTCAGCTATTGAGTAAAGGTGTAGTATTTGTTGATTCTCTCTCTCCCTCTCGCTTGCAAATCATAGAAATATTTCCATGGTATAAGAGCCACCAAGGAAGAGGGATCCAAATCAAAACTCCAACTGTATCTTTCCCGTTGCCTTCAGTAAAAAGAACATAGCCATCACTATTCAGTCAGCTCCATCTGAACAATCTCTTCATGTTTGTCCACATCATTTGTCTACGGTGATAATCCTCGATGAAGCATCAACTACGGTGTCAATTAAAGCTCGCCCTCCGTTCTTCTCAGCCTTATAAATGCTCAAAAATCACCCGAGTTCCTTTAATCAACACTGTTTGTTCTTGCCCCTTCTCAGCGTGACATGTCCTGTGGTGGCCAGCGATGGAGGTGTGGCAGCGGCTGTTGGTGGATGGAGGGTGACAGAGAGGACAATGAAGAGGGAGTGAAGATCAAAGGAATAACTGAGGGCTGGAGAGAATTTGCTGAGCTCCTTTTCCGTGTTGGAAGGTTCTGTTTCTGTTCTGCCCCCCCTGCTGCAGAGCACGCCAAGCCTGAGCTGAAAAGGAAAGCGACTCAGTTCATTAGATGTAGAGAGACAGGAAGAGAGGCAGAGAATTCTGCAGGGGGGCGCGTGATGTAGAGTGCATGTGGGTCCCACTGAGAATTGCACATTAGCTAATACCACTGATTTTGGATTCAAAGGGCACAACAATGGAATTGTGTATGAAGTTCAAGTATGTCATATTTCCATGTGGTTACAGCTATTTAATAGCAGGTACTAGCTGAACACCCAGTGAGTGCTTCGACATTTATCAAAAACTTAAGCTTGTGACTAATATTATTTTAATGATGCTGAGCAGGCTTATGGTTATAGGATGTCGCTTTGGGTGGAGCACTTGGGAGATTTAGAGGACAGCTTCAGGGAGCCGAAAAGCACTGAATGCATGAAGAGGGTGAACAAAATAGCTGAACGGATTTGGAGGGCTTATGCAAACAAGGACCAACATAATCCCATGGAAATGAGAGGCCACTTGATGCAATATCCGATCCATCTGAGCAAAGACAGTAAAGTTGGTCCCTTGGCTAGTTTCGAAACATTTCCTCAGGTGGGCGGCAAAATCCTCAAATCGCCCACCACTCTTCCCAATACGATTACAACATGATCAAATATGTAAATTAGTCACCTTGGATTCTAAAGCAATATGGCTCACGGTATTGAGGTAATTTCAACTACTGAAAATTGAGAAGCACGAGTAGTAGAATGACGATGCATGAGCATGATTTAGATAGATAGAGACTAGTAACTAAAAAATGATGAGAAATCATCTGCACGTCGATGTACCATCATTTGCTACCAAATTAACCCTCATGTGAAACCAAGATCTATCAAATCCAATCCTAGCCCACATTCGATGCAAAAAACACATTGAACTCTATAAGAAATCAACATGGAGTCGACATGAATTCAACATATATTGCTAATGTGACTCAAATAACTTAAAAACAACTTTGATTTTACACAATAGGATCTCTTGGGACCAAATACAAAAGACCGCATTCTAATTACCCACGGGTGGCCCCAGCGGAGACATTTTCAAAGAATGTCATGCTGCAAAAACTGAAACACATAGAAACATAACACAGGAAAACAGCATTGAGCCACATTCTACAGTCAATTCTCATGGATGAGACTCATTCAGCAACAACTGAACATGCATACAAATCGGCAATGTGGACAATGAATCAAGCAAAGCATTCGGCCATGGCATAAACAGCTCATCATGCACTCAGCCATTGAATGTCAGTATGACAGGGACTCGCACGCCATTCACAGAAAAGTTACAAGCAAATGACATCAGGGAATGAACTTCAGAATCTTCAGTAAATGAAGAAAATCAAAGAGGTAGAGGCCCATGCATTCGCCAAAAAAAATGGAACCGAGTATCATTGGCAGTGTGAAGGGGTTGAGGTATCACTGAACGGATCGAGAAATGCAAGGCATAATCATCTAGGCACACGAAACCAATTACACGCGAGATCAAGCAAAGGATGAAGTCCACACAGGAATTCACTTAAGTACACAGCAACAATGCACATTTCAAAGAAGGATTTCACAATTTCCAATTCAAAGATGGTAATTGTCTTGAATATTAGAATAGTCATATACATAATCGTAGATTGATAAGGAAAACTAATTCTGAGTAAATTAAGCCAACACGGCATGTTCAAATTCTCAGTCATGGGAGCATTGAGCACAACCGGGAGAGTTCAACCAACATCAACGAAAATAATTTGTCATATGCCCTGGAGAACTCTCAGTTTAAGCACCACCATTGCCAGATAATCATCACGATGCAAGAATACATGCAAAATGCGCATGCTAGTACCGTTCAGGAATTCAATCAAACATATGGTAGGCGCTTCAGTAAAGGGCACCTGAATGAGTTCATCAGGATAGTCCCGAACTCAACCAAATTTCACGCCGGCGGAATCAAGCACTCGGTCCCTACCTCCAGGAGAAACAGCGCGAATTTTACCTTGATAAGAATCATGAAGATTCAAATACTCAACCCACTCAAAGAAATCCTCGTTATCACCGATTCCAACTCATATTCAACCTTCGTCGAACTCAAAATCATAATTCCGTCCCTCAAACTCAAAACAGTTTCGGCCTCCATCAATTGTCAGAGAGAGAAAGAGAGAGATGAGAGGAGGAACATGGGCTTTCCCAGATTGCAATCTCCTTGATCTCCTTCCTCCTACGATGGTTTGTTGTGAGGTAATTCATCACGACTTCGATTGCTTAATATAATAGCACATACATTTTCTAATATTACGAGAAAATTTATAAATACGATAATGCACTTGATTGGAATTTATAGAACATAACCCCACAATTTATGGTCCAATGACTGGCCACTCGTCACTATAGCCCAAGAGACAAACCAAAGAAATGAATAGCCAAGAAAACAGTCACACACTTCGAGGGAAGTGTAGAAGAGAATACAGAGGAAGAAAACAAAATTGCATATTACCAGACACGTCCATTTTGTTTTGCCAGACACCATTCGTTGCAACATTCACAAACTTTTGTGGCTCACTTCATAAAACTAATTATTCTTCCTCAATTTCCTCCTCAAGTTTGCGATGGTACTCCTCAATTCCGTAGTCTAGCTTATCAATTTCCCCCTCGCTTTCCTCCGCACTTCGGTTGCCTTGGTCCGGCTCTGTTCTACTCGAGACATCCAAGGATGGGAATTCCACAAAGTATTTCTCTGGTAAGAAGCTCCTGAATTTTGGCAAATCGTAAAGTCTAAGAGTGGTTAACCCAGAGAAGGTGATTGTCTTACCAGTCACTTCTTCACGTTCTTCATGGCCAGCAATTAGTTCCATATCTTCACATGACCCTACCACCAGCTTTTCGATTTGCCTAAGAAATTTTGCCGTGAAGGTTGCAAAAAGCATGTCCAAACGGGAGCACCTCACAGCCGTTACGTATCTCAAATTTGGGAACGGGATGGTTGGGAGACTGTCGTACCGCCAAATGTCCCTCAGGTTGTCCAGATCATGCAAATTCAGCGTCCTCAAATTACTGCTTTTCGCCACCGTCCCATCACTTTCATATATGATCTCGATTGAATGGCATGATTTCACTTCTAAGGTTTCCAGACAGTCTTGCAACCTCTTCCACATATGAGATGGGGCAATACGTTGGAGATTGTCACAATACTTCAATGTAAGAGATTCCAATTTGCAAAAAGAATCATCAGAAATTTGATTGTTCCATAACTCTTTGCACCGGACTTCTCCAATATATAGCGTTTCTAAATTGGGAAATCTAACCTGCACGATGATAATGTGATAATGTGAGAAAGGAGGATAAGTATGACAAATTATTACATTGTTCATTCTAAAACATGATAATGCAAGATTAAAGATGATCACAATAAGGCATAGAGCAAACCGTATCATTGAACAACGGTCCAGGCAATACATCATTTTCTTCGATCATCTTGCCCAACTGTCTCTCGGCACTTGTAGGACTCCAAATGAATGCTCTAAAGTTGGGGCATCGCCCAATATATAAAGTAGTTAAGGAAGGGAAACTCAACACTTCTGCCTTGGATCGACCACCTTCTTCCTTGGGAATCACTTCCTTCATTTGTTCGCATTTGGAAATCACTAGGACATCGAGTTTCTCTAGAGTTGTGGCCATATAATTGGGGAAGAGATATCTCAACTCAGAGCAATTGTAAACAAAGACTGATTTTAGACTAGGAAAACTCAAAACTATTTGGGAATCACTCATCACCACATGTCTCAGCCTTCCTGCTCCACTCACAGCCACTCCTTCCAATTTGGGAAGCAATACGATTTTGTGTTCTATACTTGAATCAAGGGGCCCCCAATTAAACAACGATTCCAGGGAGGGACAACTTAAAACCACAATTTCTTCCAATTCGGGGAGCAACACAATTGTTTGTTCAGTATATGAATCAAGGGATCCAAAATCAAACAACGATTCCAAGGAGGGACACCCTGATACTTTAACTATTTCAAGGTTGTGCAATCTCCCCATGATTGTCGAAGGGAAGACATCAAGTAGGTTGGAGCACTTTTTAAGGGTGAGGTTGGCTAATTTGTCGAAGGAACTTTTGGGAAGCTCACTGTGCCATATCCTTTTTAACGATCCTACCGACTTGATCACTAACTTCTCCAAGCTTGGTAAACTTATCTGTTCAGAAGAGTTACGCATCAGATCATAGCTATGAAAAATTTGACCATTAAGCCTAATCTTACACCAATCTATCTAATGCGGAGGAGGATAGAATTTTCACTAACGGCCTTACTCTGACAAGTATAGCTATAAATTATAAAAACATTTTAACTAATAAAACCAACTAAGAAATCTTCAAAGAAATATTATTACTTGCCCATTACTTTATGGGCATAATCTCAAAAGAAAGAATTCGTACCCAAAGAAGGAATGAGAATAAATCGCGTGCTCCATGGGACAGTATAACTATTATAGGCATAATCTCAAAAGAAAGGATTCGTACCTTTTGATCAAAGAAGGAATGGGGATAATTATCTTGTGACTCTTTTTTTCCATGCGGATATGAGAAGAATCTCTCCGTGGGACAGCGGCTTATAGATAGTTGCTCCAACAACGGGAACTCTATAATATCATCTCTCCCATCATCTGCTCCTTCTTCATCCACAATCACCGCCTTCATATTTGGACAATCCTCCACTTCAATGTCTATAATTTTTGTAAGACATTTAGCCATAGACACCGAAAAGAGAAATGACAGCCCTATATTTTTTATAAAGAGCCTTTTCAGGTTCCGAAATATCAATATTCCTTGTAATTGTAAATCTTGTTTCGGGGTGAGGTTGGCTAATTTGTCGGAGGAACTTTTGGGAAGCTCACTGTGCCATATGCTTTTGAAGGATCCTACTGAGCGGAGTATTAACTCCTCCATCTTTGGTAAACTTATCTGCTCATAAGAGTTATGCATCATATCATAGTTATGAAAAATTCGACAATTTAGCCTAATCTTACACCAATCTATCTAATGCAGTGGAAGATAGAATTTTCACTGACGGCCTTACTCTGACAAGTGTAGCTATAAATTATAAAAATAATTTAGCTAATAAAACCAAATAAGAAATCTTCAAAGAAATATTATTACTTGCCTCGTAAATCACATGCCTATTATGAGCGTAATTTCAAAAGAAAGGATTTGTACCTTTTGATGAAGGAAGGAATAAGTATCTTGTGAATCTAAAGCAATGGTTATTGATTCTTTTTTTCCATGAGGATATGAGAAGAATTTCTCCGTGGGACAGCGGCTTATAGATAGTCGCTCCAATAATGGGAACTCTATAATATCATCTATCCCATCATCTCTTCCTTCTTCATCAACAATCACCGCATTCATATTCGGACAATCCTCCACTTCAATCTCTCTAAGTTCTCTAAGACATTTAGCCACAGACACCGGAAAGAGAAATGACAGCCCCATGTTGCTGATATAGAGCACATTTAGATTCCGAAATATTGATATTCCTTGTGATTGTAAATCTTGTTTCTGGGTGAGGTTTGCTAATTTGTCAGAGGAACTTTTGGGAAGCTCACTGTGCCATATGCTTTTGAAGGATCCTAGTGAGTGGAATGTTAACCTCTGCAAGCTTGGTAAACTTATCTGCTTATAAGAGTTGTACATCAGATCATAGCTATGAAAAATTTGACAATTTGGCCTAATCTCACAGCGATTTGTCTAATGTGGTGGAGGATAGAATTTCACCGATAACCTTACTCTGACAAGTATAGCTATAAATTATAAAAACATTTTAACTAATAAAACTAAATAAGAAATCTTCAAAGAAATATTATTACTTGCCCCACAAATCGCGTGCCTATGACTATTATGGGCATAATTTCAAAAGAAAGGATCCATACCTTTTGATCAAGGAAGGAATCAGAATAAGTATCTTGTGAATCTGAAGCAGTAGTTATTGATTCTTTTTTTCCATGAGGATATGAGAAGAATTTTTCTGTGGGACAACGGCTTATAGATAGTTGCTCCAATAATGGGAACTCTATAATATCATCTATCCCATCATCTCTTCCTTCTTCATAAACAATCACCGCATTCATATTCGGACAATCCTCCACATGGATCACTCTAAGTTCTCTAAGACATTTAGCCACAGACATTGAAAAGAGAAATGACAGCCCTGTGTTGCTGATAGAAAGCCCATACAGATTCCGAAATATCGATATTCCTTGTGATTGTAAATCTTGTTTCAGGGCAAGGTTGGCTAATTTGTCGGAGGAACTTGTGGGAAGCTCACTGTGCCATATGCTTTTGAAGGATCCTAGTGAGTGGAATGTTAACTTCTCCAAGCTTGGTAAACTTATCTGCTTATAAGAGTTGTACATCAGATCATAGCTATGAAAAATTTGACAATTTGGCCTAATCTCACAGCGATTTGTCTAATGTGGTGGAGGATAGAATTTCACCGATAACCTTACTCTAACAAGCATAGCTATAAATTATAAAGACATTTTAACTAATAAAACTAAATAAGAAATCTTCGAAGAAATATTATTACTTGCCCCACAAATTGTGTGCCTATGACTATCATGGGCATAATCTCCCAAAAAAAGGGATTCGTACCTTTTGATCAATGAAGGAATCAGAATATGTATCTTGTGAATTTGAAGCAATGGTTATTGATTCTTTTTTTTCCATGAGGACATGAGAAGAATTTCTCCATGGGACAACGGCTTATAGATATTCGCGCCAATAATGGGAACTCTATAATATCATCCGTCCCATCATCTCTTCCTTCTTCATCCACAATCACCGCATTCATATTCGGACAATCCTTCACTTCGATCTCTCTAATTTCTCTAAGACATTTAGCCACAGACACCGAAAAGAGAAATGACAGCCCCGCATTGCTGATAGAAAGCACATTCAGATTTCGAAATATCGATATTTCCTGTGATTGTAAATCTTGCTTCAGGGTGAGGTTGGCTACTTTGTCGAAGGAACTTTTGGGAAGCTCACTGTGCCATATGCTTTTGAAGGATCCTAGCGAGTGGAGTATTAACGTCTCCAAGCTTGGTAAACTTATCTGCTCATAAGAGTTGTACATCATATCATAGCTATGAAAAATTTGACAATTTGGCCTAATCTCACACCGATTTGTCTAATGCGATGGCGGATAGAATTTTCATTGACAGCCTTACTCTAACAAGCATAGCTATAAATTATAAAGACATTTTAACTAATAAAACTAAATAAGAAATCTTCGAAGAAATATTATTACTTGCCCCACAAATCGTGTGCCTATGACTATCATGGGCATAATCTCAACAAAAAAAAAAAAGGGATTCGTACCTTTTGATCAATGAAGGAATCAGAATATGTATCTTGTGAATTTGAAGCAATGGTTAATGATTCTTTTTTTCCATGAGTACATGAGAAGAATTTCTCCATGGGACAATGGCTTATAGATAGTTGCGCCAATAATGGGAACTCTATAATATCATCCGTCCCATTATCTCTTCTTTCTTCATCCGCAATCACCGCATTCATATTCGGACAATCCTCCACTCTGATCTCTCTAAGTTCTCTAAGACATTTAGCTACAGACACCGAAAAGAGAAATGACAACCCCGTATTGTTGATAGAGAGCTTCTTCAAGTTCTGAAGTATTGATATTCCTTGTAGTTGTACATCTTGTTTCCACATGCATCGTAGGTTCGGCAACTTAGATAATGCTAATGTACTTAGCTGAGAGAGAATCTCAACTTCTTCGATGACTTTTAGCTCCTCTAGGTCGAAAACTACTTCTACAGATCGAGTGTCTTTAATTTCCATTGACTCTAAATTTGGCAACTTCAATATCCAATCCTTCAGAATAATCGACGTGGATTTAGACTCCTCTATCTTTAGTGATTTCAGATTGTTGTATTTAAATGAAGGTTCACTATAGAGTATCTTTTCTAGGCCAAGGAGTCCAACCATTACCAGGGATTCCAAGCGAGGCATTGAAACCTAACAAAGCACCATAATGAAACTCATTAAAGGTGAGTTTCTTACAAGTAAAGCTATTTTCAATAAATTGCTGTTAAGACTTTTCATGTATATGAGAAAATGACAAACTCTTGAGCTAAAATACAGAAAAAATGAATTTCTCCTGTGAAATGGGATCATTTTCATAAGGATATACTCACCACTATCATGCCGCAAATGCAGCACTACGGCACAATTCTATCTCTCTCTCAACTGTCATCATATTTTTTATCTTTTCTTTAGCTGATCTTCAAATCTATGACCATAATTTTTTTATCTTTTCTTTTGAAATTATTTACTGATCTTCAAAACAACTACCATAATTTGGTTATCTTTTCTTTTTTTTTTCCACTTTGAACTTCAAAATTGACAAAAAACCATATCAAAGTTCAATTTTCATAATTTTTTTGTTGACTTATTGGTTTTCATTAAGAACAAGTAAATATTACTTATTCGGGCTTGTTTCTATTAAGGACCCATAACAGTTTTTTTCTTTTGTAAATTTTTGTGCTTCGTCAATAAACATCATAAACATTTTTTCAAATTGTGTTTTCGGTAGAACCAAATACAGAAAAACAATTCATTTTCTAGAAAAACGATTCACCAAGAAAACTTTTTTCAACAATAATGAATTTTCAATGAAACAAATGGACATTGAATATATGAATGGGCTTGATGTCTCTTAAAGAATGTCAAAAACTTAATTTTATTCAAAATCAATTGATCAGAGGGTGGAATGTGTATATTTTTTGTCGTGCCTGAAAGAATGGAGAAGGAAATATCCCCTTAGTAGCTGAAGAAAGGGATGACGGATGCAGAACAACATTGACATGATGAGGCCGTCATGATGTGTTGGAATCAATTGCAACTTGCATGTAGGTGAAACATCAATTAGGTGGACTTTCTTTGTTACGTGGCTCTTGGTTCGCCTTCCATTTATTTAATCTCACTTTCTTCATTTCAAGATTGTTGAATTTTGTTCACTTGTACCGATTATTTAATGAATAACGACAACGAATATTCATTGACTCCAAATTTGGCAGCTTGAGTATCCGATCTTTTGGAATACTCGATGTGGATTTAGACTCTTCTATCCTTAGTGATTTCACATCACTATATTTTATTAAGAGTTCACCGTAGAGTATCTTTTTTGGGGCAAGGAATCTAACCATTACCAAGGATTCCAAGTGAGGCAATGAAACCTAACAAAGTGCCACAATAAGACTCATTAAAGGTGAGTTTGTAACAACTCAAGCTATTTTCACGAGAAAACAAGTGAAACTCTCAAGCTAAAATACAAATACAAATACAAATACAAAAAAAAAAAATGAATTTTTCCTGTGAAAAGCAAAATCATTTTCATGATGATATCTTCACCACTATCATGCTACTAGTGCTGCACAACTGCACGGTCATGTTGTCATGGCGATGTTGGCAACTTGCCATGACATGTTGTAATCAGTTACAAAATTGCATGTTAGGCAGGATATGAATTATGGGTCCTTTGTTACATGGCTTCTCGCTAGCCATCCATTTATTGAATCTCTGGACGTGGCTTTCATCATTTTGAAATTATTGAATTTTATTTATTCATTCAAGATTCATTATTGCTTTCATTCATTCAGCACACTACTATTTTTTCAACTCACTAGAAATGTTAAATAAATAATAAATTAGTGACAGTAGAAACCCTAGTTATCGGTCCAATTATCTACCGTTAAAAAATTTAAAAAAAAATAAAAAAATAAGTCGTGGAAAGCAACTTCCCTCTAATCATAATATGACCTTTGTTCTATTTGAGATGATTTTTCATTTGTAAATCAAAACACGAACAAAATTGTACGAATAATCAAAAGTTAAAATGCAATATGTACTAACGTTGAGTGAACACCAATATCATCTCATCCTAATAGGACAAATTGACAAGGGGAAAAGGTGAAAGAAAATTACCTGGATTGGAATATCCACTGATGTGATTTCAGCTTTGGTACAAAAGCTTGTCATATTTGGTAACTTATCCAATACTAGACAGCGTACATTAGGCAACTCAACTTTGTTATTGGTAGAAACTATATCTTCTCCAGCATCATGTGTGACAATGGATTGCATTGAGTCACATTTCCACATTTTAATCTCTTCCAAATGTACAAGTCTTTGCATATCTGAAAGACACCACAAGTTTTTCAATCGGCCGCACTTATAAACAGTCACGACTTTTAATTTGCTGAAGCACTCTGGCGCGACGGGGCCATGGCATATCTTCTCCAAATTAATAAGATTTTGAAGGAAAAAAGACTCTAACTTCCCAAAAGCAATGAGACGGAGGCCATTAGATGAATCGGCAATGTACTTGATTGAGGGGCTATTGCTAATGTTGAGATACTTCACTTCTCGAAATCCTTGAGTGCACAATTCGCGAGGGCTCTCTTTGAACTCATTCAACCGGCATAAATCTAGGCATTGAGTCTTCTGCAGATTTTTCTCAACCCATTTTTTTGAAAGAATACTATCGCACCCTCCCAAATCGAGCTTCATGGTTGTCAAACCTTCATTATATTCTATCACCCCAAAATTTCCTATTTCGATCCAAAATTTGTCCAGGTTCTCAAATGGTAGGTCATCATCCTCCAAGAGTATGATGGGATGAAGAATCGATATTTCCAAATATGCTAGCTTTGTCAAGTTCTTCAACTCGACAAGCCCAGCACCACACGATTCCGAGGGTATTTCATGCTTGCCCATCCAGTGAATAAAGTTGTTCATATGTAACTCTTCCAAGTTGATTAAGCCTTTTAGGGCTCCAGGCTCGATTATCTCAAGCGAGTAGCAGTAGTTCAGATTCAACGATCTTAGATTCGTTAGTTTTCCGATTTCTTTAGGCAGCCTAGAAATTGTGGACTGTGCGAAACTGAGAATCTGCAATGCTTCGAGCTTGCCAAGATTTGCCACATCCTCCACATTGCAATTTACGCTTAATGACTGGAGATTCCCGAGAATTTCCATTGAGGAAGGTAAACTAGTGATACGCATGGAGCCAAGATAGAGGACTCGAAGCTCCTCCATGTATGTGAAATCCATTTTACCGCAATCTTCCCTATCGTATTGTTCCGACAACATAAGTATCTTCACGTGGGGAAACTGACGCAGCATTAGTTCAGCAAGCCTATCGCTCCCAACATTAACTAGGCATGCCCAACATTTCTCAAGCTTTTCCCTTGGCCATGAGCCACAACTATTGTTAATCATTAAGGAATTCTGACCACTAAATGCATCCGAGATGACCACCTCGCTATAAAGATCATGTATGGTCACATTTTCCTTACCATCGCCACCATCCTGTAACAAACAAAAGGAATGGAGGCTATTGAGCAACGTATTCAATCTATTCCTTGAACTTTGCATCTTGTTATCGAATCCCTTAAACAAGCCCAAACCCATGCCTAGTCCCAGCAGAAGTTCAACTCTAATGGTCCCACCAATAAGACCACAAAGCAAGAATAAGCACTTGGCTTCCTCACTTTCCAAATGATCGTAACTCCACTTCACTATTCTCTCATTATGTGGGTCTTCTATTTTTATTAACATGTCTTCCCACGTGGACAAATCGCTACATTTTAAGGTGCTTGCAACGGAGTTAATCAAGAGAGGCAAACCTGCAAGCTTGGTAACCACTTGAGCCGCCTTTTCTTTCAATTCCTCATCGTCTTTGAGCTTGTCGCCGACTATCTTTTCAAATAGCTTGAAAGCTTCGTCTTCCTCTAAACTTTTCAGACGAAATGTTTGATCGGCATGCATCCTTTGCTCCAGCACTCTTTTATCTCTCGAAGAGAGCAACAATTTGCATTTCATGCTCTCATTTCCCAAAGGAATTCCAATTGCCTTCAAATCAAGTTCCGCCCACAGGTCGTCCAATATTATGAGAACCTTCTCACTCGGATCCATCTGTAATCTCTTGAACAGAAGATCTCTCCTTCCCTCTTCACTCGGCTCATCCTTCAGATCTTTTAGACCCAAGGCGTAAGCGATATCGAATTGGATTTTCGTCAAGTTTGGAGTCTGCGAGACTTTCGATTTGACGATCATGTGGAACAGTCTCCCCTCTTTCCCCTCTTTATTGAGTTTCTCCTTGACTATCTCCAATAGAGTAGTCTTCCCCACGCCGCCAGGCCCGTAGACCCCAATCACTTTGTGCTTCTCATCATACAGAGCTTTCATTACGTCCTGAAAGGTGGAAGCTTGCGATTTGAGCATAGTGTTGCCCCCATCACCGGCCGACGAATTCACGTCGGGAGCACTGCCAACACGCCCCGGTGGAGAATTCTCGTCGTAGACCCTCTCGAATTGACCCTGCACAATGAGATCTTTGATCTCCTTGATCATCTTGCTCGCCTCGTTGCCAAGACGATAACGTGCCTTCGGGTTGGGAAGCCACCCGTAGAAGCAAGTTTTCTGAGCTCTTCCGTCGAAAGCCAGCACGTCGCGTGCTTTGGTAGCGACGGTCTCAACTTCTTTCACCCATGTCTCGACCTTGGCTTTGATCGGCTTCATGTTGTTTTGAGCATCATCGATGGAATGCCGCACTTCATCCTTTGTGTCATCTAGCTTCTTAACTTCAACATTAAGTTCGCAAACGCGGCGGTCGGAGAATATTACGTAGCCGCAGTGCCGACCGACCGGAGCCACCAGGCACTTTGCCACTTCGGAAGCTACAGACACAGCAATATCCGCCATTTTCCCCCCGTTTCGACTTCTTCTACCTTTCTGGCTTTCTTTCCTTCTTCTTTGCGGAGAAACGAGAGTTAAGAATTTATATATTCGGAGGAAGGCGAAACTGATGGAACCCGGAAACGACAATGACTGAAGAAGGGGAAGGATTCAATACGATGCACAAGCGGCGGTTCCAACAAAAAGAACAGCCGCAGATGATCAGGCGAAAGAGAGGGTTTCTAGAGCGAGGAAGAAATCATTTAGACGATGCAATGGTGGTGGGAGAAAGCGGCACGAAGCGTTAATTTATACATGTGGCGTTACTAGATTGATGTTCCCTAAGATGCCCCTCGCGTCCTCCATTGCTTGACCTTAAGGATGCTGATTTAAATTAAGTGGGCCCCACTCCACCATTTCTGTTTGGACTAAAATTACCTTCAGACCCCACATCACATCTTGCGGAATGTCAGAATTGTTTAGCTGTCTACCGCCATCGCCGTCCATCAAATTATCAGCAGCTCCGAGGCCCCAAGGTTGGAGGCTAGACCGTGTTCGGTCATCGGCCCTCGATCGTCACCGTAGCCAGCACGGTTGAGAAAAAGGAAAAGCAAAAAGAAACAAACAAAGAGTAAAAACTTTCGAGTTTGAAAAAAAAATAAAAAATAAAGAAAGAAGTGAGGGCTAATAAGAACGTGCGATGAAAGAGAGTGAATGAATAAAATGTTTTCTCTTATTTAAAAGTAGAAAACATTTTTCTTTATTTTAGAAAATTTTTATTCCCCTTCAAAAAAGATTTTTCTTGATTAATTTATTTTTCGAGAAACAAATAGAATTTTAATTTCATAAAAAATTAATAAGCATAATCATCAATTATTCTTGAGATCCTCACTTAGATAGTTCCAAAAAAACCAAATTTTATGGATTAATTACACCTCATTAACTTTATCAGTGAATTTAAAGTGTATTTGTATGTGAATATGCATGTTAAGGTGATCATTGACTCCATGTTAGTGTAGCATGAACTTGATAACGTGAGCTTATTTCAGGGATTTTATAGATCTCAAGCTGTTGCTTGGGTGGAAAAATGGACATGAGTAGGGCCCTAAAAGACTCAAGGGAAAGAAACATGTGGGAGATCCGTTCTGCGGTAGGAGACCCTGTGACGTCACTCCCGTATTTACTCTCTCCGGGAAGAAAAACATTGGAAGAAATTAGAATAAACTGAGTATGCGAGTACCGACACGTTAAAATAATAAAGGTAATCCTATCAACCTAATCAAAAAACTGGTCAGGCGAGGCGACTCTAGCTCGGGTGAAAACACCCTTTTCTTTGGTGAGGTAATTCGGTAATCAGACATAAATGATCCGAAGAGTATTCCTGGTTGCTGCTTACCATTGACTCCATGTTAGCGTAGCATGGACGTGAACTTATTTCAGGGATTATACGGATCTCACGGTGTTCGATGGTCAAGCCTGGCCACTTGTCACTGCAACCTCTCTCTGCGAATAGCCTCCACGGAATGACCATCTTTCCGATTCTCTACAAAAATAATGAAATAATTCACGCTTCTCATTGCAAATTCCGAATCTGTACCTGCATCTCCCTCCCTAACGAGAAAATATTAGGTGGATTTTACACTCCATATAAGCGCAATGTAAAATTATTCAGAAGTTGACACGTGGACTCTACGTGTAAATTAGGTCCCACAGTTCAATGATTTAAAATTTTCTCTATCCCCTTGTGACGGGACATGTAGAGTGATATTATTATTATTTTTTAATTTCCCGAAAATACCATGCCGTCCTCCAACGCTGTCACCGTTGCTTTGAGGCGAGTGAGTTCATACAAAGTCTTGCAGAGCAGGATTTTTCAAGTATTCAAATTGATTTGTGCCAAAAAAAGAAGAGAGAAATTAAGAAAGAAAAAAGATGTGAAATTTCAAGGACGCGAATACTCACAAGTGAGCGTTGACCTCTAATGGTTGAGACCCTTTATAAATATACCTCCCTTTCAATCCCAAGTCCACGAATTCATTGCATTTCGAATAGCGATAAAACAAGATAAGCATTTCCTTAAAAATTAGCCGTTTCTTAAAGATCAAATTGTCCCACTCATCAGCTCCGTGCTTGAGTTGTATCTGTGGCAAATCTTTATCAGTCAAGTTATTGTAGAGCCAGCTGAGTTTTGAATGCATACATATTTTGTAGAGGATGACACCTAAAGAGTAGTTATTATATTGCAAGGCTACCACAAACATATTATTCATCATGGTATTTTGTTACTGGAGTAGCTTCTTTATCTGTCAAAAAGGCATGATAGATACTACGTGACTCTTAAAACTTTTGGAAGAAAGAACTACACGTGAGGCATCAAATGAAGCCTTTCGAATAGTTCTTTATTGGAATTTAGGAGAAGACTTTTATCATTGGTTGGTCCTTGGCATCCTATAGGATCTCTCTTAATGACAATAGCTGAACTATGTTCCAATTGTCAGATATGGAGATAGACTGAAATGTTCAACTTTTTCATTTTTAATGGACTTAACATTGATTACTATAGGCTTTAGTATTATGTTCCCTACTATCAATCACTAATTTTGACTCATGGACAAGCAGGTTATGAAATATTAATCTAAAAAAACACATAGATACAGCAATGGATGAAACTTTCCACTAAGCTGCACCTATATGATACTCGTGGATTTGATGCTTTCTATTCATATTCTGAATACACTCTAGACTCTCTTGATTACAAAATGTCAAATTACAATCAATCATCAAACCAATGAGATACCTTACATGGAATCAATTTTCATGACTTTGTATCTTCCGATTGGTAGCTCAATGAGACATCCAATCCGTCTCTATATAGGTCGATCTTGAATTATGAACCTACTTGTATACTTTTGAAGTTGTATTTCCTTGTTGCATACGTAATTTATCCAGATAAAGTAGATGTCGTGTAAGTTTTACTAAAATTTCCAATATATCAATGTTAATTCAAGAGATCATCTATAAAAAATAGTGTTACAGTAGATATCAACGGTCATAACATCGTCATTGATCAACACTGATCCGTTAGTTGACGTGGACCAACGGTTCCAACTAAAAATGGCTAACAATCACAAAAGAATAGGTCAAAATTGAACTCTGGCGCGAAAAAGAATTCATTTAAACGTTACAAATGTTAGAAAGGGCACATGGCTTTAACATATGAACTCACCCACGTGCAGGATTATTGATTTTTATTATCCCAAAGATGCCCTCCCATTCTCCAATGCGCAAAGCTAGCTGTAAACTGTGTCCTCTAATTGAATATGTTTAACCTCCATTTGATTATGCTAGACCACTTAGAACCTAAAATTTTTCCTTTTTCTACTTTTTGATTTTGAAAGAGGTATCTGCAAAATCCCGTGCTCTGCCAATGAAAAACAAGTGAGCCCGCTCTATCATTTCTTTGTGTTAAAATTACCTTCGAATTCCACCGCCTGCAAAATGCGAGAGCTATCCAGTTTTCGTGCGCTATTATCCTCTGTTGAAGCTCATTCATGTTAGACAAAAACGATAATGACACAAACAATCCTTGGACTTTAGCGCAATGTGCGATTTAGTTCATGAACTTTTAATTTGTTCAAAGTGATCCCTGAACTTTAGCATAATGTATAATGTGGTCCATGAACTTTTAATTTGTTCAATACAGCCCCTAATTTTTTTTTTAATATGTTCAATATAGTCCATGAATTTTTTGTACATGCTTAATATAGTCCCTAAATTGTATGAAAATATTCAATGTAGTCCCTAGTCTTGAATTAATGAAAAAGGACTACATTGAACATTTTCATTCAGTTTGAGGACTAAATTAAACATATACCAAAAGTTCAGAGACTGTATTGAATAAATTAAAAATTCAAGGACCATATTGCACATTGGATTAAAGTTCGGGGACCACTTGAAACAAATTAAAAGCTCATAAACTAAATCGCATATTAAGCCAAAGTTCAGAGACTATTTGTGTCATTTTCCCTGATAAGGAAAATTGTTGATAAGTCAAAACCATGACTCAATCATCTAGGATGCTATGAATAAGCACGTAGGTAGTTAAAGTTTAAACCAGATGGCAGCATCTGCAACTAACAGCAACATAGTTTCATGTGCAAATCTTACCTCACGTACAGACACATGAATCCATCTCAATTTATTGTTTATGAAGCAAGGTTGCATAATCTGGGGAGAGTGATTAGATGAGGCTATGAGAAGCTAAACAATGGAGAAGCTACTCACGAGAGCTAAAGTGATTATTTTGACGTCATCAGTTTATCCTAAACGCCACATATGTAACATATCGATGCTCATTTTAATGCAGAATGATGGATGTGTGACACCTTACCCATGAGATCGGTTCCTCAACTGACCGAAAGGCTGAATAAAAACAGGGTGACATCCACTCAAACAAATAATTGTAAATTTCTAGAAAATATGGAACTCAGGCAACGACTCTTTTTTTTTTTTTTTTTTGGGTTACTTTGTATTCATTATGGTCCATCATGCCTAATGATGATAGTACATGTCTAGAGGAAATTTGTCAAGGCAAGACCTTTTTTTTAAGCCACACATTCGATGCATTATTGGCGGGAAAAGTGTTAAAAAAAGTCATAAACCTTTTTTTTTTGTCAATTTAATCATAAATCTCTTCACTCGTGCTAATTCAATCTAATTTTGGTTGGATTTTACTGACTGGGCACCGGTCGACTAATGTGGCACGATCGGAGCTGACGTGTCCAACTTTTAAAAATATTTTAATATTTTTAAATTTTTAAATTTTTTATTTTTTTTATTTTTTTTTATTTTTTCCTTCTCCTCCTCCTTCCTCCAGTCAGTCACATGAGGAGGCCACTACTATATTAATACGGCAGAACCCCCTCGACCTCTGGAGGCACCTTTTTATAATCGTCGTTATATAAACATAGTGTATCTATATGATAGCAATTTCCTTTTTTCTTGAATCCATACCGGCAGGTTATTACAACCATAGAAACTCAACTCAAAACTGCCCAGCTTACTAATCATTTCAGTCACTAGTCAAAGGTTTGAACCAATTGCAATTCATCACCATCTGCTTGTTTCCAATTGATGACTGGCTATTATATAAGTGTTGACCTAAGCCCCTGTGCTAAGGCTCGGCTCCTGAACCGTACATGAGCTGCCTCATACGGCTCTTCCTAAGAACTTGAAGCCCCCTCTCTCTAAATAGAAATTTGAAAAAAAAAAAAAATGCATTTCATTTACAAGACAAAAAAGACTTTTTCAAAAAGCCTTCGCCCTCCTATTCAACGAGGCTATTATAGAAGCAGCTTTGTTCCTTGACTTCTTTGCTCAATCAAGCTTCCTTGTTCCTTAGTGTAGTCTCGGTCCGGCGAGGTCGAGCATTGCCCAACCTCTGGCGGGGTCGCCTTCACGGCCATTGGCGAGGGAGCCTTGCTAGTCGATCTCCCCGGCCGTCGCCTTTGGCTAGTCGTCGAGGTCTAGTGAACTAGCTGGAGGAAGGAGGAGGAGAAAGGAAAAAAAGAAAAAAAGAAAATAAAATAAAAAAATTCAAAAATATTATTAAAAATTATTTACGTCAGCGCCGATTTTGCCACTTTAGCCGACCGATGTCTAGTCAGCAAAATCCGGCCAAAATTAACTAAAAAGAATTGAATTGGCACCAAGTGAAAATGATAAGGATTAAATTGGCATCAAAAAAAGGTTTATGACTAAATTGGCACAAACACAAAATGCTTAGGACTTTTTAACACTTTTCCCCATTATTGGCAGTGGTTAGAGCACAAGTTTGTCTTTGGTAAGTCTTTTTGGTAATTATTTGGTATGTATAAGCCAGAGGAATTGTGGCAACTAATAGGGACTAGTTGGATGCTCAAAGAGCTCTAGACACTTAATTGATATGTGAGAGACATATATCTATTAATTGTGTGAACACGCATAGGTTTTGAACTACCCGTGTAACTTTATTGAAAGAAACTGAATGCTCATGGGAGATGCCTTTTCATTTTTTCCTATTAAGGTGATTAACCATAATCATAATTTATTTCTTATAATCTCACTTTAATAGTTCGATTAAAAACCTGATTTCACTGATTATTACGCCTCATTAACGGGACCAGTGAATATAGGCGTATACTTATGTCATTATGTTAGATTATTTTTTGCACATTTTCTTTTCCTTTTGTGGAAATAGATCTGCCTTTCTTTTACATATCTTTTGTCTTCTCAATTGACGATTAGCACCAACGGATGAAGATATTCAGCCCCTACATCTCAAAGAAGGATAATCAATTTGTACAGAAAAGAAGAGCGAAGAATATCTTTAATTCAAGTATCTATATTTACCAATATATCTAGTAAATTTTCTATGCAGCTCCCACCCCAACAAATAGGAAAAAAAAGTAATTGCTGAAAAAGCCCGAGAACATCACGTTAATGTGTGCATAACCATATATAATTATATATTTAGTCCCGGATATATTATTTAGTATGCACTAGTCTCCAACCTTGGTTACTACGTAACAGAGAATTCACAGCCCAGACTGCCGATAAAAAATTAAGTACGCGAGGCAACTTTCGATTGACGAGTTGAGTGCACATGGCCGACCAATTCATCGTAGCGGAACTTGGGGACCCATTTTCAAGTACTTTGATGACCTAAAGTACTCATCTAAATCAATCTTCAGTTTTCACAAAAAAAAAAAATAGTTTATAAGAAAATTATTGGGTCGACGGAGATGCCAAATGCATCAGTTTTTTTTTTTTTTTTTGGGGGGGATCATAAAGAAATCAAAGGCCCCATAATTTTCAGTTTTCACCAAAAGTAGTTTATAAGAAAATTATTGAGTCGTCTAGAAGCTGAATATATCAGTCTTTTAAGGGTCATAAAGAAATCAAAGGCCCTTGACAACAATAGGCAATTTTTGACCAAGTGAATTCATTCCCTAGGAAACCACTGGGGTTTAGTGGCCACCTTTCCAATATAGAATGGGGAGGTGAGGAGTTCGAATTCTCACCTTCTCAAGGGGTTGGGGTGGGGACGTATTAATTTTAGGAGTGGGTTTCGACTCTCACGCCTTGCAATAAGGCAGGACAATAGTCTGAGAGTGAGAGTTAAAATAAGAGTAGAGTGAGACCGACAAAAAAAAAAAAAAAAAATCATTCCCCTAGGATAATAAATTGTGTAGTTACTAAAATGTCGATAAGTTGATTAAATACTCATGTCGTTATTTAATGTAATTTAATATCCATAAGCTGACCAGACTTGCCTCGCTTTAGAATTTCTAGGCTTAAATGATCATAAATTATAATGTAGAGATTGGATATCCTGAATTTTCGTCTTGATTGCTGTTCATATTATCTTGTCTTTGTGTGATTTTGAAGCTACCGAAGGATGCATGTGCCGACCAAAACCGTGGATCTATTTCACGTGTAATCTTGGAGAAACAACGCCCTAAAAGTACTTATTCTTACCACCGGAACACACGGAAAGAAAAAGGACGCTGTGCAAGCGCGAAGATGTGAATTTTTTCTGGAGATCTTTAATAAATAAATAAAATATTTTGATTTTCATAAATTATGATTTTTTCAGAAGAACGAGGAATTAGTACACCTATATATACCACACTTTATATACTTAACACAAAGCCCTTCACTCCAATTTTACGAAGTTTGAGATCTCAATTTCGATTTACAATATAGCAACTTAGACTAAGTGACGAAAGTGGAGTTTCTTATAGATTTCTTGAATCAACAAATGTACATTTGCTCCTTTTCAATCGTGAGGTAATTTCTTTTATTAGATCACATTATGTGACAGCGACACAACCAAATGTGTGAGATAGTATGTTACGTGATGGCTACATTATGTAATAGTGACCCGTGTTATGACAAACCAATCGAAAGTGAGAGACTACAATACTTAAATATCGTTTACGATGACATCCATTTAATTTGGGTAATGTGATCGGTTGATTACACCACATTAATTGTGTAGCTAACATGTAAAACACTTTTTCCTGACTTGGACCTCCTCAAAAAAATCTCAATCAAGATAGGGTCCTGACCACATTACTGATAAGTACTGTCTTTCTTAAAACATCCCTCTCATGTATTTACATATTACTTGCTAAATTCTGAAGCAGAAAAGGTTGATTTAAGCAACTCAAGCAGCATTTGGGGAAAAAGTCAATTTAGTTTGTTAAACCATGGCTTTAACAATAATTGGCGGAAAAGAAAAAGAGAAACGCATACAACATTTTTCACCGGTTGAATAATTGTTGAGAGGCCAAAGTCATGTCGATCTTAGAGAGAAAAGATTCTGCCATGGACTTCTTATTATCTTAGAGGGAAAAGATTCAACCTTTTCAAATAATGAAAAACAATGTAATGCTAGCTTTGTCGATGAAGAGGGAAGAAACTTGTTTCGATCTTTTTTATGAGATAAAAAAATTAAATGATATCATTAAACTTGTAACTGAAGTTAGTAAACTCCTTCCAATCTATTTTGTGAAACTGTCGAAAGAGCATAAAAAGCTAATTATATGCGGGCGCGTACACACACTCTCTAAAATTGACCTTTGTACGTTAAATGCATCCATAATTAATTTAAATGATTCTTTTTTATTATAAAATAAAAATTTGAAGAGCTTTGTCAAGATCAAAGCAAAAGTATAATGGGAAAATCTCTAGATGATTTATGATAATAAGTATGCTTTATGCTCATTAAATGCATTCAATGGCAGAATTCATTATTTGTGGTTGTGGCTCCAGTTCTGTATCTAAAGGATTTTCCCACGTTAAAGCTCATCATATGTCTACATTTGTTGTGTTGTTGGCTATCGAATAAAGACGGCGAGAATGAAGGTTCAGTGGAAGGGATTTAGAGGGTGAATTTGAATATGTGTTATAAGGTTTAAACTCAAGCTTGCTATTTCTAGGATGAAGGTACATATTATATGTGTCAACCGTTGACAATATTAAATGCACTATCGCAAGAATGAAGGTAAACATGACTGAATGATTGTGGGGTTACATACTATTTTGAAGATGTGACGCACATCTTCTTAAGAAAGGAAAGGTTGAAATCATTTGAGCAATAGAAAAAGCAGAATCTCAATTTTTATATATGCTATTATGTTAGATCAATTTTTGCACCTTTTCTTTTTCCTGTCGTCAAAGTAGAGCCACCTTTCTTTTACATGTCTTTTGGTCTTCTCAATTGACTATTTGTACCAATGGATGAAGATATTCAGCCCCTACATCTCAAGGGGTATAATCAGTTTGCCAAGAAGAGTGAAGAATATCTTTAATTCAAGTACATGTAATTTACCAGTATACCTAGTAAATTTTCTATACACTCCCACCTACACAATAGGAATAAAAAAGGAATTGCAGAAAAAGCCTGAAAGCATAACGGTAATGTGTGCACAACTATTTATAATTATATATTTAGTCCCAAATATATAATTTGGTTTGCACCAGCCTCCAACCTTGGATACTGTGTAAGAGAGAAGTTGTGGCATAGACTACTGAAAAAAAGTTAAGTACGCATGGTTTAAAGTACAGGAAACAACTTTTGATTGATGAGTCGAGTGCATATGGCTAGCCAATCGATCGTAGCAAAACCTGGACACCCAATTTTGAGTACTTTAATGACCTAAAGTACTTACCTAAATTTATTTTCATCGAAAGTTGTTCATAAAAAATTATTGAGTCTCCAGAGAAGCCGAATACATCAGTATTTTAGGGATCATAAAGAAATCAAAGGCCCTCGACAACAATAGTCAGTTTTTGACCAAGTAAATTCATTCCCCTAGGAAAATAAAGTTGTGTCGTTACTAAAATGTCCATAAATTGATTATAAAATCATGTCGCTTTTAATTGCTCCAACAAAGGCTTAATTAAATATTATTTAATATCCATAAGCTTATATAATCATATTACGTCTTGATTAGTGTTCATATTGTCTTGTCTTTGTGTGATTTTGAAGCTAACGAAGGAGGCATGGATCTAATTCACGTGTCATCTTGGAAAATCAAGGCGCTAAAAATACTAACTCCAAAAGATGCCCCACACGTCCTCCAATGCGCGCTGGCTGTATCATTTGAATATGCTTGACCTCCAAGAACCTAAAATTTTTTCCAGTGAAATAAGTATCTACGACATCCTCTACTCCAAACACTAGTTAGCGTAATGCAAGTCTATCAAGAAAATTATTCAAAAAATCATTAATTTTTTGTACAGCGAACAACTCAATCCTTAATTTTTTTTAATTATGTTAATTTAATCTTAAACCTATTATATGGTAGCTAATGTAGTCATAAACATTTCAAATGTGTTAATTTAATCTTAGACCTTTTGATGATTTACCAACTTAGTCCTAAACATTTTAATAATTTATTAATATAGTCCTTCAGCAATTTTCAACTAAAATTACTTAGAAAGACTACATTGGCAATTCATTAAAAGGTTTATAACTAGATTGACAAAATTTAAAATTTTCTTACTTAATTGGCCATCGTAAAATAGGTTAAGGACTAAATTTGCACTACTGAAAGGTTTAGGACTGAAATAGTTGTCATTCAATAAGTTTATGATCGAATTGACATGATCGAAAGGTTAAGGACTTAATTGTCTGCCGTACAAATGGTTTATGATTTTTTGGACAATTATCTCCAAGTGTATTATGTATCACAGAGTTGTCTTAATGCCATACCTGCTACAGTCCTTACGCAGTGTAATAGATATTACATAATCCCTAAAACTTTTTAAAGAAAGTACTTCAAACAAGAGATGAAATCATGACTTTTGATAACCAATCTATTAGAATTTAGCAAGAGGCTTTAGTATCAAATCCTATAGGATTCCTTATTGATCACCATAGCAGAATAGTGTTTCATATATTGGATCTGGAGAGAGACTTGACATCGATATCTAAAGGTGCTCACATCTTTCTCATCTTCTAATGAAATGCATCTACATGCATCCAACATGATATTAACGATGATGACGATGACAAGATACAGAGGGAGACGATTCCTCAAGTGGCCATAAAAGGCTAGATAGAAACGTGCAATAAGTTGTTTGGTGATTGAATTATTATGGTATTGAGAGTTGTCTATCATATATGATTTTGTTTGTGCCATTAAGTCCTAAAACTTACTCACATTTTTCATTTTCAAATTGAAAAAATTAATAGAAGGACTTGATTGTGTCAACTTAATAAGTTTTAAGACTTGATTGTACTTTTTAAAAATTCTAGAACTTAATTTCACTTTCGTGATAAGTTTCAAGACTTACAATATACTTATTTATTTTCAGAAAATATGGAACTCAGGCAACAGCATTTTTTTTTTGGTTAAGATTATCACACTCAATAACAATAGACACTAGAAAAGTTTAGGAGCATTACCTTTGGCTTTTAAGTCCCATCCTATTACACGTGCAACCTCGATTGGGGCCTTTTTTCACCGCTTCATTTCATCATAACCAAACTTAATCTCATGCTTGGTCAGGGCATTCCTATACAATGGCCTCTAATGGAATTATGTGAATTAATGGCCTCTAATGGAATTATATGCACTCTAATTATATCATCCACTCTCAATTATTCAACCTGATTTTGTCTGATGTTAATGAACTTTCGCTAACGACTTTAGATTGCGAGTTTGGTTTGCGCCTAAGACAGGATGAAATTTTTAATTGGATTGATTCTTAATGGTGTATGATGCCGAAGGGTGATAGCACATATGTCTGAAGGAAACTTGTCAGGGCAAGACCTCTTCTTAAGCCACACATTGGATGCATTATTAGTGTTAGAGCGCATATTTTTGTGTCTGTGGTAATTATCCAGTAAGTGTGGGACGAGGGACTGCCACACCTAATGGGAACTAACTGAGTGTTCAAAGAATCCTAGACACTTTATTGACATTTGAAACATACCTATCTATTAATCTTGTGAATACACATATGTTTTGAACTACATATATAACTTTATTGGAAGAAACTGAAGGTTCCATACAAAACCCAATTTTCTTTATCAATTACAAAACAAGTTTATTAGATTATGTTTTGCACTTTTTTTTTTTTTGTGGAAATAGAGCCGCCTGTCTTTTACACAGCTTTTGCCTTCTCAATTGACGATTAGTACCAATAGATGAAGATATTCAGCCCCTACAGCTTAAAAGATATAATCAGTTCATCAAGAAGAGCCAAGAAGATCTTTAATTCGAGTACATGTATTTACCAATATACCTAGTAAATTTTCTATACTCCCACCCACACAATAGATCTAAAAAGTAAGCCGATAATTTGTGCACCCCCATAGTAATTACATATTTATTCCCAAATGTATTAAGTTGCTTTGCACTTGTCTCCAACCTTTTTTTTTTTTTTTTTTTGGTCGGAAAGATAGGTATTTCATTACTAACTGGGAGCATTACAAAAAAACTGGGCATTACATAAGAGAGAAGTTATAGCATTAACTGCCAAAAAAAATTAAGTACACATGGGCTTAAGCACGTGAGGCAACTCTCGATTGACGAGTTGAGTGCACATGGCCGACCAATCCATTGTAGCGAAACTTGGGCACCCAATTTCGAGTCTTTAATGACCTAAAGTACTTGCCTAAATTTTTTTCACCAAAAATTGTTCATAAAAAAATTATTGAGTCATCACAAAAGTAGCACACATCGGTATTTTAGGGGTCAATGGTCCCTTGACAATAATAGTCAATTTTTGACCATGTAAATTCATTCCCCATGGAGAGTAAATTGTCCGATTACTCAAATGTCCATAAATTGATTATATACTCATGCCGCTTTTAATTGTTCCAAGAAAGGCACAGTTAAAAATAATTTAATATCCATAAGCTGACTCGACTTGCCTGGCTTTGGAGCTTCAAGGCTTAAATAATCATACAATTATAAAGTAGCGATTAGATCTTCTGAATTTGCGTCTTGATTAGTGTTCACATCGTCTTGTCTTTGTGTGGTTTTGGAGCTACCGAGGCAGGCACATGCTGACCAAACCCATGGATCTATTTCACGTGTAATCTTGAAAGATCAATGCCCTAAAAATGCTAACTCTTCCCACGGGAAGTGACATTATTTTAATATTTCCAAAAGATGCCCCTCCCAAGAAGGGCGTAATTAAATATAGTTTGATATCCATATGCTTATATAATCATATTGCAACTTGATTAGTGTTCATATCGTCTCGTCTTTGTGAATCTTGGAAAATCAAGGCCCTAAAAATACTAATTCTTACCACCGGAAGTCACGGAAAGAAAAAGGGACGCAATGCATTGAACTTTGATCATTTAATAAATGAAGCGTGACTAAGATCATTTAATAAATGAAGTGTGACTAAATTATACACACATAAACTCACCGACATTAGCAGTGACATTATTTTTATGTTCCCAAAAGATGACCCTTCCGTCCCCCTATGCGCACAGGTTGTAAAGTGAGTCATCTAAATGAATGTGCTCAATTTCCATCCATTTGAATATGCCAACACCTAAAATTTAGTTAGTATTCACGTGTCACGGTGTTTACTTAACCCAATAACTACTGCATTTGTCACAAAGTTGTAATAGATATTACGTGACCCCTAAAACTTTTGGGAGAAGGTTATTCAAACAAGGGATAAAATGAAGACTTTTGATAAGAATTCTATTGCAATTTAAAGAAGGCTTTAGTATAGTTTGGTCCTTGGCATCCCATGGGATCCCTTTTTCATCACTATAGCAGAACAATGTGTTTCATCTATAAGATCCCTGAGATAGACTTAATATTTATTTCTAAGGGTGCTCAACTCTTCTTCATCTTTTAATGCAATATGTTTATATGCATCGAAGATCACATTATTATAACAAGATTAAGAAGAAGAAGAACCATTACATAATTTTCTTACCATCAATCACTGATTTTGATTGGAGGACAAGCATGTTATGAATTATTAATCTCAAGAACACAGATATTTCGATAGAGAAATCTCTTCCATTAAGCAGCACACACATTAATCATGTGATACTTTTTCATTTCATTCCTTTCTTTAAAATCCCGTGCTTTTACATGCGCAACCTCAATTGGGGGCTTTTTCTTCATCAGAACCAAACTTTATCTCATGCTTGGTCAGGGCAATTCTATACATTGGCCTTTAATGGAATCATGCGAACTCTAGTTAAATAATCCGTTCTTGATTATTCGGGCGGACCTTATTTTGTCTCGTGTTAATGGACTGTTGATAATGAAATTTGATTACAAGTTTGATTTTGAAAGGATTGATTGCGCTTCACTTCATGAGTACTGAATTTTACTCGTGCCTGGTCAGGGAAATTCTATAGATTGGCCTTATTGAATTATGCGAACTCTAGTTAAATAATCTGCTCTGATTATTCAGGTGTACCTTATTTTGTCTTTTTTTGATGGACTTTTCATAATGAAATTTGATTACAAGTTTAGTTTGTGCGCGAGAGAGGATGAAATTTTTGAATGGATTGATTGCGTTGCGGTTCACTTCATTAGTGATTGCGGTTCACTTCATCAGAACCGAATTTTATCTCATGCCTGGTCAAGGCAATTCCATACATTGGCCGCTAATGGAATCATGCGAAACTCTAGTTAAATAATCCGTTCTCGATTATTTAGGTGTTCCTTATTTGGTCTGGTGTTAATGGACTTTTGATAATGAAATTTAATAACAAGTTTGGCTTCGCATGAGAGAGAATGAAATTTTCGAATGGGTTGATTGCGCTTCACATCATTTGAACTGAAATTTCTCATGCCTGGTCAGGGCAATTATATACACTGGCCTTTAATGGACTCATGCGAACTCTAGTTAAATAATCCGTTCTCGAATATTCAGGTGCACCTTATTTGGTCTGGGGTTAATTGACTTTTGATAATTAAATTTGATTACAAGTTCAGTTTGCACGTGAAATGGAATGAAATTCTTGAATGAATTGATTGCTAGGTTCATATTTTGGATTTCAACAAGAACCATGTAGGGTTTGGCGTCCAAATATCACATCTCAATATGGGCAAACTTTGATATGTTCGCATTCTTTTGGCAACATTTACTTTTAGTAAAACATGGAGGGACTATTGAATGGTGAACATATTCATGTGCTATATAACTTCAGCAGAACATAGATACTCGCATCGACCATTGGGCTGCTCATAATCGAAAAGAAAATATACAACATATGTGCACTTTATTGGGTCAGATTGATATTATTTATGCCCTACTATGCCTAAGGGTGGATAGTACATATGTCTGGAGGAAACCTGTCAAGGCAAGACCAGTTCTTAAGCCATACATTGACTGCATTATTGGCAGCCAGAACATAGTTTTGTGTGTCCCTAGTAATTATCTGATATGTATTGGATGTAGGATTTGCCGCACTTGATAGTGACTTGTGGGATGCTCAAAAAGCTCTAGACAGTCCATTGATATCTGAGAGACATTAATTTATTAATCTTGTAAATATGCATAAGTCTTGAACTACATATATAACTCCAATAGGAGAAACCGGAGGTCCGATAAGCCAATTTCATTGATTAATTAAACCTCATCAGCGGGACCAGTGAATAGTGGTGCGCACACGCTATTAGATTCGATTGCTTTTGCACCTTTTCATTTTCTTTTGTGGAAATAGATCAGCCTTTCTTCTACATATCTTTTGTCTTCTCAATTGAGGATTTGTACCAATGGATGAAGGTATTCAGCCCCAACATGTTCAAGGATATACTCAATTGTACAGAAAATAGACAAAACTCAAAATTGGAGAAGAAGAGTGAAGAATATATTTAATTCAAATGCACGTAATTACCTATATACCTAGTAACTTTTCTACACAGCTCCAATCCGCACTATAGGAATTTAAAAGAAATTGCTGAAAAGCCTGAGATCATCGCATTAATGTGTCCATAATAGTATATAACCGTATACTTAGTCTCAATATATAATTTGGATTGCACAAGCCTCCAACCTCGAATACTACATAAAAGAGAAGTAATAGCATAGACTGCGGAGAAAATGTTAAATAGACATAGAATTAAGTACATGAGGCAACTCTCAATAGACGAATTGAATGAACATGGCCGACCAATTGGCCGCAACGAAACTTGGGCACCCAATTTCGAGTACTTTAATGACTGAAAGTACCTAACAAAATTTATTTTCACCAAAAGTTGTTTATAAGAAAATTATTGAGTCGTCGTAGGAAGCCGAGAACATCAGAATTTTAGGGGTCATAAAGAAATCAAAGGCCCCTTGACAACAATAGTCAATTTTTCACTAAGTAATTTCATTCCCCCGGGAGATTAAAATTGTGTCGTTATTAAAATGTCCATAAATTGATTATAAAATCATGTCGCTTTTAATTGCTCCAAGAAAGGCGTAGTTAAATATAGTTTGATATCCATAAGCTTATATAATCATATTGCAACTTGATTGGTGTTCATATTGTCTTGTCTTTGTGAATCTTGAAAAATCAAGGCCCTAAAAATACTGACTCTCACCACCGGAAGTCACGGAAGGAAAAGGGACGCAATGCACGTGCTTAGATCTCTTTGATAAATGAAGCGTGACTCAATTATACACACGTAAACTCACCGGCATTTGCAGTGTGATATTATCATCGGGGTGTTTTCTTAATGCGGTAGCTACTACAGTCCTTATAAAGTTGCAACAGATTCTACGTGTTCCCTAAAACTTTTGGGAAAAAAAAAAAGTACTTTAAGCTAGGGATGAAATCGTAACTTTTGATAAGCAATCTATTAGGATTTAGAAAAAGACTTTAGTATCGTTTTGGTCCTTGGCATCCTAGAGGATTCCTTCTTGATTACCATAGCAGAACAGTGTTTCATACGTCAGATCTGGAGATAGAGTTGGCATTGATATCTAAAAGTGCTCACATCTTTCTCATCTTTTAATGAAATGCATTTATAAGCATCCAGCATCACATTGATGATGACGATGACCAGGTACAGAGGGAGAGCAATTCCTCAAGTGGCCATAGAAGGCTAGATAGAAACGTGCAATAAGTTGTTTGGTGATTGACTCATTATGATACCGAGAGTTGTCTGTGATATATTATGTTGTTTATGTAACCAAGTTCTAAAACTTATTAATATTTTCCATTTGTCAAGTTAGAAAAAATTAATTGAAGGACTTGATTGTCTTAACTTAACAAGTTTTAGGATTTTATTATACTCTTTGAAAATTTTAAAACTCAATTCAACTTTTATAACAAGTTTTAAGACTTGTAGTGTACTAATCCATTCTAAAAAAGTATGGAACTCAGGCAACGATCCTTTTTTTTGGGGGGTTAAGATTGCAGGGATATCACACTCAATAACAATAAACACTGGAAAAGATTAGGAGCATTGCCCTTTGACTTTTGAGTCCCATCCTACTTCATGCGCAACCTCGATTGGGGCCCTTTTTCACCGCTTCACTTCATCATAACCAAGCTTAATCTCATGCTTGGTCAGGCCATTTCTATGAAATGGCTTCTAATAAAATTATATCAACTCTAATCAAATCATCAGTTCTCGATTATATTACCTGATTTTGTCTTTTGTCAATGAACTTTTGCTAACGACATTAGATTGCAAGTTTGGCTTGCGTGTTCGACAGGATGAAATTTTTAATTGGATTGATTCTCAATGGTATATGATGCGGAAGGGTGATAGTACGTACGTCTGGAGGAAACTTGTCAGGGCAACACCTGTTCTTATGCCACACATTAGAAGCATTAGTGGCAGTGGTTAGGGCACATATTTACCTATTTTTGTATCTCTGGTAATTATCCGGTAAGTGTGGTACAGAGGGATTACTGCACCTAATGGGAACTAGTTGGATGTTCAAAGAATCCTTAGCACTCTGTTGCTATGTGAAAGACACCTATCTAGTCAATCTTGTGACTACACATGTGTTTTGAACTGCATATATAATTCTATTGGAAGAAACCGAAGGTTCTATACAAGACCCAATTTATTGATCAATTGCAGAACAAGTTTATTAGATTAATTTTTTCACTTTGTTTTTTCATTTTGTGGAAATAGAACATCCTTTCTTTTACATGGCTTTTGTCTTCTCAATTGAAGTACCAATGGATGAAGATATTCAGCCCCTTGATCTCAAAGGGTATAATTAGTTTACCAAGAAGAGTGAAGAATTTCTTTAATTCATGTACATTTATTTATTAATATACCTAGTAAATTTTCTATACACTCCCACCCGCACAATTGGATCCAAAAAGTAAGCTGGTAATGGGTACACAGCCATACTAATTACATATATATTCCCAAATGTATAATTTGCTTTGCACTAATCTCCAATCTTGGATACTACATAAGAGACAAGTTAAAGCATAGATGGCCGAGAAAAAGTTAAACTACACATGGGATTAAGTACACGAGGCAACTCTCGATTGATGAGTTGAGTGCACATGGCCGACCAATCCATTGTGGTGAAACTTGGGCACCCAATTTCAAGTACTTTAATGACCTAAAGTACTTGCCTAAATTTATTTTCACTGAAGTTGTTCATAAGAAAATTATCGAGTCATCGCTAAAGCAACACACATCGGTTTTTTAGGGGTCAAGGGTCCCTTGACAACAATAGTCAATTTTTAACCATCTAAATTCATTCCCCTAGGATAATAAATTGCGTCGATTACTCCAATGTCCATAAATTCATTATATACTCATGCCGCTTTTAAGTGTTCCAAGAAAGGCGCAATTAAATATAATTTAATATCCATAAGTTGACTCGTCTTACCTGGCTTTTGGAGCTTCTAGGCTTAAATAATCATAAAAATATAACGTAGAGATTTAGATCTTCTGAATTTGCGCCTTGATTAGTGTTCACATTGTCTTGTCTTTGCGTGGTTTCGGAGCTACCGAGGCAGGCACGTGCTGACCAAACCCATGGATCTATTTCACGTGAAATGTTGGAAGATCAAGGCCCTAAAAATGATAACTCTTACCATTGGAAGTGACATTATTTTTATGTTCCCAAAAGATGCCTCTCCCGTCCTCCGATGCGCACATGCTGTCCCATGTGTAGTGACAATATAATTTCATATCCATAAGTTGACTCGACTTGCCTGGCTTTTGGAGCTTCTAGGCTTAAATAATCCTATAATTATAGCGTAGAGATAAGATCTTCTGAAATTGCGACTTGATTAGTATTCGTATTGTCTTCTCTTCGCGTGGTTTTGGAGCTACCGAGGCAGGCACGTGCTGACCAAGCCCAAGGATCCATTTCACGTGAAATCTTCGAAGATCAATGCCCTAGAAATGCTCACTCTTACCACCGGCAGTGACATTAATTTTATCTTCCCAAAAGATGCCTCTCCCGTCCTCCAATGCGCACATGCTGTCCAATGGGTAGGGACATAATTTTTTATGTTACCCAAAGATGCCCTTCCCGTCCTCCAATGCGCGCATGCTGTCCATTGGGTAGGGACATAATTTTTTGTGTTACCCAAAGATGCCCTTCCCGTCTAATTGAATATGCTTAACATCCATTGGAATATGCTCGTCCTTTTTATTTTAATTTTTGTTGAAAATGAAATTATTTCATTGCTAGCCAGAATTGGAAGACCTCAAGAGAGGAGCGTCGACACATAACAAAGCCCAAAGGACTTGACGAGGGACCAAAAGCCAATTTTGTGGAAGGCGATTTAACCTCTGCGACTTCGCAGCCCAATTAGCAACTGCGTTACAGATCCCGGGGCAACGGGCTAAGAGAGCCAGTCGATGGGCTGATAAGAGGTTTAGGCAGTCCACGATTAGAAGTCCCTTTTCCTAGGTAAAGTGATCTGGGCTAACAACAACCGCAAAGAATTATTGCCTAATTTTGGAAAATTATTCAAAAAATCTTAAACTTATTGTACAGTAGCTAATTTGAAACCTTTCAATTTTACCAATTTACTTATAAACATTTTGGTGATTTGTTAATTTAGTTATAAACTTTTTAATGAATTATTGATGTAATTCTTTCAGCTAATTTTGATAGGATATTGCTGAAGTGTTAGTCTAATTAGCACCAGCCATCTCATGTGATGTGATTACCATTGATGTGGATAATTTTTAAATTTTTTAAAAATATTTACAAATTTTTTATAATTTTTGTATTGATTTTATTGTTTTCTTTTCTTTTCTTCTTCTTTTCTTCTTCGTTGAGTCGATAGGCCCATCATTACTTGTTGGTGGTCATCAAGCAAAACAATGTAATTATTCAATTACTTATTGGCCCTAGTAGATTGATCTCCTATAACTTATTCTCAAATATTTGATTGTTGTCCAAAATGATTGGTTTGACAGCATGAATTGAAGCATTTTTAGTGATTCCATTAGAATTTCCTATTGTAAATAGATTTATTCATATTACACCCTTAGTTTCGATCTTTCTATAGTTGTAATGCTGAAAATGTAAAAGTAAGACAGAGTGTCACCTCTTCTATTATGATATGGAAGATTGATTTTCATTTGTTAAGTACGAAAATAAATAAAAGGGAGAGTTGAGGGGCTCTCGGCCCACATTTCACGGGCCTGAAAGGGGAACAGGAATCCAACTTGAATATCTTTTATTTAAGTTCATGTATATACATATATACCTCATAAAATCAAAATTTAAAAGAAATTGCCGAAAAAGGCTAAAAGCATCACCTAACTGGGCGTGCACAAACATATACAATTATATATTTTCAATCCCAAGTTTGTACAATTTGTTCTATGAATAACAGAGTTTTCAAGCCACAGTAATAACTCATACAAAATTAATCTCACGAAACAATCTCCTGATCTTGCGAAAACATACACACGACTTATGCACTCTTTAATTTCACAGGATGTAATTTGATGAAGAAGCTCTGCCTTGGGTTACGTGCAAAATTTGGTTACTATTCTGAAAAAGAAGCAGCGTCTTAATTTGGTCTATCATCAAAAGCAAAACAAGTTTTACTTGATGATAAAATATACTTACACATGTAATCTGAAATTTAAATAACTTGATACAATCAAATGGTCATCACGCATATATATAGCTATTGTAGTGCCGTGATGGAAACTGTTGTTCTATTGACTATGGATATAATAAAAATTCAAGTAAAAAAAGCATCCACTCCAAATGTAGCATACCATTCAAATTGTATACTTGAAACAGATAATAATTTAAAAAAAAAAAAACTCACCCTATGTAAAACGTCTCCCTGATTTACACATCATCCACTGTGTTTCTTTATGCAAAATATTTACAGCTCATCTCTACTTTTTCGTTCTTATTATAGACCTAGGCGAAAGATTGACGATTTATGCCGAGTGTAAAACATAATTTAATCTATGTTTTTCTTTTAGATACTGATACATGAATTTGTAAAATGAGAAAAAGAACATTGAAATGTCAAGAGACCATGTTTTATGGAAATAATTCATAATCGATTTCGGAAAAATCCCAATTAGGTTTGGATTTTCTTGTCCAGTGGAAGGGCATAACCAAGCCGTACTGACTAACTCTCTAGCCTATCCTTGTCTAGTGCATGTACTCATTTGTCATGGGAATGACAGGTTCAAAGTTAATGTCGACTTATGAACCAATGGTCTTCAATCAGCGTGAGTTCTCCATCACTCGATGTTGAGATTTTCATTTTAATTCAATTAACCAGATCAAAATTTTATATGAGGAGTTGCCACTAGTCTTATGAGATCAATTAGAAATTAAATGAAATATAAGAATATACCTCACTTCCTATACAACTAGAAATAATAATAATTAAAGGATGAGCAAAAGACAAAGTGCAATAAAATAATATGATATGAGTGGGGCATATAATATAACATGACCCCATTATTAAGCCCAAGACAGTAATTCCATGAGCTAAATCCAAATCGGATCCAAAATTTCTAAGAAACTAATTTTTCTAATCCTAAACTAAAACTTATAAAAGACCACAGAATTTTCTAAACCATATTTGTGCTAATCAAATGAATTAAACTAAATCTAATACTAAAATCCAACGACTTGATCAAGACCTAGTTTTCTAACTTATTTCCAATATTTTTTTTTTTTTTTTATTATTTCATATATATTACATTTTATTTTTTCGGTCCCTCGTCTCCAGAGCACGAGTTCTGCTTCTCTCATTTCCTTTAACCTTCTCATTCATTTCCTCTATGAATATCGGTCAACTCACTCATTCCTCCACTCACTTACAGGCACATATGCACAAACACTCACCCAAGACCTCACTGCTCGTTCCTCTTCTCATACCTTTCAACGTTTGTCCATGGCAAAGAACGAATCCATCTAACGTAAGACCTTTCAACCTACCGACAGATTCACGAGTAAAACAATATCCAAATCCAGTGAACATGACTCGTCAGATGCCAACAAGTTCATGACCACTAGAATCTACCATGCTACTTATGGCATGAGTTGACATGCTTTGGTCATCCTGAGAATTGATTAACAAGAACATATCAGGATCAGAGACAGCATGTGAGGATGGATTTAAACAACAATCAAGTAGTCATGGCATGTCGACGTCTCAGCCATAAGCTTAAATCACTGGAAGCAGAGACGCTGCAAATGAATCGAACATGTGTATTATACAACCATCATTCCAGACTAAGACATGAAAATGCTTCTCGAATTTGCACGCACACTTCACTTCGGCATTTTAACGAACATATGGTGATCGGTTCAAACAAGAGATCAAAGTGCAACATGAAAGCAATTATTGCAATCCAAGTTGATCACAACAGCATCAAATTTAGTACAGATCATTAAAAATCCTAAATTGAAGGATATATCGCAGAAATCTCAACCGGAATTTTTAGCCTGTACTTTGTACAAAAGAATGATAAAAAACAGAGCATTGAGAATTTACCAACTCCTCTCTCTCATTAACCTCTCCACGAGCTTGTTGCCGATTGTACTTCTCATTTCAGCCACGATCAATTTCAGTCTAGAGTGTCGATCACGATTTTAATTTGATTTCTCAAAGCATTCTTTTTTGTTTCGTAATATTAGTTTCAACTTCAGCTCTAAAACTAAAGTCGATGGCTCGCATGACAATTGTGAAGTTACAAGCTTTTTTTTTTCACGAGTTACACACGTCTAAATGAGAGATGAAAGGTTGAAAATATTTAAGCGATAGAAAACAAAACGCTAAAATAGTAAGGATAGGAATTTTCATTCGTACCAAATTGCCGATAACGGCGACAAAACGAATTTATAGTGCAATCAATCTTGAGATATCCCAATGCGTTTCCCAGCTGCAGCAAAAATTTAAGAAATAAAATAAACTGTCCATAATCTAGATCGATTCTCAAAAGCTTCTTTTGAACCGCTCCTGTACATCTTCCATACGTTCATTCGCACCAAAATGCCGATAACGGCAACCCCTATCACTTCATCATTTCTCCATCTATTCTCGCATCTTCACATGACATGTTTCTCGATCCTTTTGTATATTTCCATTTCAGGCAAGGACAATAATGCGATTCAAGAATGAAATTCCATGACCAAATAGACATAACATAGTGACGGAGACAAGGAAAATATGAGAGGGAGGGGTGAATCCGTGACGCATGACAGAGAGGTAAATGGATAAAAACTCTCTCCTCATCTCATCTAATCCTTCCGTCCACTCATTGTCTTTAATCATAAATGTTCATTATTAAACCGCTTGATCTTCCCCCCATAAAATAATTAAAAAAGATATATCATATTCCATGGAAAGAAGCGATAAAATGATGGACAGAATGTCAACAGAACAGGGATCGGCATCGTTTATTCTTTGACAGAAATAAACATCCAATAAGAGACAAATAAGGACTGGAAATGATTTGCGCCTAGAACTCGTCAATCTATCAACGTTTCATCCATCTCGTGCGCCATATACCCTGTCATGCCAACAATGAAGTCCGCATTTGGACGTTACAATGAAAAATATATTTATTTCAGAAAGTGGGAATTCAGGGTCAAGCGTAGTCAACAATTGTCACCAATTCAATTGCCTAGAGTAAGTATTATCCTCTATGTCAAGTTGTTGCAACTCCAAGAAACAATCGTAGAACATACTAAAAACAAAGGAACGAAAATAACTAGTAACAAAATTGACTATCTGTTTATCATGAACATTCTAATGAAATAGGAAACATATCTTTCAAACATCATTCTAAATAGTAGTGACCAGTGGACGCTTGGAGGAAGGAAAGGCATCATGATTGAGTGGCTCGCAATTGATGCTGTGCACAGTATGTTTGCACAAACGCACACACTTGAAGGATTAGTTAGGTCTAAGCTATAGCTCTTATAAACAAAGCCTGGAAATTGGTGAGCGTCCAAGGAGAGGGAGAGAATATCGGTATTTTGTTGGCAAGTGTCGTGGATGCAATCTTTTGAGGCCAGTTTTGTTGAGAGATTATAGGGAAAAAGTTTGGAAAAAAAAGAAGAAGTTTGTAAATGTATAGAGAAAAATAATTGGAAATTTTGAATCATTTTTAGAGTCAAATCTATATGATTTGGGATGAGAATAATTTAAATATAAAATTTAAGATTTGTGAGAGATTTAGGAAATAATTTTATATTTATGTATATTAACCTTGTTATTAGCTAGTGATTTAGCCATTAGACAATGATTAGATCATGCATGAGCTACGTGTGTGAGAATGACAAAATATTTATATTATTTTGCTAATCGGTTTTTTTTTTTCCGGAAACCAACTGCTTTCATTACTTGTTAGCCTCAAAGCAAACAAGGTTTGATAAAACTTACGGGAGATTAGGGACCCAATTGCAAGGAGGGATTTTGCAACAATGAGCCTTGTAATCCAGTCCGTCACTTGATTTTCTATCTGAATGTGCTTATAATGTGCCTTTAGGGCCTTGCACTCGGTGATAAGTGGCTGCACTTCTCAGAATGGCAAATTGCAATCTATGGTTGCGCTTATCACTCACCTCCTTCGCAAATTTATCAATTAACCTTTCAGTCTCGCCACGACTCACTCCAACATGCTTCCCATTGAATCTCCGACCACAAAGGACCTGCCCATGTTAATTTTCAGCGCTCTCTAAGATAGTCGGTTCCAGGCCGCATGTGAGGTTTCTAGCCGTCGTTCTTTGCTTTTCCTTCCTTAATTCCACTTCACGAAACTTTTATGTGCAGCCATGGCAGGTCCCATCACCCATCTTAGGTCTAGGTGCGGCGATAGGAAACCACTAAACATTTTTCGCCCTAACTACGTGCCCATATTGGGACGGCCTTTGGTATAAGCAATTTATAAAGGAAGGTCCCACACACGGCTCTAAAACAATAATTGTTTTATTATTTTATATATTTGTGTCGACTTGGAGGAGAAGTAATATGCAACAATTATAATAAAATAAATATTTCATCAATCAAATTTTTTGAAGCTTGCAAATGAGCAAAAACTATAAACAAATTAAATATTTCAGCTGTGAATTCATTAATAATCACTATTTTGAAAAGTAAAACTTCTTCTGTAATCCAGGTCCGCAGTAGATTGTGGTAGACAAAGAAAGAGACAGTTTCGAAGAGAAGACGAGTGACTGACGTGGTAAAAAAAAGGGGTTCCGAGAGCATCAAAGCCGAAATTGAAGTGGAAAGTACCTCGGCACAAAATGATAATGAATAAAAGAGGATAAATTCGGCCCCATCGCCCAAGCATTTCGGTTCGATACGACCCATTAAACCATGCCCATCTCACACCCGGCCCAGATCCACAAGCTTCAGCCTCACACGTATGCTCAAATTGATTACTTAGGTAATGCTCGTCAGGTGTTTGATGATACGCCATTCTGAGATACAGGCTCTTGGAATGCAATGGTTTCTGGGTGTTGTTAGAATTGGGATGTCACTGAAGCACTAGATATTTTGTGTGCTATGGAGTCGTAGGAAATAGAGATGGATTCTTCCATAATTCTATATAGTCTGTGCACCATTTTTTGCTCAGTTTGATTATGATGCTCTGAGAGGAACAATGAAGCAAGCAACCGAAGCAGCATGTCACCTGATGGAAGAGTGCGAAGGATTTCTCCAAATAAAGGGAGTAAGAAGATGAGATTTCTGATTCAATTTTTATACAAATTCATCGAAAATAATTGGGAGAATCAACACAATAAAGATATCAGCCGTGCGATCGACTTTTTCCAGAATTATGAAATTTTTCACCAACAGCAACAGGTGAAAATCAAATGGGAAACAAGACTTTTAATTGAAATCAAACAATTTATTTAGAAAAAAAACCTAAACGCCAACACTGAAACTTACGGATGCCAAGGAAGTTACTTACTTTATTTATTTAAAGTTACCATTCTATTTAAAGATTTTACTGAGTACATGAAACAAAAATTACCAGCAGCTTCGCCACCTTTTCTTTCTCTCTCTCTCTCTCTCTCTCTCTCTCTCTCTCTCTTGTTTTGTCACTTGCCATGGCACCCATTTTTCCTCCTCTCGCAGCATCAATAGATTTTCCCAAGAAAATCCTTGAGGTCTAACATATGGGACGCCCTTGAGGAGAGTCATAGCATTAAAATGTCGTCTTGCATGTTGGTGAACTAGAAAAGTATCTTTAAAGACTCGGGGCATGTTTTGACAAAATTCTAACTTATTTCAGCAGACCCCAGCATATTCAAGCGAGTTTCAACAATTCTGAACAAATTACGGCAACTCCAAGTAAACTTTTAGTGAATTCTAGCAAAGCTACAGCAATAATCTTCTGGCAACACCTTGACAAAAATTCGGCAAATTCCAACACATTCCAGCAAAAAATCAGTGGTCCAGTTCGTGGAATTTCATGATTCAACTTGCAATGCGAAAGACCACTGATCGCACCACCACTTTAGGACCAAATATCGACAGAACCTTTCTATAAATGGAATCCTAGAATAAGCTTCGGCCAACACGAAAAGCTACGGCCTCAGCGAGCACATATAACCTCCCGAGTAAATACCGTTCCGGCCATCTCGAATGTGTACACAGAGGAAGGTCCGAAGAAGGCAACTGGTATTATCGAAAGCAATCGCGACTATGCCTCCTTGGATTCTACCGTTGCAGTCCCGCTTCTGGCTTTTGGTGACGAGAAGTGTCTTGGCACGACGACCAAACAAAGGTCGGACGGAGCAGTCAAATGAAAGGCGAAAAGAATAAAAACTGAACGGAGATCAAGAGAGGCGAGTCTATAACAAACCGACAATAATAACAAAGTTTAATTGGAGAAGAGACGACCTGATGATTTGGTGGCGACTCAGTGACTTCCAGACAGCGAGCACTGCCTCAATATAGCATTGATTCTAATGGCCAGCAACGGGACAGAATAACGGATAGAGTCTTTCGGTCATTTCATCGAACACTTCCTAAGCAGTATCCATACATTCATTAGACGCGAGGACGACTCCTGGGCTTGATTTAGAGCAAGAAGTTGAAGAGTTCAATCGGTGGAGAGAAGATTCGAAAGTGACGGTTGGGAGTCAACTGAGCCGGGGCGTCCTTTTCCATGCGATTCGAACTTACAGCAACCTTCCACCGATCGCTGAAGCGAAAGAACGAGCCGAAGGAGCGCCTCGCGGTCAGGACAGCACACGATCGGAACTGCAACCAGACGATCACTGGAACCCGCAATCGAAGTCATGAACACTGGAATCGACGTTGATTCACCTCTGGTGAAGCTCGAATCGACGAAATTGAAGTTCCGACTCCAGGATCGAGCTTTGTTTCTCCTCTGCGCGTAGTGTGTGCCTTCCTTCGTGCGCCTGCCGTGGTCGGAGGTGGAAGGCCGGCCGGCGGTGGCTTCCGGTGGAGCTGGCGGCTGACGGTGAAGCTAGGGAGGACGGGAGGGAGAGGTTACGGACGCGAAGCAGAATCAGTCAAGATTCCAGAACTTCCTCGTCAAATGACGAAGACCAAAAATTCCCTTTTATATTTCTCCCGTCAAATGACGAAAGTGCCCCAATTTAAATTGTTTTATTAAACTAAAACAATTTAAATTGTTTTATTAAACTAAAACAAGTAACAAATCAGGATTGGGAATGACTTCTGAAACCATTCATTTAATTGATTTTTCAAAAGTAAAGGAAAGAATCAAACAAAGGCCTACAAAAGCCTTTTACAGAAATCATTTTCAAAAAATCTTTGTAAAATTTGTTGGTCGAAGTGCTCTTAGATGTTTTAAGTGTAACAGCTCAGAACACTTTGAGAAAGAATGTCGTATGGTTTGGAGGCCTGTTAAGAAGGATTTGGCAAAGACCGTATATTGCACTAACTCTACTAGAACCAAGAAAGTCTAGGTACCAAAAAAAGTTTGAGTCTTCTTTTTAATTGCAGGTCACTATAAAAAAAATGTCAAATGGTATTTGGATAGTGTCTGTTCAAGGCATATGACTAGAGATTCAAATTGTTTTATTAAATTAAAACAAGTAACCGGTGGAAAAGTCTCATTTGGCGAAAATAGTAAGGGAAAAATAGTTGGATGTGGAACTGTAAAGAATGGAAGTCTCACAATCAACAACGTCTCCTTAGTAGAAGGACTCAACTACAACCTGCTCAAAGATCGCTTAATTGTGTGACACTGGATTCAAGATTAATTTTCAGGAGAGAATATGTTCGGGAATTAGTAAAGATCTTTCACAATCCTTTACTAGGTGAAGACATGGAAATATTTATCTTTTGGATATCAATCCAGAAAGATTTCAATGTCTAATTTCAATACAAGATGAAGCAAATCTCTAGTATCGAAAGCTTGGCCATATCAACATGAAGCAAATTGCCAAGATCTCTTCAAAGAAGCTTGTTCGTGGACTACCCAACTTGAAGTACCAAAAATCTAAATTATGCACACCACGTGTATTGGGAAAACAGGTTGGAAATTCTTTCAAACCAATAAATCATGTTTTCACTAATCGTGTGTTGCAGCTCTTGCATATAGATCTCTTTGGACCAACTAGAACTCAAAGCATTGGTGGAAAGAGATATTGCCTAGTAATAGTGGATAACTATTCACGATTTACTTGGGTCTACTTTTTAGCAAGTAAGTCTGAGACTTTCTCTTGTTTCACAAAGTTTGCCAAGAAAGTGCAGAATGGGAAATGGTATATTATTTCAAGCATACGGACCGACCATGAAGATGAGTTTGAAAATCAAGACTTTGCTAAATTTTATGATGAATCAGGTTTTTAGCATATGTTCTTCTCTCCATACACTCCCAAACAGAATGGAGTTGTGGAAATAAAGAATAGATATTTGCAAGAAATGGTTAGAACTCTTTTAATTGAAAGCAATATTTCTTCTCGTTTTTGGGCTGAAGCAGTTTCTACAGCATATTATATTATTAACAGAGTTTTCTTAAGGTCTATTCTAGAGAAAACTCCTTATGAGTTGTTCAAAGGAAAAAAGTCAATTGTTTCTTACTTTCATGTATTTGGTTGCGGATGTATTATCTTGAAAAATGCAAATGATCAAATTGGTAAGTTTGAAGAAAAATCAGACGAAGGAATCTTCTTTGGATATTCAATATCCAACAAAGCTTACGGAGTATACAACAATAAGACTCAGTCTGTAGAAGAATCGATGAATGTCAAATTTCAAGACTCTATGCAAAATCAATCAATCCAGACTCAACTTGAAGAATCTGAACCTATTCCAGACTTTACGAAGTCTACCTCCTCTGAAGCAGCTCAGACTATAAAAGGATAACAACGAACGAATATTGAAGAATCAACTAAAGAAGAAGATCAGTAATCTGTCAGATCAACCAGCAACTGGAAGCACAAGTCCAGTCATCCCAAAGAACTCATCATTGGTAACATTGATGAAGGAATTCGTACAAGATCCAAAAGGCGTGAAGAGTCTAGCGCTATGGCTCTTATTTCTAAAATAGAACCCAAAAGCATAGAAGAAGTTTTGACTAATGAAAGCTGGATTGAAGCTATGCAAGAAGAGCTCAGGCAATTCAATGTTAACGATGTTTGGGAACTAACTCCCAAACCAAAAGGTAAATATGTTATTAGAGCTAAATGGGATTTCAGGAACAAAATGGACGAAAAAGGAAAAGTTGTAAGGAACAAAGCAAGACTTGTGGCCAAAGGATATACACAAGAAGAATGGATAGACTATGATGAGATTTACGCACCAGTAAGGTTAGAAGCAATTAGATTATTGTTTGCTTTTGCTTGTTATAAGAATTTCAGGTTATTCCAAATGAACATCAAAAGTGCATTCCTGAATAGATTTATCCAAGAGGAAGTTTATGTGGAACAATCTCCCGGTTTTGAAGATCCAAAGAATCCAGGACTCACGTATACGACTGAAAAAGGCTCTATATTGCTTGAAGCAAGTACCTCGAGCTTGGTACGACAAGTTAAGTACGTTTTTAACTCAAAATGGTTTTACCAAAGGAAAAGTGGATATTACTCTGTTTATTAAAAGGGAAGGTAAAAACTTTTTATTTGTTCAAATTTATGTTGATGATATAATATTTGGATCATCTAACGAAAATTTATGCAAGAAATTCTCTAGGTCTATGCAGGATGAATTTGAGATGAGCATGATGGGTGAATTATCTTTCTTTCTTGGACTACAAGTAAAGCAATTGAAGGAAAGGGGTTTTTGTTCACCAAGAAAAATATGCAAAAGAACTTGTTAAAAAGTTCGGTCTAGATAATTGCAAAAAGACTGAAATACCAATATCTAGTTCTTCGAAGCTGGATAAAGATGAAGGAGGAAAAAAAATTGACTAGAAGCTTTACAGAGTATTATTGGTTTACTTCTTTATCTTACTGCTTCTAGACCTGACATTTTGTTTAGTGTTTGCATTTGTGCCAAATTTCAATCAGATCCAAAAGAATCTCATTTAAGTGGTGCGAAACGCATCATCAAATACGTTGCAACAACCTTGAAGATAGGTCTATGGTATCCCAAAGAAGGAGATCTTACTCTCCTTAGATATTCAGACGCAGATCTAGCAGGTTGCCGAGTTGAAAGAAAAAGCACTTCTGGTACTTGTCAATTACTTGGTAACAGGACAATATCTTGATTTTCAAGGAAGCAAAGTACAGTAGCTCTTTCAACAGTAGAAGCAGAATATGTGGCTCTTGAAAGTTGTTGTTCTCAAATCTTATAGATAAAACAACAACTAAGAGATTTTGGAATCGAAGATTCTTGCACTAAGATCAAATGCGACAACACCAGCACGATTAATCTCACAAAGAATACAATTCTTCATTCAAGAGCAAAGCATATAGAGATTCGACATTACTTTATTAGAGATCATGTTCAAAATGGAGAAGTCATGGTCCAGTTTATTGACTCAAAAAATCAATTGGCAGACATATTTACAAAGCCATTGGAGAAAAGTCTATTTAAGTCTATTCGCATCAGACTAAACATTACATCTCTTACTTAGTAGAGTTTTTTTTTTTTTTTTTTTTTTGGTGACCCGGGGAACCTCTCGTGCCGTCTTCACTTGGAGTAAACCCCGGAGAGAGTAGAGTCACTACCACCCTTGCTCTCCGAATAAGTCGTGGGTTCCTTTCCAACAAAGCAGACGACGCAGGGATTCGAACTCTAGACCTCTCACGAAAGGAACCAGCACCAAACCACTACGCCGCCACCACTGGTGGTTCTTACTCAGTAGAGTTTGAATGTGCACAAGACTCAAAAGGTAAAAGTATGAATATGTTCAGACTTAGAAGACCAGTAGTTATGAAGGTAAGTTGTTCTTATATTTATAAATTTGAAAAGGTACGATTATTTATTGCTAATTGATTGAAATTTTGTTTCCAAATTTTCTTTACTTTTTCAAAAAGGCATTTATCGATTTTTGAAAAGACAGTTATCTTCAAAAAGGGAAGTTTTTCCTTTCGAAAAGGCTTTTTTTTTTTTTTCCTTTTACGACGCTTCGTCTACCTTGCTTTATATATTGCTGAGACTCGTCTTCTTCGTTTTTACATTGAAACCCTAGAATACAAAATTCCTATTTGCTTTCACTTTCACTCTCGATTTGTCAAAAAGTTATCTCATTTTTCTAGCAAGTGGTGAATTTCTCCCTTGAATCGTCAATGTCTTCGAGAAAGTCTTCAAGGATTGCAAGCAGGGGACCACGATCTATGCTCGAGGGTCCTACTCATTTTGACTTGACCGATGAAGAAGATTCTTCTCCACCACTGCGTCTGAGTCAGCAACAACCTTCTCAGAAGCGTCAACCTTCTCCACTGACTCAACCAGATGACGAGATTATAGAGGAGGCTGAACCTGTAAGAACTCTAACTCCCAAGGTTGCTTTCAAGCTCTATTCTAATCTGAAGAAAGGAGGAACATCGATGTCTTTAATCGATGAATTCTCAAAAGATAGAGGATTCAAGAATGAAACCACGTTTTTGCGGGATTTGGAAGGACTAGGAGTTGTAGAGAAAGGGTTGGCTGAAAGAACGTTTGCGAATATACCGAGTGATCCATTCTATGTTAGTAATTTTATTTCACTGAAGTGGGTAAAGAGGCACTTCTTCAATGTCCATATCTGTCAGTTCAATTTCCTTCATTTCTCTGATACCTTTGCATTTTAATTCCCAACAGTCAAGCTGAATTGAAATCTTATCCGATGGCTGGATTGAAATGATCAATGACAATAATAGCCAGACCATGAACTTTGAAGCACCCGTTGCTTCGCATTTTGTGCTGGATGTTCTGTAAAGGGCAAAGCAGCATTTTAGATATGAGTTGCTAATTTTGTGCTTAGAGAGGAGATAAATACATAATAGCATCCCATGTAATATAGATGTGTTTTGCTCGCCGCAATAACCTACATATGTCTTTTTGTAGAAAGAGGTGGAGGATGAGAATCGCAGAGGAGAAGAGTTAAAGATTCATTCGGCCGTTGGATTTCGTCATGTTATAGACCTTTTATCTTCTGAGCAGAAATTGATTGTTGGTCATAATTGCTTTCTTGGTATGATAATTGCTGAGAGCTTAGCTTTTCGTTGATTAGTTAAATTAAATATCATCTGAAGCTTTTTGTTTTTATAATGCAGATGTTGCCCATATATATAGGAAGTTCTTTGGTCAGCTTCCCTTTACAGCCGAAGAGTTTGTCTCTTCTGCTAACAAGCACCTCCCATATATTGTTGACACCAAAGTTCTTTTGAATTCAAGCGACATACTTAAGTACTGGATGAGGAAGTCCAAAACATCTCTGTCCTCGTCATTTGTCAGATTGTGCCCTCAAATTGCTCTAGGTTACACGAGTACGGACTTGGCTTCAAAAGCTTGCGTGAAAGTGGAGGTTCAAGTAGATAATTTGAGGTTGACTTCCCTGATCTCTTCATTCATGACTCGCACTTTCTTTTCACCTTTTATTGTTTGTTTGGTTTTGGTCATTCCCCAACAGATGGCATTAACTATGAGACTTGATGGGGCATCTGATTATATGAATGTTGTGCATGCTTACAAATAGATACATCTTTATAGTGATGATAGAACATTTTAGTCAGACCTTATGTGTCAGTGTCGATCCTGAAGAGATAATTCAGACACACTTACAATTCAGCTTCAATCCTTTCTCAAAGATGGAGAATAAAGACAAGAAAGAGGGTTGGTGGGAGAGAGTGAAAAATCACTAATTAATATGTATTTATACTAAAAGTGTGGCAAGTGCTGGGTCATAAATGTCCCCTGGCTTGTGCTCTTCCTACAAGAGCAAGGCCTGGAGATGTTTATAAGAGTTAGACAAATTTTATGAATTTAATTCTTTCATTTAGCTAGTGTAATCTATATGATCACGGGATTGTATGTGCTGATTCACTAAATTCAGCGTATCTAGTGTTTTCCCCCTTCATATCCGATTCTTTATGCATTTATTTTGCACATGTCCATTAGGTGTCAGGTCAAACCACATAGTTATGAGGATGATATGGTAGAGCCTTGTTGGGTGTCAGTAGTTTTATGAGGATGATACAATAGAGCATTGTTTCTCTATTGCATATATGCTGATTTACTAAATTCAGCGTTTCTAGCCTTTTCCCCCTTCATATCTGATTCTTTATGCTTTTATTTTGCATATGTCCATTGGGTGTCCAGGTCAAACCACATTTACAAGGATGATACGATAAAGCATCATTGGGTGTCATTAGTTTTTTGTCGAGCTGCGATTAATTACATTAAGCTGATATCAGAAATGGATGTGGTGGTAATATACATCTTAGCTCAGATCCACAATTATGCATATGGTTTTTGACTGCGTATGGTTTTACTGTCAATGCGTGCATTAATTCCCTTTTTTCCCAGCTAATTCTTTCTTAGATTATTCCTTTGATCTAGCAGATTCGTTTAACATAATTCTTTTATTTTTATAATCACAGGGCCTCCAGCTGGAATGCCGGGGCCAAGCATGAGGCAGGGTATGATGCTTTCATGACTGGTTGTGTCTTTGCACAGGCATGCTCTCATCTCGGCATTAAGTTCCATCCTCATTCTTCTTCCGAAATTTTGGCGCGTGATGAAATTCTTGAGAAGTATGTCAATCGTCTGTATCTCAGTTGGAACAACCGAGACATTATTGACTTTAGCACCGGCAGTGTGACTGGGAATTCTATTGGATCAACTTATTTGAAGAACCAATACTCGAAGATTTTTTTTGAGAAGATTATATTGATTTGGGGATTCCCACCCAAACTCAAGGCAAGGGAAATAAAGGAGTGCATCTGCAAAGTTTTTGGCCCAATCTCTGTTACTTCTGTCTACTCTTTGGATAAAACTACAGTCTTTGTTCAATTCAAGGAGGCAGAGTTGGTTTCTGATTTTCTGGTTATGAAAGAAACTTTAGAGAGAAATGACGATCCAATCTCCATTCTGAATCCTTTATGGAGAGTGTTGGAGGGAGGAAACACTTGTGCGGCTGATTATGAGACCTACAAGGAAATTTGCAGCTCCCCTGTATCTAAAGTCTACTTTTCAGATCAGGCGCGGGCAGCTGGGATTAAATGGAAGACCAAATTGCTCAAGTCTGAAGTGCCAGGGAGGAGGGGATACGAAAACAAGGTGATGCGAATTCAAGCCTAGAAAATGCAGTGGATTCTATTATGGATAAAACCAACTTGAAGAGCAAAAAGAGCGCATCAGACGATAAGAATCATCGGAGTTCGTCATGTGGGGCAATCCTTGATTCTCTTTGCGCCCACGAAGTCAAGCGGGTTAGGACTTACTAATTCCTGATCAAGTAGAGTTGTGAAAACTCGAAGTCTCAATTCATTACCGCTTCAACTCGAAATTTTTCTCATCCATATTAATTATCTTGTTGTAACACAGATCCGAGCCCCTTCCATTCATGGTCGAGGGCATTAGTTCTTCTGTTTTGATCATTATTGTTGTGCTGCGATCACCTTTGAGAATGTAGGGAAGAAAATCGAGGCCCCTATTATCAAAGGGAGGATCAAGAACTCCTCACTTCTTAGTCATACCTCTTAAACTCAGAATTCCGCTCGGCTCAGTGAGTCCTGTAATTCCATTTCTCAAATCATCACGTCTTCAAGTGGAACTTCAGCTAAAAATTGGGTAGAACAACCGCGTGGAAAGAGCGAAAGTTATTGTCGACCTAAAGCAAAGTCGTATGTCATGGCAAGATTTTCTTAGGGAAATTCCTAGGTCGCCATGTGTCGTTATAGGCAGAAATTACGATGGATTCGACCGGTTCTGAGATGCATGCAATGTATCTGAAGAAATTCCTATTTCTTAATAGTTGAGTTCCATAATCAAATCCCAGGGAAATCCATGAATTCCATTCTGTATATTTGAAGGAAGGGGACCATCTGATTCTGATGATGATGTAGTTCCCCAAAGTGAAAGAGAGATGAAGCAGAATCGCAACCATAAGAACTTCAGCATTAGGAGCAGCCAACGACTCAGAGAGTGACCTCAGCTTTGACCGCTCCAAAATCGTCCCCCTATCTTCGCTCCCTGCGCGCCACGTGTCGCGATGGACGGCGGAGGGGGGCGAGGTCCTTGTCACGCGTGAGGCAAAATGGAGAAAATATTGGGTACGCCTTATGTATCAACGTGGCAAACAAGAAGGCGCTCGCAGCGCGACACGTGTCGCGCGGGACCCACGATCTGGAGAGAAGAAGAGGCGCCAATTTAAAAAATTTCGGTCTTGCTTTTCTTTCTTCACCCCTCTCTCTCTCTTCCAGTCGCTCTCTTGTCCGACGAACTCCCCTCTCTCTCCACCCTCCCTCTTTCCGACCGGCGAACTACCGCGAGCAACCGACGAACCAGGAGGATACCGGCGAGACGACCGCGAGCAACCGACCGGCGTGCGACCTCCCTCTCTTTCTCTCTGCCCTCCGGCGTGCGACCTCCCTCTCTCTCTGCCCTCCCTCTTTCCGACCGATGCAAAACAAGTCGAGCCGGCTCCGTCGTTTTCCGGTCCTTCCCCGTCGCTCCAATCGGCGCCTCGGTTCTCGCCGGCGCGTCGTATCTAACGTCGCTCGATTCTCCGCTCACTCTTTTGTGGTTTTTTTTTATTGCCTTTTTCTCGATTCCGAACGCGTGCCGCCGCCGGTTCAGAGGACGGAGGGCGCGCTCCCGCTGCCGCCGCGTCGCGGATTCCACGTCGAGCCGGGGGCTCGCGAGAAAGCGGGGAGATTCTCTCTTCCCCGGTCTGTTGTTGCTGCTCTCTTTCCGGTTTTGGGGCTAAAACTAGCGTTGGAAGATGCAAATGATCAATGTGTCCTGCTTTTCAATGAACTTCAGAAGGCATGGAAGGTCTCCTATACTCTGCAGTCAGATTACTTGTGCCATTCCGTGTGGAATAAGTACATTGAATCTGAACTATCCCAGCAATAGTGGAGCTATCTCACTCAGATTTATGTGCAGATTCTGAGATTTCCTACCAAAAAGTTACGACATTACTATGACAGGTATTTCTCTGAGCTTTAGCCTTGCAAATAGATTTTATACAAAAGGATTGATATGATGTTAATTTTAGGCCTTTTTCTGTTGACCTATTATCTTTTCCATTTCATGTCAAGTTGTATTGTCTCTAAACCTTCTTGATTTGAAGTCTTTGTTGGAGAAACGTTTGCTAGTAATGCACTGTTCATTCTACTCCAGGGTCTGACAGCAAACACAGCATATTGGTACCTTATTTCTTAATTTTTGGTGAAAGAAGCCTATTTTGTGAGAATTTGAACTGTGAAGTCTAGGTAAAGCACCTATTCTGCATAGTAATGGGAAAGTATCAAACTTGTAATAAGTGATAATGCTTAGCTGGAACCTTTTGTGTTGTTTATATGGCCAATATTCGTATATTTGGCCATAGATCGCAATTTGCAGCAATTTCATTCAGATTTCTATATACATGATTGAACAGGAGGTTTGAATCCTAGCTCTTCATGCTTTGCATAGTGCAAATGACGTGCTGCATCTTTTGGGGACACACTTCACCATAAGGAATGTAATTGATATGAACACTAGTTTGATTACATAACAGCCAAGTCAGAGCATAGATAAGTTGTATTTATGACCATCATTTGTAGATTTGGCCATAGATAGCAAGTTGTAGCAACTTCTTTCAGATTGCAATATATGGTTCAACAGGAGGTTTGGATCCTAGCTAATGCTTTGCTTAGTGGAAGTCACATCCCTGCTGCAACTTGAGGAACTCAAGTCAAGACGATGAATGTAATTGATACGAGCACGAAGCTATATTACATAATAGCCATGTCTGAGCATGTGAATTTCCTGCCATTTTCTTAGCACCTAACAAACCTTCATATAAACCATTAACATGATCATTGACCTTTTCTCAAGGAGAAAAATAGCACCTCTTTTGGATGAATTATAAGAGGACACTGAATCATTATTTGCCTGCCTTATTATGTTCATTAATAATAACTGAAGGATAATTGAGTGACTGCAAAATATTGAAAAACTTAATCTGCATATTCATGTACGATACTGTCAATTCTGTGTTTGGTAAGATCATGGCATGATGCAATGGAAAGTTATGACTTGTACTTCAATTATCTTGATGGCTACATCTAAATAAGGATCTGCATGTTCTGTCTTTTAATATTGTACGGGCCTGTTCCTTAAAGATGAACAAGACACCCCAATTCCGATGGATGCTCTCTCATAAGTTGCCTCACCAGGTCACCTCCTTTTGGAGGTGGCAATTCATAGTCGATTTTATGTTCCATTTACTGTGTTATGGCATTGTCTCTATGTTGATTTCAGGAAAAATAGAAAAGAAAAGAGAATACTTTTCACATGTACCTGCTATGCTTTTGGATATTTATTTTGTTCTATGTTGTTGACTTCCTTTATCTGTCTTTCTTCTTTCGCCTTTTCAGCTTTAAGAAGTTAGTTGAGGAAATTGCCAATGTGGCTGGAAACTTGTTGGGTTCATCCAATGGCCTGGATAGGTCAAGGGCACTTCGCAAGTACATGAAAATAGGAGAAAAGATTTACAAGGAGTCACACCAAATGGATGAAAAGATTCGTGGCTTTGAGTCATGCATTCGGAGATCTTATTTCCATATGAAGCCACTTGATGACAATCAAGTGGAAAATTGGCATAAATATTTGGATTTTGTTGAGAAGCAAGAGGATTTTGATTGGGTAATACTGGCATTCGAGTGCTTTCTTCCTGTGCCAACTGTGAACTTTTGGTCCCCATTATTTCTTATGTTGGCATAGATTGATAATTTGTAGGTTGCTAAACTTTATGAGAGGTGTCTGATTCCTGCTGCAAACTATCCTGAATTTTGGATGCGTTATGCGCATTTCATGGAAACCAAAGGAGGAAGAGAGTTGGCTAACTCTGCATTGGACAGGGCAGTGGGCATTTTCTCAAGGTAAGATAGTTCAAATTCAATGTACTTATCCCACACGGAATGTGTCCTCCCTTTCAATGAAGTTCAGAAGGCATGGAAGGTGTGCAGATACAGCAGCAAGATTCAACTATTCAGTCTTTGCAAGTTCATCTTATTTGAAACTTAATGCTTTTCAGCCTGTGCTTTATCATCTGTTTCACCACTAAGTTGATCATATGCTTTGCCGTTCTTTTATGGATCTTGGATTCTTGGAATTACCCTCTTTGAACTCTTGAAACATGCTTTTTATGGTTATAGTTGCTCCTGGAAAGTTTTGATGATGGTCCTATCAGCAGCATTTCATTGCGATGAGATGAGTTCTATGTTAGTAATTAGGTTGTGACTTGTTTGTAAGCTGTAGAGTCCTCGTGGGTGCTGAATTTTACACGGTCCAATTTATGTGAGTTGGGGGAGTATAATTTGGGTCATAAAAGGGGATGAAATTTGGTTCATCCATAGGTTAGAGCTGCATTGACAATGAATTTGGCAAATAATATGTTTAGGGAAATAAAAAATTTGTTTAGATTAAACCTTTGAACTTGCACTAAATATCATTTGGGTTCATCCATGCTGACTAAGAATCAACTCGGCCTCTTTTTACTCGTGGGCTAAAGTGAAAGGCATTTGACTTGTCTGCTTCCTCTATTGTTTTCATGGGCTGCATTGGCTTTTCATATGTGGAGGCTTCTACTCCATTGACTAAGTTTTTTTTTTTTTTAATATCTTTGGGTGATTATGCAAGGTGCTCTTCAGTTTACTTCTTTCTTTTGGTAAGTATACTTTCTCAGATTTGCTTGTATGGTGTTTCTGTGGGATGTAGTGCAAAAGAGAAGGTTTTCATTAGGCTATCCTCACTTTTTTTTTTTGCAGAATATTCGTCACAATTAATGACGTCAACCCCTCCAATCAACAATGATATGTCTGTGTTTTGCTATTGTGGCCTAAAATGTCCTCTACGAATGGCAAGGTCAAAGGACAACCAAGGGAGAAGATACCACGGCTGCCCAAAATACAACCATTACAAAAGAGGAGAAAGTTGTAATTATTTTGTTTGGGTTGATAAGGAAATTAGTCAATCAGCAAAAAGTGTGTCAAAGTTTTTGCCAAAGCAAAATAGAAGAAAGAAAATTATAGATTGAAAATGTTGGTTGTGTTGTTGTTTATGGTAATTTTAGCTTTAAAACTTGACATGTTATGAGATTTGGCAAACCTGAGGATGTTGGTTGGGTTGTTCATGAGTTTTAGTTGTCGTTTGTAAATGTATGTACATTTTGTTTGTAGGATGAAGATGAATAAAGTGAACTTTTATGTTAGCATATCATTATATTTGTTTTGCTATTGCATAATTTCCCATGCCGCTACTTTTTGAAATTTCAATCGAATTCTTACTTGAAATTATAAATGTTTGATTAAGGATTCTTAAATTCAAATTATGAACGTTTGATTGAGGATCCTTAACATTGTATATTCTGGATTATGCAAAAACTAGCCTATCGGCTAAATGAACTGCACACCAAAGAACAAGATTGATGTTTTCGTAAGTCATTTGAGCTTTACCATTTTTTAGTTCAGGGGTTGTTGAGTTTGAGCGTCACTTGAGGGACCATTACTGAAGAAGTTTCAACAATTTAAATAAGATAATTCAAAGGTGAGGATTTTGATATTGATGCTAACTTAACGAAGATTCATCTTGTGAGATTTCTTGGCCATCTCCGAGAGAAGCCTTTCTCTCTTTTAAATTCTCTCAAATCAAATAAGTTCCTCTTTTTGGACATCCGATGCGGAAGTTGCAAAGGATGACTCAGCCAAAGGTTCGCGCGATTCAAAATGAGCTTTTGCACCCGAAGACCGCCCAACTTGTTTCATATGATTTATAGTGGTTTCGACCTCATCCTAATGGACGATCCTCACACCAAAATCAATCACAAAGGCCAGAGTCAGTGAAGAGCCAATTTGGCTGCAAATCGCAAGCTCCTCCTATCATGGAAGAACAATTGCCTGTTCACATGCATTCGAAGTAGAAAATATTATATAGACCATTTCTATACATGAGCCACAAATAAATCACGGTTAAACATCTTGTTTTAAAGCGCCATATAGATAAAAAAAAAAAAAAAAAAAAAAAAAAAAAAACGGCTGGCTGATGATTTTACAAAACTCTCTAGCCTTTGAACATGGAGGGGAGAAGAGAACTTAGTGGACAGTGCAACATTATTCCTAAAAGGAGTCACCTTCATTACTCATAATGACCTTGTGTCTATGTACAACGAGATAATAGTAAGCACACAACCATCTAACATCAAATTCGTGCCCATCAAATTTGAGCACGCAACCATCTAACAATCTCTAAAGCTACATACATGTACACACTGTGAGGGTCTAGTCTACAAATATACACCTATGTCAGAGAGATTCCTGCACCATTTCCAAGCAACCATCAATCTGGAGTTTAATTGGCGAACTTCAGATTGCCTAATTACCAACCGTCATCTTGCAAATGGTTCAGATCTGCTGTACAAAAAATAATTGAAGTGGTTTTGAACCAATATGCCACTCGTAGAGAAATCAATGAAAATTCAACTCCAGCGGGTGACCTTAGCTTCTTTATGTATATGCTCCCGTGACAAGACACACCTGAGAAATCCAAAAATGCGCAAGAAATCAACAGAAGGTGTCTGAAGAAAATCACTTTGGTTTCAGATGAGATATATCAGCGAATTTCAATTGCATCTATCAGAAGGAAATCCAACTGCTCTAAAAGCAAGAAGAATTGAGAAATGTGTAGCTAAAGAGAGGCCAGAGAAAACTCACTCTTGTTTAAGAATTCGAAAGTTCACCGGTAAGGCTGCCAAAGTGCCTAAACAACCAAGACTTCTGCTCACCAAAACAATTAGCCATCTACGGTGGCCTCTCTACAAGTTTCAATTCTCTACAAGTTTCGATTCAATGATGACTGGGAAAAAGTGCGAAACTTCTCTAAAAGTTGTTCCGCTTCAAGTGGCTTTGAAACATATCCATCCATTCCATACTTTGTGCATTCTTCATGAGTAGCGTGAATCACATCTGCAGTCATGGCGAAGATCGGTAGGTGGAAATTCGAGATATTTTCACGTGGCTCTGAGGATGACTGTCCTGGTAGGAATTCCTTGCTCGCGGAGTTTGTTCCATCTGTCGAATTCTTTTTGTAGCTTCAAATCTGAACAAAGGAATTATAGAACCATTAGATGCACGTATCCATTATCATCACCTAGTTGACATAGAAAAGGTTATCCAAATCCATTACATCAGACACATACAAATCTCTGAAAGTATATACACTTTCTTTACAACATTTGATGAAAAAATAAGTGCTTGAGCAGGAAAACACCATACCCATCCATTCCTGGCATCTGGATATCCATGAAGCAGGCATCAAAATCATGCGGTGGTCTCAGCAAAGCAATTGTTTTTTCCCCATCGTCTGTACAAACCGAATAGAACATCTAAAATTGAATTAATGGTTTGAAAAGAAACACATTTTCCATGAATAGGTAAAGGAACAAGTTGATCAAACTTTGAAGTACCAAATATTATTCATTTTTGACTTCTCTCTTTGCTTGCCATTCAAGAACAATGTTCGGAAAAGAGCCTTTTAAATGAGTTTCTAAGGGCACTATGAACCAACTATTAACTGAAAGTTTATATTTACAAGACACCGAAGAAGAATAGAATGCGACACATCATGGGAAAATTAAACATGATAAACTCCTTTTAAATATGCAAAGCACATCTGTTGCAGCTCGACGTAATTATATACTTGATACAAAAAGCTGTAGCTTAGCAAAATCCTCAAAAAGAAACCCTTGCCGTGGTCCCCCAAAGATTTGATACACGATGAAGAGGCAATCAATACCTCCACTCTTTTTCTTGAGATTTCCCCAAGAAGAGGGACAAGACATCATCAATATGGCCCTTAAATCAAACTGCACAGCCTCAATCTCAATCTTACCAGATTCAATCTTCGCTTGGTCCAAGACCTCATTTATAAGTGAAACCAAAGCTTTTCCACTTTCCTGTGCAGTTCTAACATAATCTTGTTGAGTTTCATCAAGATCTGTGTCCATCAACATATGCAACATTCCTGCGATACAAGCATTGTCATGTTATGATTGGATGTGAAGGTCTTCACTTATTATATATATCCCTACACATGCCAAGCAAAATTTAAACAAACAGTTTGTCCACATACTCACCTAGAACTCCATTCATGGGGGTTCTGATCTCATGAAAACAGTAGCAAGAAACTATAGAAGGCAAAACAAAATCAGTTACTGCATCGCTCAGTATGTTTTAAATCAAAACATAATAGACTAAAACGTGAATTACCTGTGACTTTGCCACATCAGCTGCCTCTGCTCGCTTCTTAAGTTCCATCATCTTATGGTAGTCATCTTCAACTTTGGCAATCCAATTCATTGTTGCTTGGAAAATATACCCAACAAGAGAGGCAATCACAAGAATGCCAGCTGATGTAGTTATTGCAAGCCATGGCCATGGTGCTTTATGTTTGAATCTGTTTGCATTACAGAGTCAGTCATGCAAGTTTCTACAAATCACAGGGATCGATAATTCACACAAAAATATAGATACCATTTAGCAGAATTTAGAACATCATAATTGTGGCTATCACAGATCCTATGGTAAACACCAGAACTTTCACTTATTTCCAGTGCATGACATCTTTCAAGAACGGACAGCAAGGGCCGCTAGACAACTAAGCCAATGTCCAACAGTCCAAGTGATGCATGGACCACACATCAGAAACAGGGGCTAGGCCGGCCATGAGAGGACTTAAAGCACTACATATTAATTTAACGCATTGACCAAGGGGCTTCTTTTTACTTCTTAGACCATATAGTCAAAAGAGCACTGCACAAGGTAGATAAACACCACAAGTATCTACGAGGAAAGGAAACAATTACCTGCAGCACATCTCATGTTTCCTAAACGGATCCCCACAATTGAGAGTGCTGACATGCTCTAGATAATCTTCCGATACATCTGAACCATACATGCTGATTGGATGTGACCAATTGGTGGTGTCATATACATTCACAACAATGTTCTGCTTGCTTGCGAGCTGTTGAAGCAACTTCTCTACTAGTGATTCAATATGTAAGACCCAACCAAGGTACCCGCTTCAGAGCACTGTAAATGTTAGGAAGCCACAGTATCTGCCTGACAAGCCGTCATCACTTCTATTTATGCGTTGCTGATAGCAAGAGAACCAACCATGATGGAGAACATTACCCGTCAGTTGCCTCAATCCTCTCGTCAAGAGTGGCATTTGGTGGTAGATCCTTATTGTATACAGCAAAGGTCAATATAACTCCAAGACTGTTTGTTTTAATTAACCTAAATGCGCGCAGAATGAGCCCCTTGACGATGAAAGCGAAGTGCCGCCGACGCTCGCGATCAACATCAATCGCAATCGGAAGGCGAGACAAGAGGTCGAAACTCGAGCTCTCGAACGTAAAACAAGCAATGGCGGCAAACGAGGAGGAGGAGGAGGAGAAGAGAAACTCACGGATGGATCGCGAATTAGATCGGGACGGTGCGGGAGAAGATGGGGAGAGATCGAATCAAGCGCTCGATTGGGGCCCACCTCCAGAATTCGAAATTTTCTCCACCCAGAAAAGGAGCGGAGCAGAGCACAGCAGCGAGAGCGATCTTGACTTTTGTGCCAGAGAAAGCAGAAATCACCACAAACCCAGTAGAAGAAGATGAAGAAGCAGAAGAAACCCACGGCCGACCTCTACTACCTTTCTCACGCCGATGACTCGGCGGTGGAAGACCTCATCTCCCTGGCCCAAGGACCTCTACGTCCTCGAGAAAAACGCCGCGATCAACAGCTCCTCCTTCACTGCCGACGACTCCTTGCCCCCAACCTCGAGTTCCCGTTTTCCGCAAGCTCAAATCCTTCCTTCTCTCCAAACCCCAAACTACGCTCCTGAATTCGAGCTATCGCAAGATGAAGACACAATAGCCGTCGCCCCCATGAAAGGCGGCTGCTTCTGGTGCTCGCCAAAGAAGCCGATGCCGAGGCTGTTGCTATTAAGTAGGGGTTGATATTTTTGACCAGGATCGAGGGAGGGCAGAGAGAGGGAGGTTGCACGCCGGTCGGTTGCTTGCGGTCGTCTCGCCGGTATCCTCCTCGTTCGTCGGTTGCTCGCAGTGGTTCGCCGGCCGGAAAGAGGGAGGGCAGAGAGGAAGGTCGCACGCCGGTCGGTTGCTCGTGGTCGTCTCGCCGGTATCCTCCTACTTTGTCGGTTGCTCGCGGTGGTTCGCCGGTCGGAAAAAGCTAGGGCACAGAGAGAGAGTTTGTCGGGAGTTCGTTCGGGGAGAGAGAGCGAGTGTAGAGAGAGACGAAAGGAGAGAGACGAAAGGAAAGAACTGAAAACCCTAGCTACAGTGCAGAAATATTTTCAAAATGGCGCCTGAAATCGTGGGTCCCGCGCGACACGTGTCGCGCTGCGAGCGCCTTCTTGTTTGCCACGTTGATACATAAGGCGTACCCAATATTTTCTCGGCAAAATGGCCAACGACACGCATCGTCAGGTGTACCGTCCGGGGGCCCACCGGCAGTAGCCGGTCGCACACCCCCGGAGTCCCACCCCGGAACCCCGACCCCACATGCACGTCATCCCACCATGCACGTATCTGGTTCCGCCATTTATGACCCTGCCTAGCCCGAGCGGAGGTCGTCGTCGCTCGGCCATGCACGTTCCTGTGCGGGGCCATAAAAGGAAAACCCAGTAATTGGGACAGCGAAACGGTTCGGCCATGTTTGGCAGACTCTCTCTCTCTCAGCCGGTCAGGAGCCTCCGAGGAGAGAATGGGTGGGGGGCAGTTCTTCTTCCCCTGCAGCCGGTCGCCCGTCCCCGACGTCCACCGGGAGCAGCCGGTGGGCGAGCGTCTTATTTAAGAAGGCGGATGTCCTGCGTACTGTTCCATCAGGCGCTTGGCGAGTCTCCATCTCAGTGGGAGTTGAATTGCCCTCGCATGCCGTTTCTTCGATCCGCCCTCGTTTTCTTTTTCTCTCTTCGAGTCGGTTCCTACCCTTTTGAGCAATTCGCCTCGAAATGGAGAAAAGAGTTTGCTTTTTTTGCCTTCTCTCTCTGCGCTTCAAACCCAGTGAAAAGGTCCTCGAGTTCTGCAAGAGTTCTGAGGATGAGGGAGGGCTTTAGGAAGTTACCAAAGCGCAGGCAAGCATGGCACGTACGATCTCTTTCTTTCTCTTCTGGAGGAACGAAAAGGAGCTGGTCTGCCTTTCTTCGCGGGCTCGGTCTTTGCATGATATGTTTGCAACAGTATGCATGCTTTTTGTGTGCTCCTCCTATGTATGCGCGAGCCAATTCGTGTTTGGCCTGGCTCTTGATTTGATGACATCCATTTTGTTGTGACTAAATACTGCGGGCTCGCGCATGCATGGGTCGATCTAGTTCTCCTTTTCTTATTTACATGTCTGCCGGCGAAAAGGGACGATCTTTTGGCAATCGTGACATTTTTCAACTTTGTAGATGCTTAGCATCGTCTTATATATTGCACTCTTCCTCTTTTAGAGTAAATAATCTTCTTACTGATCAGATAGGGATGGCTTTTCAGAGCTGTATAGGGAAGAAAATTTATAGTCTTTAATCTTTCATCCGTTGCTTGATTTTGCATCTAACATGTGCTAATGGGTGTTTGCTGCCCTTGAAATGCAGATCCGCCAATGGGTTGGACTTAGAAGGTGAAAGGGTGTTGTGCAAGTGTTGACAGAAGAGAGAGAGCACAACCCTCCATTGGCTGAAAGGTCTTAGCTCTTGCTGGGAGTGTGCTCTCTCTTCTTCCGTCACCATCACCATCACCATCTCCATCTCCATCGCAACCGTCATGATCGTCACGATATGTAAAATCTGGTGATGTAGGAAACTTCTGGAAAAGTCTTGTGGACTTAAAAGTAAACGACTTTCCCTACCATCTATAGCTACTTAACTCTAAGGTTGCTTTTCAGCCCTAAAGAAGAAAATCAAGGAAAAAGAAAGAAGCTTGGTGATTCTTACTTTCTGGTACATTCATTATTCTCTGGGGCAATGGCTTAAGTTGGAGGTACAAAAAGGAGGAATTATTTCAGGAGATGTGCTTTTATCTCATCGATCTTGTTTATATGCTTGCTTATGATGATTCAATTCTGATCCATAGCTCTAGCAGTACGTACAACGATATGTTCTGAGGGTTATAGTAGGTATGATAGCATCTCAATTACTTCGTACACGTTCTGTGCGTGTTCATTAACATCCTTGAGTTTGCAGATGAGTCCGCACACTAGTGTGCTCTTGCCCTTAACACAGATGCATTCCTGGACAGGTACAGCTGGAATCCCGATTTTGGTTAAAGATGACACCGTCCTTTACTATGTCTTACGTAGGTGGAGGAGGTGCAATGCGAGGGTGCAGATTAATTCATAAGAACAGAGAAAGGATTGGAAACTCAACAGGTCCAAGTGAAGCCACGCTTTAGTGTTTTTGTAACTGATGCACAGGAAGATTGTATCAGATGAAGGAGATATCCCAGACCTCCAGCTTCGGTGATGATAGGGTCAAAGACAATTCATTAATTGCATTCTTCTCATTGCATGGAATAAGGACAAGGTGCACCACCACCTGTCAGTCCCTTGCAAAACTTTAGATATTGAAACGGACGGTTGCGCTAACTTTTCGCAAAATCAGTCTTCATACTTCTTCCTGTATATAATTGTGAACTAAGAAGCATCATTTGATGAACACTTCTGAAGATGAGGGTTGACGGGTTTAGAATTCCGGGACTTTTTTGGGGTATCACTTTCATATTGAGGACAAAATGCGATTTACTTTTTTGTCAAGTTTGGTGAAAGAAAAATAATCTGGATAATACACCAAATTATATCCAGCCACATCTACTCGAGTATGATGGACTGTTACTTCTAATGTGTTGTTAATTACCACGAGTCCTTGACTGTTCTTTTGAAAGACTCAAGATGAAGATGGGCGTTCGAGCTGAGTTGTAGCCAAAGGTGCTGAAATATGATTAGTGGATCATATGAAGCAATTGATATGCTCCATTAAGTGAAGGGAATATTACCTAATTCCATTTGTAGAATCTACTTTCCTGTTCTGGTATTGTAGCATTCTTAAGATATAGGTTAATCAAAAATGGGGAAGATCTACAATGATTCATTATCTTCTAATGTTGTGATTACTGTGTAAGTGCCATCATATTGTGCTATGTAGATATTCTGGAACTCAATATCGCTATTCATGGCCCCATAGCAAGGGCAACCTCAAACTTACCAATTCCAGAATGGGTCTTCTTGGCGTGTCTGCAAGGAATCTAACAGCACTCTAATGCTTTGAGTGCCAAATTGCTCGCCTTGGATTCAAAGAGCCGATATACCTCCATACAGCCCAAAGTAGTATCAGTTCTACATCAACCTTTGGTTCGCTAGCTAACTAATGAAACATGGTACCTGTCACGTCACAATTTGCGATCTTATAGCTGAAGAACATACGTTTTCTAATGGAGATCTCATAATTAGGTCGCAATTGCAAGTAGAAGAGAGAAACTTAAATTTTCTATTAGTGATGTAGAGGTGCTGCAAATCACTATATAGTTCAACAGAGCAGTTTCTCAGGATGTTGAACTCAAAACGTCCCTAATATCACGGGATTAACATCAACAACACTATTATACAAGCAAAAATGTAAAGAATGAGACAATCAAACTGCTTTTGCATGGGAGAGAGCGTGAGATTAACACGTCAATCGACTCTAATTTGGGACAATGCGGGGTAGGACAACTTGATATCCTCGCTGTCCGAGACGAGGTCCTCGAGGCTTAGCGGTAAGCTGCCGGAGAAGGAGAGGCTTGGTTTCATCCTCGGCACGAGAACTGGTTCCGCCTCACTGATGAGGATCTGAAGGACCCTCCTCATGGAAGGCCTCTCAGCACTGTCGGGGTTTGCGCAGCTCAACCCTAGGAGCAGCAGCTTCCTCATTTCTTCCTCCTTAAAGGTCCCACTCAACCTTTTGTCAGCTGCTTCAATGATCTTCCCTTGAGAGTGCAGTCCCCAGACCCAATCCACCAAATTCACCATTTTCTGATCAGCTGGGTCTTTCTCGATCGGCCTCCTCCCGCAAGCCACTTCAAGTATGACCACTCCATAGCTGAAGACATCTGTTTTCTCAGTTGCTTTTCCATACTGAAGATACTCGGGCGCTAAGTAACCCATTGTTCCCGCTGTCAAAGTGGAAACAGGGCTCTTATCGTGATCCATCAGCCTTGCCAGCCCGAAATCGCCGAGCCTTGCATTGAAATTCCCATCGAGCATTATGTTGCTGGTCTTGATGTCCCTATGAATCACTTGCTGCTCACATTCCTGATGGAGATAAGTAAGAACAGAAGCCAATCCAACTGCAATGTTGAGCCTATGGGGCCATTTTAACAAGGACCCTTGTTCAACTTCCTGGTATAGCAGCTTGTCGAGGCTCCCATTGGGCATGAAATCGTAAACTAGCAGCAATTCACCCTTTTCGACACACCAACCTTGAAGCTGCACCAAATTCTTGTGCCTCAGCCGAGCAATGATCGACAACTCGGCTAAAAATTCGGTTTTTCCCTCGTGGGAATGCTTTGATCTCTTCACAGCAGCAATAGTACCAGACGAAATAAAGAAGGCCTTATACACGGTACCGAAAGCTCCGTGGCCTAGGATCCTGCTGGCATGAAACCCTTTGGTAGCCGTCTTCAGTTCCTTATAACCGAACTCTCTAGGACCAGCAAAAACCTCTGCTTTGAAACTCTTCTGTGTCTTAACGTCCCTCCATTTCTTTACAGTAATATAGCCAAACACCGCAAGCGCCACGCAGAAGAAGGCCGGGCCGGCAATCGCAAGGCCTAACCCGAGCCTCTTATGATGCTTACTTCCTGATTCAGGCACAGAAATCGGCGGCTTATTAGTCACGGAGCTATCCGATACATTATGAGGATGTGAATTCGGCCTCGCAGGCAAGAAGCCAAAGGTCTGGAAGCTCCAGCTATGAATCAAATGGAGCTCGGTGCTTCCCTCCGTCGACGCAGAGAAGCCCGCGTATCGCATTTCTTTAAGATACTCAGAGAGATCGATATCCACCGTCAACAGAGGATCTTGCGGCTTGAAGCTGTTGTAACTCAAGAAAACCATCAGCCTCTTCTGGTCATTCTTGTAATCAATCCAGGCAGTTATCAGCTTCCCACTTTTGAGATCAATCCCCTGCACCATCGGGTCCTCGGTCTTGACAGAAACCAGGCTATCGATGTCCAACCCGACGTGGTTCTCGCTCGGGTCGTCGAAATGCGAGTCGATCCTCGTGTCGAACTCGACGGCGACGAACGCGTTCTTGGTCAACTGCGAAGAGTTCACGAGGCCCAAGTACCCGCCGGGGCTGCCCAAGGTCTCGTTCCCGGGCGAGAGGAAGAACGTCAGGCCGTCCCCGAACGAGGCCGGGTTGACGTTGTCGATCAAGAAGGCGAAGCTGGTCGAGAAAGACGCGGTGGTGTTGGATTCTTGGTCGAAGAACTCGACGGGGCGGCCGTAGATCACGGAGCCGGAGCAGGAGGAGGGCACGTCGGCGTCGCGGGTGAGGCCCACCACGCCGCTCCGGAGGTAGGAGTCGCCGAGGAGGGTGAGGTTCTGGAGGGACGGGGAGGCGAAGGAGGGGAAGTGGAAGCTCGTGTTTGCGGAGGACGCAAGGTGGGCGCAAGAGAGCAAGGCGGAGAGGGTGAAGGAGAGGGCGAGAAGAAGGTGGAGAGTTCTTGGAGCCATTGGGTCATGTGATCGGGCGGGAGGATTGAGGGGCCGGAAATGGGTATGTCATCAAGCAAGACGGCGGCGGCGGCGGCGACGGCGACGGCGACGAAGATGGTGAGGATTGATGCGTGAAGAATGTTACGGTGACTTGAATTCAGAGAGAGGGAGGGAGGAGGAGAGGAACAGGGGGTTTGAACGGTTGGAATGGGCGCGTCTTTGGCTTAAAGATAAAAAGGGGAAGGAGTGGAATAAAGAAATAACGGAAGCAAGTGGGCTTGCTTTCTTTCTTTATTTCCTCTTCTTTTAACGGCTACCGAGGAATACGACTCCAGCTCCGCCAAACGGCGTCGTGCCGAAGGGAAACTTTTTGCGGCCAAGATTTTAAAATACTTTGATCCGTCCAATGTGCAAGATGATACTTTTGATTGTGGAACAATTATAACACGGTTTGGACGGACGTTGGATGATGACATTTATGAGAATACTTGTCAAGTACTCGAATGAAAAGAATTTACAGTTTTTTTCGTGTAATAATATATTTAGGAAAAATCGAAATATATTTCTTTTGTCAAGTATGCCCAATAAACATTTTAAAAGAGATGTTAAAGCTTAAAATACATTGATATGCATTGCGGAATTTTATAAAAGTAAAAATCGAAGATCACTTTAAATGCGCAGATCTATTTCCTTTCACATGGAATTTTGGGTTAACTTTTGCATCGTGTTGGGGTTTATGTGTTCGCAATGAATTGAGGGCTAATACCATAAAACTCAAATTCGATAATGTCACATTTACCCCATCAATTTTTATGTCACGAAAAACCTCCGATCAATATTCCTTTTACCACATTTGTCCAAAATTCATTTTCGTATTACAAAAAAATCAACTAATATATCCATATTACATTTATCGAATTCTAATTATAAGATTTTGATAAATTTATCACAAATATACCAATCGAAAATTTTTAACATGCAAAAATTAACTTGAAGGTGAAGATCACACAAGTTTCTCAGTTTGTGACTTTTACCGGTAATGGTGATTAATATTCACCCTCCAATGATTAATCATTATTTCCAAAAGCAAGTGGTTTGCTTTTCACGTGGAGGTGCACCCTCCAATGATAAACTGCTCAGAATGATGACGAAGTGTGGGTCTTTCATTATAATAATAACAACAATCATTTTTTCTTTTCTTTTGGGGAGTATCTAACGAAAAGGATTTCCATCACGCTCGCGTACCCCACCACCTGAATAGGCGGTCGGACGGATGGGGAATCTCAACGGCACTATACGAATAGGAAGAGCGTACGGGAGCGTCGTCATCTCTGACCACCGACTTCCGGGAGAGACGGAGCTGGTGGTGGTGGTGGTGGTGGTGGTGGATCCCACGTCAGGTGACCGATTCAGCCCCACGTGATTGATTGTCGTACGGTCCATAGAGCCGTTGCAAGCCAAGACCCATTCAGAATAACTATAATAAAATGAAAAAGGAATTCCTGAACCGAAACTTTGACCGAGTGTCAGAATCATTTTAGACCCCAAAAATTTCAGAGAGAGAGAGAGAGAGAGAGAGAGAGAGATTGTCAGACCCCCTTTAAGGTAAAGAAAATTTACTCAATATGGTGAAGCAGTTATTGTACTAAAGTAGGCCATGGATGACATTTTATGTACATACATACTCGCCATATGCCAAGAACTGTCTTCAGCTACTCCCTCACCTACTCCTGAGAAATCTAGAGTCCTCGTCTTGGAATCTTGCGAGAGTAATTATTATTCACACAACCATTTCCTCTGCACAAAAGCAACACAAAATAGCCATCAGCATACTCCATTCGGAATCCAAGGAACTTGTTTACTCTGCATCACGTCATCATCGGTCATTACGGTGCTCATGGTGCATAGAGAGACATTCCTAGAAAGGTCTAATTCACGGGGCGGGAAAGTAATTAAAGGGAGCACTACCGACGGTAACAAGACAGCGATTCGATTTTCCGAATTCACTACGTAAAGATAGTCATGGTGCGCACAAAATCTCAGCAGCTGAAGGAAGGACCGAAGGGTCGGCTGACTCTCGAGGAGGGAAGGCAGTCGAATCGTTGAGTTCGGCAACGAGTTCATACGAGAAGAGATTGGAAACTTAAGATTGACCACGAAAGAATGGGTAACTACTAAAGATGACCTGCTAGTTGAGATAATGTTACCCTTTGTCTCGTGACGAAAATGTACAAAGTGCGACTAGATCCCATTGCAGAGTCATCTGGCAAGTCGCATGCTCCCTAATTTAGCTGAAACTTCCCGAGGCATGACAACTGCATGGTCATTCAAAGTTAAGTCAGTGAAGTACCAGTTACCGTTTGTTAGATTAGAGTCAGTAGTCCAACTAACCTTCAGATATACTACAAAAACTATCTGGAGGGAAAATTACGTCTGGATCCACTATTTGCTGTAATGAAAGTGCCTGCGCCATGCGACTTTTACTGCAAAAAGAGCAGCATAAGTATAGAGATAATTTCCAGCTTGCAGAAAGACAAAAAAGCTATTTACGCCTAGAGTGGCCTCTACCCATCCCTTGATTTCAGATAATATATGGGTAATAGGTGACAACAGGGATCGAGAAGAAAAATCGTTCAGCACCTAATTCCATGCCACCTGCTTTTTGTGTTCTCAAAAGAGTATTCAATTAGTACAACATAATGAGTCAACTAACCTCGCCCATGAAGGTACAAATTTGTCATTGGGTGTATCGTCCTCGTCTTCGTCTTCGTCTTCGTCATCCGAACATTTGTAGGGCGAAATCTCATACGATTGTTCTTGATTGCCATCGCTAACGCTGTCCTTAATATCTGTTGCTTTTCGCAAAATGCTTATTGCCTGGATGATAGGCAACTCTTAGCATGAAAGAGTACAGGCAACTGGCAAGCAAGTTCCTTCAGCAGATCTAACAAACCTTCATCTCTCTAAAAGTTGCTTATACAACTGAGTACAAGCTGTTTACTGAAAAATGCTTTGGGCACAAGCTATTGACAATGAAGAAGAGAAAACTTATAACACTTGCAGCTGGCATTACTGACAATTTCAGTAAAACAACAATACAACAAGGCAAGGATGAAGGTCACTCGGTCATGGAATAGCCACTTAATTTGTTGGACAAAATCATTGCCAACTCCAGTTTCTGAAGTTTAGCTATTCCAATACCATGGTAGAAAGCATAATTAAACAGATTAAGAAGACAATAAGAATATCATTCTATAATCAATTGAAGTCATTCTATACATCATAAGAGACAACTGCCCATACAGGAATTCAGATGATGCGGAAGTTAAAGCTACTCCCTCAATTTCAGCTGTCGTACAAGTATAAATTTTCCTTTCCAGTCTAGCAAAAAGGACTGCAAAGCTGCATTGGGTGCTGGATTTTTCTATTACTTGCATATTAAATATTGCAGGTATAAGGAGTAGAGATGATATTTTTCATACAGTTGTTCTGATGAAAATAAAAATCACACTGGGCAAGTAAAGTCCCACATATTTCCAAATTATATCCACGTTCAAGTCCCCCCCTCTCTTGGCTCTTCGTTTCAACTTATTTTCCCCTTTCCATTTAAACAATGCATTGACGACTGAACTTAGCTTATTTATTCAAAGATGAATCAGAAATTGTACCTTATTTGTTCCATCTGCACAAATTCTTTCCGTCGTGCAGGGTTTAGAGCCCAAGCCTTGGTCAGGTTCAGCTTCACTCTCCATTATCTTCTCTGGAAAAGCACCTCTTTTTCTGTCTCTAATGTTTCATTCTTTCTGAGTTTATTTCCCGATTCTCCCCTTTCCTGAAACATTTTGTTTCCAAACACAAATGAGGTCAATGCTACCATGAGGACTAACAAAAAGAAAAAATAAATAAATAGAAAAAGCAAGATAGCACTGGATAGATCATACTGCAGCATGATATTTTTGTCCGTGCTGCTCCTTTTTGGTAGGCATGTCTTCTTGGTTCTCTTGATTCCTCCGAGCACCTTCAAGACGTTTTCTTTTTCTTTCCTTTTCCCTCCTCTCTTCTTCTTCTCTCTGCCTTTTCTTCATGGCAATATCAGCCAATTTTTTCTTCTGCTCTTCTTCTTTCCTTTTCCTTTGAAGCTCCAATTGTCTCATGTTTTCCTTCTCAAGTCTTGCCCGTTCAAGTTTCAATGTCTCCTTCTTCATTTTACGTTCAATCTCTTTCTTTTCTGCTTGACGTTTTGCAGCTTCAGCAGCCTCAAGAGCTCTCACTTTAACGTCCCTCTTCCCTATTAAAGATAAGAAGTCTTCAACTAAATGACCGGCAACAAAATTCAGTATAATCTTGTCTTGTGTACATAAACATAATAAAGCCACAAGAAACTGATTGCTTATTCTAATGAAAGCCCTCACTCATCTAATGTTTCTCCATGAAACAAACAGCAATCAGTTAAAAAAAAAAGAAAAACAAATTCCATTTTCATCCCCGTTAGAAAGTCCAACCCAAAAGCTTAGATTAACAGGTGGAAGGAGACCACATGAATACAAAAAATAAAACACATGAATATAAAAAGTATTTAAGACCCGTCTCACATGCAAGTTAGATTACGAATTGCAAGTGGAATTTTTAACACACACCTTCGTGTTAGGGGTAACCTGACACTGATACTATGTTAGAAAGTCCAATTCAAAAGCTTAAGATAACAGGAAAAGGGAGACTACATGAATATAAAGAACATTTAAGACCCGTCGTCGATCGATGTGGGATAATACTTCAACAATCCCACTATCAGTGAAACTGATTTCAAACATCAAATTAAGCTAATCTAATTTGAACTGGAAAAATTCAGAGAACGAGATGTAAATTTACTGACAATTTGAGTCCAGCAACGGTATGTCAGAGAACTCTAGCACCATTAAAACAGCATCACAAATTTCGAAGAAGGAATTCAGGAAAAACAATAGACCCTTTTGAACTGGAAAATGGCAGTATGACATAATTTACCCAAAGCAGTCTTATCTCATATGTCTCAGTAGGAACTCGAGAACAGAATTTGTAGGCAAAGATGTGGCCGGTACCTGTGAAAGGTGCAACTGTTTGTTTTTGTTGAACTAGTGGTAAGAATGAAGTCATATGAGACACAATATTGTCACATTTAGAGTCCATTTCTGAGATGCCAGGGCGACCTTTCCTGAGACTGCTTTTCGGCTTACTGAACCTGTTATTACGCACTTCCACGGGTCTCTTCACTCCACTCAGCCCTTTTGGCATGGTTGTGCTGTCCTTTGCCCTATGCCTCTTGCTGCTTTCCTGCTTCCCAGGCTTCTGTTTAGCCTTTCTATGAGTTCCAGCAAAACTAATTTCTGTTCTGATGGAATCTATACTATATCTTGTCATCTCATTTTCTGTATCAGAAACTGAAGCAGGGCAATTAGGATCTTCTGTAATATCAGCAAGTGGTTTTCTATTTGCTGCACTTGTTCTAACATCTAAATCAATGCCCTCTTTTGATGTATCAGCTGCCTCATCTACATTCTCATTTTCTTCGCTAATGCAGGGAAGCTCAGGATTTAAGCTTCTTTTCTCCTTTGAACTTCCAGACTTGGAGGCAATTATATCCCACAACTTCCCGACAGGAGATGTGTAGGTTTTCTTCTGATATCCATCAGATTCAGCATATGAAAGAGGAAGGCAATCCGAGTGGGACCTTCCATAAGGAGCCTGCTCTACTTCTGTGTTCAAGAAGCTGTTCACCCCATTACACTCATTCATATCAAAAGCGCTCCCCACGTCCATATATTCAAGAAGGCCATTTGGAACTGACTTGTATAAGTTTGGTGCCTTACGCAGCTTGTATGCAGTGGAGAAATGTGACAACGGTGTATGCACAGAAGCAGATTTGGAAAGCAGCTGTTGCATGCTGGCATGTTCAGTAATACCATCTTGAACATCCAGCTTCTCAAAGCTAAATCCATCATCAGAGATTGGCTTTTCATCATCAGTTGGCATGATGAATCCCTCAAAAACAGGCATTATTTGATCCTTTCCAACTTGCTCCATGGATTGGTAACCTGGTGAGTGGTTAGGAAACTCATATTTCCATTGGTTATGGGCTTCTCTATTCTGTTCAGGTCTTTCAGAACAAGCTAAATGTTCTTCATCCATCCGATTGAAAATATCCTTAGTCTGGCATTGACCTTCCTCATTGATGGTGCCTTCAATTCTTGCTACAAATGCAACGTCAGATAGACCAGAAATATTTGAGTGAGGTTGTCCCTGGTTTTCACGCACCAAATGGGAACCTGTATTTTCATGTTGCCCTTCCAAAGTAACACCCTGTGAGACAAAATGATCAAAAAATTTACAGCACCATTTTGCATCATACAAGCATAGAGCAGCAAATGCAGTGATAGATCTGCTCCATCGTACATGCATTTAGCGTGGATGCAAATTGTGAACTAAATTATTGATGCAGAGACTGCTCTGCAAAGCAGGTTTAAGTGTTTTATATATTAAGAAATTGCTGATATGAGGTGAAAGAACTATTTTTCTTGTGCTGGCATCAGTTAACTAACTCCAATTGTTCTGGTATTCTACAATACTAATTATCCAACTTAGACTGGAACTTTAGATCTGCAATCCCCACAAACTATCCGATGTTTTTAAGGAAAACCTCTTGTAACACGACAACTTTAGTCCTGAGCTTTGCATGGAGCTATCCTAACTTGACAGTTTCACTCTCAGAAATTGTGGTATGGAGGTTGAAACGGTAATAGTACACAATACAAAGCTGTCTACAGAAAATACTTATTGGTCCCCTTACAAGTATAACAGAAGGAACTATTAAACCTAGGACCTTGTCCTCTAATAGCACACCATGTGAAAATGATGATTTAAGAAGGCCAGCCATTTTGATCATAAAGATAGTCAATAGATGATTGTAATCAACCTTTCCCACAACCTTTTAATTTTTCTACAAGGTACATGTACTATATATGTTCACCAATCTTCTCCAAAATGGTATTGGACAAAAATAAAAAGTTTCCAACTGGAAATGGAGAATTGAGTACCTCTGGAATTTGCTGCATCTGCAGAGTTTCAAATGCTTCTGTCACACCATGCTTAGCATTATGCTGCATCAGATTATTTAGGCTGCTATCAACTTCAGGCCGTTTCTTAGAACTAATATGAGTCTTTTCATCGTCCTCTGTCTCTATCGCCTTTCTTTTTCCACAATTTCCGTAAGTACTGTGCAATGGATCCTTCTGCAAGCTCAATGAAGCAGGTGAAAGCTCAGTTGATTTATGAAACTGAGGTGATGAATTTGCAAAGCCATTGCCTTCGAACTGTACCAGTAAGCTCTTCACACTTTGATGGTTGGAAGATTTGAAACAAGCTACATTCTCCAAAGGTGGAACAAAATGAGGAGTGCCAGTAGTCACGGAGCTAATTAGTTCCGTTGGAATTACTTGACCACCATAAGAATTGGGGTCTTGTTTATGATGACCAAGGTCCACTTCAGTTGATTCTGCTGCATCAAACTCTCTAGTATCTTTTCCATAGGAATTATTCATTACCCTGTTTGATTTCAGACTGGATAATGAAGAATACTGTCCATCATTTAATGCACATGGAAAACTTTTACAGGCAGCAGACAAATCAATTGAATGATCAATGAAAGACATCCTGCCTTTGGATATCTTCCCTTGTAGGGGAAAATTAGGAATGACATCTTTGTCATTTCCACATGTTTCACTCACCACTGTCTCATCATCCTGTCTAAGGGATGTGCTTGTCTGACCTATCTTGTCAACAGGGTTTCCCGATAAATGTCCAGCAGATCCAAGTTCTTCAGAGCTCTTTTCCTGCTCACACGAGGTGACCAGCCCTTTACATAGCCCTGTGTCCTCGAAACTTTCTTCTAACTCAGCTCCAGGAACATTATTCAGGCAGCTCCTGTTCTCCCCGAGATCATCAAAGTCAAGTTGCTTGGGCTTTAAAAGAATGTTAGAATCAAAGCAAAGGCTTGAGGCTAATGCTTCTGGCACGTTTTCCAAATCAGCAGGATCATTGTTAGATGGAATGCCAAAAGAAGATCCTTCAGGCGGCTTTTCAAACACAACTGAAGATTGAGCAGCATTTCCAGTACATCTTTCTGGATCAACATTATCGCTCAAATTGGAAAGCACTTTTGATGTAGTACCATGTGCTTTTGGCAGGTTATGGGTACTGCCTATGATAAGCTGGTCAGAATGAGTATAACCCAACTGGTTGACAGAACGACCTGAAACAAAGAAGTTTTCAGTTACTAATGCAATGCCATTACCACAATCATCATCTTGAGGAGATTGCACTGGTTTTCCTGAAGAGCCAGCCATCTTCACATCACCTGGATCAGAAGATGTCTCCAATCCTGGAAGTTCCTCACAATTAGGTCGATGGGGAGAACATCTCAACTGTGTGATTTCACCAGAACCAACGGTAGTTTGATGTCCATTGATTTGGCAATCTCTGATTTCCAGTCCATGCATGCTGCCACTTCCATTCAACTCCATAGAGTTGTCAGTCTGGGTCATTGGTTGCATTAACTTATCCATGCCACTGTTCTTTCCAACAGGGAAGGAACTATTGGACTTCAAAGCCTCATTCATTTGACAATTTTCAATTGACTTATGAGGTCTTGTTATTCCCCTAAACCGACTGTTGCTTTCCTTTTCCTTACTCAAAGAATCTCCTCTATCCCCTCACTCTGCCTTTGAACTTCAAGATCGACACTGCAAGGAGCATCCATTTCCAATAATCCATTTGAATGGCTTCCAGATATCAAGGATCTCATTGCTCCACTGCTGCTGATTTTGCTGCCCTTTTCCTTGCTCTTGAAGTTGACCATCTGTGTTTCTTCTGTTGAATGGATATGAGAACTGGTGTGAGAAGGCTTGACCAGCTCTGCAGAAAATACATTCTCAGACAGTGGAGGAGCAACCGCAGAGGCAGCAGATCTGCTAGGGTCAACAACAGGATCTTTTTTAGGCAAACAACTTCCAGATGCCTTTGTACTGTTCCGGACCTCAAGAGCCTTTTGCCTTGCCTTGGATCTCTGGACCCTTGCCAGTGACTGATCTAGATCATGATAATCTTCTGAGATTATCACATCCATTTGATGTTGAGGGGACTTAATGTTAGGATCCGCCTCAGAAACACCATTTAGGACAAAAGTAGTGTCATCTTTAGGAATTTCATGCAACGAAGATGACTTACTGCTTGCTTCACCTACTTCTTGCAAAGTGCAAAAATCTGCGCCTAAATCAGCTGGAAACCCTCTCGAGTCAGCTGCAAGCACGGGTTTATCATAAACAGGACGGTGACCAATGGAACAAGGAACTGAAAATTGTGGCTGCGGTTGCAAAAGTTCTGTAATGAGCTCTTCTCTCTGAAATTCTGCAATGACACGACAGTAAATGTAAATTCAAGCAAACGCATTGTACAATGAACGACTGAGTGCTGTATCTAAAGCGATAGCGCATCGTTACACATAAGTTACATCCATCAGCATTAACCATTGCCCAATTACACAAAGACAACCGATTACGGAACAAAAGCATCACAATAATGCAGCAACATTAGAGTATAAAGTAATCATAAAAGCATCAAAATTCAGTTGGAATGACTTCGAAAACAATCCAGTTCACTAATTGACTTCAGCAATCGCCGCTCGAGCTTGGCTCGTCGTTCATGCATTGTTCCAAAGCAATCGACAAGCAACGCCTTTCCGTACGAACAAAACCGGATCGGCATTCGAAAAATCGAAACCCGAGGAATCGCAAAACTCCGTTTTTTCCGCACGCTGCCGCGCAGATTACGAGCATTTCACGCGCTCACAAACAGTAGGGCGCGAGCGAATCCGCCGCCGGCTCAGCGAACTCGCGACGGAGTCGCCGACGACGGCTAACCGAGCGAGACGGCATCGCAAAAAAGAAAAGAAACAACAGTGCGCGCCTCTCTCCGAGTACCTGCGGGGAGCGAGGACGGGTGTGGCGAGGGGAGGAGCCAGGGAGGAGGGGCGAGGCCATCGATGAGGAGGGTGGAGGCGAGGTGGTGGTCGAAGAGGCGGGTCTGGTGCTTGGCCTGGTCGACGATCCAGTTCTTCCGCTCGAAGATCTGCGCGAACAGCCTCTCCATCGCCGACGTCCTTCTTCTCGCGTCACGATTCCGCCATGGAACTCGAGAACCGACGGCGGCGAGTTCGGAGAGGAGAGAGAGAGGTGCGGGCGATGCAGGGGGTCGTGTCTTCGGTGGGGATTTCCCGAGCGGGTGTCGATGGGCGCGAGCGCAGATTTGAATTTTTTCGGGGGAGGACGGTACGACCCAGGCCTCACAACCGGGTCGGGTCGGTTCGGGTCGGGGGTTATGCTGATGGGCCCACACGGTCCAGTTTGATCATCAGTTTGCCTTGGGCTTTTGAGTCTCAAAGCCCATTGAAAATTTTCACCGGGCGCTCTCATTTTCGCCCGCAGTCTCCTTTTTTTTTTGGGAAAATGTCGCAAATGGTCCCTATATTTTTCTTAACGCTGCATTTGGTCGCGAACTTTCGATTGGCCAATTTTTGGTGTGAACTATTGATAAATGTCACGTCTAGTCCTGAACTTTTAATCGAACTGGTTTGGTCTTAACTATTCATAAATATCCGATCTAGTCCTTCGTTATTGTTTTTCCTTTTTTTAAAAATTTTTAATTTTTTTTTTTAAAAAATTTTTGCTTTTCCTCTCTTCCCTCCGCCGAGCCGGCGGAGGGAAGCCGGCGTCCGGCGAGGGTCGCCGACGCCGGGTGCTCCTCGCGGCGTCGGGCGAGGAGCACCCCGGCGAGGGCTCCCTCGCCGGGGGTGCTCCCTCGCCCGGATCTCGCAAGGGAGCCCCTCGCCCGACGCCGGCGAGGGAGCCCCTCGCTCGACGCCGACGAGGAGCACCCGGCATCGGGCGGCCCTCGCCGGCGTCGGGCGAGGGCTCCCTCGCCGGATCCGCGAGGGAGCCCCTCGCCCGACGCCGGTGAGACACCCCTCGCTCGACGCCGGCGAGGAGCACCCGTGTCGGGCGAGGGCTCCGGCGTCGGCGAGGGCTCCTCGCCGATCTGCGAGGGAGCCCTCGCCGACACCGCGAGGGCCGCCGCCCGCGTCCGGCGAGGACGGCCCTCGCCCGACGCCGGTGAGGGCGACCCTCGCCGGACGCCGGCTTTCCTCCGCCAGCTCCGGCGGAGGGAAGAGAGGAAAAGCAAAAAAAATTTTAAAAAAATTTTAAAAAAAATGAAAAACAGTAACGAAGGACTAGATTTGACATTTATGAATAGTTCAAGGACCAAATTGAGCCGATTAAAAGTTCAGGGACTAGATTGGACATTTATCAATAGTTCAGGGACCAAATTGAGCCAATCGAAAGTTTAGGGACGAAATTGCACATTAGGCAAAAGTATAGGGACTATTTGTGACATTTTCCCTTTTTTTTTTAATTTCTTTTTATTTGAAGCACCCGATCAAACTTTGGCCAAAGATTTAGTAGGATTTGATTGCATAGAATGAGCTTGAATATTTTGTTACTTGCTCTTCCATGAAATAGGATTTACTCTAATGAACATACAATAACCAGTCATGAACCTCCTATGCAAGGTGAACTAGCATAGTCAATATCAGCATATCCATCTATCTAAGTGTGACATCTATTCTACTACAACCGTCCTCTACTAGATGTACTAATTATTTAAATACTTAGGTCTCATGAGATTTCACTTGAACTGATATTTCAAAAGAGAATTCATCAACCACTACCTAAGAAGCAAGACATACTTCAAATTGGGAACCGATGCATCTTAATGTGCTTTGGTTAGCACGCTTAATAATTGACTCACGACACTAATGGTAAAAGATATGTCTAGTTCGGTAATTGTGAGATAGTTTAGCATATGAACTAGTTTCCCATATCCCTAGAGGTCCAAAAAAAAAAAAAAAAAAAAGCTTCCTCTCACCTAGTAAATTAGTAATAACCCAACATTGGTGTAGCAATAGGTCTTGTATTAAGGTTTCATTTACTTCGCGAAAAATAAATAATTTGATAGAAACGATTACTTATATCACTTGAGATAATTAGTCGATAAAAAATGCTTTATTATCGAAAACAATTAATATCTAAATATTTTCATGTATGATGATTTTTTTTTCAATTGTTCTTTTTGTAAGCGACATAAATGATTGTTTATTATTATTATTATTATTATTATTATTATTATTATTATTATTATTATTATTATTATTATTTGTATTATTATTTGTATTATTTATTTTCCGTCAAGCAAGCGCACCTTGAGGAATAGTTCCTTGTGAGATATCCAACACGTACTTCCTGTTAGACATACGAGTACCATGCTCGGACTGAAGGAAATCAATCCCAATAATGTATATCAACAGCCACAAATCTTTGGTGCTAATCCACGAACGGAGATGAGGCTTTAGTTGAGTAATGCTAACCATATCATCTCCCCCTATGTTACCGGTGGAATACAGAATGATCTGAACGACAACGTTTGAGACCAAATCCCGAAACTGCAGAGTTGAATCGATTGAATTTGAACATACAAGTTTACACACCTTACTGGATCGCTCCTCCTAAGCCACGAATCTAGGTGGTCACTCTACATAAATTTCTCCCTCCAAATCAATATGTTAGACAACTCTTTTGATATCAAGTCCCTATATTTTCAATTTGACTAATCAAGTCCTTCTACCTGTGCAAATTTTCTAATTGAGTCTCTCCGGTACCAAATCCAGCATTAAAAAATTCATGCGGGTAAAAGGACTTGCTTAGATAAATTAAAGATACAAAGACTTGATTCGAAGAAAGCATCGAAGGAGAGGAATAGATAGTAGAAATTTCCCATTTCGCAATTGTAATCGTAACGTTACTGGCTATGATTAGAGCACAAACAACCTTCGAGCTTGTAGCCTTTGACGACATCGAACATTTTTGGATCGAACGAAGCTCCTTCAAATCAATAGCTGATACAAAGACCACAGATAAAGAGATTCCTTCTTTTTCCTTTTTTCGGGGAAGAAACCTCTCCGGAGAGAAGGACTTAGGGACTAACTCTTGCTCAATTTCTCAATTTGTTAAAGTATCCAATATCACCTGTGGAGGCTTTTAATAAACATGTGATTTGCTCCAGTTTAATGCGCATATGCGGCTCCCCCCCAGGCTTACACATGACACGAGTGTTAATAGTACTCTGCATCGATTGTAAGATGAGTTTCAAAGGGACTTAATTCCTTAAAAAAACCTCACTTTAGTCCAATCCTAATTTTGCATTGAGATTTTTAGTCTTACAAAAATCTCAATTTTTTTTCTAGCCTCAAATTTGCACATGAGTCCAAAAATCACCCCTTGCTTTTGCGATTAGAAATTCATTATTGAAACACGTGCTCACAACACTCTCACATATCGGGAAAAGTGCCAAAAAAGTCCTAAACCTTTTTTTGTCTTTGTGCCGATTTAGTCCTAAACCTTTTTTTGGTGCCGATTCAGTCCTAAACCTTTTTAAGTCATGCCAATTTAGTCATTTTGGCCGGATTTTGCTGACGGGCGCTTCGGCCGGTTGACGTGGACAATTTTTAATAATATTTTAATATTTTTTATTTTTTATTTTTGTCTTTTTCCTCTAGCCGGTCACCAAGGTCCGGCGACCGGCCAGAGGCCACCGCCGGCGAGGGCGAGGCTCGCCCATGGCCTCGATCTCGGCGAGGTCGGGTCGCGACCTCGGATCCGGCGAGGCGAGCCTCGCCCATGGCCGGCGAGGGCCGGCGAGGCTCGACCTCGCCGATCGGGCCATGGGCGAGCCTCGCTCTCGCCGGATCCGGCGAGGTCGACCCTCGTTGGCCATGGGCGAGGCTCGCCTCGCCGGATCCGGCGAGGGCAAGCCTCGTCCATGGCCCGATCGGCGAGGCGGCCATGGGCGAGGCTCGCCCTCGCCGGATTAGGCCATGGGCGAGCCTCGCCCATGGCCGGCGAGGGCCGGCGAGGTCGGCCTCGCCCTCGCCGGCGGTCGCCTCTGGCCGGTCGCCGGACCTCGGCGACCGGCTAGGGGAAAAAGACAAAAATAAATAAATAAATAAATAAAATATTATTAAAAGTTGTCCACATCGGCGCCGACAGGGCCACGTCAGCCGGCCGGCATCCAGTCAGCAAAATCCGGTCAAAATTGACCGGAAATGACTGAATTAGCACAACTTAAAAAGGTTTAGGACTAAATCGTCACCAAAAAAAGGTTTAGAACTAAATCAGCACAAAGACAAAAGGTTTAGGACTTTTTTGGCACTTTTCCCCTCACATATCTATCAAACAACCACTTCTTGATATTGATAATCTTAAAGAAACTAGTGATGCTTTTTGGACATGTGACAGATTTGGGAGTAGAGTGAAATCAAACAAAAGATTTTGGAGTATAATTGAGATTGAACCTAAAGTTGAGATTTTTTTTTTTTTTTTTTGGAATTTTGAAACAGTGCTCAACTTTGACTCTGAGGAGGGCTTGCTGTTGTTGATGACAAGCTTTAGAGGTGCTTGGCAACGCGAGTGTCTAATTTTCGTATTTGGATGACTTGAACTTCACCATTGGATGGCTTCACTATCAAATCTTGACAAGTTAGGTATCATTGGGTACGAATGATAACCATTCTAATTAGAAATTGATTTTTAGAAGATAAATAGATTTTTCTATTTCTATTCTTAAATGAGTTTTTGAGTGAGAATACGTATCTACTAATGACTCAAAATTTCTCTCCCCGAGGCTATGGAGGATGGTGGCAGGCGGCAATGATGGGTGGTTGGCCGACTAGTAGAGAGAACGAGTGATGAGAATAGTTTTTATTTCTCAATTCTATTCTAGAAATAGAGAAGTAAAAAATTTTACTTCTCATTTCTGTTTCAAAACTAATTCTGTACTAAAAATGTATTTCAGAAATAAAAAAATGAAACTGTATCACCAAGTGGATTTTGATTCAGAAACAAGACTGAAATAGAAAAATAGTTCTAGAACAGAAATAAAATAGTTGTCATGCGCACTCTCGATGGACTGAGTGATATCAACAGAGGCTAATCGACAATGAGACTAGGGGTGAGCATAATTTTAAGATAGAATCGGGAATTGGAGAAATAGAATGGTAGAAACCGGTCCAATTTTAGATTTCGATGTACCCTGATTCGATTCTTGGTTCCATTTTTTAGGAACCAAAAATCGAATTAGGGGAACCGAGTATAAAGATATTATATTTTTATATTGTAATTCCTTTTATATCTAATGTTTGAATGTTTTATTTAACGTCTTCTTTTCTTAGATATAATTGTTTTAATGAGAATATTATCATTGGTAAATAGGGTTTACGAGTTGAAGTGGAATGAATATATGTGGTGAGGCTTCTAATAATTATTTTATTTTAATTAATTGAAATCTTAATTTAAAACTATCATTACGTAATCAATTATGTTGTTGTTTCATTTGATTTCAGGTGGTTAAAATTCTAAGCAATTTTTCATGAATGATTGATAACTAAAATTTCTTAATATAGGTTTTATTATACGTATTTTGAAATTTTTTATTATTTATTTTATTTTATGTATTCATCTTTTATGGATTAATTCTAATAACAAATGAGAAACTTCCTTTTTATGCTTGACTAAAAATGAAACATAAAAAATGAACCTATTAGATCCTAGGACGTGTGATAGGATAGGTTCTAAATTTCAAAATATACAGGGTAAGTTCTAAGTTTCATAAAAATGTGGGTCTGTTCCAATGGATAGGTTTCATGTTCTAGGTAAAATTTTGAACTGCTCAACCCTAAACGAACTACAAGTAAAAGCTAGATAGAATTCAATGACCAATAGACGATGGGCCCAACTATAGTAGAGACTGCTGCGAAGAAGCTTGAGTACTTGGCTTTGCGAAAGGTTACGAGTTCTGTGAGGTGCATAAAGTTTATCATCTCTCTTTTATTCGATAATTACCCCAAAAAAGTCATAGACCTATTATATTAGTGTCAATTCAATTCTAAACTTTTTAATCTGGTCAAATTAATTATAAACCTTTGATGATTTACCAATATACTCCTAGTCAATTATTGCCAAAAAACGTTGACATGAACATTTACTATTCTACGTGACACAGCTAGATCCAATTCAAGTGAGGACATTGCAACCCTCGCCTATGGCCACTGACCTTCGCCAGCCATCATTGAGGCCACGAACCGATAGAGGTAAGTAAGAAAAAGTAAAAGGGAAAAAAGAATTATTAAATATTATAAAGATTATCCTCGTTGGCGCTAGTCGTGTCATGAAAAACGACCATTGTCCACATTAGTGGGCTAATATTGACTGGAAGGACTTGATTAATAAATAGTTCAAAAACTTAAGACTAAATTACTTAAAATTGAAACCTTATAATCTTATTGACATTCGTACAATAAATTTAAGATCTTTTTGGTAATTTTCCGCTCTATATCTAGAAGTATATCTAGAAAGAACCTGGCTCGGGATCTACCTCCAATCTATTTTTCCGAGACCATCTCCTCGCAAACTACATGGCAGCGCACACGGACTCCATTCCCACGCAACAATTAACTAGGCTTTAAAAGGCTACTTGCATGCCACCACCCTCTTGCCTCTTTGAAATATTATTTTTATCAACACCATATGTCGTAACCCGTCGAAATTGAGGTCCGAATTCGGTTACTCGAGATGTCCTTCCTAACAATTCAAGGAGGAGAGTGTAATTATGTCCAACTCGATCTAACGGATCCATACTTCGTTAAAACCAGCACATAATCATGTCATTCACGCAGCACATGCATTTGCTAGTCTTTCTTGCGCCTGCCATCAATAATCCCGTCTCTCATTTGTCCACGCGAAGCTGGATTAGATCGACAGAAACTCCATAACATCATGGATGATACAGCAAAATAAGGTATAATTACCTAACTGCATATTCAAAAACACCATCACAATGATCCGGAACGTTATCAGTTTACCATTTGAATCATGTATGACGCTTAACAGAACGAATCATAAGTCCTCCTTCGCTATACTGTAGAAGATAGGATTGGTGTAAAATCAGTTGTAAGCCAAAAGTTAATTTGGCCATGCCCAAAAGGACCATTTACAGAGCAAGCAAGGCTGAGTGCAGTCTCTAAACAAAATTCACTCAGTCCTATCACAGAGACTTACATGGTCAGTTCCAAAGAAAGCCGTATCTACAAATCCCACGAGACAGTTTCTATCTGTTCCCCCAAAAAATGGCTAATGTTAGTTCGATCCTTTCGTCTTAGATCGCTTCCGGGAGGATCCATTGCTTCTCGCGCTTCTTTTACGCCTCTTGATGTTGTCCCTGTTGCTTATTGCCTCAATTTCAAACGCCATGGAGGCTTTATTGTGCATGATGATGTTGGTGACGACGGCAAATGTGGAGGTCTCCACATTGGGGGCTGACTTGATCTCCCCATTGGGGGCCGACTTGATTTTCTTTTTGATGATGGCATTCTGACCGCAGCACAGGCCTTGAATTGCTGTATCTCTGAGCTTCTGAAGTACTGCGTCCTTATCGGGAGTAGAACAATCAGTTGTAACCTGCGAGTGATAAGTCGTTACTACAGCACCGTTAACAAGAGAGTGAGAACAGGCATCATATTTTCTGTGTGACTGAAACATTATGTCCTTCCTTAGGTTGCTGATCCTGATAAGACGGTGCACTACTAGACAAAGAACTTGCAAGAAAAGAGCTCACTGTTTCTTTTTCCACTTTAATACGAGCAAGAGAGATACTTCCCTTTTTCTTCTTTTTGGCCAACAAGCAAGCAAGATTTCATTGGAATCGGAATTTTAAATTGAGCAATTCAAGAAGGAAAACTTATAGGATTGTAACACGAGGATGTTGGCTTCTAACGTGTGACCAAAAAGAATCACTTTGGAACCTGATCGACGACCTAAGGGGAAAAAAGATGGCAGCCTACTTCAAAGACATTTCAAGCCTCACGGAAGGGGTTGCATGCCCATAAATATATCAGAACTTATTTTCACAGGCACAACCTTTAAATTGACAATGATGACAGGTATAGCTGATAAAGGAATGTCAGCGAAGCTGCTCAAGATTCTTACCTTAGGATCAAAAGGGATATTCATCTGGCTGCACAGACAGCCGCAGCCATCAGAGAGATTAATTTTCAAGACCATCTCAAATACTTTCGTCTTCTCTGTTCTCCTGCACATATGTAAAGAATAATGTCAAGGGAATCAAAGAACAAGAAGCTATGTCAAGACATCGGTCCCGTCGCCATGGAAATATTGTGATTTCAGGTAAAGTATCTCAAGGAACTCATGACTTGTTTGTGCTCTATCACAATGCTCATTAAATCTCAGGAACACCAATCACAGTGATCACATGAAATTTTCATATTCTATTATAATTCAGGTAATATTTTCCAAATCAAGAGCAAATCTCTTCGCTTGTTTGATGAATTTGGCAATTGCCACTCTGATTTAAAATGTACATAAGCATTAGAAGAGGATAATTATATGAACTCAGGCTAACAGAGTGAACCGTGTATCTGGATTGTCTATTGGTCAGAAAAAGAACACCTCAGGTCCCTCTTTCATGAATACTTAACTCACATCGCTGTTGCATTGTTGCCTCTCAAAGAAAAAGCAACCTTGAAGCCTTTCTTTTCTTAACTCAAATTTTTGCACTTACGAAGGCTACCACCCCCCACCAAAAAAAATAAAATAAATAAAAATAAAAGAGCGACCAAGCAATTGACATATTGCTCTAACAGAGTAGAGTAAGTACAAGATCTCTTTTAATTTGCAAATGAAAATGGCCCTCTACCACGTTAGCCATCACCATGAAACGTCATCAATGAAGGTTCTCTCATTTTTCATGGGAGGCAGAAAAAAGTCATTAATATTTCCATAAACTTACCTTTTCAGTTGAAATGGTTGCTCATGAAGAACAGCTGCTTTGTATTTTTCCTCATCCAAAAAAGTAATCTGGAATGGTAAAAGAACATCCATCAGTCAAGCTGTGATGAGCCTTCAGAAGGGCATGCAAACAGTCCAATTTCACAGAGTCCCAACTTGATAGAAAACCCACTCCAGCTACTCAGCTTCAATAACTAATTAAGAGTATTGAAGACATCAATAGTTTGAGAACAAAGCAAAAGGGTTGTGAAGGTTGAAAATATCATCAATATAGACCCCCCACAGAAAGAAGCAAAGTGGAAGCAGTGCAGTCACCATCTCAAGCTAAGCAATTGCAGACAGAAGATTTTTGCGATTCAACTCCACATTTGCTTATTTCAACTACAATAGATCATACACATAGAAGAATTTTTCTAAATAATAATAAATAAAAAAATCAACACAAGCAAGTATAAATAAATGGGTAGTCTGAGAACCAATTTTTCAAAGAGTACAATTTTCTCTGACTACGCCAGAAATCAGAAAATATTTGTAGAGGTAAATGTTTAACTCAAATTTTTTAATGAAATTTCACCTCAACTGATTTGATGAATGGCAATGGAGCTTTCTGCCCATGAACGCTAGACAATCTGAGCATCCAGTTGACATATTTTTCATCTGTTATGCAACCAACAAATCAACATTACAGAATAATAGACCCTTTAATAATGTCACCATATGAAGACGTATCAACAATCCATCAAATTCATCACAAAGCTATGCTAGGCTCAGCTGAGGGTGACTCCCTAATAGTGTATGAAATTCCAGACCTAGCTAAGTTAAAGAGGGAAAATGATGCAACAGATACATATACAGATAGAAGAAAAGAAGTTCTATCTCGCTGTTAAATGAAAACATATCCCACACTTGAATTTAGTAATACTGCCAACCTAAGAGCGAATAATGAGCCATAAAGGGAGCGTATAATACCACTCATCACTGTCACTAGGATTCATAAAATGAATAGCTACCTGCACTTAAAGCTTTAGTTAAAATAATCTGGACGTAGTCAATCCTCACAAATGGAGGAATCTGCATATTCAGCAAGTTCATGGCACCTGCAATAACCTGTGCTCTTTCAAATTAAAAGAAAATTATGGTGTAGATAGCAAGTCAAGCCACTCTGAGGCCTAAAAGATGCAACAAAGTTTCAGATGTTTGGTATCATGTAACCATAAGGCACACAAAACTCATAAGCACTTTTTCTCCCAATGCAGTAGGAAGTACAAGACATGTACACCAGGACGTGTCGCATTAGGCTCGCAATGTTGAGAGAAAATGAACTTAATGTGGGTAGACTAACAGAATATCTAAATGACAGCTCCAACAAATCATCCAGATTGGATTAGCACAGGTGATGGCTGCATGAGGATAGAAGATGATCACACAGAGATCTCTGTGAACCCAAGAGCGAAAATTTAGTACCTTATCTACAAATCCGCGGATCACCAAACTTGCTTTCTTGTCCTTTGGAGTTTTCTGCCAATGTGTTTAATACAGAAATAAGCTCGCTAAAGAGTTGATATATGAAAAATGCTAGAACTTTATCAACTAACGGTATGTTTGATCTTGTCCATCTCCTTTCATCGAGTCTGTTCCATGTTTAATTTTATATCTCGATGGAATGCTTCTATAAGTCAGCAAGGTCAGAGTCTAATAATATAGAGCCAAGATCTCACGATATATAGAAAATGGCCTTTGTTGTGCCCAGAAACACAAACAAGTTAACACGCAGAACTCAGTAGATTAGTCAAGATATAGTTACAACCCATAGATCAATTTCCATGAGAAAGGAATAGAGACGAACATTTCTTTTGTTGATTCACTCTTCTCACATGCCAACCCATAAGATTTACAGATATGGCAATGCCAAAGTTCTCCTTCAATGACATCAAAACTCGTGGCTTCTAGTCCTGATTCATCTGCTTCTTACAGTTGGGAGGGAAAAAGCACAATCATTTGGTAAAAGCATCGTCATCAAGAAACGATCTGAAGTCCTTGCCGATGTTACAATATTGACCAGACTATTAATGATTTTATTTGAATCCTGACAATTTAATCCCTGCCACATATAGGATGAGAAACTAGATATACAAGTAGGCATCCTGCTTTGTTGGCAATTAGATTAACACTCTGGACCTATTCACCAGCTTCTGGCATCTATAAGTATAAAAATCATTTATAATTTCTAACATCTTTTGCATGTCATCTAGCTCTTTATCTTGTCTTTGATTGGAAAGAAGAAGCACCTGAAGATTTACAATCACAATCTTCCCTCCACCACGTAGACATTTCAAAGGCAAGTTACAAGCAGGAGTGATCTGCAGACTGCATAGGTCATAGAGCAACCATACTTGAGACAAGTTAAGAGGAAAACTAACAAAACAAAGACACACCAATGAAGTAGATTTTTAATGGAAAGAAAAAATATTGGATAAAATATACTTCTGATTGAAGACAACCCATGTTGATGCAAACAACCAACAACAACTGAACCTTCCCCACAAATAAGATCAAATACATGAATACATATTTTTTTTCTAATGTGCTGTCTCCTGATGTCAACTATATACTACCTACTAAGCTGATAGATCATGGTCATGCTATAGTCAAAAGACCAGCATACAATTATAAATACAAATCTCATCAATCTGCCATGATTTTAAGAGATAAATTCCTAATTAAATTTAACAAGTAACCAAAACTAGATAAACAGTTCCCATGACCAGGCAACCTCAATATTACCTTGTTCCTAAGCACAAAACAACATCAGCCACTCGACAATGCTTCTCTGCACAGCTCATCTCCTTTGAGGGCAAAGCATCCTAATACAGAAACTGGGTTTCAGCACCATAAGTATAATAAGAAAAAATACAGGTGTCAAAACTCCCTGTTTCCTTTTGACTACTCTAAACCACATCAAGAGAACTGACAAGTAAGATCAAATATTTATCGTGCGTGGTGGCGTGAAATGGTTACAACACTTTCCATAGACAACATATTGCTAAAACTACTTATGAAATAAGGTATCCACTTCAAAGGAGGGTAAAGAAATTGGATGGCCGTTTGAACTATCCTAATTGTCCCTGTCCAAAGATGAGCATTGGCTATTTTCAACGGTACTAAGCACATTTCTTTAGTATCACTGTCCTTCAACACAAAAACATGCCTTCGGATGGACTCTTAAACAATCAGACCATGTCTAAATTTGGTTCAACTTCTTTTTCAACGAAACTATCAACTTCAACGAGCACTAAGTTCAAAGAACATTAAACAGTGAAAAGGGACACAGGTAAGCAGCTATATTCATTAACTCTGCTGTTCCTGTTATTCTTAATTGAAGAATAATATTCAACTAATAGGTGAAGTAAAATAATGCAAGTCAAAAAAAAAGTCATATGGGTACCTCCCAATCAAGGACTGTGTCTCTAAGCTTTGCTCCACAATTTGCATCAGTACAATGACGTGAAGTCTCCTTCAGTCCTATTGACTCCACTTCAAAGTCTCGAAAATACCTTCATATGTGAACTAATGCTTCTTAATTGACAAGTACGTGCAAAAAAGAACAGATGATACAAAGTTTGCGTCTTCAATGTAATAACTAATGCAGACTGCAAAAAGCCTACACAGGATGAAAATTTATGTTAAGTGAAAAGTCACTAAATTTGCAGTGGCCATTAATGCTAATTCAAATGATGTAAGCTTCTAAACTTAACTCATGTCAGGAAAATTTAGCCCTCCACAGATGGATGGACCAACTCATGTGACATGCAGTCTTTATAGTTTCCATACTTTCCTAATTCTCTGATGCCTTTACCGATAGACTTCAATTTGTTGAGCTTCTGCAGAATTTATCATATTGAAAATAAATACTTGTCTCCACTAAGTTGTTATTTACAAGCTTTTCACAGCAAACAGAGCCCTGACTCACACATAAAGGTTTCCTTATCTTCATGGCTACATTTTTTCGGGGCAATACCATACTTGATGTGCTGAATAACTACAGTTCCACACTCACAAAAGTAGATATGCTGCAAGTTTTAACAAAAAGGCAATGCACATAGAAACATAGGCAAAACAGCTCACTGTGAGGACCCAAAGGAACTGGAAAACAACTACTTGCAACCACAACTGTAATATCACTCACTCAGCTCCACAGGAAGGACAAGTCTCCATGAATGAATTTCCATGTAATTCAGCAAGCTTCTCCCTTGGGATTCCAGACCGGAGGTGGAGACCATCGACATTCTAGAATTTGTGATATCCAAGATAAGATTGAATTAGAAATTAAAGCTCAGAATACCCTCAAACTAACAACAAGTATCAATTAATGAGAATTTTCTACTGATTATGTGATGAATCCAGTATTTCTAATAAAACTCCATGACATGAAATGACCATCTTAAGGCACCAGTTATTCTTAAGAACATTGAAAGTAGCTAAGGAAAAGCAAAAACTCAAACTAAACGAGCTCTCATTGCCACAGCTTATTGAAAAGTATACACTAGTGAAAATATGAAAAACCTAGCCTTACCTGACTAATGACAAATTTCAAAATGCCAACCCTCTCAAGTTCAGCTAAAGCCATGTGTGTCATGCTTGGTACAGCTCGATGAAATGGAAGTGAAGCTTGAGGCAATGGCCTGCCTTCACGCTGCACTCAACAAATGGAGACTTTTCACCAAAATAACTAAACTGCTAAGTAACTTTTACAAGGAGCATCTTACTACTGATTGCCATATCAGACCATGTGCAGAAATATCAGATGCTTGAGATCTGGCAACTTGGATAATAGGATTAGATGAGATTCTTTGACTAAAACTGCTATAATATTAAGCTTGTTCTTCACAAATGTTTTAAAAGTTCTTGGCGCCATAGGTGGAAGTTGACATTCTTTTCCTAGTTCCTGTCTCTTTCCTCCCTTTTGCTGAAATCCTAGTTACTGTCTTGCTAAGAGAATGAACTGCCATTTTAAATATCCACTTGGATACTAAGCTTTTAAAACACCTTCAAAGGTGAGTATCCATAGAAAGCACTCACGACAAAAAAAATGAAGTGCTTTTAGTCCCAAGTAATGCTTCTTCCCTCTTGTTGCCATTTTGAGATTGTAATGAAGTGTGCTTCTATCCTCCTTAGAAAAGAAGGAAGAATTGAACTGTCACCTCTAAATGCAAAATTTAATTGTTATGACTACTAATTTTCACCTGGAGTGTCCAAATTCCTTTGGGACCTCGAAAATCAGGGATGCCACAAGATGTTGATATTCCTGCACCTGTAAACACCACTAGATGCTTACTCTGCAAGAACAAGAGAATTGAAAAGGATTACTCAACTTGCTAACAAATATGGTTATCACCGTCTTATTGAGTAAAATTGCAGAATTCGAACCTCTTTTATTGCCATTGCAAGTTTTTCAATCTGCCAAAACAAAAACAGCCAAGAATTAGACTAAAGAAGATTCATGAGGATCTAAAGTTGAATTCCGGACGTGCAAAACTCTAAATCAGCAAATTAGTCAGACCTCTGTTCTCTAATGGCAGGAAGTGCAGAAATGGTAAGCACATTTCCAATTGCTAGACTAAGGTGAACTATTATCACAAGCACTAGACATAATGGCATATCTCTCATACGAAAAGAAAACATGAGCTCATGAATGTTTGACCATTTCATTAATCAAAGTCAGCATAAGGACGTAATATCAACAAGAAATAAAGAGAGTCCTCACTGTTGTCTACTCAAGTTTCTTCACACCCAAAAAGCCTTAAAGATTCTAAAGCAAAAAGCATTTTGATAGTGCCACAGCTCTGACACATAAAGACAAAGGATATGGCAACAAAGGCTCTGTATGCCTTGGCCCGTTTTACTCAGGCGGAGACTCCTGAGTAAGGCAATACTTCTGTGATCTGGAATCGCGAAGGCAACAGTACAGATCGTGACGCAATCATCGCAATACAGAATAAAGTTCCAGTAGCACAACAATCGCGGCGGTTTAATTGTCCACTTCACCATGTACATTGCCATCTAAGACCTATACCGCCATTCAAAGATAACCAATTCTACGCATGCATAGTCATTAGGTATGACGAGTCAGGAACAACACTCAATCCTTCCATAAAACCCTCGCATTGAAACATCAAAGGCGGCCAACCCGAAAGACCACTAGGAAACAGAGAGCAACACCAACCGCATGCGCACATGCCATCGTCGACGGTCGAGCCAATCAAGAACCGCACAAAGCAGCACATGCGATTGACCAAAAGTTCGCCACATTCATTGCACGAGGAGGATCGTCCGCAACGCGGGCACGGATCGTTTTTACATAACGGGGCGAAAAATACAAACGACCCAGAAGAAGGATTAAGCAGATTATTCATCTAAACGAAAAAGAACAGAAACCCAGAAGAGAAAATCAGAGATTTGGCGAGAAAAAAACTTCATTTTCTACTTTTTCTTGCAAAACGTGGGATGGGTCGAAGAACTCCCGCATTCCAACTTCGCCGACATCTTCTATGTAGGAGAGCTTCTCGGCGTAGCCCAGAGACATGGTACTCTCTCGCTATCACCAGCACACGGCCGGTGATCTCTCTCTGAGTATGCTCTGCGTTTTGTCTGAGCCTAGGGAAGAGAGAGAGAGAGAGAGAATCGTTGCCGAGGAAGTTGGGAAGGCCTCCTTTATACGCAACAGAGTTTGTCAAAAGCCCCGTTGCAGTGCTCTCTTCGCTTGCGGGTGTCGAGCTGGACGACCGGGCAGCGCCGATGCACAGTCTTGCTTTACAATTTCGATGGACGATGTACGATGCACGATACGTGCGCCGTCCGAGTCATGATCGTAGGGTCGGAGGGCTCGGACAAAATCCGGCTCCAAACGAGTTAATGAAATTGTGATTCCGACTCGATCGAACCGAATTACCCTATGATCAAAAAGAAAGAAAGAGCACTCTTAAATTATATATGCAAAATTAAAGATAAAATAAGAGTATTTTGGCAGGTTGGCTTAGGCCATGTTTGTTTAATTGTGCTTTTGTTCCTTGGAACAAATTTTTCATTTTTTTGTTTTAGAGAAAAAAAAAGAATGAAAATGCGTTTGTTTACACTTTTATTCTCGAAAAAAAAATCTATTATTTTGTTTTTAAGGAATAGATTTGAACATAAATAAGAAGTAGAAAAAACTTGTTTCTTGTTCTCAGGAACAATTATGAGAAATACTTCTTCTTTTTTCTCCTTTTTCTTCTTCTATTTTCTTTGGCTAGTCGCTAGCCTCGGCCATGGCCAATGACTGGCCATCGAGGGTCGGCGACCTCGCCGGAGCGTCGCTAGCCCTCGACGAGGCTCGGCCTTGCCGTGGCTAGGCAAAGCCATTGACCCTCGTTGGCCGGTCGCCGACCATGGCCGAGGCTGCCAGCCCTCGTCGGCCGATCGCGGCCATGGCCGAGGCTAGCGACCAGCCAAAAGGAAGAAAGAAAAAAAAAAGAAAAAAGAAAGAAAAAAGGAAAAATAAAATAAAAATATTTAAAAAATAAAAAGAAACAAAAAAATTATACAAGTTTCCAAATGTGTTTTTTTTTTTTTATTTTAGAATAAATTTTGTATAGTTACAAACGTGTTCTTGTTAAAAAATTGTTGACTGGAACGAAATTGTTTTTCATTTACATTTAAAACAATTTTGAACATAAACTTTACCAAACGCAGCTTTAGTTTAGTATTGCAGTTTTGACCTTAGGCATTATTAAGATAAATGATCTCAAAAAAGAAAAGGGTATTTGTAGAATGGAAAACAAAACGGTGAAATTTAGTGTGGAATGAGTCAAAATAAAAAGAAGAGACTTGTTATATTTCCATGATCTAACCGTTGAGTCACTTATATTGATTGTTGGGTCAAACCTATTATGTCATGTTCACTCACTTCATTTCATTCCAACAGTTAAAAGAGAACGATATAACGATACCCGACATCATTGAGAATCCCAACGGGACAATACCTTAAGGGCATGTATGGCAATTTGGATGTGAGATTTAATTGAGATGATAATTACCTTATCGGGCAATTGGTGATGTGATTTGGATGAGATACGAGGATAAGTCTAACTCCAGGCCTAGATAACTAATCTCAGCCTCAGGGTGTGATGGTTTTGCCCCCACCTATTATATAGATTAGGACCTAATGAAAAATAGAAGGATGAAAATCGACTTGATCTGCAACGAAACGCCCCCTCTATCAATAATTGCCCCGTGACCACCGACGTACAAATTTGCCGTCAAATTTGACCTCAGAGGACTCTTACCCTAGCACATCCAGCTTCGTGCGATGTCACCGTCCTCAAGCAGTCGCTCTCCACGGTTGATGGGGAGCTTTCACTCCTCTCATGCCCCCTCCCTTTTTGCCCTCCCTGCTTAACTTCTTTTTCCTTTGGCGTTGTGCGCTTTGGCACGGATCGATCATCACGAAAAAAGCAACCACCGCCACAGTGGTGCTTCAACAATGGTGACCCCTACGATAGCAGCCAGCGGTGGCTTGCCCATAGTATTGTTTTTCTTTATCTTATGTTCTTTTTCCTGATTTCATTTTTAAGGGGTTTTTTTTATACATTTTTTTAATCTTTTTCTAATTTCATCAATTATTTTATCCTGCCAAATAAGAGATTGGGTACGAGAAATCTAAGGGTGCTTGTTATTCTATCCTATCCGACTTGATATCCTAATGACCATATAACAAGTGTACTTGCTCGTTGAGCAAAACTATTTCTTTTGTAACTTATTTCTAGGACTGGTCACTACTCACCAGCAATTGAAATAATTGCAACACACTCATTTCGGAGGCACCGATCTATGTCTGTCTAAGCTTTTATATATCACTCAATTTACTTTAATGAAACTAATATTTAAAGAACAAAAAGGTGAAAAAAAGTATATAAAAAAAAAAGACACTATATGACGATGATTCTCTTTTAATTTTGTTTATGCATTTTGTTTTATTAATAGCCATAGAACATTATATTGATGTGATATTGACATCAAAGTCTATGCGCTTGAACTAGTACACCAATTGATATGACTCATTTGATGCTTAATTAGTTAAGGTTAAGTGGCTTCCCAAAAAGAGATTTGTATGACAAAGTGGACTGAGCCTTTGACCAATGAGCTTGTAAGTTTGTTGGTAATAGAGGTAAAAAAATGAAATCGCACCACCTCTGCCTACAACAAAGCAGGATGGAATAACATAAATACCGACTTCAATAAACGGACGAGACTCTACTTTAGTATAGTCTAGTTAAAGAACATAGTCAACAAACTGCAATATAGTAGTTTCAAAAAACTTTTGTCACAATCTGGATTTGGATGGAATAATATAAATAATACGATTACTGTGGAGGATCAAAGTGTGTGGGAGTCTCCTATCAAGGTATCAATTTACCTAGGTCATTTTGTTTATATTGTATTGCAAGTTTTAATTATGTTGCTCACACATGTCATTATTGTATAAATTCAAGGATAATAGTGAATGTGTTAAATTCAGAAAGGATGGATTTTCTCAGTATCCTAATTTGTGTATCGTGTTTTGTGATACATATGCTACTAGAGAGTATGCAGTAGGAAATGCAGAAGAAGTGGTAGTGTCCTTAAAGAGAGATGACAATGGTGGTGACGGTGGTGATGGTGGTAGTGGTCATGTAGTAGGTAGGGGTGATCGGGTCCAGGGTGGGTAGGGTCTAGACACTGGACCGCATTCCACTTCCGTTATAACCGGTTCTTTTTTTGGACCCTCTTCCCTACCCCGTTTGCATTGGACTCTGTTCCCTGCCCACCTTGTTTTTCCGGTCCAGGAACAGGGTTAACCTTGTTTATATTGGAACCTGTTTTGCAAAATTTTTCTGAACGCGCACATTTCACATCTTGCTAGTAAACCATGAAGGTGTTTCTTCAGCATTCTAATTTGATTGCAAGAATCAAATGTAAGCTCAGAACAATCTCTGATCTAGAGATAGACAATGAATACTCCAAAATGATATGGATCGTCGCTAGTGAAGGATAGATCTATCGAAATCACGACATATCAAGTAAAACAAATGGTGCCTAATGTATCCTGACCTCTGAGGGCAAACTTAGCGAACCAGTATACTCTGAGTCATAGAGCTTAATAACCCGTGTTCTTTGACTACTTGTCAATCTTTGCTAATCTATTTCTCCAAAGAACATCTGATTGAAAGAGTTCTTTTCAGGGTCCTATTTTAGTGGCAAGATTGAATCGGATGCTTAGAACAACTCCAATCCAAAGGACAATGAACACTCCGATATGTGAATAAAATGAAGTATCCAAACAAAGAACAATCTTTGAAGTCAAATTTTCTAGGATATAAAACACCAATGTCAGGCAACAAAGCACTGATTTCTCTTCTGATAACCTCATTTTCAGCAAAACAATTAATGATAAATCAGGCTGACAAAGCCAACCACAACCCACTTGCCCTCCTTGACTTGATGTCAACAACAACAGAAACAGCAGCAAGAACAAGAACAGGGTTAACCTTGTTTATATTGGAACTTGTTTTGCAAAATTTTTCTAAACGTGCACATTTCACATCTTGCTAGTAAACCATGAATCTCTGTCTTAACATCTCATTCTGCAGCGAAACCGTGACAAGATTTCAAAGGTATAAATTTTGCATGGCCAGAAAAAATAATGGTTAAAAATTCATCCAACATACTTTCTATGCCAACCACGAGAGGACTTTGAATTAAGAATGCTAAAGAACTAAATTTCTCAGAAATACACCATTTCAAATCCTACCAAAAGAAGAAACCACGATGTTAAAAAAAGCAAGATCAAGACACGGCTAAACGGAAACAAGATCCCGACATAATGTGCGAATTTGACTCCCTAACATGTTATGTTTCTCTGGCCTCTATATATATTCTAACTCGGTCGAATGTTGGGACAAATACAGGAGACTGCAATTTTTTCTAATTAAGAAAATAATCTTTTTATATTGCCATTTCTGCTTGTGTTTGCCCTATTTATCTTCTGTTACAAGTACGAGCTTTTCTTCTTTTACTTGACTCTGTGATGTGCTCATCATGCTCTTGTTGGTTTATTTAGAGTGACATAGTGGCAAAGATTAAAGAAGAGGCTTCTTTACTTAGACATACAAACGAAGACCTATGTAAACAAGTGGAAGGTTTACAAATGAGTCGGTTAAATGAAGTCGAGGAATTAGCCTATTTGAGATGGGTAAATTCCTGTCTACGAAACGAGCTACGCAACACTGGGGGAGAGATTAATTCTGATAGAGCATCAAGCCCGGACTCTAGTGAAACAGATAACGATTCTATTAGCTCATTATCATGTCAAAGCAACGAGTCTATAGAGTACAGTAATACTAGAATGGCGAGTCTAATAAAAAAGTTGAAGAAATGGCCTCTTACCAGTGAGGAGTCGACCCCAGCGCGATGGAGTCACTGGTGGTCTTCACGGTGAAATTGTAATTCTCGGCGCCGTTTGTGGCGAGGGTGCTGATCGGGGCGTTGCTCGTCTTCAGGGACCCGATCGGGGTGTAGTCCACCACCGCGTGGTACAGCAGGAGCGACACGAGCTCACGTTGGGCGTGAACACCGTCAAGCCCTTGTCTAACACCAACTGGTGTGTCTTGATGACGCCGCTTGAGACGAGGAGCGCCGTAACGTTTGTGTCCGAGGCTGACGGCGCCGGGGTGGCGAGGATGGCCGGGACCAGGTGGGCGAGTGGAGGCAGCGTCGGCAATGCAGCGCTCGGATGGATCGGCGGAGGTGAGAGGCTAAGAGCTACGAGCAACGTGAGAGTAAAGACTAAAGATAGAAAGAAACGACTAGGGTTTTGTCTTTTGGAATTTTGGGGCCCAAAAACTGGTTCTCAAACCGGTTCCCGAATCGGTCCGGTTGATCTGGTTCCCGGGTGGGTATTCCCTCGGAACCGGTTCCCGGACCGGTTCAAACAGGGTCTGAACTTTGGGAATCGGTTCCCGACCCTGTTTTCTGGGTGGGCCGAACCTGGAACCGGGTTGACCCGGTCTGGTTGCACACCCCTAGTAGTAGGTGATCCAGAGGAATTTGATGAACATCATATTGATAAAGAAGTCTTCACACCTAATACGATTACTACCTCAGATCATAAAAAACACAAGCATGATAGGACTCCAAATTCTAAGAGGAGGAGGAAGAGTAACACATATGATGTTAGTGACCCCTATAAAGCCATTCGAGAAATGATTAAGTTCAGAATTGGTCAATCAACAAGTGACTCTGTGGCCTCATATGCCCCATCACCTATAGACCCCTATTCCATAGGAGTTGTGGTTGCCGTCCTAAATGGCATGCCTGATTTAGAGCAGAATCTTTCTAACAAAGCTGTAAACCAATCATGCCTTAATGCCACTTGGAGAGAGGCTTTCATCATATCGCTACCTGAAATGAGATATGGACTTCTTGAATCTCTTTAAGCAGATGTTGAGTACTATGCTATGGATCTATATATTTGGTTTAATTTCACTCTGTAACTTATGTATTCTTTTTCATGATGTAATTATGAAAACTTTGTGACTATTGTTGATTATTGTTATATTCTTTACTTATATATTGTGTTTATCTTCTTTTTTCATGTGATGGCATTGGTAATATGGAGGGGGATGAAAGTAGCATGTCTAGCGATCAAGTAGCAACAAGTGAATCAATTGAACTAGACTTTGATGATTTTGATATTGATATACTGATAGCATGGTTGTGCATTGTTGTGGTGGATATGTCTATGCACACGAGAGAACCTATTAAGGATAGTATAATGTCAAGACTTGAATGGATGAGAGAGGTTCTTCAAGGATATTCAGATAAAATATATGAAACTTTTAGAATTGAAAGACATGTCTTTCTTAACCTTTGGAATAAGAGTCGATATATATATATAGATGAACAAATTGAGATCTTATTATTTATGATTTGTCACAAAAATTCGAATAGAAATTTATGCGAGAGATTCCAATGTTCGAAACAAACTATCAACAGATACTTTACTATAGTGTTGAAAGCAGTTCTCAAACTTGCAAAAGAGATTATCGTACCACAGTCCCTTGATGTTGTCCCAAATAAGATTCTTATGGATCACAACCATAAAATTTACTTCAAGGTAGGATTTTTCATACATTCACTTACAATATCAGTTTCATTTTGTTGTTAATCTTAAGAGATAAGTGTTGCAGAAGTCCTAAAACTTGTCAAAATGTTTCAATCGAGTCCTAAAATTGACGCTGTTTAATTTCCTAATGGAAAAAAGCTGCAGTGGTGCATGCGTGGCTTTTTTTAATCATTTCTCTCTCCTCCGTTAGCTTGTGCCACGTCAGCTTTTTCCGTTAAGAAATTAGACGGCGTCGATTTTAGGATTCAATTGAAACATTTTGACAAGTTTTATGACTTAATTGTACTTTTTGCAAATTTTAGGACTTAATTGCATTTTCGTGACAAGTTTTAGGACTTTTGCAGTACTTATCTCTAATCTTAAATAACATTAGTCTTTGATAAATTGACAGGTTTGTGTGGGCACTATTAATAGTACTCATGTTCATGCTTCTATACATGTGTCGAAGCAAATTTCATTTAGAAGCAGAAAAGGAATTACTACTCAAAATGCGATGTGTGTATGTTCATTTGATATGAAATTTACTTTTGTATATGCTAGTTGGGAATGATCTGCCAACGATTGCCGGGTGCTATCAGTAGCACTCGAAACTCCTTGTTTGGAATTTCCTCAACCACCACTAAGTATTTACTTGTTCTGGAAGTATCAATTTCCTTTAAGATTGTATTGTATTTACAAATCACGACTAATATATGAACACCTTGTTTTAGGCAAATACTATGTTGTAGATTCTGGTTATACATCATCTCCAAGATTCTTAACTCCTTTTAAAGGTGAACGGTATCATCTAAATGATTATAGGGTAGAGCAAGACAACCAAGAACAGCAAGAGAGTTGTTTAACTATAGGCATTCTTTACTAAGGAATGCCATTGAGAGATCATTTGTGGCATTAAATAATCGCATCTTTATTTTGAGACACATGTCTGCATTTGCAATTCGAAAACAAGCACATATTGTAATTGCATGTTATACTATCCATAATTACATCTGTGATCAAGACAGGAGGGATAAAAACTTTTCCTTATATGGAAATCCAGAGTATCCATTTGGACCTACACAAGATGAGGTTATAGACGATACATCGACCGAGGAGAAAACTGAGATGAACATGCTTAGAAAAAGTATTGCTAATAAAATGGCAAGGGATCATAATATGTCAGAAATTCCATAAATCGTGTTTTCAACTTTTGTAATGTATTTCTATTATTTTATATTTGGAGATTTTCAATCTTTGCTTTTGTAATGTGATGCTGTATTTGATGATTCCCATCTCAATTCTTATAATGTGATGTTGTACTTGAGGATTTCCCTTATTTGTAGTGGTCTTTTATGACAAGCTCTATCACACTTCGTAAAATTTGCCGATTTTGTAAAATTTGCCACAAATTGCCCAATACACTTCTTTATGTTTCTTTCTAATACGATTATCCGATATCGTAAACCGTGGCGGCGATCAATGTGACACACTAGCATGAAAGGGATTGCAATATTTGCATGAGAATGTTCAACCTTCTATAATCCATAGGGATTTTAGGTCCACCAGTGTGCTTATTTTTTAAAATTCAAAGCCAAAATTCAGGCACCTGACATGGTTGCCCGCCTTCATTTTACTAGAGTTTTGGGAACCTTTGGCTATCATTCTTAAGAGTAATGCATCTGGATCTCTTTTTTCTATTATATGGAGAATATTGATAAGTATATTGTTTGAACGTAATTGCCTATTTAGGTGGATGCTAAAAAATTTTGTGTGAAAATTTAGAAAATTCAATATAACAACTCTTACTTTATATTTGGGTTCATAAACATATAAAATTTATAAGAATGTATATCTCACTTGCTCCAAAAGGAAAAATTTGTGTAGAAATACAACTCAAGTACCAAAACTTGGCACGATGGGACACTTAAGTGTCAAAGTTAGGAAAGTGGCATAAGTGCCACTTTCTTTGAAAAGTGTGACACTTAAATGCCACATTCGGCGAACCTTGTCGAAAATCCTACATTGCAATATTTTATTATTTTTGCTTATTTACGTGGCTCGCTGGAGAGCTGACTCAGCTCTAACTCACCAAAAATGACGTTGTTTCCATAGTTGGCCAAAATAAAAGCCCCAAATCTGCCAAAACGAAGTCGTCTCTCAATTGCCCCAAATCTAAAACCTTAAATTAGCCAAAATCCCTATTGAAGTGCTCGAATCCAAGTCTCAAACCCTAATTTTGATTTACCCAAAATTCCATCGTCGAATATTGGAAATTGAGAGCAGAACTCTCAGCAGCGCCTCAAATTCCTCTCATCGAAGTGAAGGAGAATGCCATAGTTTCTATTTTTGTGGGTAACCGAGTTCAAGAAGAACATCGTTGACTTGAATCAATCTTGGGAGAAGATTTTATGGATTCACCCGATATAAAGAAGGGTCGAAGTGCAAATACTTCAAATAGGTCGATACGAAATTCTCTGATCAAGCCACATAAGTGATATTGGATTTACTTCATAAAAGACATCAATCTCCATCTATGTCCGTGGACGACTTGGACGATGTTGACTCAATGTAAGCTCAAGCATTTTCAGCTAAACTTTTCAAAAATGAAGTTTCAAGGATGAAAATTGAACAAAAGTGTTACCAAATGTTTATTATAGTGTTGTTTTGTTGTCTATTATACTTTATGATGAAATGTAAAGCACTTGAAGATAAGAAAAAGTTTTTCCGACCGCCATAGTTAAAAATGAGTTGACAAATGTAATTGTGGGTTACTTCTTATATTTGTGGGGAAGTTAAGGAAAGGGAATGAATGAATTATATGTTGTTTGTACTATGCTTTTACTTGTTCTTGAATATAAACCAATAATGATGGATGTGTATTGGGTCAATGTGTTGTGATGGCTTTTTTACTTGAACCGAATATAAACATAAACCAGCAACAAATATTGGAATTGAATGGAGTTGCCATAAGTTAAATTACCATCACCTTCTTTGTTTTGTTGCAAACCATCATATACACAAGACAAACATGAGTGTTTACTTGAGTTCCATAAGTTGTATTTAGTAATCACTTAAGTGCTAGTTGCAATGAAAAAATGATCATTTAAGTGTCACTTATAGTTAAAAGTGAACACTTAAGTGCCAAGTTTTTTAGATTGTGATCGGTTAAGTGTCAATTTTTTGTAGGTTTTCTCTAAAAATTGCGCCAGCCACCACCACTGGTTGCGTCACCAGCCATCATCACTAGCCACACTAGGCACTCCAACCACCATCGTGTTGGTGGTGTTGCTACATAAGGTACTGGTGCAAGAGTGTAGCACAACCTTCCTTTGTCAACTGAAGCGGTACTTCTTTGGCTATCATAAAGTCAGCCATGTTCGTACTCTTCGTTAATTGCCAAAATTGCAACTGCAGCTTATCCTCTTTGTAGGTCTTTGCCCAATTTTCGTATATGTGCCGTGCACACATTCGATGTTTAGCATGGGGCAACAACTTAGCTACTGCCGGAACCAATCCCTGCAATAACTTAAAGTAAGAAATGTAAGCAAATAACATGTTAATATTACAAAGCAAATTATTGAGTAAATTTTTCAAAAAGCAAGTATTACCTTTTATTGGTCGCTCATGAACGCCCACCCTTCCCCGTTGTTATCTCTAAGTCAGCCATCAAATTTTTCAAAAACTAGGATCAATTGTCCTTGTTCTCAATATTTACAACGGCCTAAGCTAATTGGAACATTTGATTATTTGCATCTCTTCAAATCGCCGCCAATAATTCTCCCTTGCACAAGTCCTTCAAGAAACAGTTATCCAATCTTATAATCCGTCTACAACTAGTTATAAATCCCCGTCTGCATGCATCAAAGCACCCACAGAACTTATCGAACTTGGTCCCACTATCAGGAAGCGGCCTTTCCACCACCTCTACATACACTCTACTTGAAGGATTTTGCAGCTTACACTCCCAAGCATACTCCCACACCTGCCCATATTCCTTGCCACACTGACTAATAAATATCTTTATCACATTTTGCTTTGCTTTTTTGCACTAATTCGTAAATATATTGATGCTAACATGCTCCTTCACCAGCATCATAACGTTAGTACTTTTCATCTCGGGCATCAGCTTGATCAGATCGAAGAAATGCTTGGACAACCATGCACTTGTTATCCTTTTGCTTTGAAAATTAATGGGACAAGTATGTTCCTTTTGGTAGGCTCTAATCTGGAAAGACCCACTCCTCTTAACAAACGCGCCGTATATCTTCCATTGACAATTTTGCTACAAACACCTAGCTTTTACAAAGTTCTTAGTGTTTCTAACGAAGTCAATATTTTTTTGTGCAGCAATGAAGTTCTTTAGTATAGCTTCTCTAAATTGTTTCGCATCTTGGAATTTCATAATTACTAACAAAGTAGGAGAGGCAATAGATGGATCATGCGAAGAAAATTTACTTTTCCTTTTACGCACAGCTCCTTGATCTTCTTCAAGCTCGTCCTAAGAAAGCATTGTCGATGCTTTCTTCATAATCCGTCTCATGGCCAGCAACACTAGTATCTGCAGGGCTTTCGTCTTTATTTGGAACTTCATTAGCTACCTGTAAAGTTGCAAATCTATCTGACAAAAAGTCTAATTGTTTTTTCCTTGACTGTGTAAGCTTCCCGTCGTCGTCATCACTTAAGATTAAGAAATTTTTAGCAAGCAACCCTTCATCGTCATCATCACTATCACTGGATTCAGCTACTTCCCAATCTAATTTAGTGATGGTGACATCACCTATGTCTATCACTCTAGTGAATGGTATCTGCGCCCCTCTCCTCCCCGTCCTGTCCATCATGCCCTCCCTCATCCCTAACCTCAATACTAGCTTGAATACCATATCCTCTTTCTCCTACTTGGGTGCTATCTTTGTCATCATCTTCGTTCTCACTATCACTACTGTATTTAATATATACTTTCGCCTCTTCGCCATGAAGATAATGATATAAGACATCCCTAAAACCATTATCATCTTCTAAATTTTTCAAACCATCTCTCAAGCATTTTCTAGGAACACTGTACAACAATTTTTGTACTTTACAAGGCAAATATATCATTATATTCCTAACAAATCCAATATAAGATGCATTCTTTATATTTACGAAGATAGTACCCCCATTCCCCCCCTCATACTTCCACTCATCATCCCCAATCGTAAAATCCCCACCGTAACAAACAATAATAGCAATATAGTCCTTATCATGAGCGATTTATGCAACCAAAGAGGGGAAAAATACAATTAACTTTGGAACTACATTCACAAAGGATAACAGACAATTGCATATGGAGGTCCCTACACTTTCATAAACTTTATTAAAGAAAAGAAGAAAGAGGGAAAAGATGCACAAGTCAAAGGAGATTTATTGGAAAAATGCCTTCTGGACAAATAGAGGTCCCCACACGACAGCTACTTTGATTATGTCGCATTCCCTCAAAATATTGAGAAATCCCCCAAATAAGCATGGGTCCTCATGACACCTATTTCAACACTGCAATTTAGAAAAAATGCACAGAAATCCCCATGATAATTACTCCGAACCCTAACAATCACCATCGCACATCACATTTCACGTCTGACCCCTAAAAATTACTTTCCCACATCCCAATTCCATATCTGAGCCCTAAATCACACATCACAGTATCTAGCACAACATCTAAGCCCTAATTTTCCCCACGCCGAGCCCTATGCCAAGCCTTACGCCGAGCCCTACATTTCGAGGCCGATCCTAAATTATCAATCCAAACCCTTAATAGGGTTCTAACACCACATCTGAGCCATAAATCTCACATTAATACCATCCAAGCTTAACATTTCCCAACCGACCCTCAAATTTCAAGTTGGAGCCCTAATAAACGAGTCGGAGCCCTAATTTCACCACAGGAGAGAGGAAGAAGAGAATAAACCTGAGCGAGCAATGACAAGGAGCGACGACAGCAAGCGACAACGGTGAGCGACGACGGCGAGCGACGACAATGAGCGATGACCTGCGAACGACGACCTATGAACATCAACCTATGAACGGCGATGGAGAAGACATCAGATCTGGTGTGAATGCGAGCAATGACTGGTTACCCTAAATAAGCTAAACGACGTTGTTTAACATTAAGGAAATACGACGTCGTTTAGCTTGGCCAAGGTAGAGTGGATGGAGCGACGTCATTTTCCTTCTCCATGTGTGCTTTTAAAAAAAAAAAAAATTGCCACATCAATTAAGCATGTCGTTGGAAAATGCAACGTCAGCATTTTGGTTGGATTTTGGCCAGATTGGCACTTAAGTGATCAATTTTGCTCCAATTTTGTCATTTAAGCGTCACTTTCCAAACTTTTAGCACTTAAGTATCCCTCAGTGTCAATTTTTGGCACTCCAGGTGTCCGTACCTCTTTTTCTATTATATGGAGATTATCCCTCAGTGTTTGAACGCAATTGCCTATCTAGGTGGATGTTAAAAAATTTTGTGTGAAAATTTAGAAAATTCTATATAACAACTCTTACTTTATATTTGGGTAAATAAGCATATAAATATATAAGAATGTACCTCTCACTTGCTCCAAAAGGAAAATTTGTTTGGAGAAATAGAAATTTTGTATTGTTAGGGCGCGTTTGGTAACGTTTTTGTTCAAAATTGTTCGATGGAACAAAAAGAGAAAAAACTATTTTTGCTCCGGGGAACAATTTTTTAACGAAGAAGGCGTTTGGTAAACTTGTTCCGGGAATAAAAAATGAACAGAAACACATTTGGTAAATTTGTGTTCTTTTTTTGTTTCTTTTAATTTTTTAAATATTTTTATTTTCTTTTCTTTTTTTCTTCTTTTGGCCGGTCACTGGCCTCGCCCATGGCCGGCGACCGGTCGATGAGGGCTGGTGACTTGCCTAGCCACGGCGAGCCGAGCTCGCCCGGCGTGCCCGCGCGCCGACGAGGCTCGGCCTCGCCGGGGGTCGGCAACGCTCCAGCGAGGTCGCCGGCCCTCGACAATGTCGCCGGCCCCTCAAGCAATGCTCCGGTGAGGTCGCCGGCCATGGCCGAGGCCGGCGACCGGCCAAAGAAAAAAGAAAAAGAAAAGAAGAAAAAAAGAGAAGAAAAATAGAGGAGGGAGAAAATTTGTTCTTAAAAATTATTCCAGAAACAAGAAACATGTTTTTCTTGTTTCTCGTTTCTGTTCCAAATGTGTTTCTAGGAACAAAAAAATAGATTTGGAATAAAAACGCAAACAAACGCGTTTCTATTCTTTTTTTGTTACCTGGAACAAAAAAAAACAGAAAATTTGTTCATAAAAAAAAAAATAATAAAAACGTTAACAAACAAGGCCTTATTAAATGAATTTTTATTTCTGAAACAGAAATTTTGTATCATTACCAAACGTATTTTTTTGCTTAGAAACTCGTCCCGGAAATAGAAATAGAAAAATTTATTTCTATTCCAGTAAATCAATTTCTTACTAGAATGGTTATCATTTGCGCCTTAACCCTACTAGACAACTTTGTTTGAGATGGTCGACCAACTAATAAAATTGGGTCATGGGAAAAAGGGGAGAATCATATCAACTTGAGCTAAGGGATTTTTGAAGCACGTTGTCTTATCTTACCCCGAGCACTATTTATGGTGAAAGTTTAGAAGAATCATTCTAGACAGCTCTATCAGTATACTCTCTTGGCATATATAATGACATGTAAAGCATATTGAATTTGGACGAAATCGTCAAATCTATTAGCAGGCTAATCCCATCATCTGTCTACTATAAACAATTGCTTAAGCGATGATAAGGATGCTAATATGTAACTCTTTTGAAAAAAAAAAAACATTAATCAAAGTTTGAATAGGATATCGAGGATCTAGCCATAAGAAGTTTGGTTGTTCATTCCTAGTGATATGGTTGATCATAAGTTTGAACTCATTCCTCAATTTAAGAAGCTTCCTCTAAATAACGAATGAAGAATTAGAAAAATAGATCTATCAGTTTGCCATTTTAAGAGGTATTCTTTTGTTTAAGCAATCTCGAAAGAACCCAAGTTGATAAGGATTAACCAAAGTAGCTTCATAGACAGTAGCATTGTTCCCCTGATAAACCTGTTGTAAACCATCTTTTCTTCTCAAGCAAACTTTAGTCTACCTAACCCTCCAATTAATACCTTTCTCCTTAGAACCAGTCCATGAGAAAGAATTACACAACAGCTTTCAATTTATCTAATAGCCTTTTTTAATAAGATAACAAACATTACACCAACAAGAGAACATCATAGAGGACAAAACTAATTAATTGAAGTTTTATAACAAAAGAGTCTTCTGGTACTTCAACTACTTATCATGCTCAAGATTCTACTTGTTGATGGTCTTACAGTCATTTTTTTAGAAAGTTTCCTTGATATAAGTGGAACTCTGAGATATTTTACAAGTAATGAACCACTATAAAACTACTCAGTTGAGTCAAATCGTCTAATGCCTTAATAAGATACTTGAAGCATATTCTAAAACCACCCAGTTAAGATAGATCAACTTTGAAATCACTTAGAATTCAATTTCAATGTCGATATTTTATAAAAGCTGTGGAAAATAATCAAAACTTCTTTCTTTGAGGCGACATTATCCTCAATTAGAATTAGTACATCATCAACAAAACATAAGTGAGTTAGCTTGATCCTAGAGCACAATGAATTGTTTTTCAATTAACTCTGCTCAAGTGCTTTAGACATTCTTGATAAGACTTAGATGATTAACACGAAAATGTATAGAAAGATAGGATGCCCATCTCAACCCCTTCACTCCTGCGAAATATCCTTCCAGTCCTCCATCTATAGTAATAAAGAAAGGAGAAGTTGTCATGCAAATCCCAACCCGTTTAGTAAGCTTACTTGGGATCCCAACAACAACATAATATTGAAAATGAAAGGGTATAAAACATAGAGCCAAAGGCTTTAATGAGATCAACTTTTATAGCACATTAAGGGGACTTTTTCTTGTGATAATGATTTATAATCTCGTGTAAAAGTAGCATGTTGTCAATAATTTTACTTTCTTTAATAAAGACATGTTGATTCAAACTAACAAAAGCATGCAAGATAGTTTTCAATCGATTGTCAAATATTTTAGTAGCACACTTATAGACCATATTGCAGCAAGAAGATGGGCTTACATTCTACCATTTTTTAAGCGTTGGATATTTTTGAAGTAGGAGTAATTTCTGTTGAGTTAGGTATCTTAAGCGACTGAGAATTCTAATAGAAAACTAAGAACAGCTTGTGAAGTCGTTACCGATGATGTGCCAAGATTCCTTAAAAAAGTGGGACGGGTAGGACCAAAACTCTTATCTCCACCAATGAACCATAGAGCTGCCTTAATCTCCTCAACAATTGCTGATGAACCAAGAATAATCTTCATCCAAAAATATGAGAATCCAACATCTGGGAAAATTCTAGGATAGAATTAATAGTATTGAGAAGATTAGAAGTGCAAAGTAAGGTTTTGTCAAAGCTCAATGCAACCTCTACAATCTCTTCAAGCTTTTGTAGAACTATACCATCCCATGATATTAGGGATCGAATAGCAATCGTAGAAGTTCTTACCTTCACGACCTTATGAAATTTTTTTTATGTTTTAGTCCTCAAGCTTGAGTTAATTTTATGGAAAGACAATGTTTGCTCCTCCACAGCTAAGGCCTTAGAAGGACACTACCGAAATATTTGCCAAACATTGAAGACCTCTCACTGCTTCATAATAACCCTATCAAAAATTGCACCAAAATCTTTCTTCTTAAATTTCTTCAACTTAACATTAAAGCAAATTAAAGCATAAGAATGATCAAAGTTTAGCACATGATTAACATGACTAACACACTCTACATTAGAAGTTGGAGATATATCATACCACTCATCAAGGATTCAATAACCTATACAGTTTTCTAGCTATTGAGTCCTAAGTCATCTTTAAAGCTTATTTTCCATTTGATTGTATTTATGAAAAATAGTTCTCTTACTTTACCTTACCTTCTCATCCATTCCATTTTTCACCATATTCTAGCTAATTGCGTGGGACATCATAAGAGGATGGGTTTATGTCAGGGCTTACATTGGCGAATGTATTATCGTATCAAAGCATATCAAGTAGATAGATTAGACTCATGTATAAGGTTTGTGTCCCATAAGATCAAGTGCAAATTTTTTATCTTTGTACACCAACTTGAACTTTGTCATGATTCTTACCTGATCTAGGAAGTTAATGGGGTATATGTATTGCATGTATCTAGGGTTCATCTAACCAAGACAAACTTTAAAAAAAAAAGAAAAAAAAAAGAAAAGAAAGGAAAAGCATTCAAGCCCATGAGTTTGATAAGCGAGAATTGGCTGATTTCCCTTTCATATAACTTAGTTAGAATACAATTATTTGGGAAGCCTCTTTGTGTAGTTAAACGCTAAATTTAACCCCTATGTTTCTTAAATAGTAAGCTAAGTATGTTAGTCATTCTTGTTGCAAGGTTGGATTTGAATCACCATATTTATATTTTCTCTTGAATTGACCTCTAAAGCACGTACCTATATGTCTCCAGTAATTATTTTGTGTTTGTAGAATAGGGGAGTCGCCACATCTAATGGGTATTAATCGGGTGTTGTCTCAAAATTCAAATATCCCATTGATATACTAGAAAAAGAGACTAAATTAGATTTATGAATCACCTTAATGACATCTTAGACTGAAAGATGAGATGATAGTCAAACCCTAAGTATTGTGAGCCTTATATGGCATTACTCAATATTTGATAATGCTAGGAATTAAACCAATATTGTGGACCCAAATTAGACAAATCAATCAAGCAGAGGGGACTCAATACCAAGGTAGGCCATAAGCTTTTGGGCTTGCTAGTTTGGCCTAACTTACATAATGGGAAAATTATACAAAACTTCTCCAAACTTTAAAGATAGTGCATGATTGCCTCTAAACTTTCAATTGTTATATAATATCCTCATAAACCTTCATTTTTTTCAGCCATTGACCCACTATTTCGTTGGCATGTGGATGCATGAATTTCAAGGGGTAAATGTCTATTTTCATCTCATTTTTTTTGTGGGAATTTATCTTTTACCCCTTTTTGTTTGTATATTATACTCTAACTCTCAACTCACTCTTAAACTTTTGCCTGCCTTTTTACAAAGTGTGGAAGTCGAACCCCATACATAAAACTAACTGTCTTTATCCCTAGGCCCCCTAAGAAGGTGGAGAATCAAAAAGGTGGCCATTGGGGCAATCCCGAGTAATTTCTTTTACCCTCGATTCCCATAAAAAAAAAAAAAAAAAGGGGAGTTATTATCACAAAAACTCTAAATCAATACACTTATGACAAATTTACCCCAAAATGATATACATGTGATAAATTTATCTCAAACTAATTTTTTGACTACCAAAAACCCTAAGCTAGTATATTTATGACAAATTTACCCTCTATTAGTTTCCGCTAAATTATATTAATATTACAAACAACCACAAAATTGTATATCTATGATAAACGGAGGGTAAAACCTCAAATTTGTATACCCGTTAACTATCACGTGTCACCAAATTTAGCAATTTGACGGTAAAATTTAATGAAAACTAATAGAGGGTAAATTTGTCACAGGTGTACCAGGTTTGGAGATTTTTGTGGTATTAACCCTAAAAAAATGAAAAAAAAAAAAAACAAAGAAAATGGAGCAAAACATTAATATAAAAAACAAATATAGAAAATGGAGATTAAAAAAATAACTATAAGAGATTGATGAAATCATTAATATAACTAATAAAATATTTCAAGAAAAAAAAAAGCATAGTAAAGTAAAAGGAAAAAAAGCCTCAAAAACAAGAACTTCATATATAAAAATTTGGATGCCCACTACATAATTTCAAATGGTCAATTAATGCAAAAAAATAAAATAAAAATGATGGACAAATTAAAGTACAATTAAAAATCAGTTGGATCACGGTTAGTTATTTTCTTTTATGAGTTGAGGACATAATTTCCTTTTGCAACTTTTTAAATGTTTTTGTAAATCAATCTCTTTTTGCGTAAAATTAACCCTCTAAATATACATAATGCTAACTAAATTGTCATTTGACCTTTTTATTATTAACGCCCTTTCCCTTTCATTTAATTTGTATGTATTCTTTTTCTTAAAATATATTATTTAGTTATGTTAGAGTAATTATATTTGTCAAATTTGTTTAATCATGTCTTAGTTGACATTCGTTTTCCTTCTATTAGTATCTAGCTAACTTAGCTCTCTCCCATCTTCTATATTTTTTTTTCTTTTTCATAGCAATTAAGGGTACATTTGGCAATTAAGCTAAAATTCAGGATATGAGAAAATTTATCTTATCTTGTATTTGGTGTTTGCTTGAGACATGATAAGTTGGATATAAAAAAAAAAAAAATATAGCCCAAATAAAATTATCTCGTTGGAGAAGTGAGACAAAGTTGGATTGTATTTCTAGTATCCATTATAGGAAAGTTCTTTTTCTTGAATAAAAATTTCTTTAATTAATAAAATTAAAATATTATTTGAATTATATTATAAAATCAAAAAATAAAAAAATAAAAAACAATTCCATTTTTTTGTGTTCATAATGTTATTTATATATTCGAATTTATATCTATCTTCTAATATAAATCCAAGGTATAAATATATATATATATATATTACATTTTTAGGAATATTAGTATAGTTTACTATTTAATAAAATTTTATTAGAGAATAATGGAAGGGGAAAAAGGAAATAGAAAAGAAAATTATTTTAAAAAGAGAGGAAAAAATAATAAAAAATAAGCAAATAAAAATGAAGTCGAGAAGAGTATCACGAGAGACTCTTAACATTTCCATTTATGTAATTTTTAGGTTCATTTACATTGATATGTCGTTTATACTAAACAATTGACATGATAAGATGAAAATATATCCGCATTTATCGCCGCGATTCACCAAACACTAGATAAGTTATAGCAAAATTCTTGAATTTTATTCTATTCTATCCCATCTAGTTCTATCCTAACTAAAAATTTAGATAACCAAACTTAATCGAAGGGATAAAAGAGAATTTACTTTCGGAAAACGAGATGAAAATATAGTTTGACCACTTAAAAGCCTCGTGCATTACACATGATAACAGAACAACTAACGTAGAGTTATAAATTCCAGGGTATTATGTAATGGTTGAAAGTTTGAGGGCAAAGGTGTGCTAATCCTAGAAATTTCATGAGTAATTTCCGCTAAATAAAATATATGTTTTGCCTAAAACGTAAAAGAAAGGGTCCTTGAATTGAATGCCTTGGATCAACGGTCCGTCGTCCATTCCATTCCAGTCGCCGTGGAGTTGGACTTGGGCTTTTTCCTCTTTCCTTTTGGCGTCTGTTTTGAAGTCTCCAACTTGGCCCTGGCTCTTCTTTCTTTGGCACGCCATGAATATTCTATTGCTTTCTCTGCAATCTTCACATTTGATAAGTGAATACTATATGGCAAAGCTGCGAAAAAGCACTGGCAAGGAGAAAAAGAGATTGTGCACGCACCAATAGACACGAACTCTTTGTCCATCATCATGATAGAAAAGAAGACAGATACTAATTCTTTAGCCCTTGAATACAAATGGAAACGTGGATCTTGCATTGAGTGGTGAAAATGGAAAGGAGCGCGACAAACCCTTTAGTGGGGATTAGTCACGATTCATAAATTTGTCGGACATTTGATCTGAGAGATCAGAACCTCCAATCCAATTGCATAGAAGAATCTTAGATAGAAATGACGTGCTTTGTTAGGCTGATCTATATTTTATTTATGTGAGCTGCTCTTTTTATTTAAGTTTATCAAGTTTAGTTCGGTTGTATTGGCTCTCGATGCGATGAGCCGGCTTCCAATCGACCAAATGATAACAAAAACAACCTCTGGCCTAAACCAAGTATGTGATTCGTATATGCTTTTACTTGCTAAATCAGTAATTCACCGTACTTCGAACTATTCCATTCTCCAAAGATCAGTGTTGCTAAATTCCATGGACTCATATGTGATCTAAAAAATATTATTTTATTTTTATTCTTGCAAATCTCAACCTTTTCCTTTTCTTTATCTTTTATTGGAATTGTAATTTTTTCAAAATCACCCCTAGCTCGTTTCATTTGTTTAATTTTGAAGTCAAGCCTATGATGGACAATTGCAACAAGGTTAAAAAAAGATATTATCTTCGGCGAGAGACACGACCAAAAGTAGAGCAGGCAACCCTAATCGGTTAGCCATATGAATTGCTCAAGATTTTCGTTTGAACTTAGGACATATTTTCCACAGATGTGTTGCTTTCTCACCACTCATCTTCTCGATGAGTCCCCCAACCACCGTGACTCCCCTTGGCGAAAATGCAATCCTCAGTGGTCGCAAAACTTCCTGTAGTCCACAACGAGACAGTTTTGACTTTTGACCACCACTGTTTTCTCTCCTTACGTAATATTTTCTCTAGTCAAAGTTGTCATCGATGACACCAGGAAGACCAAGATGCCGCACTCCCCCCACGGAAGGGTCGACCAAGAAAACGACAGAAGAATCAAAAGCCAAGCCAGAACCCTTGAATACTCGTTCTGTAAACTCTATTGGTTGACACGTAATACAGCACTACAAATTTAGGGCAACGCAAGAATCAAACTAATGAACCAGAAGCGTGTTTCAAGCTGAAGACTTTTGAGTTCGAGCTCCATCACGAAAGAAATTATCTCATGCATAGGTGCTTCATCACATGTCGTTCGATAAGCGATTCGACAAATGAACAATTTTGCCTTTCCTAAATTTAAAGATACCAAAAGAGTCGCCTCCAAATTTGATCCATGGTGATAGAAATTATCTCGAGCGTACGTGCTTTGTCATGTGTCGTTCAATAAGCGATTCGACATACAAACAATTTTGCCTTTCCTAAATTAAAAAATACTAAATGGGTCACCTTCAAGCTGAAGACTTTTGAGTTCAAGCTCCATCACGAAAGAAATTATCTCACGCATACGTGCTTCATCACATGTCGTTCGACAAGCAATTCGATAGACGAACAATTTTGCCTTTCCTAAATTTAAAGATACCAAAAGAGTTGCCTCCAAATTTGATCCATGGTGATAGAAATTATCTCAAACGTATGCGCTTCGTCGTGTGTCATTCAATAAGCGATTCGACATGCAAACAATTTTGCCTTTCCTAAATTAAAAATACCAAATGGGTCACCTTCAAGCTGAAGACTTTTGAGTTCGAGCTCCATCACGAAAGAAATTATCTCACGCATACGTGCTTCATCACATGTCATTCGACAAGCAATTCAACAGACGAACAATTTTTCCTTTCCTAAATTTAAAGATACCAAAAGAGTTGCCTCCAAATTTGATCCATGGTGATAGAAATTATCTCGAGCATATGCGCTTCGTCATGTGTCGTTCAATAAGCGATTTGACATACGAACGATTTTGCCTTTCCTAAATTAAAAATACCAAATTGGTTGCCTCCAAATCTGATTCCCTTCCCACCACAAAAAAGCAGTATCTGCTTGCAAGATGGTATTATCAATGTGATAATCTAAGTTCTTGAATTACCTTTTAATCCCACTGTCTTTGTGTTCACATGCTCACGACATCTAAATCGATCTACCCACGAACTGTCTTGGAGGATCGCATGATGATACTCATGTAAGGGCCACCATTGGCAAAAGAAGGGTTACCTGTGATTTCCCTACAATGCAATCATTAAACTTTTTTTCCTCATCCAGCGAATATGTTTTTGAGCCTTAATCGAAAAATCTTTTCCCACCCATAAAAGTCGAATCGTCTCTTTATCCATATTTTCAGTCAAAAGTCAGTCTTTAAGTCAGGTGTTCATACACCCAAAAAATGGAAGCCCTTCATAAAACTTTATTCAAGGTGGATTTCTATCCTTTCTGATTTTTGAAAGGGATCTCTCCATCCCGAAAAGCCTAAGCATGATCGCTATTCTTTTGCTTTAGGTAGACCCCATAAAACTTTAGCAACAAAATCCCACTTGAACAATCAACCCTTTATTCATTTGCTTGCTTCAGATAATGTTCACATGGTATGTGCATTATTACTGTTATTGTCCTAAGCATTTCGCGCAAATAGGATGTGTGAATGCTCATTTGCTTCACGTCCATATCTGCAAAAGTGAATTATTGACCGGGGACCATCATTTACATTCCCCATCATAATTTCTTTATTTTATTGTATTATTGTTCTTTTCCTTCTTTTTCTAATTTTTTGGAGAATCTTCTGCAATATAATATCAGATTAGGGTTTGGGTTATGGTCAATTATTGCAGTCAAAAATCAAGAAAATCCCTTCTGGAAGTCGATTGCTTTTTAGAAAGGAGCAAGAGGGTTGGGACGAATCACAGCGCACATCAAGATATGGAATGGTTTGACTCCATGCCGAATTGTTTATTGAAGTGATCTCGTATCTGATACACTTACATCCAAGTAACTCTTGTTTAATGAATCTTGGGCCCTTGATGATGGAAACGTCGCTTGGTCACGTGTATATTATATAATAAGAGATAAGTTCACGACAGATTCTAGAATTATCTCCGTGGAACGCGAATGCATCGATCTTCTTTTTTCGTCTCACAAGTACTCAAAGTCCTATGTGGTACCGTCCACGCATGCCATTGTGTCGGGTTTTTCAATGGCCATTATGGATGAAATTGAGACATAAGGTGTATTTTGAGTCACCTGTATAAGCTCGGGATATCGGTGAGGCAAAAAAAAAAGGGGATATCAGTGTTTCACGGCGGGGAAAGTTGAGAAACAATTGTTATGTAATGAGGGTGATGTGATGGGGTTGATTATACGCATAGGACTTACTAGAATGAAAGCATTATATGATTCTGCCCAATTTATCAAAGTCACATATTTCCTGGCGAAAAAGAGAGAGGAGCCACTTATTTTTACCAATGTAAAATGTACCCTTTCTGGAATTTAACAAATCTTCAATAAGTTTTTTTAAAAAGTGTGATTATTACATGACAAGGGCGGAGTCTTTTCACAACATCATCTTCAAGTTTGAATATGAAGATCCTGCAAATCGCCAGTCATGGATGACATCTTGAACTTGGATTTCCCTTTGGGGGTCAAAGGAGGGGTTCCCGTCGATGACTTGGGTCAAACATCTTTGACCAGAGAAAATAGAAAGAAATAGAAGTGCAGAGAATTTAGAATTTAGGTCCACTGTGCAAATTCGTGTAAATTGCACTCGTCTTGCTTAACCCGCCCAGAAAAGAAGAAAAATCAACAACCACCATCATCTACATTTGACACGATTTATTAGCGATCCTTTGGACATGGACAAGACCTGGTTCAACTTATACTTTTGAGATTGAATATCCCATTCCACTCTTGTTGAATAGACTTGACCTAGGGAAAGTTTTCTGCGCGTATGAAGCAGTGAGCCGTCGCTTGGGGTCCGGATGGGGGTAAACAGAAATGCCCCAGGAATTTTCACACACCATCATCGTGTATATGCTCGCCGGAACAGAAGGGCCGAGAAGTTAGCCGTTGCTCGGGGTCCGGCGGGGGCGAAACACACGCGAAACGCCCCCGAGAATTTTCACAAACCATCGTATATGCTTGCCGGAAAAAAAAGAGAGAGGGAGGAGGGTTTAGCTCTAATCCTAGTGCAAGCTCCACTAGACTTTGCACCAGGCGCGATTACGTACGGAGAGAAACGCCGGATGTATGAAGCCGAAAAAAGAGACTTCCATTTTGTTGGAAGTGTGCGAAAGGGAGATGGACATGGGGCGGTGGATTGCGTCAATGATAGCCCAGAAATGTGTCGCATTCGGTCCCACACTTTTCCGTCAGGGCCCCAAAAAGAGAGGGCGGCTTTTCAGTCACGGGCCATGACGCCACGGGCATGCGTCAGGGGCTCGATAAATCACATGTGCGGCATTTTAGACCTCGATTCCACTTATTTTGCCTAAGTTTTGCTCGTTCTTTCCCTCTCTGGGGATGGAGAGAGAGAGAGAAATTGTTTGGAGGAGAAGCTCTCAAGATGCTTGTATTGCTCAAATAGTTGGATGATTCCAAATGAGTGAGGGGGCATCTTGTAAATGTTACATGAGCCTATTTCTTTACAATCCTAATCCAAGATCAATGGAAAACCTTTGGAATACAAACATGTAAATTTTCATGTTGTCTCTATGAATGTTCTTTGTCTCTCGGAAAAATTTACAAATGATAAGACCCACTTATCACGCGATTCACTTGACCAACTTATTGCTATTTCTGACCAATTTCTTTGGTCGAATGAGCCTAGTGATATTTTGTGCATAACACAGAGCCCCGGTGATATGAGCGATTCCTCTTGCCTTTATACGAAACACAAATCTACAAAATTAATTTTGGAGTGACGTGACAAACCGTTAATTATTCACGTCAACATATTATCTGTTAAGCACCCATCCTGGGGGGATATGATACGATGCGACTTCCATGTTTCGCGAGTTTCTTTCCTCGAATATCGCGAGTCGCAGCCCCGGGCGAGAAGTCTTCAGTTCACAAATCAGACCCGACCTGAACATCCAATCAAAAGCTCCCCATACGACCACGGTACGTCATGCCAAAATAAAGGGCGCGTGGAAAGGTCACCTTCCCTTTCCGGGTCATGCAAAGTCCGGAACTACCTAGACGGATGCCCAGCGATGTTTCCAAAAGTGATCGGTGTCGGAAAAACCACTTGAGAAATTACTTCGTAAGATCAAAACCTTCGCGGTTGTCCGAAACGGGTTGGTGGGATGGCGTCATGGACGCAACTGGTTGGCACGCATGGAAGTTTTCCCGCATTCACAGCGCCTATATATACTCTGCCCCACTCCGCATATTCTGCGCCACCACCTGCATCTCACAGACGTCTCTTTTTCTTTCTCCATCTCGTACGAACGTATCCCGGCACGAGCTGCTCGCACTGTCCAGTTTGGCGACCCGCCGCCCCTCCCCTCTACATGTATTTTTCCGTCTCGGCGATCTCTCCTTTCAAACTAGTCTACACTTCGATGTTTTTCTTGTTTTTTCCTTGCGAAAGATCGGGTCTTCTGGCGATTTTCCGTTGCGTGTCTTTTGGACGGGGCGTTTTCATGTCTGTCCTGCAAGATTTGGAGCCGACCCATCTCGCGGTCTTGTTCCTCGGATAGGGTCCTTCGTACGCTACCGTGTCATCATCTGTTTTCTCTGTTGAAGTTCCAACCTTTTTGTTTTGCTAAAAATGGATGAGCCCCACTTCTTCCCTTCTGGCAAACTGGATTGGAATTGTTGGGTTCTCGGCTTTTTGAAAACGACTCATCATAAGCCACTTCGAAGCAGTCGAATGTTCGCACATCAATTATGGGTCGCGGAGACTCTGCTCACCGTGATCTCTTCCGCATGTTTTTGGCAGTTAGTGACCAGCTCGCGTCGAAGTTGCAGGGAGCTTGAAGAGCTTTGACCCAAATGTCTTTTTCTAAGGTGTTCGAGAACGGGTTCGCTCATGACCTGCTCCCTTCAACAGACGACCAACATGAAGGGGTCATCGTGGATGCTCTGGAGTTCACTGCCCCTATGGGGCCTGAGGTCTTTGGTGCCAGGCTTAGGGCCTCAATCTCAGAATGGAAGAGAAAGGTACACGTGAACTCTTAGTTTGATACCTCTTCGTGTTCCTGATTTCTCTTGCTCCGCGGGGTGTCAATTTGATTGCTGCAATTGGACTTGGAGTCTGCGTGGATTGCTCTCTGGGTTCGTCATTGCCCTGGCAAGCAATTGAAGCTTATTTGGGAATTGCCCACCCGATCATTTAGCGATGCTGGAATCCCCGGTCGTTCTTCCGTGAACCCCTGAAATCTTGGCCTCCCTCAGTTTTGATTAATTGCCCGAATTCATGCTTGTGAGAAGTGACCATTGTTTTGTCCACAGTGAGACTCGTGCAGTTCATGCTCTGTTATTAGTTAGCTATGATATTCAGTTTGCTAAATCTGGCTTCAGCAATTTAAATCTCTCTGATGAAACGCATTGATGTTCTTCATCTTGCAGGGAAAGAAGGGTGTGTGGATTAAATTTCCCCTTGGACTCGTGAATCTTGTAGAAAGTGCCATAAAGGTTACAAATTTTCTAATCCTTCTGACGTATTGGTTTCCACAAAGTCTCTTGACAGTTGATGATTACATGGTCTTTATATAGGATTGCTGAAATTATAATAAGTTTGTAGCTGGCAATGTAGTGGAAAAAGCTGCAGATTAATCGTGCTTTCGAAAGAATTCGTGATTTCATCTATTTCGATTGTGAATTTTTGTCCTGCTGTCCTGTTTTCACCACTTAGCAGTTCGGCATATTCAGAATGACAAAACGGTTGAGGATATTGTAGCATTGATTTTGGACTACGTAATGCCTTCTTCTTAAAGGGATTCCGGTGTTTGGCTGTGTTGCTTTAATCTACTATACTGCTTCACCCATGACTTATTATTTATTTCCTTTACATATGGTTGTATTAGGAGGGCTTTGTATACCACCATGCTGAGCCAAGTTACCTCATGATGACATACTGGATTCCTGAAAGTCCTTGCACGCTGCCTGCAAATGCTTCACACCGAGTACGTATTGGGGCAATTGTCTTTAACGACAAAGGAGAGGTATGGTAGCATTGGTTTTTTTTTTGTTTTTTTATTTGGTTGAATAGTAGCTTGGGGGTTCATGTCTCGTATTTTAAACGTTCTCAATTTTGCAGAGGATGAAACCTAGAAACCTCTAGGAAATAGAGAATGCCCTCATTGATGCTGCATCTCTTTAGCTTAGGCATCATTGACACGTCGGTGGACTTATTTTTTGGCCATACATATCAAGGAAATTTGATAGTCATGCTCTAAAGGATAAATATTTGCAGATTTGAGACCAACTTGCAGATAGGTGTCGCCACAAAATTATAGAACCCTCGGCGATATCTCACTAATAATGCTGGTCAAACATCTGCTGTATGAATCATATGTTGGAAATGTTTGCTCTCTTTTGTTTTGGTGCGAAAATTTCTGACACACATTCTTATTGTTAGTCATTTAACGGAAACTTTATGCCTTATCTCATGTGAGAATTGAGTTAATATACAGCATGTCCGTTCATTCATTTATTGCACGCTTGGATATTTCGGCTTTGTCAATCTGGTGTTTGATGTCATGGATATTTGGATGGCAGCTACTTGTAGTCCAGGAAAAGAGCGGCATTCTACGAGGAACAGGGCTGTGGAAAATCCCCACTGGAATGGTTGATGAGGTGAATCCTAATACTACAGCACAAAGAGTCGTCCTAAAGATTTGTCCACTGATATCAAATGACATTCATTATGACAGGACGAAGACATAGAAGCAGCAGCTATTAGAGAAGTGAAGGAAGAGACAGGAGTAAGTACATATTGGTACCTGTCCATAGTTCTCATGATAATTGGCCATTAACACGCCTCTTGATTTACATGATTTTCATCTGTCCAGATTGATACGGAGTTCAAAGAGATTCTATTGTTCAGGTAAGCTATCTCCGTATTCAGTTTATTCAAGTTAGCTCTACACCTAATTATGTGAGCTTCAACTACATTAAAGTCATTTCAACCGAGGGAAAAAGAAAAAACTAGATCAATGTCATGAATGACAGTCAGATGAACTTATGCAGATGCAGGGCGGGGTTTGGATATAGCTTGTTAGGGACTCGTTTCTTGCTGATTACTGCACGCTAGTACTTTCAGAGAACCATTATTAGGTAGCTAACTCTAGATTAACTAGTAAGGAATATAAGTTTGGTAAATAATAAATCAAAAGGAGGGAAGGAAGTAGTGGGTAAAAGAGCAGGTCCTTACTTCTAAAGTTCTCATCTTAGCCACCACAACAGGGCTCTTTAAGTTCCCTTTGAACCTCATTATATGTCGATCGTGGGACTTGATAACACAGTACTGATACGTGAGTGACTTGCTCATTACTCACTCAGGCAATCACACGAAGCATTCTTTAAGAAGTCGGAGTTATTTTTCTTATGCATTTTGCGGCCGCTGTCCTTTGACGTTCAGAAACAAGAACTGGAGATCGAGGCCGCTCAGGTAACTTTTTACTTCAAAGTCATTAGACAACTGTTCCGTTCCATCGCGCATGTATGTTTCACGTTGCCATAAATGGCCTGATTCTGCTCCTCATTGCCTTTTCTTTTTCCCCCCTTCGCAGTGGTTGTCGTTGGAAGAATTTGCTGCTCAGCCTTATGCCCAACATAATGACCTAGGCGAGTGCATTACCAATTTGTGCTTGGCGAGAGCAAACCACGACTATTCCCAGTTCATCCCCGTGGTTGCACCTACAAGGTCGATTTCCGACAGGGGATTACAATACGTCTATCTGAATGCCAAGGCCTTACTGAGCGGACAGAGCTTTTAGATATTGTCCAAGTGCCCGTTTACTCTAATACATATGTAATTTAGTCTGCTAAAGTTTTTTTCTTCCCCTGGTTCATCGGAACTGGCATGCCAGTACCGAGTTGTAATTGCAGCAAATGCTAGAAAGAGTTCATAGTACAGAGGACAATAAATCGGGAGTCATGGTTCACAAATTATTCAGCTCAGATTGGTTAGCTCAGATTGAATAACCAATCTGAGCTGAAAAAAAAGTGGCGTTGTTTCTTGCTAGTACTTTGTTAAATTTGAGATGAACCCCACAACATCACATGGTTCACAAATTATTCCTTTGTTCCCAACACAAGTAACCACGATCTTATTTTTTCCATCAGTAACAGAACTATCTAAACCAAAGCTTATACCCATCAAAACAATTCATGGCTCACAGAAACACCTCAAACACCACTCATTAAAAAAAAAAACAAAGAATAATTAAGAAAAAAACAAAAGAAGAAGTTAGCTTCCCCAGTTAACACCAAAAAGTCACACTCTTACCTGGAAATGATAAACAGAGAAAAGGGGTTACAATGCCAAAACCAAAAGCAACAAACTCACTGCCATGAAGCCAAATCTCCCACAGCAAATCCTAGCATTTGCATTACTCTTCTGGTCGGCCGCAGTACCGTCTGGTGAATCAGCCGGCGCATCTGATGCCGCCGACGTTGGTGGGGCCGGTGGGGACTTGTGCTTCGCCGCAGCCTTTGGCGACTCGGCCGCCTTCTCCGGTGTCGGAGCCGGTGCTGGTGCAGGCGATACCGCTGCCTTGAACAGCTCCTGGGGGAGCAGGACCTTGTCGAGCGTGTAGATCGCCAATGGCTGCTCATCAAGCAATGTGCCTGTGATCTTCGCTGTGTTGACCTTGGTCTTCAGGGTCACATCTTGACCGTCGTTCTGCACCGTGAAGTCGAACTTCCTCGACCCATCGGTCGCCAGCGTGTTCATCAACCCGTTGTTCGACCTGAGCATGGACATCGACATGTACACAGGGGTCGCAAAGAACTCCAGGAATGAGGCCCTGTTGGCTGCGGAGAGGTTGTTGAATTTCGGTCGGAACGCTTTGAAGGGGTCGTCGAGCGGGCAAAATGCCGTTAATCCTCCGACGACATTGTCCTGGAAGTCGTGATCAGCAATAAAAAATGCAACCATGAGTTCTTCTTCATCGTTTGATCTTACTCAATCAAGAAGTTAACGGATTCAATTTTTGCTCTCAATTAGATGACATTGCAGGTACCCCTAGTTGCTTAGAACATAAGAAATTGCTATTTTCTGTGATCAATGGCATCTGTGAATAAGATGAATCAACAAGCCTCATCAACCACGAAGTTCTGCATCACCAGAAATGAAACTGGATTTTTCTGTGCCTGTTGACTGACCTTCAACTCCAAACTTGCTTTGTTCCTAGATCTGCTCATTTGAAAAATCCATTTTTTCAAGTGTTTTACATTTCTTTCTTTCTTTTATCCGAATATTTCACATAAGGTGGTCTAGCAAAAAACAAAAACAAACATTTGGAATGACTGGTAGATCAATTTATTCCGTTTCTTTAATTTGGCTTTAAAAGGAAAACTAAAGATATCAAATTAGTAAAAAAGAAATGTCCCTTATATTTAGAAAAAGATCCAAGAAAATTATATAAATTATTTCTTTATGTAAAAAAATAACCCTTGCAGCAGCTATCGGCACTGCTTTTTAGTCCACAAGCAAAAATTTTCATTTATAACTTTTTCCGACTAAGTACTCTTATACCGAGGGGGTGAAACGTACGATACCATTACCTCATAAGTCTTCAAGGCATCAGAGCTATTCAGCAGCGCGTCGGCGAACTCCTTGCAGCCGTGCGCCGCCATCACGTCCGTCACATTCACCTGGCTCGGCTCCGGAGCCGGCGCCGCCGCGATGGCCGAGGGCAGCACCTTGCTGATCTCGATCACCGATATGTTGTAGGGCATCTCCTCCAGGGACTTCACGTAGTAGGCTCCGGCGTCGCTGCTGCCGCCCTCCTCCGGGGCGAAACCCACCTTCCCGCCCTTGAGGTCGGTGATGTTGACGAAGCCGGAGGAGCCCGGGGCGGAGCCGGTGGACTGGAAGAGGGTGGCGGCGAGGGCGGAGCCGTCGGTGAGCTGGTGGAGCTTCTTGGAGCCGAAGTAGTCGAGGAGGACGTGGAGGGAGAGGATGTTCTTGAGGGTGGTGGTGGTGGGGTGCCCCGCGAGGAGGTCGTTCATGGCGGCGTTGGAGACGGCGAGGACGGTGATGGTGGTGCGGCTGTTGATCTCGGCCGCGAGGTGGGTGGCGCTGAGGTAGTGGTTGAAGGTGGAGAAGTCCGGGTGGCCAGCGAGGAGTTTCGTGATGTTGTGGCCACGCGCCGGGGCCGTGGCGGCGGCTACCAGCGAGGAGGAGGAGCGCCGCCAGGAGGTGCGGCGGAGCGCGGCGGACCTGCATTGTAGCAAGAGAGAGAGAGAGAGAAGGGACGGTGGAAACTCAAGAGGTGGTGCACTGGTTGGGGAGCTGAGTGAGATGTGATGGAAGAGAGAGCTCTCGAGATGGTTAAAGATATAATATCGAATTACGTTTTAACATTAATAAAAAAATAAAAAAAATAAAAAAACCTTTTTTTTTAAACCTCCAAGTCCATTGGCTCCCATCTCAAATAAATCTCGAAATATTAGACATGATGAAAATTTTATATCCACCATTCAAAAATTTTGATTACTTAATTCTCCAGTCCTGACCGTTGATTTTGGAGTCTATTCTTTCCAACTTTTATTTTTACTAGGATTGTGAGGGTTAGTACTAGTTTAATCACTTAATTAATTGGATCGAAAGATGAAAGTTTGTCACTTTTACGAGATCTTCGCAAGCATGTTACCAAGGTCAACAGAAAACGACAAGTTATTGATCTGGTCCTCTCTTGTTGTATAACACGACAAAAGTCTTGTCGATCAAATACAATTATCTTTTCACCAGACTTATTGCTTAAGAGTGATCTTAGTTTGCGAACCAATGATATCGAATAAAGAGTGCACATATCTAAAAAAAAATTCAAAATTTAAAAATAATTCCAAAAAAGTTTTATTTCATCACTCATGAAAATAATTAAGCATAAATTATTGTCGATAATGAAAACTTCTCTGTCAATTAATTTTTTTAAGTGATATAACTAATCATTTTGTAAAAAAATTGGAGTTTTCTGTGAAACAAACGCACTATTAATACATGAAATTCTTAATGTCCAAATCTTTAGTGAAAGACAAAGCATCGGAAACCCATTAAGGAGAACGTAAATGGTAATTTTATATATATAGACCAAAAAGGTCAGAAATAAATGAATTTTAAAAAAAAAAATGTTGGAAATCAAGGAAGAGGGTCAGATTGTGCACAGACAGCTTCCGGATGGAGCGGCTGAAAAAACTGATATAAAAGAAAGGGTTAATCGGAAAAGGCTTGTGTGGATTGTACTGAACTTTAAGGGCGATAAGAAATTAAAAAATGATATATTTTTAATCTTAGATTTAGAAAAATGAATAAATGAAGACTTCCTCGGGAACACCTCACGTGATTGAGCATCACTTCCCCATAAATCCATGTGGTAAAGTACCATTTTTTTTTTTTGGACTAAAAAAAAAAGTACCAATTTTATATTCCATCTTTTTTTTCTTTTTAAATGCAAGCGAGGATGGCGAATTTTAAAAGGAAAAAATTGGTCCGAAAACCACTGCGCAAGCATAGGATATATTCGGAAATCTTTATTACTCTTCTTGAGATTGCGTGATCGCTAATCATGTCATGGCACGACCGAAAAGTTCCATTAGTCGAGACCTCGTAGGGCCCCCACGGGCGGGACCCGCTTCGGCAGCAAATTTTTGTATTTTACTTTTTTCACTTTTGCAAAAAAAAAAAAAAAAAAGGGAAAGAAATTGTGGGGTTCCATCGGAAAAAATAGGCATTGGTCCACAAAGCTGCCACAAAGTCTAATTTTGTTTACTTTGGCCACTCATAGACCACATCGGCATGAAACCTATAGGTTGGTCTGCACACCATCTAACCACAGAACGAAGATTACGAAGATCCTAATCCTCTCTTCTCCAACTTCGACCATTTTCATACATCTACTTTAACAGTACCAGCTTTCACATTAAAGTTCGATTTATCACTTTACACCTTAAAATTAATATTTCATTTACAAGATTGTCATTTCTTTTACAACTAAATTCCAAATTCCTCATCCACCCATACCAACCCAAACACTGCCTAATAAAACTTTAAACTCAGTCGCTCATTTTTTGACGAGCGGCTGGTGCACGGCCTCTTTTGTCTAGAGCACTTCACTTCTACGCCTTTCTATCCCTATTGGGGCTAGGTTGTCTAGTGGCAACCTAAGTTGCAATGAAGAGACACAAACAACTGTTTCTCATCTCTCTCTCTCTCTCTCTCTCTCTCTCTCTCATTGTTCGGGGCCAACCTCGTGCTGGCATGGATGACCTATACCTCCATTAGCGGAGTTCACCAACAGGAAACCCATATCCAAGCTAATCAATATATTTAGTTTAATTTACATTCATTAAATATTAACTGTTCCAACACCATATAGAGACTTTTCTAATACAATCATACACACAACTCAACAATCTCTCCCCTTACATATAAGTTCAATATTAGGTTTGCTTCCTTTTAATTCAAGTATCCTTCTACATTGATATCTCTCAACTGAAATCTTAAACACCCACTTTTATCCCTTATCTCTTTCTCCAAACCGAACCATGACGGCCATCGGGACCATTGCTAATCCCCAACACCTACTTGCTCAGAAACCGCATTTGTCACTGGATTCCTTTCTTGAGATATTCACAAAACAAGCAGATTAGGCGATGCCTCTAATACCATGTGTTCAAGAGAATACAGTAAAAGCCCGATACCCCCATCACCATTTGTTAAAAGGGTACATCAAAAACCCAATACCTCCATCGAGGAGATCGCCAAGAGGAAACTCAAGTTTGAGTCCATCAACAACTTCACTTAAAAATTCAAACCAATGAATTATAAACCAATAATGATATATTAGTTGTTTCACACTATACCAATTATTCGATGTGAGGCTTTCATGGAGGTCATGATCTCAATGATGGCTCGCAGCCTCAATCAATGTATTGACCTATACCCGCTAACATAGAGATCTTTGCAAGAAACGTCGCACAAAGCGAGAGAGATTGTAGAGGGAGGAGACAGGGTGAGCAGAGAGATGCGTGAGGATAGGGATGGTGGGAGGATCAACAGCACCGGCGGACGATTATAGGTACTGGTGGAGAGATTGCAGTTTATGGGGGGATTGAGGTTGGAGTTTGTGGATGAATTTGTGGGCTAGTAAAGGCTCATCATTGTCGGGAGGCACTTATTAACAAATTAATGATGAAAAATTCGAATTTTTCAATGTGCAAGTCACTCAAATCATATTATGTGTACTTAATGATTCGAAAATAAGAACATTTCATTTTTTTTTTTGTTGTGTACTATGTAAAGTATGTTGATTAAGTATATTAGAGCATTTATTAACAATAATCTTTTTTTTTTCAAATGTGAGAGAGAGAGAGAGAGAGAGAGAGAGAGAGAGAGATTTGTTCTTATTTAAGGGTATCTCAACAATGCCTGTTAGTAGTTAAGTTTTTTTGGTGGGGGGTCAAGTTAACAATTAAGTTCATTGAAAAGTTAAAAAATAAAACATACCAAATCAGTCCATAAATTTAAAATGGGTGTTTTTTTTGTTAAAATTAATACTCGCTTCAAATAAAATTACTCATGTTTCCAAAACAAAATTAATTGCCCCGAGAAAATATGAAAAGGGAAAAAAATATTAAGGTGATAGAGCTTGAATATGTCTTATTCAAAATAAGGGCCTACTTAAAAAACATTCTGACCGAAAAGAAATTGAATTAACATGAGAGAATTGCCACTATTAAATTTCTCCCTTTTGGTCTTTGGCCTAAAGTTAAAACGAGGATGGTTGGCGAGTGACTGTCGAGCAATTAATGAAAAAGAAAATTCATGAAATAAGGAGGGGAGAAAAATGAATAAATAAATGGACCGGGGCGGCTCTTCAGTTCAGTGAATAGCGAAAGAAAAAATGGGAAAATTTTGTCAGTCAAGAGTCAACGGCACTGACACCGAGGAGATCTCCAGTTTAACGGGTCCGATGAGCGAAGCCGAAGTTTCCGGTTAAACAGATGTTGCCACGTGGATGGTCAACGGGTGGAAACTCAAACTTCCACCGACCGACAGCGGAAACAGCGGGACGGTTTACACTCGCCGACAACTTAACACTTTGATATTTATGTTTGTTATAATAAGGTTATTTTAATTATTTAACCTTTCTTTTTCCCTAGATTATCGAGCATGCACATTGATTTTTCTTTTGATAAACATAAAAATCTACGAGTTCTCGACATTAATTACTATTTTTTACTAAAAGTTCCATTGTGTTTAAGTAAGACCTTGTACCTAAAAAATTATCAACTTTAGCTGTTATCCAATTTTACCTTTTGTCTCATAAAAAATCTCCAATCTTAGATCATGGCCTAATTTCTAAACTTTTTTTAGTCTCATGGAAAACCCCAACTTTAAGTCCGATCTCAAATCTATCTAAACTTTTTTGGTTTCATAAGAAAAGCCATCAACTTTAAGTCCAACACTAATTCCACCATAAACATTTTTTTGTCTTATACAAACTTTTAACTTTATGTCCAATTTCAATTTCACTCTAATTTTTTGGTCTTATAAAAAAAATCATTAACTTTTAATTGAATCACAAATTTGCTCTCCATTAACCCTCCATCAAAATCACCCTTAGGGATTTTGTGTTTGGTCTTCAATGTTTTAGCTTTAATATCATGTGAAATTTTACGAAATCACTATTAATTGTTTAAAAAAAAAAAAAACAAGAGTTAATATTATAATATTCTTAAAGGGAGAACGCAGTGAGTATTTGGTGAGATGGGACTAATATTGACTTTGCCTGCCACGCCAATAATATTTTATGTGTATATATATATATATAAATCTACAAAAGAATAATTATTTTTTTTCTTGTATATTTTATGTGGTTACAATTTAAAACTTAATGCAACCTATATTATTATGCAATTTATAATTGAAAGCCGGAAATATATCAAGCATTGAGCTCAATAAAAATAGAAGTGAGTCTTTTTCTTTAAAAAGATAAAGCAACTGAAAATCCTTATTACTCAATTAATGTGGGATAGGCTATTTGGATATTCTCACTCGCAAGTCACAAGTGTTGCTTTTATAGGAGATAAAATTCGGCAAGCTTCTTAGGTAAATAATGTGGGACAATTGTTTTACACGGACTCATCTTCACTTTGTCCCTCATTAACTAGTTTGTGAAGGCTGGAGCATACCCAACTCTATAACGAGGGGGTACAGATTAGACATGCTAGTTGTAGATACTATGCAAAGCATGTGTTTAATTAGTAGGAAGCAAGCTTTCGATAGGAGCTTCCAGCAATAGTTTGATAACCCAGCTCTCAGCCTAGATGCATTTATTATATTATTATGTCGGTACCCACACGTCTTGTAACCCTCCTCTCTCTCCTCCCAAAAAAAGAAATTTAAGAGAAAGTTTTTCTTCCCTCACCCCGAGGATACCTTTGAATTTTGCATTCCAGAGTTTAGATAAAGCAGTTTTAGGACATACTCAGGTCTATACTCATTAACTAGTTTGTGAAGGTTGGAGCATACCCAGCTCTGTATATTTACAAGTGAGATGGATTCTTACTTTGAACGTAGCCAATTAAGGCTATTTTGCCTTTCAAGTGGGTGGTGACTGCCTTGCGTCGGCCACACAGCGAATGTGGCGGTGGCCAGGTAGAACTTTCCTCAGCAAGGTGGGGACCAAGAAAATTGATGAAAGAAATAAAAGGTTAGAAGAGTTTGCAAATAGATATATCATATGATTCGATAATCCATTTGATCTACGTTTCTTCCAGACTAACAGTCACGAATCAGGATGGAATTTACTAGAAATCTCATGGGGTTAGATGTAGAAGGTGTTGGTTTTACTCGAAACTTAGAAGATCTCACTATAAACACTTTACGTTCAGGTTACGTGCTGTAGAAGGTGTTGGTTTTACATAATGCGCGACTTACCTGTGGATGGGCTTAGGCCCTAGATCTACTCTTCGAACACAAGCGTTCACTTTACAACACCCACAGCCTTTTCAAAGAAAACAAAATCAGTACTCAAGCAATATTTCACAATTGAGAGCTCATGAATATTGAAAGACATAGGTTAGAAGTTTTCAATTTCCCTCGTGATTCTCGGTAATCCTGGAACCTTTAGATAATCCTCCAGGCTTCATCCTGGTCATTGGAAATCCTGAGTCAAAGGATCCATTGGACAAACTACTGCTCAAAGAGTCATATCAACCGCACAATCGGGTTGCTTTGCCAAAGCATAAAGGAGGTTTCCAGAAGTAGAGGATTCTGCTTTTGCTTTCGTCGGACGTCTGTCTGGATTTTCGCACAAAAGAAGAAATATTACTCTTTAACTTTTCTCCAAGCTGGCTCCTGCGAGTCTAGGCCTTGAAACCGGATGTTAAACTCTAATGACTTCAATCAATTAGAATAACATGTTGGTCTTCCTGTCTTTACGCATTTCACTTCAAATTGATTATTCAATTTCTACTCTCAGGTCCTTCTAAGCATATTGACTTATCTTGACTCAGTTATTCACGTGCCATTAATCCATTCAAACATTCACATACTTCTCATTTTTACATCTGTTTACCTTCATTCATATCGATCCAACTTTTAGTCACGTTTTACGACTTATAACTTGTTCACTCTCCATAATGACAGAGTACTCCTAAAGTTTAAATGATCTCATCAGGACGCTATTCACATATTGACTAGTGCATATATTATATGATTTACAATATTAATGCATGCATTAATAGTCTTTTAATATATTAAAAATAGTATGGGGAATAATTAACAGTTTTAAAGTTGAGTGGGGTCAATTGACTTTACTTAACACAATGTAGCACTGCCCACTCCAAGCAGAGCAAGTCGAAACAGGTTGAAGCCACTACAAAGTTAAAGATAGATTTGGCTTCCTTGTGCGTTGGGAGAGAGAGAGAGAACAGTTAGGGTATTCTTTTCATGATTGTTAAATTTAATGTCTTTAGGGAACATAGATGTACATCACAACAACATAGTCACACTCCTTTACAAAAGCAATGTACCTAACCTTGACCTTGCATGTTAATTAAATTGTTGAAATGAACCAAGACTCCGTGCATAGAAAATATGTTTGCTCCAACCCAAATACAACTTCTTATGGACAAATAGTTTTGCCTCGATCCCATAGGTCTAAATGTCGATGTTAATACCCTTTCTCTCCTCCAATTTTTCTGACTTCAAACGAAAATCGGATATAGTTTGATGCGGCGAAAGTCAAATTCTCAAATTTACTTATCCCAACGGTAAGAACAGGAAATTAAAAAGAAAAATAAGGAGGAAGGCATGCACGTGACCTCAAAACGACAGCATTTCGCTCGGTAGGTTAAATATTTGACGTGCCTTGTAAGAAACTTTACCTAATTTTGAGGATCCACGTGACGGTTAATTACAATATTAGCTGCCAAAACTATTTATATATGAACGAGACCCTCACTCCCATAAAATAATATTTGTGGCCCTAGAGAGTTGCGAAGATTCTCAATTGCATCCCCAGGTGGCCCCATGTGAAGCGCCTAATTTCTCTTATAATTAATTCGAAACCGAGATCAATTTTTTTTGTAAAGTACGTGTACTTAGCCTGTGGCTAGTCACCCGAGAAGAAGGAAAGGATCATGTTGACCCGTTGTTCTCTCTCTCTCTCTCTCTCTCTCTATTTAATTTCTAAGTACACCGCATTGATATATTTTTTAGAAAATAAATGCGGAAGCTGCTTTTTTTATAACTTCTAATATAATGGTAAAGTATGTTAAAAAAATATCCCCATATAGTTGTTATAGTTATGCAGTTTTCCTCCATCTATCGAAGCCCATCTTTTCATATATCGGCGCTGCAGTCTAGAGCTAATGCCGGGGCCTACGCTTGAGGTGGAGTTAGAAGCGTACACATTCGTCTGACGGCCAGACAAGTTAGATCCTTTTGTACGACAAATTACGGACAATTTCATCGTTTGGCCACAATACCATGCTTCTAACTTAGGTTTTCTATGATCCATGATGTTACTTGGGAATGCAGTTTGCCAAAAAGCGATAAAAGCATGCATGAGAATCGAGTTACGATTTATTGGTTGTTAAATAAGCAATCAAGAGGCGGGTGAAAGTTGTCGAATAAACCCAAGTAGAATTCTGCTTCTACTTCTCTCGATTTACTGAGGTTTGACTTGAAATGCCCATGTCCTTTCTTGGAAGCGCTAGGGCCTGCAAGTCCAACGCTCAAGAGGCTACTTACTCAAATTACAAAAGAGATGGACTCGAAAGTCTCAAGTCAAATCACAATTTCTCTTGCTTCTTGCACTCGCCGAAGCCTAGCCTTTAGTTCAAGTTGTTGGGAAACTTGCTTGGTGAAGAAGATGGAGAAATAGTAGTAGATTCTTGATATTTTAATACATGATGACGATTATTGTCCTTAAGGTATTATTTACCTCTACTGTTGTTGTTGTTCGGGTTTAGAACAAATATATTTCCAGGATATACACTAAAGCCGTAGAGAAACGAGTTCAACAATTACTCGAATCTCTCTTAGAATTTCTCCTTAAATGTGTTAAGATTGCGTGTTTGAAAAGAGAAGCGAGAGTTTTAAAGAAGAAGTGCAATTCTGAACAGTTGTGGTTATTATAAACAATATGTAAATTAATGTCTATTCAAAGAAAACCAATCAACACATCTCTTGGGAATAGGTATCTTATCCATAATCATCACCACTCTTTATGTCAAAAGTCACTTCCTTTCATAATTACTGATAACTTTCTTTTAAGACGAAAAGTCACATCTTTTCATAACCAAGAATCATGTCTTCTTTGATTAAGAGTCACGTATTTTCTTAATCAAGAGTTGCTTATTCTCTTAAGCAAGAAACACATCTTTCATAATAACAAATTATTTCGGCACAGTTTTCAGGGAGAATTGTCCAAAAAGTCCTAAACCTATTGCACTTTTGCCAATTAAGTCCTAAACCTTTTTTTTTTTGTCAATTGAGTCATAAACCTTTTACAATTGTGCCAATTCAGTCCATTTGGCCGGCCGGAGCTGACGTGGACGCCGGCCGGAGATAGCTGGCCGGCGAACAATTTTTTAATATTTTTAAATATTTTTTTCGAATTTTTAAATTTTTTCGAATTTTTTTTTCTTTTTTTCCCACTTTCTTCTTCCTCGGCTCGCCGCCAGAGGCGAGGGCCGGCGAGGCCGCCCGCCGCCACCGGCGAGGCTCACCCCTGCCGACCACCGGCGAAGGCGAGCCTCGCCGTGCCGCCGGGCGAGGCCGCCGTCGCCCTGCCGAGGCGAGGCTTCGCCTCGCCCGTGGCGAGGTCGAGCCTCGCCAGATCCGGGCGACAGCGGCCTCGCCTTCACTGTGCCAAGTGGGGCGAGCCTCACCAGCCGACGGCGAGGCCGCCGTCGCCAACCGAGGCGAGGCTCGGCCCGCCCGGCCGTGGCGAGGTCGAGCCTCGCCAGATCCGGGCGACGGCGGCCCGTCGCCGCCGGGCGAGGCTCGCCTTCGCCAAGTCGGGGGGACGAGCCCCGCCCAACCGACAGCCGAGGCCGCCGTCGCCCGCCCGAGCTCGCCTCCGCCTGGGCCGGCGGGGCGAGCCTCGCCCGCCCCGCCCTGCCTGGCGCCGGCGCGCGAGGAAGAAGAAAGTAGAAAAAAAATTCGAAAAAAATTCGAAAAAAATATTAAAAAATTGTTTGCCGACCGGCGTCCACGTCAGCTCCGGCCGGCCAAATGGACTGAATTGGCGCAATTATAAAAGGTTTAGGACTTAATTGGCAAGAAAAAAAGGTTTATGACTAAATTGGCAAAAGTGCAATAGGTTTAGGACTTTTTGGACAATTTTCCCCAAGTTTTCATTTATTCATAAGCCTCCGTATATGAATGCCACGCTTTCATATTATAGCCGTTAATAAAAGAAAGAAAAAACCTCGGTGAAATTCTTTGCAGAACACGTGCAGAACCTTTCGAGTTTTTCAATTGGACTTCTGGCTAATGATAGGCCTTACCACGCGATGTCAGCAAATCTCGTGCAGTTCCGCGCATGATGTTTGGCTTGACCGGAATGATCAATTTAAATGGCACGAGCTGGGTCTCCGATCTTGAAACTCCAACGTCCAAGAAATCCCCACTCGGAAAGTCCAGACATGAACAATCTGACCAATCGTAGAGCCTTGCTCCTGCATTTTTTTTATCGTCACCAAGCACTTGCTCAACATAAAATAATATTGTTAAGACCGATTTACAAAATGATTTACTAAATGACATGTCAAATTGATATTGATTGTTGATGCTAAGAGCACGCAACAGAAATCCAATCGCCAGGAGAGCCCAAACTTGAATCCATCAACATATCCAATTAAACTTACTTATATTCAACTTCGATCAGTTACAACTTACAGGTCGGTTATAATATATTGACTGACTTTTTTTAACATAACTCATACGTGGATCCCAATGGTCGAATACTATCCACTTTTTTGAATAGCCACTTGCAATCTGATGCATTGCTTAGTAAAGACAGATTACTGATTGACAAGGACTCTACACTTGGAGACGAATTGGATCGTTTGCTTTGACTTGGGTCTTGCTTATATTTACTTCTTTTTTTAATTCTATTGGGTAGGAAATGAGACTCAATCTTTTCACCGCTGATTGTTTTCTTTCACTCATTCAACTATATGATTTAGGTCATCAGGCTGAGTTTTGTTTTAGGAAATGGCCTCACTAAATACTGAAATTGCTCGTTTTCTGAACGTGAAACCTTCGATGCACGCGGTGAAAAGGCCAGTTGCTGGTCTGGCTGGGCTCATATTGGGTAGTTGGGCCTTCGGGCTCTGTTAGTGGGCTTTCAGCAAAGAGAAATCTGGATGCCTGTGGCTTTATTCTGAACCGAGATGAGTTTTTTTCTTTTGGGCCATGGCGTTTGAGGTTTTCTGACCAGAAAAAGGAAAAATAAAAATCAGATCAACAAGTCTTGCAAAGGAATAAAATAAATAAATAAATAAATAAATCATTTTCGAACTCAGTCATGGTGAAAAATATTATAGTTCTTAAAAGTGTTATGAAAAATCATTTTCGAATCCATGTTCTCCCTACAACGTCTACCTTTTTAATTATACCACTCAAATAATAGGCCCCTTTTTTGCTAAGGGTGAAGCTCCCTTTAATTCTTGGGAACATGACACAAATAATCCTTAAAATTTTGATCAAATGTGCAATGGAGTTCTTAAATTTTTAATTTATTTAGTATGTTCCTTGTACCATCACCCATTGTGCCATATAATTCTTGAACTTTTAATATGTTCGATGTGGTCATAGACTTTTAGTATATGTTCAACTTAGTCTCTAAACTATATAAAAATGTTTGGTGTTGTCCCTGAACTTGAATTAATGGAATAATGATATTGAACATTTCCATATCATTCAGGGATTAAGTTAAACATGTACAAAAAAATTCAGGAATCATATCGAACAAATTAAAAGTTCAAGGACTATATTGCACATCTAAAAAAAATTCAAGAATCATATTAAACAAATTAAAAGTTCATAGATCACATTGCACATTGGGCCAAAGTTCATGGACCATTTGTATCATTATCCATCAATTCTTCGATGATTCTAGTAGTTAGTACTGAGAGACTTTTGGCATTGGCAGTTTTGCCATGACTATGAATTTCATCTTCACTTCTCATGCTCATTTAAGAGTGAGATATCAGTTCTTTGATTGCATCATTATGTCCTTCTCTTTCGTTTAGCCTCTCTGCATCATCTACTGGTCAAAGGTTTTGTGCTTTCAACTGAGACAAACATATCCACAACATAGAGTAAAGGGTCATCTGGTTCGCGTTCACTGTTCATCTCCTCTCCAAAGACAGGCGATCGTGCACTGTTCACGCTGACTGGTTTCCTGCTCGGCCTGGACGTCTCGGCCTTCCTCTTGCTCCGTTTTTTGGGGGGTTTTCTTCCCCTCACCTTCCTCCATCCTCCCTGTGAGTGGATCCGCTCGTGCTCACCCCAAAGACGAGATCTCCGCTGCCCTATTCGGCTCTTCGACTTGCTGTGGCTGCTCAGCTTTGGTTCGACGGGAGCTGCTCGCGCTTGGCTTTGGTTCGAGACCCATGGAAGCTGCTCGTGGGTGGGCCTTGCTTGACTCTGGTCTGAGGCGGCTGGGGTACTCGAGCCTTGCTCGACTCTGCTCAGCATTGGTTCGACGGTCACCTGCGGGAGCTGCTCGCACTTGGCTCTGGTTCGAGACCCACGAGCTGCTGTCAGAGACGGTCACCTTCGGCATCGCATGCTGAAGTTCCGCTCGGCTCTGGTTCGAGACCCACAGAACCCTCCTCTTCTATGGAGCGCCTTTTGGCTGGTATATAGAGGGTTGATTGTTTGGTGATTCTACGGGGCTCGATGGCCTCTTCTTCGGCGGAACCTCAGCTAGGTGGTGATAAGGGGAAGGGGCCGAGTTCCCCTCCTCGCAAGGCTGTAGACCGACAAGCTAGCAAGTCGGGCCAGCAATCCCGACCCATAGGAGGAGCTTCCTTGACAAGGGATGGCTCAAGCCGTGGGCCGAACTCTCGGCCTCTTCGGGAAGGCCGATCTCGGGGACGAAGTCGAGTTCGAGATCCTACTAAGAGGGCCCCGAGCAAGCCAAGCTCCTCAAGGCCTCCCCAAGCCCAATCGTGGGCCAATGTGGCGCGGTTGGCCGCAAAGGGCTACGAGTTATCCTATAGTCCTCCTGCTGCTGTTGTGGGGGAGAAAGCGGTGGTAAACCTGCCGGGAGAAGCGCTGCAGGCTGCGGATCCCAAATGGAAGGAATTCTTGGTAGGTTATTTTATTGGGAGGAAACTTCCTTTTCAGCTGATTGAACAGACTTTGAAGAATATGTGGGGGACAAAGCTAGTAGATATGCTAGCCGATGATCAAGGCTTCTACTATTTCCATATCCCAGACCCGGTGTTCCGGAGGAAGATCCTAGAGGAGAGATCGATCACTGTTGCTCGGATGCCCCTTATTTTGCAACAATGGAAACCTCTTATGGAGTTGAAGAAGGCTAAGCAAACCTCAGTTTTGGTGTGGATAAGACTCAAGAACCTCCCCCTTGACCTGTGGTCTGCACCGGCGATTAGTGCTATAGCCAGCTCCGTTGGCAATCCCCTTCATGTGGATCAGCGAACCGAGGATACGAGGATGATTTCCTTTGCCAGAGTGTGCGTGGAGATCCAGGTAAATCGGCTGAGAATTTCCACGGTTGAAGTGAATGTTGATGGGGTCATTAGACCCATTGCTGTGGATTATGAATGGAGACCCTTTGAATGCTCCAAGTGTGGAGTTTTTGGACATAAATGCGATGCTGCCCCTCCCCCTATTCGGCCTCTTCCTGCTCCTGTGGCAGATGCTCGGCCCCTTAACCAGCCTTCCGGGGATTCTGAAGACCCGAAGCAGGGCTGGAAGCAGGTGACGAGAAAGAAGAAAAAGGCTCAACAACCTTTGGAAGGGACGCCACCCAGGTCGGTCGGTCCGAGCGAAGGAGAGAGGTCTTTGAAGCTCAAGACTGCAGCTGTAGAGAAGAGGCTACCTAGTACATACTCACGCAGGCCCCCTAGGGGGTCGTTGATCATCTTGGAGCAGGTTCATACTGTTCCAACTACTTCAATTGAAGATATCACCACTTCAGTGCCGGAAGACACTGCGGTGCCCCGACCGGAGATTGTAGGGAGTCCAGACATCTCTTTTTCGGAGGATGATCTCCTCTCCCCTGTTCCTTCACCGAAGGCATCTGTAGAGGACAAGAGGCCTGCTGAGACGCCGGAGCCTCCTCAGGACAAGCTGCTTGACATTGCCTCGGATCCTCCTCCTTCAGCGGTCCAAGTAGCCCCGCCTTTTACTAGGCATAGCACCTCTAGAAGGAGGTAATGCTCTTGCACTCTTCTTTTGTATATATATGTATATAGGTTGCTGGAACATTAGGGGGCTTGGTGCCCCTATTAAACAAGCAGAAGTGAGGAACTTTGTCTTGACGAACCGGTTGGCTTTGATTGGGGTAGTTGAGACTAAAATTCCTCATAACCTCTTTAATGACATCTCTGGGAATTTGATTTCGAATTGGTGTTGGCGGGCTAATTCTGAGTACTCTAATCGGGGTAGGATTTGGGTTGGTTGGGATCCTACCGTGGTTTCCTTTGAAGTTTTATCGGTCTCAGATTAGATGATTCTTGGGAAGCTTTGCTGGATGGAGACCGGAGTGGCCTGCTATGTCTCTTTTATCTATGCCGAGCATTCTTTTTCTAATCGTCGTCCTCTTTGGGAGGAGTTGGTGGCGAGAAGCTATCTTTTGCAGGATGTGCCTTGGCTTGTTTTGGGAGACTTTAATGCTATAAAGGATCCCTCGGACAGATTGGGTGGCTCGGACCTTTGGTTGCCATGCTTCGATGAATTTCGACAGTGCTTGGATCAGGCGAAGCTGGATGACCTTCGTTATGTGGGGTTTAGATACACTTGGTCGGCCTCTTCAAGGCCCTCTCGAAAGATGAGAAAGATTGATAGAGTACTGGTAAACCCTTGTTGGAGCCAGGTTTTTTTCTTTTCGGAAGCGTCCTTCCTTGCGCTTGGGATTTCTGACCACTTACCTATGGTGGTTAAAGTGGAGAACCCGATCCTCCGGAAAAGGCCGTTCAAGTTCTTCGACTTCTGGATGCAGCACCCGGACTTCGACTCAATTGTGAAGCAAGTTTGGGAGAATCCGAGATATGGAGTGCCTATGTTTAGGCTGGTGCGCAAACTAAAAATCTTGAAGGGTCAGCTCAAACAGTTGAATAGAGATTCTTTCGCCAACATCTCCGGAAGGACTTATGAAGCGAGGGAAGCTTTAAAGCAAACTCAAGTTGGCCTCCTTAATGACCCCACCAGCATGGTCCTTGCGGACCTGGAGAGGGTGCAGCGGCGTACTTTAGTGGAGCTTAGGTCTCAGGAAGAGTCGTTCTTTAAGCAGAAAGCTCGTATAAGATGGCTCAAGGAAGGTGACCGGAACACAAAGTTCTTTCACCAATATGTCAGTAAGAGACAACTAAGAAACAGAATCCTCTCTGTGGTAGATTACTCAGGTAACCAAATTACTGAGCCTCAACTGGTCCAACAGCATTTTGTGGAGCATTTTCGTGATCTCCTTCTACCAAGGATGGAGATGAAAACCCCTCAAGTATCGGAAATTCGGGAGGTTATCCACTCTCGGTTGAATGATGACCAGATTACCTCTCTTGCTCGCCCTGTGACTGATCTTGAGATTCGAGATACTCTCTTTTCTCTTGCCAAGGGTAAGGCACCAGGACCGGATGGCTTCACGGTTGAGTTCTTCAAGGAGAATTGGGATATGGTGGGTCAGCTAGTCACGAAAGCTGTGAAGGACTTTTTCACATCAGGGAGGCTTCTAAGAGAAATCAATAACACCATTTTGGTCATGGTTCCGAAGGTTCCCAATGCGACTACCGTTGATGACTACAGGCCTATTGCTTGTTGCAACACGGTCTACAAGATTATTACCAAAGTGTTGGCGAATAGGGTTGCAGCAGTGCTAAAAGACCTGGTCAATCCGGCTCAGAGTGCCTTCGTAAAGGGAAGACGAATCAGAGATAATATTCTCTTGGTGCAGGAACTTTTCTCTAAGTTCCATGTCGAACCCTATTCTCCCAAGTGTGCTATCAAAGTCGACTTCAGAAAGGCGTATGATACCGTGGATTGGCAGTTTCTCGAGAGTGTACTTCTTGCTTTTCGATTCCCTGACCATTTGGTTCACCTCATCATGATCTGTGTGAGGACTCATCGGTTTTCCATCGCGCTGAATGGGGAACTACATGGTTTCTTCCCTAGTGGGCGAGGCTTACGTCAGGGAGACCCCATCTCTCCCTACTTATTCACGTTGGTTATGGAGGTGCTCTCTGGGATTCTTGGGAGATGCTCGCTACAGCCGAATTTCAGATTCTACTGGAGATGTAAGTCTACGTGCCTCTCGCACTTGTTTTTCGCGGATGACGTATTCCTATTTTGCGAGGGCCACCTGCCATCCGTAAAGCTTCTCAGGGATGGTCTCCATATGTTTTCTTCTTGGAGCGGACTCTTCCCAAACCCAAGGAAAAGCGAGGTGTTCATCTCGGGAGGCTTGCCGGCTTTAAAAAATCAAATCCTCCTGGAGCTTGGCTTTGTTGAGGGTAACCTTCCAGTCCGTTATCTTGGGGTTCCAATCATTACATCGAGGCCCCGGAAGGCAGATTGCGTTGAGCTTGTGAGGCGCATCACCTCCAGGGTGCAATCCTGGACTCATCGGTTTCTTTCTTTTTCTGGCCGACTACGGTGATCGTCGAGTCCTCCATGCCATTCGGGCTTTTTGGGCGAGTGTCTTTATTCTCCCTACGTGGTACTTTTGGACCAGATAGAGCGTATTCTCAAACAATTCCTTTGGAAGGGACCTGAGTTGGGCAGGGGGTGCCAAAGTCTCCTGGGAAGATGTATGCCTTCCTAAAATGGAGGGAGGTCTTGGCATCCGGAGATTGCGTGAGTGCAATAAGGCGGCCATGCTCAAGCATATCTGGAATTTATTCTCAGATAAGGAATCGTTATGGTGTAAGTGGATCCACTCGACCTTCTTAAAAACCAAGAACTTCTGGGTAGTTAAAAAGCCAACCTACTGCTCTTGGGCGTGGAAGAAAATCTTACAACTCAGGACAGATTGTCGGCTTCACTTCCACTGGAGGTTAGGCGATGGCTTATCAATGTCACTCTGGTTCGATAATTGGCATCCCAGGGGTCCTTTGAATTTATATTTCACAGATCCCCTCATCTATAGCTCCGGTCTCTCTAGGCAGGCTTTGGTTGCCGATCTCTTCTCGGAGGATGGACGAGCTATCAGATCAAAGATTGAGTCTTGGGGTTCGCCACTTCCTTCCTTGTCTGGAACCCAAGATCGGTTCTGTTGGAGAGAGGACTCAACGGGCTTGTTCTCGGTGGCCTCGGCTTGGGAGACCTTAAGGAGGAAGAAGGCCAGAGTCAATTGGCATTGTTTCATTTGGAGTAATGCCATCCTGCCTCGCTACCAACTGAACCTATGGCTCATCACCAAGAGAAGGTTACCTACTCAGTCTCTTCTCATGTCTTATGGTAGGATTGATGCTACTTCCTGCCCTTTTTGCAACGAGGTGCCTGATTCAATCAATCATCTCTTTTTTGGTTGTCGCATTACCTCGAGTATTGCCTTTTTTTGGGCTACTAGATGCAATCTCCCTTGGACCAATAGGACTTGGGAGGAGACTCTCAGTTGGGCCATTACCTTGCTCGGCGGCAAGGAGTTTTATAAGTGTGTTGCCCGGTTCTCCTTTGGGGCGCTATGTCACATCATATGGAGAAACAGGAACAACATTCTTTTCAGAGGGGAGCCGTTATCTATTTCGGCCATGAAGAAGCATCTCCTCAAGGTTGTTAAGGATAAGGCCCTTACCTTTAAGAATGTAGAGGACTCTCCCAGGAACAGGCGGATGCAACGCTCGTGGGATGTGGACCCCATTATCTTTGCCTCCTATGATCATAGGTTGACTTAGGCTTTTCGGTGGTTGTTTAGGTGTTTTTTTTGCCAGGCTTGTTTGCCGTTGGCTTTCTGTTGGTCGTTTTGTTGCTTGTCCGCGGCTTCCTTTCACTCTCAATGAGCGTGTTCATTTTGAGTGTAAGCTTTTGGAGCCGTGTTGTTTGTACAGTTTGACCCCTATTAATATATTGCTTACTTTTACCAAAAAAAAAACATATCCACAACATTGTCGATTTGATAGTCTTACCATTTGTATAAGGGCTCTGAATTAAGTATTCTTCTCCATCACCATCCTCAGCGTGCACCGCCATTGCTCTATGAGCATCAGCTCATTGACACATGCAAAAGCTTTCGCTAGAATCGTTATTCTTGAGTATGAAGGAATAGACAGAAGCATCACACGCTACGGGAGGAGAAGATCGGTTTGAATGCCGAAAATCACGACGATTGTCTTCGAAAAATCTTGTCCTCGGCCCCATTGGAGATTCTGAGACCCACTGGGTATTGATGTTACTTCCTTTCTAATTGATAAGAGAAGGAACTACACTTGGAACTGGGAAAGGCTGAAATGGCCACTTCTCTCAAGTTCCAGTCACTGGCTTCCCAATTCTGAGTGTTAGGACCTGTTGATAACAATGGGCTTCAGTGTATCATAAGGTCAACTGATATAGATGGTAATAAGTGCTAAAGCTTATATCTAGCTCTCCAGTACGAAGGAACGGATAGAAGTATGACTAGCACGTGTAATGCCATGGATTCAAATACTAAAGATCACGACTCGTGTCCTCGAAAAGCATCATCCTCGGCCCCGTGGTAGAGTCAGACGCAGTGATAAGTCGATTCTTTTTCCAACTGTAAAACGGTGCTAGACCTGAAAACAGAAGGGATTCACTGAGGTGCCCAATACTTTCGAGTTTCGTTCGCGTGCTTCTCCATCTCAAAGACCTTATGACACCCATGGGCATCAGATGAAATCGGTGCATCGGAGGGACTTTCTGAGGGACCCAAAAATGGGGCAATTAATCTCTTGCGGGAAGAAGATAACGCAATAAATTCACTCCTACCGAGGCACAACAGCGAAGATTTAGTGAAAGGACCATATAGGCATATATGAGTCATTCCTGCTGCTATGTCGTTGCCCATAAGTTATACCAGTACCCACCATCCATAAATTTCTCATTTAAAATCCTGACACCACCATAGCTAATTTTTCGGTCTGTAGTTCTCTTAAATTTCCTCGTGCCAATATTCCACAAATAATGTTGTGGCGGCCCATTCTCCAGGCTGGGGGGGAAGGTGAAATCTTTCGAGAAGATTTCTGATTTTTTTTGTGTCAGATGTACTGACAAGTAGATGCTGCTAGTTCATGAACTTGGACGTCCCCATCTAATCTTTGTACTTAGCAACTGCCTCCCAGCAGTTGTTCTTCGTTTTCGGCCTAGTGGGGATTGCATATCTCACTGAACTCTTTGGTTCATCAACGTCTGCGGCCCCACTAGCATGACAGCGTTCATTTATAAGCAATTTAGAGCAAGAAAGAGTTGCAAACCAGACCTCTCTTCTCCATTTTCTTCCAAAGAAAAGTTACCCATGTCATTTTGCCCCAGCATGTACTTGGCCTTGAAGATTCAGACCATGCATTCAATACCACAATAATCACCTCTGCAAAAAGAACAAATCAAAGGACAATCTTGGGCCTTCTTAGGCCCCCTCTGCCTCATGATCTCTCTCTCCTGTTGCCAAGGCCATCTCTCTCTCTCTCAATCAATCCAATTAAGCTTTCTAAAATTCCTTTATAGCAATGTTATAATTCATCATCTCTGAGAAACACAAAAACAACCACCAAAACCCAGACACATCTGAAAATGTCATCCCTCTGTATCTTCGCCTTGGCGATGCTCCATGTTGTGACTCATACATCCTCTGCTCGTTCAATGATGCGAACACCAGAAATGGCCGAGTGGTATGCACTTACAACTTGATCTTGGCTGATTCGCTAACATATGGCATCATCACTTGGAAACAAACTCTGGCTGTTTTGTTTTCTGTCACATTCCTTAGTTTTGCTGCTAAATTTGAACATGACCAGGAATACAACTCGGAGGCAGCTCGGGACGGGCTCGTGCCGAACGGGGAATCCTACTGATGATTGTTGGAGGTGCGACCCTGACTGGGAATCAAACCGGAAGGACCTGGCTGACTGCGCCATCGGGTTCGGCCGCAATGCCGTGGGTGGCCGAGATGGGAAAATCTACGTTGTGACCAAATCCTCCGACGATCCCGTGAACCCACCGCCGGGCACCCTGAGGTACGGCGTGATTCAGGATGAGCCCCTGTGGATCATCTTCGATCACGACATGGTCATCAATCTCGAGCAAGAGCTCGTGATGAACTCGTACAAGACCATAGACGGCAGGGGACAAAACATCCAGATATCGAACGGCCCGTGCATAACCATCCAAAATGTGAGCAACATTATCATACATAACATCTACATTCACGATTGCCTGCCCGCGGGGAATGCTCTAGTGAGGAACTCCCCGCAGCTCGTCGGAATGAGAGGAAAATCGGACGGCGACGGCATATCCATATACGCATCCCATGACATATGGATCGACCATTGTACCTTGGCTAGCTGTAGTGATGGGCTGATAGATGCGGTCATCGGCTCGACAGCGATGACCATCTCGAACAACTACATGTTGCATCACAACGAAGTGATGCTAATGGGTCATAGTGATGACTATGTTGATGACAAAAACATGCAAGTCACCATTGCCTTCAATTTTTTCGGCGAAGGCCTGGTTCAAAGAATGCCTAGGTAAGAAATTCAATCGTGCTAAGTTTTGTAATGCAGAGAAATTCCCTGAAGAGTGTAAACAACAGAGCATCATTTTTGTTGGCCGGACGTATTTGCAGGTGCAGGCATGGATACTTTCACATTGTGAACAATGTGTACGCAGGTTGGGAGATGTATGCAATCGGAGGAAGTGCTAATCCGACCATCAACAGCCAAGGAAATGTCTTCATCGCATCAAATAGTGACCGCACCAAAGAGGTGAGTCGGAATCGAAATGCTGTAGTTTTTCAGGCCAGGAATCTTTTTCCTGGTCATTGCCGGTATGAGGTGCTCCTAGCTTCAAATTGACTTGAATCATTCATGGCCTAAACTGAGCTCAGAATGCAGTCATGAAAATAATTAGGCACGACGACGACATAATAGATCAATTAAGTAAAATCTGAAAAGAGCACCTTCCAAAATTTAGTCCGGCGGGCCAGATCTTGAAGGAGAGCCAACTGCAGAAGCTTGCCTAAATCTTGTTTATTAAACCCGGCCCTGCTTAATGGCCAAAAACTATGGCTCGGTGACATTGCCGGGCCTCCCTAAGCTGCCTAGGTTATGATTAACTCTGTATCACAAGGACACTTATGGCTTCAACTTCAACCTTGCTTAAATCTTCTTTTGGTTAGGTGACCAAGCGGGAAAATACAGCTGGAAATTCAGAGTGGAAGAACTGGAATTGGAGATCAGACAGAGATCTGATGTTAAATGGTGCCTTCTTTACACCTTCTGGGGAAGATTCCGCTTCAAGTTACTTGAAGGCATCGAGCATGGTGGCGCGCCCGGCTTCACTGCTGACTACTAAGGATCCGAGTGCCGGTGCTCTGAATTGTCAGATTGGTGAGCAATGCTGAAAAACATCCTGGAAGCAAAATATCTAGCTTCATTTGTCAAAACTTATTTTTTAAAATAATGTAATGTCTGTACTTGAACGGAAATATCGCTGCTTTTGGACTTCCAAACGTTCTGATCTGCGATCAAGAATTAAGTTACACCAGAAACACTTGCTGAAGCATTGACAACTAGGACATGCTGGGTTAAAATTTCGACCATGATCGCTGCTTTTGGACTTCCAAACGTTCTGATCTGCGATCAAGAATTAAGTTACACCAGAAACACTTGCTGAAGCATTGACAACTAGGACATGCTGGGTTAAAATTACGACCATGAATTTGAACCAAGGCCGTTTCCAAATCTGGGGTAGCTTTTGCTGACGAATTTAGCAAAACCCACAACTTTTCGATCTACTTCTCTATCTATCCAATGACAGCCAACCGTGTTAAGGTTCATTCGGTAGTCATCACTACTTGAGAGTGTCTGGTACCTTCATCAATCCTACTGTCGAGAACTGTAGGATCCATCAGGTAGTATCAGTAAATTGCACATTTTCCTTTTTAGGTGGATGTTAAACGTGCAATGTTGGAGGCAAAGCAATGTAAAAGGGTAGGTAATGACACGAACCGGTTCGGGACAATGAAGTGACCTAAGCCATCTCGCCCTTTTATTCGTTTCTGTGCACGGGGCCAGACCGCGAACGTGGAACAGCACAGCCTCAGCAATCAGTGTTGCTTACACATCTGGCTTTCGATGAGGCAACAGTCATAACATTCGACCCTCTTTCAAAGTGGAATTCAACCCCCGATGACATTTGACCTTCTTCCCGAAGAACCATGAACACTCGTAAGCATTTGCTTGGCCATCAAGACACTTGTTTTAACAGAACATAATTCAAAGGTAAGTGATCCAGTATGTATCAAGAGAAGACACTCTTCACAGGTAAAACTCAGTTTCCTTCCACAAGTAAGACATACATACATATATTAGTCTTCCCAACACCTTGAGTTTTACAATTACTTTACACTCCCATAATCCGCCATTACAGCGACTACTTCAGCTTCCAAACCTAAATTTCAAACCCTGAATCACTATTCACCTCCACTATACACACCATTTGCCACCCATCCGATCAACACTGCCACGCCAAAACACGACCGTCATCGCCGTCATCATGTGAAACTACTACCCAAATCCATCCTTCTAAGCCAAGTCAATCACATGTCAAAGAGCGGGGAGATTCGAGTCGAGTCCGCGCAATTCGACATAGTTCTCGACTCTTCCCCATCGAGCAATTCTAGTAGGATCTAGCTTTTCACCAACGCTACCTTCCCAAAAACAACTTCAATGGCCACAACAATGAGAATGTGGCGCTCCAGCAGAAAGCACTTCAAAGAAGGTTATTCTAATGATTAAATTAATTGGATTAGCGATTTAATTACTTAGGTCTGTTTAAACTAGCTCCAGGACCAACTCCACTAAGCCCCCCACCAACTCCCCCTCCTCTCACGCCAATCTGATGAAACCCACCATAGCCATACACGTGTCCCTGGTGCTGACCCTGGCCCACGGGCATCATCCCGTACACTCCCCCGCCGCCGCCGCCGCCGCCGCTACTCTCACTGTCGTAGGCTCCGCCGTCCTTCTCTCGCACACCCGCCGTCTTCTCGCCTTCCAACTCCCTGAACCTCTGCAGATACACCTTGAGCGGCTCCACGTACTCCTCGAACCCCAGCGTCGTCATCGCCCACAGCAGGTCGTCGCCGTTGATCGTCTTCCGCTTCTCCCTCTGGCACTTGTCCGACGCCTCCCCCGTCACGAAGCTTATGAACTCCGACACGCACTCCTGCACCGTCTCCTTCGCGTCCTTGGAGATCTTCGCGTTCGCCGGCAGCGCCTTCTTCATGATCCTGCTCACGTTCGCGATGGGGAGGAACCTGTCCTGCTCCCGCGGCGACCAGAGTTCGCCCCCGTTCCCCCCCGATCCATGGCCTCCCCCCGGCGGCGACTCGTTGTCCGAATCCACCATGACGCCGGTTCCGATTACCGCGCGAGCTCTACCGGAGACTGCCGTTCGCCGGCCGCCGGAAAGCCACCGACCGAAGCGGCCGACCGATTCGCAGAGATAACGCTTGCACGAGCAATCAAGCCTCCGATGGTGAAATTCAGTTTGCGGAATTCGGATGACCGCTTGAGCTGCTATAGAGGAACAGCATTCTTCTTCGTCGATAGTCAGACAGCGAACGCCTTCGCAGGACTCGAAGTAGACTCGATCACGGCGAGCGGAAGGCGAACAGCTCGGAACCCGAGGCTGATCGACGCCTCCGTCGGAGACGAACGCCGGAGAGGTTATCCGTCTCCGGCGAAGGGAATAGAGAGAGAGAGAGAGATTCTGGGAGGAGAGAGCGAGTTGGGTCCGTTGGATCGTGGAGCATAATAACGACTGCCGTTCGGACACGTGGAGGCACGCGGGCCGTTGCTCGGCGATAAGTGTTTTTGGGGGAAGGGGTGGGGGAACGAAATCCGATTGGTTGGGAGGCGGGACGATCCGGGCCGTCGAAACGGCATCTGTCACGTGGGCCGTCCGATCGGGGGTGGGGGGCTCCCTTCGTTTGGTCAATTTCTCCATCAGTAATGGCGCTAAAAAGCATCCAATGCCAAATTGCCAATAGCAAATAGCAATTGCAATAGAAAGTAGGTGTAAAAAAACCGAACGAGGCTCTTAGATTAATAGAGCCCTCCACCTAACTGGCCAATGATTATGATTTTGATTATTTATCCTAATGATAAAGTTTGGCGTTCCACTATCTAAAAAAATTATTTTTGAGTTGTGATTCACGAGTGTTGCATGAATATAGACAGATCTTTTGTACTTAGCATAATCATGCACTACGTCCACTCCCAAAATCTTCGAGAAATTTAAAATTATGAAATTTAATTAACCAAGTACTTTTTCCTTTCTTCCAAAAAAAAAAAAGTATGGTCTTTGATTAGTTATCTTATCAGTAATGTAAGTAATGTTGTCGAGAAATTGAAGTTGAAAAATCTATATTTATATAAAAGCATCTGGGTTCCTCGAGAGGAACTAGGCCTCTCGAGTTTTATCATCATTGGATCTAGAATGAAAAAAAAAAAATATCAATTCAATAATGAAAGACTATAAAGGCATGGTACTTCCTAGAAACTAAAGTCACCCGTGTAAATATTTAAATAAATAACATATTGCCTTGCTTTCAAATATTTCATTTTTCCCTTATCTTCATATATATTCAAATATTGTAGCGTAGTTTATTCCAAAGAGAAAAAAAAAAATGGGCCGATAAATACTCAAAAGAAAAAAATGTAAAATTGGTCAAAGAAAATGAATAAATTGGTAAAAGCCAAAAGCTAACTATCCACTTTATGCTAAAAAGGTTTCATCCAAGAAATTTATTAATGGTGCACTTGGTAACCATTTCTTGAAACAATTTTTGCTCTTAAATATATATTTTATTTTGTTCCTTAAACAAATTTTTAAACATTTGAAAACATTTGATAATTACACAAAAAAATTATATTTGAAATAAAAATATGTTTGACACGACCTTCAATTTTTTTTTTTTATAATTTAGAATTTCTTTTGATTTTTTTATAGTTTTATTGCATTCTTTTTTAATTTTTTTCATTTTCTTCTTCTCTTTCTCTAGCTGGTGATTAGTCTCGAGGGAGCCTCGTTGGTGGTTGGGCAAGATTGCACAGCCTTTGTGGCCAGTCACTAGCCATGATCAATAGCCAATGATTGGTTAAAGGAATAAGAAGAAAATAAAAGAGGAGAAAAAAATGGCCAACAACTAACTGGAGGAGGAAGAAGAAAAGGAAAAAAAAAAAAAAAAAAGGATGATTCTAGAATTATTTCTGAAAAAAAAAAAATATATTTTTTTTTCTATTTTTTGATTCTATTTAAAATCTATTTTCCAAAATAAAAACATTACCAAATGAATTTATATTCCTTTTGTTATTTTCGAAAATAAATACTATTTAACACATTACCAAACATACCCTAATTATCTTTGCAAACGACCAACCTCATTCTCTCCTTTTCTCTTTCAACATTTTATAGGAAAAAATTGTTTTAAGTTCAAAAAATAGCAAAAACTCATTTGATTTCTCCTTTTTCTAAAAGAATTATTCATATAGTGAAAAAACAAAAACAAAAAGCCAAAAACGGTGTCGAGTATTCCGTTCCGTCATTCGAGTAAAAATAATCCCCAATAGCAAGTGCTACATTCCATTAGTTTCAGTTTTGGCCGTACGAAAGAGATGCACATAACAGATCTTTGTAACATTGAAGCTTTCATTAGAAGCTGGATCACTGTCACATGTAACAAGGGATATGATTCGACTGAAAAGGCGCTTTGCTAAAGCTTTTATGAACAATTTCTCAGGTCCCCAACAGGTAAAAACGCAACTGCAAGTGCAAATCATATACGAAACCACAACAGGGTGCATGAATGATCTAAAATCCAGCACAATCAAGAACACTCCCCAAGTAAACCAAGGCTTCAGGGGCTCGCACCCCCCCACCCGAACACTTACTCGGGATCATCAAGCAAACCAGGAAAGAGGCGACGCGGCAATGGAAACAAGTTTTCTCAAGTCCCCATGGTTTTGAATTTGAACATAAGCTAGTTGCGGCACTGCCGAGCAGCTGAGTAATTGATACATCCTCTTCTTAATTTATAAGTTAGATTTGCCAGCATGTACAAATCACTTTGCATGAAAGCTGGCTCTTTCACAACTACTAGACAGTCGGTACAAGATGCACAATGCGAAAAACTAGGCACAAAAACTACAGCTACCTACACTGTATTTTACGGGTCAGGCCTTCACTTCCGGGGCATCTGCTGCTGGTTCGTCTTTCTCAGCATCACCTTCTCCATCCTCGTCGTCAGCCTCATCGGCAAGTTTAGTGAGCTCGTCCTGGATCATCAGCTTTATAGATGACTTTCTCGGGGTGAGATCCGCGTCGAATTGCTCCGCTGAAAAGTTGCCAACTAATTCATTAGGCTGCCAAAAAGACACTAACTAACAAATGGATTTTCAGCCACCAGCTAACGTACCCACATGTCAAGATATTTTCTACATTTTAAAAGTACCTAGATGGTATGGTTTTCCTTTGGTTTCCATGAAAAACCACCTCAATTGTTCGATTAGGAACATTTCTTTACCGTGAATGTCATTCACATAAATTTTTTGGGATCAGAAACCCATATACATCATTAATGGTGAGATTCTATAAAACTCTCCTTCTAAAACCACAGAAGTGCAGAAGTGCCCTTACTACAATACCAAAGCTTCAAATTACAACAAGCTATCATCCATCGAATTTAGATTCAAAGAAAAATTCTAAAAATACTTGGAACAGTCGCTTTAGAATCTGAGGGGTGACTCGGATGATAGCAATGCTCACTTAACAAAGTTCCAGTTCAAACTTCTGAGTTTCAGCAACTAAACACACTTTTTAATGATAATTCCCTATCCATACTATATCACTTGTGTTTGGGACGATTTGTCCATGGACATGTAATACAACCAATAACACACCTATACCCCATTATACATTCATAAAGACATAATAAGACTTGACTGTACAAGCACACCCCCTTATTGATTATAACAGAATAAGTGCCAAGCCGGCTCCAAAGTACCACAAAAAATAAAGAAAAACATTTGGGCAGGTGTGACAAGTTTTAAAAATTCCTATGTCAAAAAAGACCAAAAATCATTCAGCAGAGGCCAGAGGCTGGGTTCACATGCAGCAGATGAAGGTTAAAAGCTCACAAATTTAGCCACCAAGATTAACAGAGGATATATTGGGAATGCAACAGAACAATATAACTTGCAAATGACTTTTGGCAAATCAGCCAGCAAAATGATGAATTGAACACTCACGTGCTTAGTATCACAAAAATAATTCAATGTGGAGATAAATACCTAGCTGTTTGAGAATATCGGTGAAAGTGGCCTGCAGAATTGAAAACCCATCATATGTTAGATGCAAATAGCTAATTCAACATAACAGTGTTGAGATTACTCGCCCAAAAGAATAAATAAATAAAGGCATAGACGGAGCAGTTAGCCTTCTTCAAGAGGCTGTAATAAAAATGCAAAAGAACATTTAAGGTGTACAATGTACTTTCCAACCAACAACCACCAAAAACAGAAAAAAAGCTTAGAATGGCTTATCTTTTTTGCCACTTAAAAATCAATAATCATGCAAACATCTTGCAAGCAAACAAAATAAACATTTTAGATGATCTGAAGAATCAAGTTGCAGTGTGCACCGAGCAAAGGAAGAAATGCAAAGTCACCAAAATAAAATCGCACCGTATTGAAGTCAACTTCCTTAAGAATTTCACAAATTGCATTTCGAAGCTCAACATTGCTGGGCTTGACAGTCCCTTCCTTTGATTTGTCCTTTCCTCTGCCACCTTTTTTCCCTTCCACAATAAAACAAATTTCAGTAGGTTCCAATTAGAACAGTGCATTAAAATACCATTCCTCACCTTGTTGCACAAAATTCAATTCTAATTGCCCATAGTTTATGTACCTTGTACCACAAATTTCACTTAAGATATGTATAAATATGTGAAATCACAAAATTAAAGGGATTCTTATCTATTCAAATGGTACTTAAATGAAAACAAGCATGAAGAATCAATGACATTTCTTTAAATTTTGAGTTGCTCAGCTAGAATGATTGCTCCAAGACTCCTATGGTCTCAGCCTGGACCCAATGAAAAGAAGTGTGATCACTTCATGCACATAAAAGTACACTCAAGCTTCAGATTAGACACTAGCAAGAAGTGAAAGTACATCCCCTCAATAACTATTGAAAAGCAGGGAAGACTGCATTGCATATCCAAAAGCACAAAGAAACAAATGGAATGAAATGGAGTAATCAACTGACCAGGTTTCTCCTTGGAGGCAGACTTTGCAGGTGTCAAAGACTTCTTGGTTACTTTTTCTTTCTTCTTCCTAGAGAATACTGTAGGACTACTGTCACTGTTGTCATCAACCTTTCTGCGCTTTGATGATGATTTCTTTGTTGTTGCTTTGGGTGGTGGACTTGATTTGTTCAACACCGAACTTCTCCTCCCTTTGGTTTTTCCAACAGTTTCCTTTTTAGCAGATGATTTTGCACGGATTCTTTTCTTCTTCCCTGTGTCTTCCTCAGACTCATCCTCAGAGACCTCTTTTTCCTCACTTTCTGATTGGTCCGGCATCTCCTCATCAGACTTTTCTGGAACACCATTTTCAGTCTCTTCTTCTTCTTCTTCTTCTTCTTCTTCTTGTTCTTCTTCTTGTTCCTGTTCTTGTTCTTGTTCTTCTTCTTGTTCTTGTTCATCTTCTTGCTCTTCTTCCTTCTCTTCTTCCGAATCATCTTCTGTATCAGAAGCAGGCTTCTTTCTTTCCTTTTTCGAATCATCCTCACTCTTTCTTCGACTCTGAAAACAATCCAACCCATAAATAATGACATAGCAGTGCCATATGATTGAAAGTTGAAGCCCAAAAAGAAAAATTATTCGAGAAGTAGTAAACACTTCAGGTTGTTGGTTATTCGTGATTGGTTCAGTCATTCAGCCAATGATAAAGAACCATTATCATCAATATCCCAGTGCTTCTAGTACGAAATGAATGATACCTTGACTGTCCGCCTTGAGGAACTCTTCGATGCAGATGAAGTTCCTTTCACCACCCTCTTGCGCTTTTGGCCCTTCCCAGACTGCCACGTGTCAAGAAGATTAAAACATGCAAAGATGCAATTGCAAGGAAACCAATCACAATATTAAATGACTTCCCACAAACAATTTCAGATGGCCAACCTCTTTTTCAGCAAGTAACACAGTTGTTGTGGCATGAGGAGCCACCAAGAAGTCAATCAGCTTCGTAACAATATCTTCCTGGAAGTGCAGACCAACTAATCAGTTCAAATGACAGTTGGCATTGTAAACAAAGAATATACTATCTTCAAATCAAGCAAACAAGTCAAACTCATTGGCCCTACTACACAGCCAACAAATATCATATGAAATGATCACTCTCAAGATTGCACCTTCACTATGACTAACAGACAATTTCGGGACCAGAAGGAAAAAGAACCAAGCATTTCCGAAGAAAATAGTGTCAAAAGAGATAAGATTACCAAATGTAATGTTGCACCTACCTTCCTAGTGGATGTCTTTGAGACTGGTATGTCAAGTACATCACACAATTCGAGCAATTTCTCTTTAGTACACTTGTCAAATTTTTCCTTCACCTTATTCCTCTGCTTTTCCTGCAGTCACAACATAGTTAAAAATGAAGCTCGTAGACAAGCCTTCAGTAATCCACTAAGTCAATAATTTTCAGTAGTTTGCCAGATTAAAATCTCCTCCACTTCCAAACACCCCAACCCCCCAACGAAAACCAAAAGAAAAGGAAAGAAAAGCAATGCTATAGGCATATATTTACCTCATTATCATGCCATACAAAACCAGAAAACCTCGATATATTTCCCTTGATCTGGAATGCCTGCAAAAATACAGAAGAGGAAGGTTATCAAACAGTGAATAGAACGCGTTCACACTCAAGAATTTCAGAACCAAACTACTATCCTAGGACATCCGTTTAACTCATCTAAAGTGTATAGACAAGAAGAGGGGCAAATCACAGCTGGCACATTGACAGATAAGAACAAATGTTACCTTCCCTCTCCTCCCATACAGGATGTTATGCAGCAGCTTAAAGGTGTCATCTGTCTTCCTTCTTGACAATTTGAAAGCCACTGACAAAATGTAGACAGAGTTGTTTAATGCACCTTATCATTCTGCATGGATGAATTCCATAACATGCAGAACCAGGAAAACAAGTCAATCAAAGTCATGTGCATTTCCAGGTTTCAGACATTCTAAATCTCAACACATTCTATAGTAGACCTAAGTAATTATATGCTGACTGATTTTTGCATTCACAACCCTAAAAAAAGATGGTTGTTTTCCAGGAACTATGGACACAGTTTCAAGAATTCAGTGAGCTAGAAGAAAAATGAGAGTACCATTGGGTATGTCCTTCAATGGTGTTCCACGGCCCTGCAAGATAATATGATCAAATGCAGATCCTACACACGCAAATCCAACAAAGGCAACAAATGCAGGGTTTGATTTAGTTTTACGCACCTTTTCTATTTGGAAATCTTTAGAGGCATCTCTCTCAATAGATGCCACCAACCGCTCTACAGACTTCCTCTCTCGTACAGGACGATCTACAGTAGGAGTCCTAGGGGTCCTGTCAAGCTCCTTCTTCTTCTTATTTCCTTCAACTTTCCCCCCAGCAGTCCTCTGCCTCCTACGCTTTTTTGTCCCTTTCTCCTCTGTACTTTGTTCAGCCTTCTCTGTCACAGTCTGCTCCTCCATACTCTCGGTCTTCTCCTGTTCCTTCTCCTCACTCTCCTCAACCTTCTTTTCATCATTCTTTTCTTCTTCAGCCTCTTCTTCCTTCTCTTCTCCAAGCGTCTCCTCTTTAATTTCTTCATCCTTCCCTTCCCCATTTTTTACCCCATCAATAACCCCCTTAGTCCCCTCCTCATCATTCTCTTCATCTTCCTTCATTTCCTCAGGTACCTTCTCCTTTTTTTCAGCAGGAGCTTCTTCTTTCATCTCTTCCGTTTTAGGTTCTTCCTCTTCTTTTCGTTCTTTCTTATCACAGTCTTCCTTTAAATCCCGGCCTATATCCACTTTCTCAGTCTCCACTTTCTCTTCATCTTTATCATCTCCCTTTTCTTTCACTCCATTACTTTCCTCAGTTTTTCTTTCGGTCATTACAATGCTGTCACGAGGTACACTTCCGTTCTCTGCAGGTGCTACTACTGCTTCTGATTCAGAAGCTGCATTTGCCAAACCTTCCTCGCCCATAATTCACTTGATAGGACTTGAATTATTCAATTACTAATTAACTTCTTCACAACCTAACAAGAATATGATGTATCAGTTCATAAGAAACAATTTTGACTAAAACCGGACATACAAGAAATGAAAACATTTTAACATTTCCGTACACATCGTCATGGACTTTCCTAAGAGTGAAATGCGAATTCAACATGAGGAACATTGCTCAGTGATCAAAGGAAAAGGTCTGTGCACATAAACAAATCCTTCAGCTATCTAACCTCAAAAGTTAGCTTTAAAGGTGACCTCTTTGAAGATTCACCTTAAGTGGTTTCAAAGCCAGACAAATACCCTAGACTTCCAGGAAGCACTTATTGGCCTGAGTCAAATCACAAGTACAATTTGGAAATGATCCTAATGATAAACCAGTGCCCATAAAGTGAAAAAACCTAAGGAAAGGCTACCTACGGGTCCAATTAAAACAAGTAGCGTACTTCTAAAGTGAGACTCCAACGTGAGGACAGCCTTGCTAGAGTACAGTCAATCCAAAGATCCATTGTAGATGCTGAACAAAAATATGATACTAATTAAAACGGATAACTATATGCATTAGTAATGGTGATGCTTAACTTCGTATCCAAACCAAGATAGCCCTAAAAATCTCCTTAATACCACGTAAATCCAAGAAATGACCAATCTTATCCCAACAACCGCCATTTTCTATACAAATTGTGGTTAAAGCTACTAAAAATTAAAGGGAAAACCTTTCTACACTCAATGAAGAGGAGGAAAAAAAAAAGGGCATTTAAACACAAGGAAAACGAGAAAACAGTAAACGAAGATAGAATCTCACGTTCGGAAACCCTAATCCCAAAAACACCTTAAATCAAAAAACCACAACGAGAAAACAGGAAATGAAGACGGAATTTCACGTTCGGAAACCCTAATCCCGAAACAGAGAAGCGGGGCGAGCTTCTTTTTTCCTTTTCTTTTTCCTTTCCGCGACCCGCAGAAACCACAATTACACACTCCTCAGAGCCAGCAAAACACGAAATTCCAACAGAAGCAATCCGGTCTCCAGAGATTCCCAAAACCCTAGCCCCGCGAGACGTGCCCCCCTCTCGAGTCACCAAAACGCCAACCGACTCGCGAAGGCCCTACCGACCGCGCGGCACGAGGAGGGAAGGAAAAAGCAGGAAACCGGCGGGGAGGCGAGAGCACTTACAGAGGAAAAAGCCCGTCGAATTCTAGCTCGGCCGAACAGCCTGAACAACAGCGAGACGAGAAGAAGGAGAAGGAGATGAAGACGCGCTCTTTAGTTCGAGTAGCGTCATGCTTATTTGCTTTCCTCTCTCTCTCTCTCTCTCTCCAGTTTTTTTTTCTCTCTCCTGACCGGTGCGCCAATGCGGAGAGGAGGGGTAGTGAAATGGAACGGATTTCAGAGGCGGAATTTAAATGCAGTTGAATGTGGGGCGATCCCCGCCGACGGATCGGATCTGCCCGGCCGAGGATCGTTGAAATTTCGACGGCCCGGATGCGATGTTCGTTTCCGAGTGCCACAGTACGGGGGCGCCGGGGGGTTGCGAGCATCTGAAAATATTTAAACGCAACGCAGGAATGGAATAAAAAATAAAAATGACTTTTTCTGCTTTCATTTGTTAGTGATGAGATATAAAAATTAAAAAAAAAAAATTGCGCATGATTGTTTTGGTTACGTGTGCATGGCAAGGTGAGACAAAAACCAGCTTCCACGTCTGGTCTAGTGATATCGCCCCGTAATTCACAAATAGAAGGTCCCAAGTTTAAATCCTTCTTTACATAAAAGAATGTATTAAGTCGTATGTCATATATGTAACGATTAGTCTGAATCCTAATAAGTCGAGCTTTTAGGGAAAAGGTAAGTTTATTTTCGTGCAAAAGCACGTATCAAAGGTTTAAATACCGACATAACTCTGATTTTTCCATTTTTGTTATCATGGATGTTTTTTCATTAAAAGCCATCTTGTTGATGTGATTGTATCTACATCCCACCTCTGCATCCTTACACATAAGGAGTGTCAAAAAAACCCTAAATTTTACCCAAAATAATAAATTTACTTTAAATTTTTTTTATAACATGAAAAATCTCAAATTTTATTAACCGTGACACATTTACTCCAAAAAAAAATTTCATAACACAAAAAATCATGAAATTATATTCATGTGACACATTTACTCTAATCCAAAATGACAGTCTTGGTGCGAACATGGAGAACCTCATGTGGCAAAGCCACGCAGACCTTTTCAGACTCAATGGAGGTTCAATCCTTTATCCTTCCTGGGTTAAATTCCAATTATCCTTTTATTCATCCTCTTATCTGGAAGGAAGATGATTTTCCGATCGCTCAAAACGCCGTTGTGGTACTTAACCAATAAGTACTTGATAGCCATTGAAATTCCCACCAGAAATTCATTGCCAATCTCACCAGAATATTCATGCTCGGAAGAAACATCGAAAAGGAATGTGATAGAAATCTTTTAGAATTTCTAAACCTGGTTCTATCCTCCTACATGTTGGAAACAAGACTTGGAAAGAGAACGAGAACCATGACACCAAATCTGAAGTACACACCATCCTGTTTTTCCGACGTCCATGGAATTTTTACGAAATAATGGTAGTATTCTCGATGCACCACTTGAAATAGGAACCACACCTATAAACCTCACTGCAACAACCGAAAAGCTCAGATTCACAGATCTTATCCAAGATCTGTCAGACTCTGTGAACATGACTACCGAGAACTCCAGAGAATCCTATGCCAGGAAAACAAGACCATTCCCGAAGATGTCTGGAATAATGCACCCACTACGTGGGATCATTATGATCTAGCAACAGAAGCTAAGGAAGCACTAGAGCAATACGGACAAGCCGCATCATCCCGGGAACATGAAATGACAAGCGAAGATGACATTGTCCGGTCTACTCAAGACCCCTATGCACGCTTTGGAGGTCCTCTGTCCCGGGATCCTTACGAACGGGGATCTTTGTCCTCATTCCAAAATATAGACATGTCCTTTTACGCACAGTCCAATTGGCCTCGGCCAAGCATGCCAAACATTCCTCGCCAACACCGCAAGTGAAAATACAAACCCCAGGGCGAAAGAAGAAGCATCCCACCTGGGCTCATGAAGCATCATCATCCCAAAGGCCGAGCCGAGATCCTTTCGCCCCAAGATCTCGAAGCTCTCCGGCGAAATATGAAGCACATCTTCTAGAAGATAACTCGGATGACGACTCGGTATGTAGCTACAATGCTCACGACGGACGAGATCGTTGAGTCCGTACAATTTCACCGTAGCAAAAATCTTGTTCACTTTTCTTGTAGCACTAGGCTAGGGAAGGTGCGGTCACGACGATTCTTGTTCATAGTACGCAAATAATTCCCCTCCCGGTAGTTTCCTGCCTTTGTTTGTATCTCGGACCCGTGAGTTGGTCCTGTGTGTGACCTTGTTGTCTTTTATTTGCCTATATAAGGCATTGTTGTTGTATCGTTTTGGGCGAGTCCCCCCGAAGTAAAGAGTGTGCTTTGAGAAAAACCTCTATGTCTTTCTAAATTCCTCTTCTTCTCCAGCCTGGTAGGATCCTTCGAGAAATGCAGCTTGGGTAGATTAGAAACGTTTCCATCCTGGCATCCTCTGAGTGTCTCTAGGCTCGGATTAAAAAATTGAGTAGTTTTTCGCTAAAAGGCTGTCCTTGAAGGGCTTGAACGGGAGTTGTTCGCCCAATGTGGGATGCATACCTGCAGAAAACTTACTCTCCTTCCCTGATCCTAAGTCTAGGTGGTGCTTTGGGTCTTGACAAAAAGTCAGCAAGGACATTCTTTTTTCCAGGAATATGTTTGGTTTCAAAAGAGTATTTTGAAAACCATTCAGCCCATCGAAGTAGGCGAGTTTAGAATCATTTACGTTTAAACTTGGTCATCTCGAGGAAAAGATGCCATGTCTAATTTTACCAAAAAGTGATGGCCGATGAGATGAAACTCAAATTTTTTGATTCCATTTTCTTTTGCTAGGATTTCCTTGAAAGTGGAATGGTAATGCATTTCGCTGGGAAAACTTTCCACTTTTGTGAGCACAAAGGTGTTTCTTACCATTAATTTCTTCGAACAGGGACGGCGCCCGGTATTCGTCACGGCATCGGTTTGAAGGATTCTTTTGCCCGTTGATGGTATTTGTAATGGTGGGAGATTCCGCATGATCTCCTTTAGCTCGAATCTTTTTAGTCTGGATTTTTCCCCAAGGCGGGGAGTTCTTTTTCAACATGGATTGCAAAGGAATCAGAAGCTTTGCAATGTTTGGGATAAAAACCCTGAGATAATTAATTATCCCAAGAAATTGCTGAACTTGTTTTGTTGTGAAATTTTCTTCAGGAAACTTCAATAGTTCCTGAGCAATATGTGGCCCTGGATAGTACGTACCTTTGTTAAGGTGCATGCCAAGAAATTCAATTTCTGTTTGAGCAATATTCATTTTCCTTTGAGAAAGCATAATGCCATGCCTTTTCACGATTTACGCAAATTTCTCAAAGAGTTGGCGGTGGCTCGTTCATCGGGGCTATAGAGCGAATATCGTCGATATAAACCGCCGCACTTGACAAAATGGGTTGGAAAATACGGCACATGGCCTTTTGGAAAAGGGATGGTGCTACCTTTAAACCAAAAGGAAGGACTTTCCACTGGAAGTGTTGGTTCGGGATACGAGAATCTGTTTTGGTTCGTCTTCGAATGAATGCCCAACCCGCCAAAATCCGGCTTTGAGGTCGAATTTGGAGTAGATATGGGCCTTGGTTAACCCACTAAAAAGAGAATCTCTGGATGGTAAAGGAACTTATCATCTTGGAGGAAAAGATTAAGAGGTTGGTAGTTGATTACCGGTCTCATTTTCCTCTACGTTACGCTATGCGCGCTTATTGACATAAAAGGCTTCACAAGCCTATTGAGAATCAGAAACTTCAATAAGGCCTTGTTGCAATAATTATGAGCATTCCCTTTGAGCTAGAGCCAAGTGTTCTGGCTTCATTCCCACATGACTCGCCTTTGTTGGGTTGATGTCTTCATTTTTTTTGAAGGGGAGGCGAACAAAGAATTACAGGATTTTCCATAGAGGATGAGAACATTTTTGAGCGAATTACGAGTGGGATTCCGAACAAGATTCTAGCAGCTTTTGCATGATTGGATCTAACAAACTCATTTGGATAGAAAAGAGTCTCTGAATATCAACGAACTCGGAAAAATGGTTTTTATATCTAAGACCCTTTCCAGGAATGATGCGAAGTTGAGAGATTTGAGTCATGATGTCCCACCCAATTAACAAATCTTTATTGGGAAGATTTGATCCAAAGATTTTTGCCTTTATGGAGCATCGGGGAAGAACTGGATAGTAACCGGAGTAGTTCGACATTTGTGGAGAAAGTGTCTCCGAGAGGCGAGTTGAAATATCGGGTATGAGGAGTCCGGTATTCTTCGGGCAAAACTTTAGTGTCCCGAGAATGGAACAACTTGCTCCGGTATCAATGAGGGCAATGACACTGATAGGTTTGGCAAATTTTGAGGTGAAGATTTTCACAGGGAAGTGAGGACAGTGAGTTTGACTTGAGAATATGTCTGGATTTAGTTCTGAAGATGTGGGTGATATATGAAAGATGTCTTCAGATTCTGATTCATCATACTCAACTTCACTAGAGGTTTGATAGAAAGGAATAACACAAAGAGTCTCATTACATTGGTTCTTCGTCGGCGAGAAAATAAGGATTCAATATCATCATTTTCAAGAGAAATACCTGTCTCATTTTCAATCGATGATTCGACCTTTTTTTCGCCCGTGACAATTTTTGGCAAAATGTCCTTTCTTGTTGCGAGATGTAGCAACGGCTTGATTTCTTATGGCTTGTGTGATCCTTTCTTTTACGGAGGTATCGCCATTTCTTCTTTTTCCGAAAATGCTTGGAACCATGTTTGGATTTTTAACCGAGTACTTCTTATAATGTTTCTTCTTCCGGGAATAATGGCCACAAGTACCATCACAATCTGTTTGGAGCATTTGATCTTTAACTTCACGGTGAGAACAGGCCGATTCAAGACGCTTGTCATCGTGATATATGTTTGGACCATTCGGCGCTTTAAGCATAATTCTTCAAGGCGGATATGGACTTCTTGCTGGATTTCTCCCAAAGGAACGTCTTGTATCCTTCTCTCGCTTTCCAAAGAAAGATCTTTCAACCATCTGTGATAGTTCTTTAGGAATAGAAGTGAGGAAGACATGCTTTAGGTTTGGATCTCGCGATTTGGTAGAAGAGTCAAGCATTAAACGGTAATGCTTATTGAGATGCCTCTTCGGAGAGCAAAGCATCTCCTTTCAAAGAATTCTCTTCTTTTTAGCTCTTTGAGATCTCCTGGGGTTCCCACAAAGACATGATATAGGTAGGTGAGGGCATGGTGAAGGTGGGTGATAACGAAACGTGAGCTGGTCTTGTTACGTGAGTGATTGCCACCGAATTTAAGACTTCCTATGAACCTTGTAGCAAAATTGCAAAGGACATCACTCATATCATGGTTGGTAAGGGCCTGTGTATTCAACCAAGTATGGAATTCTTCAAGTCTTTACGGCCATTTTGGATAAGGAATATCGTCAATGGAGAAAAACTGTTTTGATGCCATGGATACATGTTTGGTAGAATTGCTCTGGTGGGATTACTTGTCCGTCCGACTCGATCCGGTCGAATAGTTTGATTCCATCTCGTAATGCTGAGGAGAATCAGCCATGAATATTTGTGAAGTTGGTGGATCAATGGGGGAGAATCGATCATTTGATCTCGAGAAAGATGAAGTTGAGGCAAAAGATACCGAATCGATGTAGTGGGGAAGTTTGCTCGGTGACTAGAATCTGTTTTTTTTGGATAACGGGATCGGGCTCGAGCCGTTGAGTAATAGGATCAATTGCTTGATTACTCAAATCCTTCAAAAAGGATTCTAACGTATTTGATAACATCATCTGGTCTGGCCTTTCTCTTATAACAATTGAGCTTGGTTTTGTAGGTGGTGATTTTTCTTTCCCCTTTTCTTTCTTCAAGGCTTTGAGACGATCTCGTATATTTGATTCTCTTCGGGAGGAATCCTCCGGGATATTGGCAAAAACAGACACTTGTGGTGTTGGAGGTACATACCCGATTTGAACAGGAGGTGCCAATGGATCGAAAGGTCTGAACCTTCCTTCTTCAAGAAGTTGAATTTGCTTCTTGAGCTTGTCTATTTCTGGCTTTGGACTTTCAAGATAATGGTACCCAAGATGTTGTCCTGATTCCAAGGCATGAAGCCTTTTACGGAACTCGAAAGTATCTTCTTGGTACTTTCATCATATCTTCGGAGATCTTGTTGCACATTTCCAATCTTGGAATCAATTGCCTTAAAGGCATTATTCTCGTGCCAATAGAGTCTCGATTGCCGCCTTTAGAACGGCTTCGGCGGAGTTTTCTTGTCTTCCATGTTCGTCTACGTCGGTAGGGGTGGGTATTTTGGGAACATGGCGGTACTGCCATGTGTATCAATAAACTCTTCGAAGCGGGAAAGAGAGTTTAGAGCTTTCCTTAACAAGAGGAGGAAAGTCGGTATCTTGGAACATGGCGATAGAGGAAATGGGTGGTGTTTCTGCTGGAACTTCGAGGGGGTAAGAATGTTTCTTAGCCCATTTAAGGATTGGCTTATAGAATGGAGAGAGAGCTTGCTTTCTCGGGGAGGAGAAGGTGGAGGTGATTTTGGTGGATCGGCAAGGTTCGAGATGTAGTACTAGACTCTGGTGGTGGAGGTGGTGCATAAGACACCATGAACTGGTATTTGTCACATTCACCAAGAGTATCTACGGAGGAGTCTCCGTCTAAGTACCTTTGGTATACCTTATCCTTGGACTTTTTCCTTCGAGGAGGAGATTTTGCATGGGGATCTACCTCATCGGGAGAATTTATACAATAGGAACATTGGCAAAAAGGATCCCAAAACAATGACCATGATTGTCTTTATAGTGATAAACGAGAATGTCCATCACCGTCAAAGTGTCGGACATGTTTCTTTGGGTCCAGTTCGAAATGGATTCGGAACACATGGTTCGATCATGAAGATGGTGCGGAAGATAGAAGGACTTTCTTCCTTCTCTTTGCCAAATTTGATGGAAACGAGTTCCATCTTTTTCCTTACAAACTCCGAGTCGTTGACCGGAAAGGCTTGTTATCTTTGGTGTAGCTTTTCATAGTTGGTGATCCAAGTATCGGAAGAAGCTTGGCCGGCGTATCCTTCGGGATCTGTCTTGGTACATGGATGCGGGACGCCTGGTCATTCTCGCATGGATATGAACAACGCATCTTCATTACCATTGTTGAAATTGAGGTCGAGGGCATGGTTACGCACTCGGTAAACCATCCGGTAATGTAGGGTTGCGGCTACGAGTCGGCGGTTTGGGGTGCTCCGGTGAGTGGACTTGAACTTTCAAAAAAGAGAAAACGGGGGTCCGAAAGAGCGATGTTGAAGTTTGGATACAAAGTAACAAAGATTTCCGGCATTCGAGTGGTCTCGAATGGTTCCTATGCAAGCATGTTGGTATTGTAAAAACACGGTATCCAACAAAGCGATTCTTGCCACTACCGGCAAACCTTTACGACCATGGAAGGTGAGGGCAAGACGAACGGCTCCATAATGGACATGAGAATATCCTGTTGAACCCATTGTCCGGGAAATGCGAGGGATCTGGAGAGTAACAAAATACTCCTTTTCGTGCGGGAATGGGATGTTTGGTCGAACTTGGAGGGACTGAACGTACTCCTTTACTTGCTTTGGTGTTTGGTGAATAAGTTGACGAATGGAACGGATAGGTGAGAATGATGAGGTGGGTTTAGCAAAGGCTGAATATGGATTCATGAGAGGAAGCTGAGTTTCTGAGATCTTGGTTTCATCACTAAGAGAGACTTCATAAAGATAGTCTATCTTAGAGGCGTTGAAACACGAAATTACGAAAGAGTGTGGATGAGGAAGAAGAAGGAGCAAGAGAAACTGGTACTTCGAGAATCTCTGGATCTGTCATGGTGTATGAAGATCTTCCCAGCTCTGGATTCACCTATCAAGCGCATGGAATGGATAATACTAAAAACGAAACCGTGGCTCTGATACCATGAATGGGACCTAGACTTAGGATCGGGGAAGGAGAGTAAGTTTTCTGCAGGTATGAAAATCTTTTTTTCTTATTCTTCTTTTCTCTTCCCTCCGCCATAACTGGCGGAGGAGGGAAGAGAGAAAAAGAATAAGAAAAGAAAAAAAAAGATGAAAATACTAAGAAGAAGAAAAAAATAAGATGAAAATACCCTTGGTGAGGTAAATGTGTCACGATTAATAAAGTTTGGGATTTTTCAAGTAAAAAAAAAAGTTTAGAGTAAATTTATCACTTTGGGCAAATTTTTGGATTTTTGTAGTTTTTTGGGTGCGTTTGGAATCAACTTTGCAATGGGCTTTGGGCTTCTAAAGATACTTGGGCTAAAGCTGGGGTGTTTGGGAATAGCTTTAGAATTCCCATTAGGCCAAAGCTAGCCTTCTCAAGGCTGAAAGCCCAAGGCAGGTGAAGGGGTGCCTTGGGCTTTCAGCTTTCTCGGCATACAAGTGGCATTGTTCACTTTTTTTATTTTCTTCCAAAACTATCCTCAGCTACTCTCAATTTTTCCGGTTTTACCCTCGTCATTGTATTGTTCATCTTCTTCTCCGTTGAAGGCCGACGACGTGTTCCTCGAAGCCGTGAGCGGCCGCCGGCGGCTCGGCATGGTCGCGGTGGCCCAAGCGGCCGTCGCCGGGAGTGGTGCAACCGCCGCCCGTGGGGTCGCAACTATCGCCATGGGTCGCGGCGAGGTTTAGGTCGCCGACCTCGCCGCGACCCAAATCCTAGGGCGGCAAGGTCCTCCCGCGACCTCGCCGCCCTAGATCTTGGTTGCAGCGGTCGCCGAAGGTCGCGCGACCTCGCCGCGACCCAGATTCGGGGGCGACGACGAGGTCGCCCGACGTCCGGCGACCCTCGCCGATGGTCTTCAATGGTCACCCGAGACGTCCGGCAACCCTCACCGGAGGTCTTTAATGGACGTCCGGCGGCCACCTGCCCTTGCCGGTCTTTTTTTTTTTTTTTTTTTTTTTGAAAAATTTTTTATCACCAAAGCCCTTTGTAAATGTAATTCCCCCAAACACCATTTTGCTCAAAGGTACTTCAAACGGGCTTTCAAACTATAATTTACCAAACACACTTTGCATTTTGAAAAATACCTTTAACTCAAAGGATTTTGCATTTTCCTAAAGACTTTGCATTTTCCTAAAGATTTTCCTCCAAAGACTTCCCAAACGCACCCTTCATGTGTCACGGAATGCAGGAATGGAATAAAAAATAAAAATGATATGAAAAAATAAAAAATGACTTTTTCTACTTTCATTTGTTAGTGAAAAAATGTAAAAATAAAATAAAAAATTGCTCATGATTATTTTGGTTACGTGTGCATGGCGAGGTGAGACAAAACTAGCTTCCACGTCTATTCGAATGATATTGCCCCGCAAATCACAAATAGAAGGTTCCAAGTTTGAATCCTTTTGTGATAGTAGTATTTCTTTACATAAAACAGTGTATTAAGTCATACGTTATATCTATAACGGTTAGCCCAAATCCAAATAAGTCGAGCTTTTAGGGAAAAGGTAAGTTTATTTTTGTGTAAAAAGCACATGCCAAAGGTTTAAATACCGACAGACTTCCGATTTTTCCGTTGTTGTTACTGTGGACGTTTTTCCATTATAGTTCATCTTGTTGATGTGACTGTGTGTACGTCCTACCTCTGACATCCTTACGTGCGAGGAGTGTCGAGTAATATACCATATATATAATTGTGAACTCATTTCCTAAAGGCTTAAATATATGAAAATATAATTTCCAACGGTATGAATATATTATGAATACCAAGAACCTTCAATGTACATATCGTGCTGAAGATCGCATCCCTCATTGTAGTGATGAGTTCTCACCATCGAATGGCGATCTTTTTTGTAATTTTAAATTCGCATATTTTTGTTATGGTTGTATTATTCTCTCGATAAAGCTTAATCATATCAGCTTGTCCTCCCTTGTCAAATATTTTTATGGATAAAATGTTAAGTAAATGAAATTAATTAAATTAAAACATTGCGCGAAGTAATGAGTTCTTTTTTTTTTTTTTTTGAAAATGCTAACGAAATATCATTATTTTGGATTGACAAAAATTAATATCATTTATAAATTGTTGATAAAAAATATTAAGATACCTCATTTTGCATAATGTTTTGGGTGTTTTCTTTTGTATTCATCTAACATTTTACATGCTATTTATAAGAGTATATCGCCAGTATAATAGGGAAAAATGATAAATTCTTTGATATTGTAAAGAAAGAGATATGATACATATAGTAGGCTAATGAAATTAATAAAAAGTTCACCAAGAAAGTGAGATTTTGAGATAAGAGGGACGGAGAATAGATAAATTATTATAAAAACAATAATAAAAAAGAGGCTTTTCAATTTTATACTATATCATATAATTTGTATTTTTATTTTACCATCGGTGAGATGATTTTATATAGAGTATGTAAAATGTTATAAAAATATATGATAATGCATGTTTTTTTAATATGCTATAAAACAAAATATGTGAAACATGTAATTATGGAACTATTATGAATAGAAAAAGAGAAAAATTAGAAACAAAATAATTGGGACTATCACTTTAAATTGCAATTGGAAGATTAATGACAAATTAATTTATTTTTATTGTAAATGGGGATGAATGTAGTAATTTAGAGTGAGATCTACCTTGCAGGAGGATCGCATTCCTTAATGACCCAAATTCTCCTTGCCTTTGGTTTTCATGAGGGGAACCTACCGGTTTGGTACCTTGGAGTCCCCATCATCACCTCCAAGCTCAGCAAGGTGGATTGCTACGTTTTTATCAACCGCATCACAGTGAAAGTACAATCTTGGACTCATCACTTTCTATTCTTTGTTAGTTGTCTACAATTGATCAGGTTAGTCCTTCATGCCATCCAAGTATATTGGGCTAGTGTCTTCATTTTACCTATAGCTGTGTTAGATCAAATTGAACAAATCCTCAGACAGTTTCCATGGAAAGGCCCGGAGTTAGGTAGAGGGGGTGCAAAGGAGTCTTAGGAGGATGTCTATCGCCCAAAAGAGGAGGGGGGCCTTGGCATCCGAAGGCTTCGCGAGTATAACAAGGCCGCCATGCTAAAGCATAATTGACTTATGTTTTCAAACAATGAATCATTATGGTGTAAGTGGGCTCACTTGACCTTTTTAAAAAGGACAAACTTCTGAGTGGCCAAAAAGCCAACCTTCTCCTCGTGGGCTTGGAAGAAAATCCTCCAAATCATGACTGAATTTCGAAGCTCCTTCTATTGGAGGATTGGGGATGGCCGATCAGTGTCTCATTGGTTTGATAATTGGTACCCCAAGGGTCCCTTAAACTTACATTTTTCGGATTCAGCCATTTATGGCTCTGGACTTTCTAGACAGGCGACAGTGGCGAACCTGTTCACCAACCATGGCTTGATGGTCAAGATGGTCTTGGATTCTTGAGAGCTTCCCCTTCTGGTCCTTACCCAACACACGGACCATTTTAGCTAGAAGGGGAACACTTCTGACCTCTTCACGGTGGCTTCGACTTGGGAGATCATGAGGAGGAAGAAGGCTCGGGTCTTCTGGCATTCGTTCATCTGGAATAACTTGATCACTCCAAGGTACCAAGTAAACCTGTGGCTTATTGCCAAACGCAAGCTTCCTACCCAAGCTCTGTTATTATCTTATGGTAGGATAGATAGCGCCTTGTGTCCTTTTTGCAATGAGGTGCTGGATTCTATAAATCACCTATTTTTTGGATGTCGGATCATTGCTAGCATTGCTTCCTTTTGGGCCGCAAGATGCAACATTTCGTGGCGAAACAGGTCGTGGGGAGAACCTCAATTGGGCTGTCGCCTTTCTTTCGGGCAAAAAATTCTATAAGTGCATTGCCTATTTCTCTTTTGGTGCTCTCTGTTATCTTATTTGGAAGCACAATAACAACATCCTTTTTAGGGAGCAGAACTTAGCCATTCCAGCGGTGAAGAATCATCTTTTTAAAGTTGTCAAAGACAAGGCCATCACTTTCAGGAGTGTGGACGATACTTTTAGAAACAGGAGGCTGAAGCGTAACTGGGGTATCGATCCGATTATCTTCTTTGCTAGGGACTCTCCTGCTTCCGTGGGGCCCTAGCTTGTCTACTGGTTGCCGAATGGCTGCTCTCCCTGCGTGCGGCTTTCTCCTCGGTGGCTCTTCACTTTTGTTGCTGGCGGATGCGACCTGAGGTTGTGGGGTCCATCCGGCCTTGTGCTGCCTAGTGCTGTTTCTTACTAGGTTCCTTTTGCTTATTGTTTAGGCTGTTTTGTGCTTGTTTTGATCTGCTTTGTTTGTGGTCTTTTGTTTCACTTCGGCTCCCTTCCACTCATTATGACCTATTGTCACTTTGAGTGTAAGTTTTTGGCACCGATCTTTTGTAAATTTGGTTCAAAGCTTAATATATTCTTACATTTTACCAAAAAAAAAAAAAATAGCATCATCCAAAAAAAAAAAAAAGACTAATGTAGGTAGGGGAGAAACTTGGAAAAAATATAATTGTCAATATTTTGAGAAAAAAATTATGACCTCCAGAGTTGTTAACGTAAAGGAAACATAACATGGAAAACCTATTCATCTTACTTTTTACATAACCAATTTCATCGTAGCATCCCCGATTCATAAGACCATCATGCATAAGTTGCTAGGAAATAAAGCAAGGGATACCATTAAATTGAATTAGAAATTGTTCTCAAATTCTCGTTTTTATTTCATTGTTTAAGAGAATGATGGATATAAGGACATACAATATATGCCCAAATCATCCAACAAAGTTGTTTGTGGTGGACCTATGCCGAGAGTTTAAGGCATGTCTAGATTGACTTTTAATCACTACCTTTCACATTATTAAAATATGGGTTAATATACTGAAAAACCCCGAACTAATACACATGTAATAAATTTATCCCAAACTAATTTTTTGACCACAAGAAACCCAAAATTGGTACACTCTTGACAAATTTACCCTAAATTAGTATACTTGTGACAAGTTTGCCTTATGTTAGTTTCCGTTAAATTTTACTGTTAAATTACTGAGTTAAATTACACGTGACAGTTGGCTAATATATCAATTTATGATTTTACTCTTTGTTTGTCACAATTATACAATTTTTGTGATTTTTTGTGGTATTAATATAATTTAACATATGGCATATTTATCACAAAATGTATCAGTTTATGGTTTTTGACGGTTAAATAAATTAGTTGGAGGTAAATTTATCACAAGTATACTAGTGTTTAGAGTTTTTTATGGTCAGTTGGGATAAATTTATCATAGGTGAACCAATTTTGGGTTTTTTATGGTCAAAAAATTAGTTTTGGTAAATTTGTTACGCGTATACCAGTTTAGGGTTTTTCAAGGTATTAATCCTTAAAATATTGACACTCATACACTTTGATTTGTTTATATTTCGAGACACCTGAATTTTTTTTTTCAATATATAATTATCGGCGAGTAGATTTACATATTTTTCTTCGTATGATTTATTTAAGTCAAACATGAAAAAATAAATAAAATATATTTTTATTTTTGTTTAAAGTCAAACAAATAGGCCTTCAATATGGGAGTCTGGTCAATCTATTTCATCTATGCCTACCAATTGCGAGCTTCCTATCACATTACATATTTAGCATTTTATGGAAAAATGACATAAATAATCTCTAAACATCGGTCAAATATAAATTTTCTTATTTAATATTTTAATTTGTTCAATGTGATCATTGAATTATACATAAATATTCAATTTAATCTTTAAACTTTTAGTTTGTCAATCTAGCTCAACAAAGTCAAATCAGTTTTGATACTATTCACAAGTTTTCATAATTACATTATTGCCTGGATTTAAGGATATATTTTCAATTCAATCTATTTCCTTAATCAACCAAAAAAAAAAAAAAAAAGAAGGAAAAGACCACAAAAAATCCCAAACTTTGCCCAAAGTGCCAAATTTACCCCAAACTTTTTTTTATGACATAAAAGACTCCGAACTTTGCCAATCGCGACAAATTTACCCCAAACTTTTTTTCGTGACACAAAAAACCATGAACTTCTATCATTGTGACACATTTATCCTAAACTAGAGGGCATTTTGGTCTTTTTACTTTTTAATTTTTTTTTTTTTTTTCTTCTTCTTCTCTCTTCCCTCCCCCGGCCATCGGCGGAGGGAAGCCGACGTCCGGCGAGGGCAGCCCTCGGCTGGGTCAGGAGAGGGCACCCCTTGCTAGGCCCTCGCCGGCGTCAGGCAAGGGATGCCCTCGCTGGATCTAGCGAGGGCCATCCTCGCTCGACGCAAGCAAGGGTGGCCCTCGTCAGCGTCGAGTGAGGGCCTCCCTGGCCAGATCCAGCGAGGGCACCCCTCGCCCGACCTAGTCCGAGTGCTACCCTCACCAATGTCGGGCAAGGGCAACCCTAGCTAGCCCAGCGAGGGCGACCCTCGCCGGACGCCAGCTTCCCTCCGCCATGGCCGGGGGAGGGAAGAGAGAAGAAGAAGAAAAAAAAAAAAAAAAAAAGACGAAAATGCTCCTCAGTAAGGTAAATGTGTCACATTTGCAAAATTTGGGATTTTTCATATTACAAAAAAAGTTTGGGGTAAATTTGTCATTTTGGGCAAAATTTGGGGTTTTTGGTGGTTTTTTCCAAAAAAAAAAAAAAAAAAGCTATCTTTGAATTACATATTTGGTCTTTATAAATATTATTATAATTGCATTTATGTATATTTAATTTATGATATTTAGTATAGTAAAAATCTCATTTAAAGACATTCAATACAACGTAATTTACCAATAGATTTTTTTCGTACTTATCTTAATCTAAATTTCTGTTTCTAACTTTTTACATAGAAAGAAAAAAATTTCAAGTTTTTATTTCATGTCTTCATAATTAAATTTAGTTATATCTATAAATTTGAAAATTAAATTAGTAGGAGTGTCAACCCGATATAACTCTAAATAATGGTCTGCTTTTACTATTGAGGGAAGATCTTGAGTTAAAATATACTTAAATTGAAGTATCGTAGTGTGTATAAACAGTAACAACAAAAGGCTAAAAAAGTAATAAATAGATAGCCATGCTTCTTGATTTAACAATTGGATTGAGATAAATGATATTAAAAAATCTGGCAATAGTGTAATTATGAGTTTTTATTTATTTATGAAAATGGAGTGATTAAATTAAATAAGTTGAAAGTTTATAGACTAAATTGAGCGTTGGGGATATTTAAGAATCACATTTAACATATTAAAATTATAATGATGATATTACTTACAAAACCAAAGTTTGAAGATTATTTGTGTTGTTTTCTCTATTGTAAGTGAAAAATGAGATTTAATTACAACACTAATCATATATATCTCCAATGTAATTATTGAACTTCTAATTTGTTCAACCAAATGCTTAAAAAGAAATTCAGTGTTTCTCTTTTTCCAATTCCAGCAACATTCAAGCCCCACTCGTCGGAACCAACAAAAAGCATTATGTTGAATTAATGTGTCATTGGGCAGTGAAAATCTGTTTAAAATGCAATTAATCATAATTATTATTTTCAGTCCATGAAATTAGTTTTCAATGATCAGAGTAGTTTCCGTCATCCAAACTTAAAAAATCTGAAAGTAATTCCACAAAAAAAAATGTTTTTATCAAACAAACTGACCCTCAATACTCTTTTTATTCTTTTATCCGAACACAACCTTTTATTTTATCAAAACACAACATGGAAAGATCCTGCGAGTAGAGATCACAAATGGTTGAATCCACCACCTTCGCCCTGCTATAAATGAGATAATCCCATATCCACCCAACCATGATGCTCGAAGGACAAGTTTACCCGTCCGTTTTTTTCGGGGGATTCCCATTAGGTATCTCATGTGTCTCATCTTATAATCATCGATTTACTGGTGTAATTATTTCCAATCTTAAAAGAAAAAGAAAAGGTTATTGTCAAATAGTAGCTTCATAAGAAACACAATAATTTATATGTGATGCTTAAAATGTGTAAAACTAAACTCAATATCTAATGGGTTATGGTGTGGGACAATATAGATACAGGTCAAACGATCGTAGATTCAAATGTGAGAGCAGTGTTGATAGAGCATAGTTAGCTAAGACATTAGTGGCAAATGCTGAAAAAAACATCAAATTAATCACAACAAATAACTTTGTTCTAAGTAGATCTTGATCCCTCTTGCTAATCTACTGTGCTTTAATAAGCTAATTTTTTAACAAGATAAATTTATAATTAAATTAAAATAATACATTTTCAACGGTGTCTTTAAAAAAAATGACGGAAAGATGGAATTTCATGTTCGAAAAGACTGGAGCCAAAATTTTAAAATTAGATAAGCATAAAGCCCTTTCTTTTCCATCATTTGCCTGCTCAACAAGTAAAGTTTCGAATTCCTCAACTAGGGAGAGATCAAAATGACTTTTCAATAGATTTAAGAACCTGACTCTCAACAAGTAAAGCTTCGAATTCCTCAGCTGGGGAGAGATCAAAGATGACTTTTCAATAGATTTAAGAACCTGATGCGGACTAATTATCTCCACTGATGAAATGCAAGTAACTCTGAAGTGCACCCAGACAAGTGAGACTTAGAACGCAATCTGAAGACAAGGACGAAGGTCCACCCGTCATGGATTTGGCAAAATACCATTTGCTTCATGAAAGCCCTACTGAGCAAGACATGAGGAGGAAAAACGAAACGTTGAGCTTCATCAGACAGATGGGGAAAAGAAGCAGAAGGGGTGTTCTTTGAATATGAGATCTAAATAGACAGATTACATCTACTGCAGTGAGGATCATTGAAACTCCAATGGTCCGAATGTGATTTTCGTTTCAAAGTGCCAGTATAGGGAGAATGAGCATCGACAAATAATCGAAATGATTGGAAAAAATGATAGAAAAAATGGAAAATCATTTGCTCCTATAAGAATAAAAATTGCTCGTAATGATTTTAGTTCATGTGCTTCTTTTTGCCCAAAAAATTTGTAATCAATACATTTGAAAATCCCAAGAAGGTCACGAGTTTGAATCCGATTGCAAAAGGAGTGATTTTTTTATATGTGACTATGTATTCATTTATATGTTACACGTTTCATTGTTGGTCTTTCCTAACAGATTGAGCTTTTAGGGAAGGGGTAAGTTGATTATAGTACTAAAGCACATGTCAAAGATTTGAATCCCCACAGACCTCTCATTTTTCCCTTTTTGTTATTTTGTTTTGCTTTGTTTTGCTTTGTTTTTTTGTTTTTTTTGTTCAGGCCATTTTATCGACAAGAATGCGTCTACATCCCATCTTGCAGGTTCTTACATGCGAAGAGGACTGTCGAGTAATGTTCTATATAACATAAAATCGTTGACTCAATTACTAATGACTTAAATAGTTGGAAAAAATAGTCTTCGGCAATGAATGCATTATGAATATCAAAAACCTCGACATAGCTGTTGCGCCAAGGATTGCGTACCTTGTCGTTGTGATCAATTATCATTTTCGTATTGTTGCATTCAATTATTTATTTATTTATTTATTTATTATGGACATGATATGCTCTTGATAAGCTCTAAAAGAACAATCACATCGATATCTCCACCCTTGCTTATTAAGCAAGAGTACAATGCTATGAGCGAGAGAAGTGGGGGGGGTGAGATTATAAAGGATAGTGGGCAAAGTTCAATTGTCATTGTATTGAGAAATACTTACCTCCCAAATTTCTAATGTTAGGGAATTAAAACAACAAAAAACTATCTGTCTTCGCTTTTTTTTGTTGTAATAGTGTGATTCTAGCACCCCCATAGGACCATAATGCATGGGTCAATCTAACATAAGGACATAAAATATATACACATCTAATCTAACAAAGTTGATTGGGACTCGCGTACTTTGACTTGCATTTTTAACTCGAGACACTTAAAACTTTCACATATATACCAATATCCACAAGTGAAAAACATATATCATAATTTATGTAAATTGAGATAACTTTCTATCCTTTTTACGAGGAAAAAGTTTTTTTTTTTTGGTTTTGTTTAATGTCTAACAAACAGGCCTTATAAATGGGAGCTTAGGCAATCTATCGGGTATTTGCCTAGCAACCTAGGCACCGCCTGCGAGCTTGTGATCACATTCCATTGGCTCGTTAATTTTCTAAGGAAAAAGAATGAGCAACTCTCATCCGACATGCCTATTCATGAGACTTAGTATACGAGTTTTTAAATAAAATACCTGAATTTCTAATCCCTTCAATTAAATTTTAATCTTTCTTCATTGCCGCCGCTGGCATAAATTTAAGCGTCATCAATCGGTGCCAACCAAAAGTATTTTGTTGAAATCACTGATGTAATCGTGCGATGAAATGCTATTTAAAATGCAAAGTGATTGCTCACGATGATGCGAATGATTTCACATCAGCTTTTTCTGGGTATACATCGACCAACAAGAAAACTTTAGTTTTTTTTTTTTCCTTGAAATTAGAGATTAAGGGCTCATTTGATAACATTTCTATTTCCAGAAACAGTTTCTAAATATCTTAAGGTATTTTGTAACTATATAAAATTTCTGTTCTCGGAATAAAAATACGCTTAACATGACCCTAAATATTTTTGTGACTAAGAATTTTTTAATTTTTAAATAATTTTATTACATTTTTCTTTTTCATTTTTCTTCTCCTTCCTCTAATCGGTCGTCGGCCTTGGGCGTGGCCCATTGGCGACCGACCACACGAGGATCGTGAGGCCCCCCCCCCCAGCCTTACCTTGGTTTGGTGAGGCTCGGCCTTGCCCCGGTTGGGTGAGGCAACCTCACCCAAATCTAGCGAGGCTGAGCCTTGCTTGGCCACCGTGAGGTCGACCTCGCCTTGGGTAGATCACAGTGGCCAGCCAAGCCTCGCCTTGGCCGGGCTAAACTCAGCCTTCCCTGGCCATCGCAAGGCCAAGCGACACTAACCTCGTGATTGTCGGGCAAGGCTTGGCCTCTCCAAATCTAGGTTAGGTCAAGCCTTGCCTAGTCACGACGCGGCACAGGGGGGCCTCATCGGGAGCTGGCAAGGTTTTGGCAAGGTTGCCTAGCCCCATTTGGTCAATCGTCGGCCATCGTTGAGGCCGGGGACTGGATGGGAGAAGAAGAAAGGAAGAAAAAAAGAAAGAAAAGAAAGGGAAGAAATGAAGAGAAAATAAAATTTTGTTTCCAGTTATTCCTAGAACAACAAACGAATTTATTTCTTTACCAAAAAAAAGGAAACAAATTTATTTTTGTTTCTTATTTTTTTCTAAATCCATTCTCGAGAACAAATTATTCCTAAGAACAAAAAAATTGCCAAACCCATTTTTGTTTTATTTCTATTCATGGGAAAAAAGAACAAAAATAAGCGTTCTCCAGAATGTTACCAAACAGTACCTAAGACATTCGATTAGGAAAATATACCATTTCAAGAACCTCAATTACTTAAATCACAAGTCCACATAATGGAAAAAAAATGATCAAAGGGAACTGCAATTATTATTGTTTTTGTTAAACCCGACACAAAGAGATCCTACAAATATAGGTGTCGCTGAAGGGATGATTGAATCCAATCGCCACCTTTACTCTGAGATAAGTGACAAGATCTCGTGTCCATCCCGTGCTTCACGCGAGGCAAGTTTATACGCTCGTTTCTTGCGAGGCATCTGGGTCAAGATCGTACGATGTGTCTCGTCTTATATTTGTCCTAAGCTTGGCTTGAGGTTAAGAAATTTATTGAAATTTAGTATTCCGATTTTTCCAATCCTCGAAAAAATAAGAAAATATAATTGTCAAATAGTAGTTTAATAAAGAAAGGAAATAAAATCCATTTCGCTCAAAACTTGCCTTCCGGGGCACAATCAATTCAAATTCTTTCCAAAACGAATGTTTTGGATTCACTCCATTCCCGTAGTAGCCACCGCTTCAGATATTTAACCTCTACAATTTTTAGCAGGGAGTATCTCCATCATAATGAAATGTCCGCATGGACAATCCCCAACGATCTCAGTAAAAAGGGCAGAAACATGTCGACAAATGTCGATACTGATTGAATTTCCAACTCTTTCCACTTCCTTCATTCATTGTCATTGAAGCTTTCTTTGATTTTGTCAGACAGGAGGTGGGCTTGAGGCACTCCAATCGGATGGTCAGGAAAAATTTAAATTTGATATTTAAAAAAATTTAGATGCAAGGCGGATCATGACAAAAAGGAAAAATTTTAAATAAGGACCTGAAATATTCTTATTTTCTCAAATAAGGATATGAAATAATCATATCAATCCTAAAGAAAGGCCTGAAGTGTTATTGTTGTTTTAAATAAGGCCTAACCTCGGGCAAAATATTCTGGGATATCTTTGTCCAAACACAAGTTAAATTTAAATTAAATTAAATTTTAAAAAATTATAAAAAAACTTTAAAAAAAAAAAAAGGAAAAGGACAAACGAGAGTGCCCCTCGCCCCATTGCCAATGAAGGCCAGTGTCCAACCCTCGCCCAACGACCCAGTTCACCTTTGCCACCATCCCACCAATGATGGGGCAGTCGCCACCCTCTCGCCTATGTTTTCCTTTTTTCATGTTTTCATGAAAAACAAAACAAAATAAACAAAGAAGAAAGGAAAAAATTTAAAATTTTAAAAGATGAAATTGTCATTCATAGCTAGTGAGTTTAGGAGTTTTTTGAGATTGATATGCACAATCCAAGCTTTTATTTGAAATAAGAACCATTTTATGTTATTATTCGAGAAAATGAGAGCACTTTAAGTTTTTATTGTAGATAATATCTAATTCAAGCCTATATTTAAAAAAATGAGGGCACTTTAAGTTATTATTTGAAATTTATAAAAAAAAAAAATGCTTTATTGCAATGACAAGAGTACCCTCAAGCGTCCTCCGTAATCACAAGAGAACCAGCCCCCTTTCGGACATGGCCACCCCCGAATATTAAAAAAAAAAAAAAAAAAAAAAAAATCCCAACAAAAAAAAAAGAGATTCGATTCGAAGCAGCAGCGAGCGTTTTTTGCCAAAGACTAGGGTTCTTAAATTTTTAATCTTAATTTAATCGAAGGGGTACTACTTCCCCCTCATTTCAATCAATCCAAGACCCCCTCCTTTTCCGCTATAAAGTAGATTCTCCGGGGCGTGCTTGTCCCGACCGATCGAGAGGACCGAAGCGAAGGTTGTTTTTTTTTTCCTTGTCCTAACGCATTCCATTCCTCTCTCGATTCCTCGCTTCCGAAGTCCATTCCGATCGTCGTGATTTTCTCCTCCTCCCGGTCTACTTCGCCCCGTGGCGGATCCAAATCCATGATCGTGCGACCCCTATGGACCACCCTCAGGCCGACACCACTCCAGTCGAACAACAACAGGAGGAAGACGAGTGGGGTAAAGTCCTCGAATTCCTCTCTCTTCTCCGGTTCTTGTCTAGTTTTCGCGGGTGCCGAGTATTCGTCGGGAGCCAGCGTTGATATCCTTTGGGTGAATTGGGTTTGTGGCGATGGGTGTCGTCTGGATTCGGCATTGGCACGGCTGTTGCTGTGAGCTTCAGCTCTTGTGATGATGGGTCGAGTTGGGGCCGATGTTGGTGGCCTTGCTGCTCTCGGTTTCGACATTGGGAGAGGACGAGCGCGTGGCTTGTGTTTTGTTGCTCTTGATACCATGTTGTTGATCTGATCGTGATGAAAGAGTCTGCTCATTTTGTGCTGCCTTCCTTCTAGTCCAAGATTGTGACTACGGAGGAGGTGGGAAGTAGATGCTGTAGGATGCTGCATATGGTGAGACATGAGATTTGCGATCCTGGGTCGCCTCCCGTATCAGTGATTGCGAATAGAAGGCGGATGCTGCAAAACTGACTCTTAGGATTTTCTGGGGGAAAATAGAGATGTCTCCTACGTTATTTGTCATATATGGAAGTATCAACCTAATTTCATAGGCATTACAATAATTAAAAAGAGTAAAAGAAGGAGGATTTTTAGTGCGAGATCTGAAAACTTGTCTTTTGGGGGTTAACACTCTATGGTTTGGGGTACTACTTCCAATTCTAAGAGCTTGGATTGAGTCGGTATATCAATATCGATTCGATCATTCTTCGCTATATGAGAATCACCATTGCATCTCGGTGTAGGTGCGGGATAACCCTTTAGTGCTTCTTTGGTTCTTTGATTCAAGAGATCTCTTCTTTGATTTGATGTATGCCTGGTCCATTCCTTCCTCATTTGTGGGTTCTCTCTTCTACTATAAATCTCACATTTGTCATGGGCACAGCAATGTGTCTGCTTAGAAATTCTGAATCTTTTAGTTAATAAGGGAAATTTGGGGCCATTTTTCTTTTACAAAGTGACATTTTCTTCTCGAGCTATGGTACCACCCTCTTTCCACTTTGGGTCTAATTCAAGGGTTTCCCTTGAGTAGCTTAGACGAGACAAATTTATCTGAGGATGAGTGCTTTCACTGTATGCTTCACCAACTTCTGCAACATATGTTCTGAAATGTCTATTCTTGAGTTGTTCATGGTCAATGCAGGGCGCTGCATAAAACTCATTCGATAGTCTGTATTTCAATGCGTTGCATACTTTTGTCTTCATTAAGCATAGACTGCTAACTATGCCTTGATCTAGTCTGAATCTCTGGTGTCCTTTACAGACAATGATGGCTTTGTAATTCCAAGCTTGGGTATAGGTGAACTAGATTTAGCTGGAGGTACTGCACCAGAGGTAGATACTCCATCACCTTCTTCTCCAAAGGTTAGTCAGTGGAGCCAATATGCTGTTACAGTTTCTTGTACTAATCATAAGAAGCTCAGAATTGTTCTCTCGTAGTGTCGTGTGGACAAATAATGTTTCATGTATGTAAATGTCATATTCCTGCAGGCAAAAAAGGAAGAGACCATTTACCTGGGACCACACGGCGCCCCTCCGTCACAAGCAAAGAGTCAGACACTGAACTCCTCTGGCCGCAAGCAGCGTCTCAAGCAAAAATTGAAGGAAGCAGATAAAAGAATCATTGGCTCTGGGAGGGAGAATAAATTAGAGAACATAAGGGAGCTTGTTGGTGACGGAAAAGCAAGTTCCAATATGTCAAAGGGTTCCTCTAGGGATTGGCTGGATCCACACTGTCAGGAATCCCAGTTTGAGAAGTGGTGTCCTCAGTGAGAGTAAAGGTTCCAACAACTGAAGACATTTTGCTGAAGTATTGAATTGTGGCGACCTCTGTTATAAGGCTTGATGCCTGTGGAGACTTTATATACTCCAAAGCAATGTACTATGATGCTAGTCTGTCAGCTCGACTTTTTTGTACTGTTATCATAAGAGCACCTGCAATAATTGGCTTACATGATCACTTATCGAGCAAAAATAAGAGCTTATGCTTCTCAAGTCATTGCTTGGCCGTGGAGTGATGAATTTTTCAGTCCTTTAAGGTTGAGATGCGCTGGTAATGACCTCCATATTGTGGATCGGTAAGTAGTTTCTGTTCACGAGCTAAATGGAAGGATATGGTGCACAAGCCACTATAACTGTCCACCAGTGCCGAACTATTGGTATGAACTGCAAAGTGCAGGTGAGATCTCAACCAGTTTTTACTTCTACACATGAGTTGCAGTGCTAAGTAATTCAAACCCCTCTTTTGGGTAATCTGCATGTGGTTGTGCCAATTGAAGTGCTATTAAATACTGCAATCTGATTGCGTGTTCTTGCGATTGCCTTTGGACGCACCTAATTGTTGCTTTAAAAAAAAAAAGAAAAAAAAGAAACACTACACCAAATTTTCCATTGTGAGAAGACACGCATTGAGCAATTCCACATCTCTCCCTTCGCTTCTTAAATTAAGTTTTATAGAGGATTATATTAACACTTCGGTAGCCGTACAAAGTATGTCTTGCTTTAGCAATTGTGTAGTCCGAGCAAGTCGGTAGATCGGTCACTGTAAAGGTGGCATAATAGAATGCCCAAATCAGTTGAAGCATGATTGAAGTAGAATTCCTTTCAGGATACTTGAAAACCAATGTCGTGGTCAAGCACCGAAAACAAAAGGGAACTATAGAACAAAACTGATAGTCAAAGAGACGGTAGACTAATTTAATTGCCTTCAGCACTCGTTACATTAATCAGGACTTTGTCTGCTCTTTCTTCACAGAATATGAATATAATGAAATCCTGAACTTTAAGAGCGACAATAATGAATGACAAGCCGGTATTTGTTTCAAGCTCACCTGCTAAAACAATGATTGACTAAGAAAAAGCAAAATACGCCCCTCAATGGGGTCATTACCGTCAGGCATTTACGTATGGTTCCGACTTCCAATCAGTTGCCAGCGAGCGTGATTTCATGTTCCCGTTACTTCAAGAACCATCGAGTATAAAACTAGTCAATAGTTCTTGAATTGATACCTAGAAATTTTAGGCCTACTGCTTGGGGTCTCAGACCATACTGCTCTAAATATTCGTCGTTGTAGAACTTGCTTAGATGCCTCATCCCATTGTCACAGAGGATAGTCACTATAGTGTGACCCGGGCCTATTGACTGGGCCACTCTGACCGCTCCTACGCAATTCATGGCCGAAGAACTCCCCAGAAAGAGCCCGTCATTTTTTAAGAGGAACCTGACGAAAGATCAGCAGAGGAAACAATCAATCTCCAGTTGAGGTCCAGTCACAAGAACCACAAAAACTCTATTATCCTTTTCGGCGGAAATAGAAATCTCCGCTTTATGAGCTCCTCAGCTATATTAAGTTTATGCATTGACATGGGAGATGGAAAAAGAAAACACACCAACCTTGACATCTCAACGGCCTCCAAATCTGTCCCCCGAAAAGCTCCATCGAGATTCGCCATCTTAAAATTCTCTGTCAGTCTGTTAATTCCAATTCCTTCAGTTACAGTGTCGAATGGATTCTTCAGCCTTCGCCCTTCAGCCTCCTCCTTTGTGTACATCACTCCCCTCGTCACCTTATTGAATAAACCAGAACCCGGCGGATCTATAAGAAAGCATTTGACCTTCTGACTTTTCTCCTGTGGTAACAAATTAAGGAACTTACTTGCATAATCAATCGCTCAAACAAAATAGCATCCATATTGCCACCATAATGTGTGAACTTATCAGATGAAGAGGTTATATTGACCTGGAGAGATCTTGAAACTCCAGCCAAAGTGCCACCGGTGCCTGCTGCTGCCACAAAGGCATCTATATTACCACCTGTCTGTTCCCAGATCTCAGGCCCCGTACCTTCATAGTGGGCCCTAAAATTTGCAAGGTTTTCGAACTGGTCAGCAAAAAATCCTCCTTTATAATTACGGAATGGACTTGAACTAAGCATCTCTCCATGACAATGGTAGCCGTTGACATGTTCTAATTGTATACCATCTGTCTGCTCATCCATCCTGGATTTCAATGCTAACTCATTTGCTTCTGTTGCTCGTCTCCTTGCGATATTGACAAAATGATCTTTATGCGTAATTGACACTGGCCTCACCCTTTCCACAGTAGCTCCAAGAGCTTCAAGTATTTGAGACTGAGATAAACAGATGAGAGAGTCAAAACACAATGCTAAATGGAAGGGAGAGAAGACAAGATTCTCCCTGGGGCTTCAACATAATTCCACAGACAAGTTAATTGTTGTATGCTTTAACAAGGCCACAGGTCAGAACCTGCATCTTGTTCAATGTGGTGTCCAAGTAGCAACAGCTCCTGTTATCATGCATTTTATCTTATCTAATCAAATAGACATTTAGACATTAGAGATTATGACAAAAATAGCTGTTATGGAAGTTGACCGTCGTTCCATGAGGGAATGCAAATATAGGCCGAAAGAGTATTTTACCAAGCTTGAAGAAATAAGGATTACATAAATTAGAGTGCACAATTGCATTATTGCACCAATTATGATCCTCTCAAATTCATCAACCAACTGAAAGGAGAAGTTAGAGCAAAAAACCAGGAACTACGAGTATGTTTATCAGGCTCTTGTCATCTCTATGATAATCTAAAGCACCTCAAGAGGAGATTATTTTCCTTCCAAAACTTGTTTTTATAAGAATTCAAGCAGTATAAACTATCAACAAGATAGCACAAGCATTTTGTTAATAAGTGCCACATGCTGCCTGTGCTGAATATTCTCACGCTTTCAACTACCATAGGGAAGAATGCAATTTGCCTATCAACCAACAACACGAAAGTCATGACAAAAATGTTCCTTCAAGTCCAAACTCATGCCAACCTCTTGTTTCAACAAGAGGTTTTAACTCTTACAAGTAAAAATATATATATATTAGAATGGATTGTTGGACCTGGCAACTGAGAACATGACATAATGGAACAGCAGCTTATGTTAGGCAATACAAACCTTCTCAATGGCAGCATCATCTGGGATAACCACATGGCATTTGCATCCATATGCAGGAGCCACTGTGGCGAGGCTAATAGCCGTGCTACCTGCGCTGCCCTCGGTGACCACTCCTCCTCTCGCTAACTTGCCAGATCCCAAGGCCTGCCAGATATGAAAGTCAGACAAGGAATCCAACGGCACAGTTGATCAACAAACCAAACCAAGTGGCGATTGCAAAAGTCTTTTACCTCCTCGATAATTTTCACAGCAACCCTGTCTTTTACACTCCCACCAGGATTTAAGAATTCGCACTTTCCAAGAATCTGAAGCATAATTTGCAGGCAATTCAATTAACTTTAAAACAGGTAGAAAACCAATCTCCACACCAGACAAGTTAAAACGCGCAGCTTCTTCATTTTTCCATTGTTAGAGGCGAAAAATATCGACAAAATGACCTTACAACGGAGTTCGAGCAGGTTATGATCCGATCACTACGAGCACACGGAAACTGATTAGGCATCAGCAGGTTTTGCAATGAGTTAAAATACAGCTAGAAAACAAGGAATCGCAGCAGCCGGGAAGTTCACAAATTCAATTGCGATTGTCATGCCAATGAAAAACTACTTCGACACAAAAACGATCCACGTCCGAGCAGCCGGTGAACCTAACGACGGCTCGCCGCGGAACTGCACATATGCTTATCATCTCAAGCGACGAAGTACGGCTCGAAAATTCGATCGATCCTCGGCGAAAGGAGAGAGCGAGAAAGAACGACCGAGCGAAGCAAGAGACGGAGCTAGACACGAGACTTTACTTCGCAGCCGGTGGCGTCGGAGAGGCTGTTGATTCGGATGAGCGGCGTGTTCCCGACGGCGCCGATCAGTCCGTCCTCGCCGCGCCCGTTCCGCCGCTTCTTCTTCTTCGTCGGCGGCTCCCTCCGCTGAGAGCGGTGGCTGCAGAGCAGGTACGACAGGACGGCCAAGGAGATGGCGGCGGCGGCGGCGGCGACGACGGCGCCCGCGGCCTTCGCAGGCGCCATCGCGGCGGTTCTGAACGCCGAGCCGAGCCGAGCCGAGCCGAGCCGAGCTCAAAGATCACTGCAACAGCAATGAGGATTGAACCGACGACGGGACAAGATGGTGTTCAGGTAATTGCGAGCCAAGAGAGAAGGCGGTTTAGGGTGAACTTGCGACGGGAACGGAGTAACGGACGTAACGGCGTAATTTTAATGGGCCTGGGCTTTCTGAAGCGGGCCCATGAGAATTCCGTCGTTGGAGAAGGCAACCGATCCGAGTCTAGGCCAATTTCTTTTCTTTTTTCTCTTTTCGGTTAAAAAAAATCCCCACGAGTAAAACTATGTTTACCGTCTTCCCTATAATTTCCAAAAGCTTAAATCGCTCTCCACATTTGCAAAAGATGAACCAAACGTGAACCAATCCTCAAAAGCGATATTCGAGCGGCCCGGTTTGATTAAGGAAAATTGAACACTTTCAAAAATTCAATGAAAAATATTTTTATTATCGACGACAATTTATATTTGAATATTTTTTTGGATGATAAAGATATTTTTCATTTGTTCATTTGTATAAGCAATACAAATAATCATTTTTAAAAAAATGTTTTTCAAATTATGTATTTTCTAAAGGAAAAAAACAGAACCTAAGAGCTGACTATTCGGCCTCAATGTTGTAGTTTTGAGCCATTGCTCACTCAAACTAACAATTATATGTGTTATGTATTCCTCGCGTCATGGGGATCATCCGCATAGACAATCCAAAGTTGCAAAAGAAGTAAATAATTAATACTGATTAGTTGCGTACCAATTTAGATCGTCTTATATCATTATGACTATGAAAAGACAATTTTTTTATTCAAATTTACCGTGGCATTTAATAGTTATCCAATTTGTCCTATATTTTGGCTTTTGTGATTGAAAAACCACAAACGATTCTTCAATTTATAAAAAAAAAAAGAGAGGGGAGTTTTTTTTATGGATAGGTTATGAGATACTATACATATAACCGAAGGGTTGGATCCGATTCCAAAAAATGAAGGATTTTGGGACATCCGAGCAAGGTTAAATTTTAAGAAAACGGGATTTGAGATAGAGATGACCTTTTGTCCATCTCTAAACATAGGGCGCACTCTTCCACATTGATTTTGTACATTCGAGATTTTACTCTCGAAGCACTCCCAACAAGGATTAAAGAAAACACCACAAAAAGAAAAGCAAACCCTCTTACCATCTAGGTCGATATCTCCTTAGTTGAAGTCCACTTATTTATACTTGTGGGTTAGATCACAAAGCGCATGCCATGTAACTGGTTTTGAGTTCACATAACAATCTTGAGCTACGTAATTGAATTGATTCTACTTGGGAATTGGATTAGACCGCCTCGAGAGGCCTTGAAAGTCAGTCCAGTTCAATTTTAGGTTCTTGTTGGAATCGGTTAGGTTGTCAGTTTCAAGTGCAGAACCACTCAGGGATCAAATCGACCAAACTGAATGTGACTTGGTTTCATAAAACTTGAAAACTGTAATTTCTCTCTTGGCATCTTTTTCTTTATCTCTCCTTTTTTCCTTCGTTTTCTCAAACCTCACTCAAACATTTCACAATTCTCTATTTCATTTGCTCACGACTCACCTTTCTCCTTGCTAGCTCGCAGCTCACCCTTGCTCATTGAACCTCACAACCCTCGCTTGCTTTTTGACTTGCCTTTACTCATTCGATCTCGTTTATCTTTTACTCTAAACCTTTTTGTTGTTTATATTTTTATCCTATAAAAAATGAAACTAAAAAAAGGAACAAACGAAAAATAAGTTTTCGAGTGGACCCTGAAATCATACCAAAAAACAAGGTAGGTGCTGGGTTCAAAAAATTGGAAACCAATTCTAATATAATAGGTTTTATTCATCTTGAAACCGATCACTTTTAATGTGTGCTATTTCTATTTTAGATCCCAAATAGGATTTTATGCCCATGTGTGGGATATTACAATGGTTTCCAAATAGATACCTGTAGTACATTTTAGCCATGTTAAAAATGGGCTTAAATCCTAACAAAAATGATTTGCAATTTTTTTTTTGAAAAATAATTATTTGTATGATTTAGAAATTATCAACAGAAGTACAATGCTTTCATTATTGAAAAACGATATATGCTCAAACTTTTTTTGCCGATGATGCCAATAATCTTCATTTATTTGTCGTTTTGCAAACATAAAAGCTTAATTTTTTTTAGAATCATTTTTCCGTTCCAAGATAAAACCTAAAAAAATATATATATAAAAGAAGATCAAAGGGTCCAACAATTATATCGCATCACTCTGATTCATAACCGTCGATTACTTCACTTGGATATAGGGGTGTGCAATCGGACCGGGTTTACCCGGTTCCTGGTCCGGCCCACCCGAAAAACAGGGTCGGGAACCGGTTCCGGTTAAAATCGGTCCGGGAACCGGATCGACCGGACCGGTTTGGGAACCGGTTGGAGAATCGGTTTTTACGCCATCCCAAAACGCAAAACCCTGATTTTATTCTTACTTTCTCTCTTTACCCGCAGACGCAGAGAACCAGAGACTTCCCTGAGCTCCTCTCCCGAAATCGCGAAGCCGACGCCGCCTCTACCGCTCTCGTCGCACCCCTCGCGCTCACACCGCCGCCGTTCCCCTCCCAAAATCGCGAAGCTGCTGACCCCCACCAAGCTCACACCCGAGCGCCGACGCTGCTTCCGTTCGATCTCGCCGTTCCACTTGCTGCTGTTGCCTCGCCAACGCCCCTGACCCGCAGATCTCATCGCGCGCTGTTTCGCGAGCTCCCCTGCTACCGATCTACCGCCGTCCCCCCTCCCTTCACGAAGTTGGCGCTGCCTCGCTGCTCCGCCTGAGCCCCGTTGTCGACGTCTGCTGGTTCGCTCACCACCTCTGGGTGCCATTGTTGCTGCGACTAGACGCCAAAAGCCGCCGTTCTTGCCGCGATTCCATCCTCAGCCCTTCCGTCCGAGCCCCCTACACCACCACCTCTCGGCTGCTGGGTCCTCCTCTGCTCGACGCCGGATAGATCTGCTCCGACGCCCAACAGATCTACTCCGAGCCTACTCCCGAGCGACGCCCCTATCGTCGACAGCCCAGCTCCGCCAGGCCGAGCACTCCGCCACCGAGGTTGCCCTAAACTCTCTCTCCTCCCGTGGCCCTTCTCACTCCCTCGCCGCTCGTATCCTGGTGAGCTCCCCCGACCACCCCTGCTTCTTTCTTTCTTTCTTTTCTCTTTTTTTTTTTTTGGTTTGGCGAAAACGCCGCAGCTCGAGTTTCTATTTCTCGACTCCATCGCTTCGATCAGAGATTTTGAGGGATCAGGGCTTGTGATCGGTGGTCAATGCTGTGCATTTTAGCGGCTCGTTGCCGTTGGGTTTTGCTATTGAGAGTAGCTATCGATCAGCTTATCTTTTGTTCCGTCCGATTGCTCTAGAATCTAGAACATAAAACTGGTATTGATTTGTGGATTCAGTTTTCTCTTCGCTCGTGCGTTGCCATTAATTTTGCTTTCAGAATCAAGGATGTGATGACTCGGAAAAGTTGGTTTTGGGTTCAGTGACTGATGATTGATGTTAGGATTGTTGTTTGGATTGTACAATGCTAACTTCTGGCTTTCATTTCTGGTGGTTTATGGCTTATTATAGCACATAATAATCTAGGTTTTGTGATGAAATTAGTGAACTTAGGACATAATACCTTTTCGATACAAAACAGGTTGGATTGTACTATGAAGAAGCATCGGAAGCTCTGAATGTGGCACCTTTGAACCAACATTTTGACAAGGGCTGGATATCCCACGTGCAGCTTAAAGGCAGCTTTGTTCTATGCAAAGCATGCTATAGATATGGTTTGGAACTGCATGACAAAGGAGATCGCTAAGGAGATTGCAAGGCTGAGTAGTTGGATTAGTACTTTATCAGAGGCCAAGAAATCTAGAGTCTAGATTGCTGTTGCTGACGTTCATTTCCTGTCAATTGCCTCGATTTTAGCTGTGCTGTGTACGCTAGCTTTGATTTCCCTGCTAGTCGGTTCAGGCGTGCGTAGGTCAAAATAAGAGTTGAAATCTAGTGATGTGATTATGCTGATCGAGATTGTAAACGCTTTATTTTACATGAGTGTTAAACGCTTTATTTTACATATGAGTGCTATACATCAATTTTTGCAAAACAGGTTCCAATATAAACAGGGTTGACCCTGTTCCCGGACCGAAAAAATAGGGTGCGTCGGGAAAACAGGGTCCAATGCAAATAGGGTCGGGTACATGATCTAAAAAAAGAGAACTGATTATAATAGGGTCGGGAATAGGTCCAGGTCTAGACCGTACCCACCCTGGACCTGATCACCCCTACTTGGATAAGTCAGAGTGATGAAATAATTAATTTATTGGAGAATCATATCATTAACCATCTGATTCATAACCATCGATTACTTTACTCGGATAAGTTGGAGTGATGAAATAATTAATTTATTGGAGAATCATATCATTAATCATCTGATTCATAACCGTTGATTACTTCACCCGGATAAGTCGGAGTGATGAAATAATTAATTTGTTGGAGAATCATATCATTAGCCATGTTTTGTGTGTACAATTACTGTACAATCGATTTCATTCTTAATTTGACTTTCTTGTATGCAAGCTATTGCTATTGTCTCAGTTAGAATGCTAGTTCCTCCCGTAAGTTCCCATCTCATGATGTCAAATGTAAGTTCCTATGTCGTCATTTTGTCATGTATGGCAAGATGAGATTTTGCACTGCCTTATTGGCATACATCCGGTAGGACATTAAATTTGCGAATTAACTTTTTTCCGTGAAAGAAATTGATCCATACCAATCACATGAAAAACCTTATTATTCAGATAAAAAATCAATTACCGACGTGGGCACCATCCTTAATTTTAATAAATAAACCATCAGCATCGGAATCTCAAATTTCATTATCAAGAACCGCTCGTGACCGGCACTATAACTGTAATTTATAAAAAATCAGTTGTTGCTATTTTGTCCTCTTTTTCCTTTTTTTTTCTCCTCCCGTCCTTTTAAAAAATGAACTCTAGATCCGTCCAAGGTAAAAAAAAAAAAGAAAAAAGAAAGAAAGAAAAAAAGAGAGTCCCAAACCGTTGAACCTTTGTTGACTATCCCTCCCCAAAAGCCCTTCCCTCCCCCAAAAAGAGAACACAGAAACAGACAACGAAAAGGCAAAGCTCTCAGAGAATATCTGCACACTTCCCCCAAAGGACACTCTGCAACCCTCTCCCCCTCCTCCTCAATCATCTCCATCTCCAGCTTCCCGTCCGAGACTCCGATCCGCCCATGGAGATCCCGGAGAAGCTGCTCCGCTACAGGTTCCACCTCGTCGCCGCCCTCCTCCTCGCCGCCGCCGCCGCCGCCCTCGTCTACGCCGCCCCCAGATTCGTCACCGTCCTGGCCTACTTCTGGCCCCTCCTCCTCTCCACCGCCCTCTTCCTCGCCGCCGTCGTCGTCTTCGGCAAGACCTCCCCCCCCGCCGCCGCGGAAGCCTCCGGGGAGGAGATCCTCGACTACGTCGCCGGCCAGCCGGAGCACGACGCCCCCCTCGACAGCTCCTTCCAAAGCCCCCGCGACGAGTAGGCTTCGGGACGGAGGAAAACCACCCCCCTCCTCTTTTTCTTATAAATATTATTTTTGGTAATTTCTGACTCTTTTCTTCTTCCCCTTTTTTTTTCCCTTCGAATTTTCTTCCATTTCTCCTCTTTTCAGTTGTCCCCGAACGTTGTTTGACTGAAATAAATAGCTCATCGGTGAATTTCTCTTTCCGTCCTTAAAATTACGAACGAATTATTTACTTCGCTAAATTTCACGCGATAAATAAAAAAAAATAAAACAAGCGCTAAAACCCTAAAAAAAATAGACAGTTTCCGCCGCGAAATAGTTTCTTTAGAATTATCTTTTACATTCGACAATGCGAATAATCCCGTACTGGAATTTTGCTAATCAGCTGGCAATTAGGGCTGCGATTGGTCGGGCGAAGGTACGATGTGGGCTAAACGTGCGCACGGTGCGTACTGCGCACCCCCCCGCCCAGCTTTACGTCCTCGGGAACTCGGGGCGCATCTCCTCGTGAGAAAAGAATCTGCGGGGTATATTTTGGTCCCGGAGAGGTTTTATTGTAATTTTCGATGTACGGATCACGCGTTCTCGTGGAATCGTATGATTTTGCGATTTATCGATATTCATGTTAAGATTGTGATATCTCTTCCTCTCGTGGATGGGATGTTGCGACAGGAATTCAATCGCCACCGTCGGCTTGCTAGGTTTGATCGTAGGAACTTGATCTAAAGAAATTGATCGATGGCCCGAAATGATTTCGAAACCTAAGTTTTATTCATTTCCATAATCAATCGTATTGCTTATAAAAGGGAATGAATGAAATTTTTTTATCGTCTATAAAAATATATAGACACAAACTATTGTTAGTAATAATATTTTTTTCATTGTGTTCAAAGATTTTTAAAAATGTATTTTTAAAAATAATCATTTTTCATGTAATAAATAGAGTTTTAATGTGGAGAAATATTTTTCTGTTTTTGGGGGTGTCGACTCACTTCGTCTATCCAAGTAATTATTGCTTGCCGGAAGAATTTTGGCATAAGGGGTGGATTATGAAAAGTGTGGAAAATAAAAAAACAAGATTGGAACATCGAGATGTGGGCCCCGGTCAATTGGGCCGAGAGAGCCCACCGCGATAACTCTGACCACGCAAGCCCCTATCTATTGGGTGAGAAAGAAGTCGCAGTCCTCCGTTGGGTCGTCATGCTTACGTCACAATCGGCTGGTTAACGTCTCCTCGACGAATTACCTCAATCATTGTCACGGTTGCGTCGGGGCTCGAGTCGTTGAAATTATTCGTCTGAAAAGCATCGCAAAAATTCAAATTGTTGGCGTTAGTTTTCCTTGTATTTCTCCTGAACTTTCCCAATCGTCGTCCGCCTATGCTTGATGGGACACTTGAAGTGCGGTTTCGTTTGGTTAGGGCGGAAAAAGAATAGTACTTTGATTGTGCGATGGTGCGAACTCAAAAGTTATGCAATGAGCACTTCTTTGAATGTTTCGTATGAGACGAATTGATTTTACCCTAAGTAAATAGGGCCGAACGGCTTATCGGGGGCTCTCGTGAGCCTTACGTCTCGAGAAGCGAGTCATCTCTTGGTACCTCGAAGAGCCATCGGCCTTTGTCTATCTCTATTAAGACAATAGATTTTTGATGCGATTCGACAACATCACTCGAGCACCACCACATCAAGTTACTAGGTCTAGGCCGAGGCTAACTGTGCTTGGTACAATTTCGTGTCAACCGGCGAGATTGTACTCTTGTTTCCTCCTTACCCATATAACATTTGATTTATTTAGATGTGAATAGTTAAATGATCGTTTTGTACGTGTCGTTCACTATTAAGATTTCAAATATATGATATTTCATGATTATGGACAAGTTGGTTAATTTGATTTTATGATGTCTTGTTGATAGATTATCATGGTATGTAACAAATTTTATGAAATATTAAATATTATATACCGAGTTTGTGTGGATGAGTTGATTTCGTGTTCGGCGTTTATTATGTCTCAGTGGATCGTGGAAGTGTATCGATCTATCAATTCGTTATCGTATTGTGTTGCACTGGTTATGTCAGAGAAAATTGTCTAATCCGTCTTAGACTTATTATACATATGTTAATTCAGTTATAAATTTTTTATTTTTGTTAATTCTGTCCTAATTTTTTGCACTAAATTCTATTGTAATCATTTTGGCTAATTTCATTGGACTAACATGGATCACCAATGATGATTGGATCTCCACGTTAGCGATTTGTAGCAAAATTTGAGCGGAATGACTACATTGTCCATTAAGATTTATGATTAAATAGGCAATATAACAAAAAAAATTAATATCAAATTAAAGTTTAAGATCAAATTATCATCCATATGACAAGTTTAAAATCAACTGGCTCCTTTTTTGGTTGTGTTGTGTCAACTCACTAATTTTCGAGACGTCTTCCCATTTTGCAAGTCGGCATCATTAACCGGTCTTATTGGTTTTGGGCTAATCTGTTCTACGCTTTACGCACTGATGTCCACAGGATATAAACAGGACCCGCGAACACAAATCATCACCCTAATCTCCGTGACTTCCTGCGTGTGATCTAGACAACGACCTGGCATGCTCATTGAGAGAGATTAGTCGGTGGACAAGCAACATCCAATATCCAAAATTCTTTAAAAAAAAAAAAAAAAAAAACACGCAAGTTACAAAGAACAAAACAAAAGAAGTCCTGGTCTTGGTATATAAATTATGGCTGTCCACGTAGGCACTGAAATCTTGTCATCCTAATTCGCTACTGCTGCAAACGCGTATCTTGTCCTATCTACTGATTCGGTATGTCGATTCCTGGAATCGTGAAGAAAAAGCCACCGACCGCTCGCATTTTTTCCCGTTCAATCTAAATTTATCGACCCCAGTCTCGTCGTCTTTAGCAAGGAGGGTCGTGTTATATATAATGTATTTTCCGCCAGTCCTGGTGGAGCACCTGTGGAGATATCCGTGGATTCGTGGGTTGAAAATGGTCTCGAAACTCGAAAACAGGACATTGCAGGATCGTGGGGCTTATGCCTAGTGATGGGATAAGATAATGCAATCCTTGCTTGGACATCGTGCTTTATTCTCGTGGGTCTGCGTGATTGACTGACTGTCCATCTTTGTTTTTTTGCTAACGTTCATTTGGGGGGTTAGCTCTGTTTGCATCGTGATTTCGGGAATCCATTAACGGAGGTTCTTGTGGTTTTGCAACGATGGAAGTGTTGGGATATACTTTTTTTTCCTATGTTTTATCTTCTTTTAGACGTGGGAATCTATGATCTTGTTTGGTTCCATTGAGGAGGAATCCATAAGTGGACTATCGTTTCAAGTAGTTCTATTCCGATAAGATCATATTCCTTTTCTATTATTTTTGAATGACAAAGAACTCAAGGTCTTTACAGGAAAATAAAAGTAGCCCTCGAATATTCACTGATTGAGATGCCATTCTTCTTTTCTTTTCTCCTTCAATTTTTCCTTTTTTCTTTTGTTTTGTTTGCAAACGTGAGAGTCAAAACCCCGCATATGCGATAATAGCATCCCCATCCCCCAATTCCCGTATCAGTTGGCTGAGTGCCCACTGGAGGTTGCGCCTTAATTGAAGATTCAAGATTTGCATCTTTTTTTTTTTTTTTTTGGGTTAGAAGATTTGCATCTTGATAAAGTTCTTGATTACCAAGTATTCAATTGTCTTATTTAGGGGGAGCATATTTCAATTTACTTATTTGGCATTAACTATTCTCATGTCTTTATTTTATAAAACGTATTTTGGCAAAAACATGAACTTCTTGTTTGTAGTTGACCTGAAAAAGCTGTTACAAATTGGTTAATATGGCCTTCATGACGAAACGTCTAGGAATTTTAGAAATTCGCGGCTGCTGTTTTTTGTAAGAACAAGGGTTAGACTAAAATAGGCTAGAATATGATAGAAAAAAAAATGTGGGGACTTGTTATATCTTGACTTTTCTGGTGAATATTACATTACCTTAAAAAGTAGAAAATTAGGAATTTAAAATTGTGAGATCGGTGGTGTGGCTACGATGGTCCAACCCTTTTGGCAGTGATCACCACCATTGTGGTTGCGTGTCTATAGCGATGGTCACATAAGAGGCGGATCAAGATCCAGGATCTAGTTGCACAAAAGACTGCCTTCACTATGGGTTGCCTGTTAGCCGGTGCCAACATTGCACAATGTCACTTGTTAGCAATAACCACCGTTGCAATGGCTTCGATAATGAGCAATAGTGGTTGACCACGCCCTAGAAAACCAGAATAAGAGAAAATGGGGTTTGAGTTGAGAGGTTGAAATCTCAGGTAGGGATAAGCACGGGGTATGCTCTCTAAGACATCGACTTGAACGGGATAGACTTCTGTCCCAAAAATGGACGTGCGAGGCATTATGCGACGAACGGCGCGAGGTCGTATTGGCTGTGCTACTCGACAATTCTATCCGTGTGTTCTTTTTAGTTTTTATGTATTATGTAGATTTGTCATAAAAATAGGGGAAAAAATGGAACCCTAAGGACAACAATTTCTCTGTACACAATCTTATAATTTGGGCTTGGAAAGTTTTGAACAAGCTAAAGTATGATCTTTTCCTAACAAGATACGATTTCGATCTTTACCTTATGTTCAGCATAAGATAACCTCATCTTTAGCACAGATACAATCTTTTGCTCATCTTTAGCACAACAAGCATATCTCGTGAAGTGTTTGCATAAAGAGACTCCCTTTGTAAAATAGTGTAAGGAGAGAAACGATGGATATTAAAAGTACCCTTTCACTTTTTTCATCTTTGCATCTATTTGTTTTCCTATTGTCTCTTTGATCCGATCCTCTGTCAAGCTTGGGATCGGAGCTCTTTTGGTCAGAGCCCTTTTCAAAAAGAGACTTAATTGCTTTTGTATTAGCCTCTCCTACATCCTTTGTTCCCCCGGTTTCTGCTCATGCTACCTATGTTTCCTCCGTTCTCCTAGCTGCAATTACTCCAAATGCAATCTCTACTCCCTCAATTGGTGAGAGAGTCAACGGAATGAATTTTGTGAGTTGAAAAACACGTCTAACTCCCTTCCTCTTGGCTTCTAAACTTCTTTCTATCATAAAAGGCACTGGACATGCTCCACCACAGCACATCCAAGAGTGGGAGAGCAACTCCAACACAATTCCAACTCATAATTCCGCATACACAATCTAGTTAATAAGAGACCATATGGCTTTTGGTGGACAATGGCCACCTCCACCACACCAATCGTCACGCAATTATCCAAACACCGCTCATTAGTTTCAGCATGGGCATATCTTTCTTCTTCATATGTGGCTTAATGTTCAGTCTGGGCTTCGTCTCTCTAAATGCAATTGCAAATAATTAATAAAGGCGGAAGATCAGTCACGCAACACATGAAATTTGTGACTAACTCTCAGCCATAGATGACATTATTTCTTAAAATGAATGTCAATCTCATCTATTCCGTGGCCTTGGCAGTGAAAATGACCAACTTAAAATTGAAATTTTGGTGCAAACCCAAGCCAATCCACTTCCCAGAAGAATACAACTAACTGATGAGATAGATTTAAAGATTGAATGATCTACTTGACATGGTTTTATTCCAAACTTGATAACAGCATCACTGAACCTACCAAACCAAGCATGAGGAGATTGCTTGAGTACCTACAAAGCCTTATGTAAACGACATGCCAAATTCTCCCCTTGAGCAACAAACTCAGTGGTTGCTCCATGGACACCTCAGCCAAACCACCATGTAATAAAGCATTTTTGACATCCAACTGATAAAGAAGCAAGCCAAAGTGCAATGCTAGGGAAATAAAGGCATGAACAGACGAGATTTTGCCCACAGGTGAGAAAATGTCATCATAATTAACACCATACCTATTAGTATATCCATTTGCAATCAACCAAGTATTCAATTGCTCAAAAGTGCCATTACAGTAAACCTTAATAGTGAAAATCCAATGACAACCAACATATTGCTTCCACGCAGGTAAGGAAGTGAGCTGCCAAGTGTGGTTCTTCATGAGCACCTTCATTTCATCCTGCATGGCTTGTGGCCATCTAGGGTGAGCAAGAGCTTTAGTAACACTGCTAGGCACAGAAATAGAGGACAAGAATGAGATAAAAGGTAGAGTAGATAGGGGATAAACGATCATATGACACAAATTGAAAATAGGATGATGAATACGAAGATAATAATAAAAACATCAGAGTAAGGAGCATAATGATTTATGGGGCGACCAACACAAGAGCGTGTACCTTTTTGAGTAGTAATGGGCGGACCGGGATAAGAAGATGGTGCAAAAACTGATGAGGGAATAGATGAATAATGTGTCGGTGAAGACTATACTATTGTAGTGGGAGTTGCACTACGCCAAAGATAGGTGCGGTCAGCACACTAAAATCCTGTAAAATGGTGCTGAAGGAAGTGAGAGTGGTGGAAGTATTGGTAAGACACACCTGCCGCCATTAGGAGTTACAGTAGGGATCCTCTAAGCATTAAAATGTGGTTGGTCCTTAAAGATTATCACATTAGCCAACATGAACACACGACAACGAATGGGCTATAACATTTGTAATCCTTATGAGTTCAAGAGTATCCCATAAAGACACATTTCTTGACACAAGAACCCAATTTATCAAGACCTGAAGTACACAATGTACCAAACAAATACAACCAAAGACACGTAGAGGTAATGGAAAGGAAGGACGATTTGGATGTAAAATAGAGAATGTGTCAACCCCTAAATAACAGAAGTTGGAAGCCGATTAGTTAAGTAGCAACGGCATGGCCCCAAAAAGTTTAGGTAGATGCATGGGAAACTAGCTCAAATGGACTAGACACATGAATTTGAATGCGAGAAGGAAAAGAGACCCTATGGTGTTTACCAAACTGACAAGTTTCATATTTAAAGGAACTCACAAACTTGGACTCAGGAAATGAATGTGGAAAAATATTTGGTGACTGATAACTAGCACGCCAATGCATTCAATACACATGAGAGAATGACCGCTTCACAGCTCTAGCAGCTAGCATCTTCTTATTCGGAGTTTTATTGGGAAGAGTAAATATATTTTGAGAATGTAATATATATATCGGCTTCATATCTAAACGCAATTTTTGGACCTGAGCAGGTCCTTAAACTGCTCAAGGAGGAAACAGATGGGAAAACCATCATGGGGTGGGAGTCCCCATGCTGTCCTCCGTATTCCCTCTCTGTCGGGAAGACAAATATAGACAGGGAATTTGGGGGCCTCACGGTGGGGAAGGTAGACCCCACGTCAGAACGCAAGTTCTGACTACCGCCGGGTAGGCAGGTATAGTAGCCTCCCGCGCCTGAGGTGAGTGAGGGGAGGTGTAATTCCTCTGCTGCTGCAGCATGCCTAACGACAACAGTAATCAACCACTGGCTGCAGTAGTACCCCCGGTTGATTACTGTTGCCGTTATCTACACAAAGGTCCTCTGAAATCTCAATTTGGATTGCAATTTAATGGATACTTTTGCAACTAATTTCTCTAAAAAGATGTGGCTGTAGCTGAAAATGCATTCGCGTGGACTAATCACCGCCCGATAACATTTTTGCTAGACAATGAAAGCTCGAGATTATTAATTGAAACCAAGTACTATCAAACCCTATTCTCATTCTATTAAAATTTCCGCCCACTTTGGTATATTGAAATACCGGAAAAGGGAAAAAGACCAGATGGGTTGAATTTCAAATCCAACCTCAGAAACAAAAGCTGGGGATCATCAATAAACCCAAGAGCCCATGATAAAAGCCCAATCGATGGGCAGAAACATTGGGCACTGAAAATCTGGGCCCAATCTTCGTACGACGGCCAGAGTCAATTTCCTCCAACAGCCATAGTCTCCAGGACCAATTGAAATTGAGCTTTCTATTCTGTTTTTCTCAATGATGTTCACACGGGAGAATGCTAGGAATCGACATTTTAGCACTAACCCGCGGCACGATGACCCGTGATTGCGTCATGCATTCGATTAACTAATTAATATGTGAGCGAATTCGCATGGTTTACGTGGCCTGACGCCGTCCCCAAATGAACAAGCGACCTTTCCCCCAGAGTTGCATAGGCCCATATAATAGGAGATCGACAGGAAAGTTGTCTAACGTTTTGTAGTAACATCATTGGATTCATCGAGTCTCGATGCCATCCAAGAATGAAACTTCACCTTCTTGGTCACGTCGACAGTGCTCACACCGACACCTAAAATCACTAGTTTTCTAGGAAAAGTGCAAGAATGAAATCTCGTCGATGGCTTCGCAAGAAAGGTTCAGAGCGTCCTCTGCCATGGCTGCTGAGACCCTTGCGGTGTTGGAGCCCATCTGAGTACTTGCAGAAGATTGGTGATCTTTGGGCTCCAGTGGAAGATTGGAAAAGGCGCCTGACCCAACTTGGAAATGTTGAGGCCCAACATCTTTGGGCCCTCCCACCTTACCGGTTATGTGGTAAACCTCCGACCCTTGTGATATATTTTATGTTCGGAAGCCCACCGACTTCGTTCTAAAAGTATTGGAAGATGAAATGAGAACGGTCCTTTCGATCAAAAACGAAAGAAATAGTACCAAAAGCATACCGCGACGTTTCAGCCGAGTAGCAGAAATATACCTCTACGTTTTCGAACGAGAAGTTTACTGCCTCAACTCAACAAAATTGCGCCTTTACGTGTGAGATAGCCATTTCTCTTCCCAAAGATGCTCCTACACATTTCCCGGTATCGATCCACGTCCCAGTCCTAACTAACAAAATACAAACCTTGACACTAGCTTGGCTGCCATATCTCCCACCGCTTAGGTCTCTAGCCACTTGCTCATCGCCTCCCACGCCATGTGAAGCCATCCAAGCGATAGGTTTTTTTTAATGCTCCGATGCCCTTCTTGACTTTCTCTTTCCTTTTTGTTAGGATGTTCAACTCAAAAACTTAAACTAATAGATTAGGGCTGACCAAATATATAGAAAGATCATATTGACTCTATATATGAGCGGTGTGTGATAACTTTTTTTCTCCTCTCTTTTTTTTTTTTTTTTGTGTGACAAATTGATGTGTGATACTTAAACACCTTTTTTTCATGTGCAAGACGGATTAGGAGCAACTTGTGAAATTTGATAAATAGAGGGCCGTGCATGCAGAATAAACTGAGGCAGATCCTAATTCTAATAGTATGTTAAATTGTTCAACCCAAAAGTTTAAGTTAATAGGTGAAGGAAAATCACATATATATAAAAACATATAAATTCAATAGGCAAGTGTGTGGGATACTTTAATCTCCCTCTCTTCCAAACAATCACTCATGACGGAGTGCCACCATGCCCAAGAGCCTCGATCTAATGTCACGATGGCCACCTTGACTTTGATTTGAGGTTGTAACAACCCTAATGGCCTTTGCTGAGGCCCAACACGAACTTTGAGAAAGGGACAAGCAACTACATGTTGAATGCAAATTGCGCAATCCAAAATCTCCATAATTAGAACAAGAACATGCATAAATTGATTAGAAGGATTAACACATCTGTTTTGTGATCCATCGTTCTCACGCGCAAGTCATTTTCCTCTATTGCCCTCTATATCACTGGCTCAATGAGACAGCCCCTCACCCTTTAGCGAAGTTAATACTTGTGAGAATTAGGGTTAGATGAGAGACTTGAGCACTATTTATAAAGTTTCCAATCAGGCCCCCTCATTATAGGCCAGGCTCAACTCGGCCCACACTAGTCAGCTCCATATTAGACTAATTAAGAAACCTTATATCTCACCTTAGACTAAACTTCGTAAAACGGTAAATTACAATATCAATTAATGTAGTCCACATTAGGAAAACTCTTACACTACAGACAAGAGAGAGACATGGCTTAGGGGAAGAGAGAGAAAAGGAGTTGTGATGGGATTGGGCAACGTCGGCAGAGCGGTCTAAAACGGTAGAAGTGGTGGCGGCCAGCAGGAGAGGGTGGTGGACTGGTGGTAGACTTGAGTTGAGAGTTTGGGGGTTTTTTTTAGGACTTTTACGCCAGGGAAAGTGTTCAAGTCATGTTAGTTCAGTTGAGGTTTCGGACTGGCATTTTCAAGTATTGAGTTTTTTATTTTTATTTTTAATGTATTAGGGTGAAAAGTCATGAATATTTTTGGCACTTTCCCTTTTTGAACATGAATAGCTAACGATGCGAGTTAAGACTTAAAAGATGAGATTTAAATGAAAATACTGCCGTTTTCTTGTGGCACATACATGGATTTCCTTGCGCTGCTTATTTTATGGAGTAATCACTTGTTTTTCTCAACAAGTAGCGAAGGTGATAGGCTGTGGAGGCAGAGTGCGATGACTGTAGGGAAAGGGCAACGACGAAGGCACAACGTGCGGCCAAGGCAAGGGCAGCGATAAGGAAGGTAGAGAGAGATTTTTTTTTTTTTTTTTTTGATACCCAGGAACCGTGGTACGGTCGGCAGCTGGCGACGTAAACCTGAGCGGCGCTAACATAGGACCCACCATCACGACACCGCACTTAAGATCACTAATGAATGTGCAGTATGCGAAGCTGGGGGTTCGAACTCTTGCCCTACCGTAAAGAGGGTCTGAGTGCATACTAACACAGCCACCAAATGGGGTGGTAAGGTAGAGAGAGATGTTAAGTTTCAGTTTTTTAGGTAAATTCTGAACTTAAAAGCATTTTGGTCATTTTGGGTTATTCGGTCATCTCTATTCAAAAATAGAACCAACGATCTTTTAATACGTTACAACAAGAGGATGTAACTCACAAGAGATAGCACATGAATAATTCAATTTTTTTAGGAAAAAACATGATGAACTATACTAATCTAAGAGGAACTCGAATGTATTGCGTATCACATGCAAAAGAAAACTTTATCTTGTCAGTAATTCAACTGGTGTAGACTCAACAGCTTGCCGACAATAATAGCACTAACTTTTGGTCTTGAAGGTGACCACTGTTTTTTCGACACCGATGCACCAAATTTCAGGGCGTAACAATTTTCCTTCCACACGAAGCAATCTAAAGTTTGGAATCACCCACAATGATGCCTCTCTCTCTTCCACCCGAATCGGATCAGACTTTAAATTTAGTTGCTGCTCTAGGTGACATTGACTTCACTGTGAAGAAGAGATAGGGCCCATGCACGTTGAAGAAGAGAACCTGCTTGATGATCTTGATAGTGGATACGTTATAGACATTGAGACAAGTGACGGAAAGTGGATCTCACTTAGTTTCTCAGCCAGAGAAGTGTAAAGGAAACTCAGATTCTTCTCGCCACCTGTGCCAACTACCTTTTTTTTTGTGGGTCGAATTGTGCCAACTGCTCAAGGGACGTTTGATACGAGAAGTCTCTTTCAAAAATACAAGCAACAATATTTAACCTCCCCCATTTTGATGTAACATTATAATCTTCCTATGCTGTTCTATTCTACTGCTAGTTAGACTTATCAAACGGGTGGATAAGATTAGACTTGGATTGAGTCGAAAATGATCCGATCTAAATTGACCAATTTCCATACAATACACATCTAGTAACCTATACTTGATTTAATTTGACTTATATCACTAAAATACTTTCATATTTAACACAATTGATGAAAACTCATATCCAAACTAAGGTGAAAGCGTGAGATCAAATGAGAACAAGAGAGATTGAAAAGAGAGCTATGGAGGTGGGTTGGGTTTAAGTAAGTTATGAATCCATTTGCCACCTATATTATATTACGCTTTACCATTCTGAATCCATTTATGGACCATTTATTGAATATAACTAACTTATATAACAACTCAACCCATCATATATTAGTTTAAAATGCTACCTACTGCTAACTTATTGGGTATATAGCATGTGTTTGCATGAAAAAAGCTTTAGATATTACCATGGCATTACTGGTTAGGATTAGAAGGTTGAGAAGCTTAGACTATTTGGTGGAGAAAGGTCAAATACAATAGTTAAGCAATGTAAAATAATACTTGAAGACTCTCTTGAAGAAGCCATACATACACGAAATATAATGGGGACATTAAGAATGTGATACCATACTAGAAATTTTAACTCAAAAGTCAATAGTCAAGTAATTTGGGAGAATACTTTTAACAGGGACTATTGATGTCATTGTCTATTTGGGTCCCACTAACTTTTCTTGTCTATCAAGAGCCTGTTTTGTTTACACTTAAGCAAAAGCGAAAGGTACATTTTTGCTTTCTTGTCAAAGTTTAATATACTATCCAAAATATAGAATTTATAAAAGAAAAATATGTGAATTATGTGTCAATATTTGAATGTTGTGAGATTTAAGAGTTTCAAATAAAAAAAAAATCAAGAAGAAAAAGCCATTTTAGACAAAGCCCGAATGACTGTGATAGACTCTATAGCAACAACAAAAAAGAAAAACTTCTGGGAGTACTCAATATCTTCTCGATTCAGTTTTCTTATTAGCAAGAGTATGCATATCATTATTTGGATCATGTGTACGGCTACGTATTTTGACTTGCATTGTATCTGATTCAAATATTGCACAAGTCCTGATTTATCTACCTTGAACGAGCTTCTTCCCTGAAAAGGCCTGCCGATAATTTTGGCACACTCTAGCTTATGGATGATATCGGTAGATGCGTCTCCTCTTGTAGTCATACCAAGATGGGAAGATTGGTGGGGGAGAAAAAGGAAAAGAAAAAAATAAAGAAGAAAAGGAATATGCATCCACAAAGTTAAAGGGTAAAAATAAAAAAAGAGCAGTGGAAGTGTTATAGATTGAAAACCCCCATGCAATTCAATCAAGAATGGAACAGGAGATTCCGTGTGCTGATAAAGGAAGCACAGGTGTCCTCTTGATGTATGAAAAATTGGTATGAAATTGGGAATTATGGTTTTTTGTTGGTCAGTTTAATCTGTATTCTCCTTGGAGGAAAGTGAATCTTCTTTTTGGGATTCGTAACTATATTGTCACATCTACATTTATTTTTTTGTCGCCCATACAGTATGTGGCTATGGATGGGTCTGAAAAACCAGCAGATGCTTCCACGTGAAAGGAGAATTCCATGGGAAATTTGGACTTTTTTCCCTTCTCCTTCAGAGGTTGGTGATGATTTCTCCTCGTTAATGGATTATACAGGGCAGAAAGCAAACCAAATTATGACCAACTTGGTAAGAGTAAATCACTGTACTATAAACCCTAATCCATATTATCTATTGTAATTAAATGATAAATGGCTCATACTCACACTATATTTTGATGATTTTTTTTTTTTTTTTTGTCATAGTATTTTGATGAGGTTACAAATTCGAATAATGTCCTAGGTGAACCTTTGGCTTGATTATGCCAGACATACAATGCCGCATGTCAAGAGCGGTGGACTAAGTAATTTTAACTTAAATAATCGACAATGACGTGTAATTCTTTTGATAATGCTTAAAGAGTGATAACTCTGCTTTTATCGCCCCTTAGTATACCCTTCTTATGTAAAAAAAAAAAAATGATTATTTATGAGCAATAGATTTTCATAAAGTCCAGCGGAGAAAATATAAACATTGAAAGTCCAGGAAATGATGCTTTCTGAGACCGTTGGACGTTCCATCAATCAAATGTTAAGGTTAATACTGACTATATGACAGCTACATTAGCCAAAAAATGCCAGATTGGCCTCGGATATATGTGGCTGGGACTCAAACTAAACCAATAGCCAAGAATCGTGGCATTTAAAGATAGTTGTGGATCATCAATTTATGCAATCAAGATCAGCCACAACATTCTCTTTCATATGGGTTCTCTGCGTCTGGTGAACTCTAGGCATTTTTTAAAATTGATCTGACACCTGTTTTTATATTGTAAAGTACCATTTGAGCACGCAAACTTAAGGAAGAGATTAATGATATGCAAGAAGTGGAGAAGGCATCATATTGAGCTGGCTCTTGAATGATTTGCCTTGACTTTCAAAACATCTTCTTTCTTTTATTTACTCTGGGTGTTGTGAAAAAAAAGGTTTTTATTAATCTGGCAAAGGGACAAAAATTCCCTTAATCAGATAAGTCACTAAAGCTGTGTTACCTGTTGGCAGCTAAAGTACTTTCAACTTAAATACGGGTTATTTGGGTGGGCTAGAGTTATATATAAGTGAGATCAAGCATAAGTCATTAAAATATTATGGACAAAAATGCGTTGAGTTCATCAATTTAAATTAGGCCCATTTCAGTCCATCCAAAGCCGATTTGACCCATCCATTTAACAGCCCTACTTTTAATTATTATTTCACGGGCGACATTATAGTCCCATCTTCATTTTTGCATCTATGTTTGCAATTTAAGGTGCAATTAAAATTATATTTTCTTTAGGATGTGGTCAGAATAGAAGGTCTTTGGTTGGATCCCATTGAGATAGTGTAAATAGAATATGGATGAAATTATTCAGAAATAGGTATCTATCACCATTATACAAAGCTATACAATCCAAAACAAGTGTCCTTGTAACTATCTATCCTTAATATTTGTCACATATACTTCAAGAACTAATGCTTTAATTAGCACGCAATTGCACGTTAAACCACGAGAAGTTGTTGCTGTTGTTGCTGTTGTTGCTGCGTTTCGATCATGATTCCTTCCTTCATCCTCCGAATGAAATCGTCGAACTTCTTGTCCAATTCCTCCGCTGTCATCACATTATTCCCATACCTTATCTCCACGCCATATCTGTAATCTTCACTAGTGTCATCCTCTCTCTCTCCTCCACATTCATCTAATTCATCTTCGCCATCAGGATCAGATGTTGCGGCTATGTTTCTCGCTTCCAAAGTCCGGAAGCCGATATTGTGTTCCTGTTCTTCTTCTTTGTTGTCGTCATTGTCGTCGACCATGCAATCCTCATGAGTATTGTCGTTGTTATTCAATGTTTTCCCTTCTTTCTCAAGGTCTAAATCTTCTTGCACAACGTCGGGGAGAACTCTGTCGTCAATGTCCGTGGCGAGCAGCTTATTCTCCATCGTGTGTAAGGTCTCCTTGGGAGGATCTTTATCGCTGGTGCTGTGCCAGGGGAGCTGGTGGTCATGGTGCCAATGAAGCCCGAGTTCTGCATGAGGAAGACGAGGATGCCGTTGCAGAGTAGGAAGATGCAGTTCTTGTCGACGGCGTGGGTGAAGAGACGGAGCAGGAAGGTGGAGAGATGGAAGTGCCACGGTGGGAGGAAAGAGATGAAAACGGAGCTCGAGAACAAGAGAGAGAAGATAGAGATGGAGAGCAATAGCTTTGTGAAACGACTCAGGTTTTGATGGTTACTTTGGTCCATGGCCTCAAGGTAAGAGAGAGAGAGAGAGAGAGAGAGAGAGAGAGAGAGAGAGAGAGATTTGTGTATGAGTGGATACAATGTGGAATAGGGTTTGAGAGGAGATGATAATAAGTGCATATCATCAAGAGCAGACTCGAATAATGTGAAGGGTTGCTTGGTGTGGGAGGTCTTATTTATAGACTTAGAAAAAAAGTTGAAGGCCCATGTCTCAAACTCGATTTTCATCCTACACGTCTCCAGAAGAAAGAGGACAACATACGGTTGCTTAACGCTCCATAACTATAAAAGAATACATGGAGGGGATTAATTTCCAAATACAACACGTATTAATCGCGTTTAAGTTTACATATAATCGGATGGGACTTCATTTCGATATATCCATAGGATAGAACATTATTGAAGCAATTTAATTTGTATTGGTGTCCGATGGCTTATATAGCAGCACTAAAAATATTAGAAAAATTGTTGAAAATTTTTTAAGCCAAAATTTACTAATGTGGATATCAACCGTTTTACGTGATATGACCAGAATGTTAACGTGAACATTTTGTAATAATATTTTAATTCATACCCTTTAAATTTTAATTGTTTTTAATATTTTTCTTTTTTCGTCAATTGAGACCAGCAAAGATTACCGGACCCTTATAAGCCAATGGGTGAGGCCACCTTACCCAAATCTGAGTGAGGCCCACCTCGCTGGTTGTGACTAAGCCTATTGAGTTGGCAAATTCTTAAATCTAATGAGATGTAGATGGTTAAAACAATAATTTCATTGATCAAGATAATTGGACGGCTTATCTAACAATTAATTTCTACCGGAGTAAAAAAAAATCGGAGGGGTTATTAATGTACTCTCTGATAGGCGTTTAAATTAGAGGTGGCCCAGGCCCAATAATGGTATAGGGCCAGGCGGGGGAGGACGACACAACCACCCCAGTGGATTTCGACACGCTTGACGGCGCCGTTTAAGTCGCCTAGGGCAAAAGGAGTTTTGCCTCCTTATCGTTTTTTTCTCTTTTTTCCCGTTGATTTTTTCGATTTTTATTTTCAATCATCTCACCCTTAAATTTTTATGCTGGATATTAACCATTTTTTTAATGTTGGATATATCAAGAAATGTTGAAAGCTAGTATTTTAGTAACTGGTTTTTATCATCATCAATTTCTAACGGTTATATAATAACCATCTATTAATTATCAATAAATTTATAAGTCTTTTCGACCACTCTTCCTTTTGTTTGAATATTAAAAATTTTTTAAACCACAACCCTTGAAGACAAACAATTAGAAAAGAGAATCTTTCCTTCTACTTTTTTTTTTTTACTGGGTTATAGACATAACGTTGTTCTTGTTCTTTTTGTTATTTAGAACGGAATAATGAAGAAGGTTTGTTGTATATTAGGAGGATAGCTATTAAAGCCTATCACATCAAGTTTTATACTTCAAGAAGCAAAATTATCCTTAAGGATAGTGCACGTCTTAGATGAATGATTTTATTTTCTCATACTTTTCAACAATATTCCTGCAGTTATTATCATTTCCATGTTATCTAACAATTTTTCCAACACTTCATAAGGTACTTAGGATTTTATCAAGAATTATCGGGGTTTATTCAAATACAAAGGTGTCTTTAAACGTTTAATTGGATAATTTCTATTCTATTAGGAATTTATAGGGTAGACCAAACATATATTGAGATCGGAACCTACATCAATGGCCAAGAGAAATTCCAAGCTTTTTCCTTCTTGAAGCATAAACAAATGGACCAACCAATCACAATTTGCTATCTACACAAAGCTCCTCTCAAAATCTCAATTTCGGTCAAGAGGGGATGGATGCTTGTGCGATTAACTTTCTCGGCAAAGATGTGCTCGTAGCAAAAGAACATATTTGCGCTAACTAATCGCCGTCCAGTAATATTTGCGGGACAACGAAAGCTCGAGATTATCAACTAAAACCAAGTACTATGGAACTTATACAATTGACATTTTTCCGCTCACTTTCTCAAATATTTGAAATATGGAAAGGAGAAAAAGGACCAGGTGAGTTGAAATTCAAATCCCAATTTAGAAACAAAAGCTGGACATGAGTGTCATTATTTTCATAGGCGTTCACTTAAATGCCACAATTTATATACGTTGCTCACTTAAATATCACGACTTTTTAAAAACATTCCCCATAAGTGCGATATCACGTCGGATTTTCAGATTGAGTAATTTTTTTTATATAAATTTTGGCACATAAGTGATTGATTAAAAGTAAATGTCTTTTAGAAGTTGTGGTACTTAAATGATTATAAAAAAAAGTTATAGTATTCAAGTGGGCTCCGTACGAATCTTACAAATGAGCCAATGATAACGTTCAATTGTTTTTCGGATTGAAAACTCAAAATCTGGGTCCACACTCTTTGCACGATGACCCGAGTTAGTTTCCTCCAACTTCATTGTTTTTCGGATCAATTGAAATCGAGATTTCTGTTCTGTCCATCAGCAGTGATGTTCACACTAAAAAATGTTAGGATTCCACATTTTAAGCGACTATTCAGGAGAGGCTTCGGGAAGTAGTGATTCGTGTTACATAAACCTCGTCCACAAAGCTCTCCTTCTGGCACCCGTTCGATCAATTAATCAAGTCGCAAGGATTATGTGGTCCGAAGTCGTTCCCGAACATGTGACCTTGCTCAAAAGTTGCGCAGGGCCATACAATGGTAGATCGACGAGAGGTGCCAAACGTTTGGCAGTAACATCATTAGATTCATGGAGCTTATGTTAGTTTACGTATTAATTTTTCGATGCTGATTTGTCCTAGAAGGCTAGAGATTTTGGTGTTTATACAATCATTATCAACATGACAACATGACCAAGAGGGCGAAATTTCAGTCTTGTCGAGTCAGTTATGAAAGCTACGTGTGCTTTGTCAAGGGGAGGACAAAATTTTAATTAATGGGGGCTAATTTTAAGGTTGGGCCGTTTCACGGTTGGGCCGCTCTTATTCTAAAATCTTGAACCTACCTACATAGGGTCAATTCCTAAAACTTAGAACCTAAAACTAATTATGTAGACCTTGGACTGACCCTGCTAGAATGGTGCGGTTTGAGAGTTTGTTTGGAGAATCTATAGATTTTTTGTTTTTGCTTCATTTTTTTTTTTTGTATTTCTTGAAAGGATAAATTTACTCTTTTAGTGCTAAAGCAATGCGACCCAGATATTTTAGAAATTTGCTATGAGTTCACTCACTGCCTATTTTGGGTGCACCTTTACGGCCTTCTGTTTGGAAGAGTGAAAAATGATCTAGTGAAAGAGATAGCCTCTAAACTTGGGGAGGTTGTAGATGTGAAATTGGAAGCAAAAGGAAACAGTAATTATAAGGTTGGCAAAGCAAGAATCAATTTGAATCTGGCTAATCCTCTAAAGACAGAAATAATCATCAACTTGGGAAGTAAAAAGCTTTGGATAGAATTTAAATATGAGAGACTTCCGCATTACTGTTGTTCTTGTGGAAAAATTGGGTATTATGCAACCGCATGCAAAGATGTACCATATGAAAATTAGGGGCTGGAGGAGAACTTGCTAGGCAATTATAGGCAATGGCTACGAGTGGAAGTGCGGGAACTCAGCCCGTATGAAAAGATCTTTTATGGCAAACAAGATTGAATTCAAGAAGAAGAAGACACGATGTTAGAAACCCCCCTTTCTACTAAAACTGAAGAAGTTAAGAAGAGGAAGGAGAAAACTAAGTAGCCTATTCTGTCATTGTGCGGACAGCAGCTCTCGGAGGATGATTTTCAATAGAAGGCTGACTACTCTACCTCTCCTTTAGCACTTATGATAATTGAAGACAAAGGAACACAAAAAAGAGATAGCAATTGCTTAGATGAGGAGTCTACTATGGTGTTATACAAAGAACAGTTGAGGGAAATGGAAACCGAGCTGAACAAGGTCTAGTTAGGTGCAAAGCTAGAGGCACCAAACTTCCTACATCAAAAAAAGGGAAAGATTTTGCCTATATGGTGCGCAATCCTCAAAGATTCCATCAAGTGACAAATCACAGCTAGTGGAAAACCCTATAACATAGGAGGAGGAGACAATTAAGTGGGCTTTGGTGGCTAGCTCTCATAAGCCACCGGGTAATCCATGAAGATAATAAATCGGAATTGTCAGGGGTTGGGCTCACCCCTGACAATTCAAGCTCAAAAAGTCTTAGTGACTTAGGAAAAGCCCAATATAATCTTTTTAATGGAAATAAAAATCAAGAACAAATGGTGCAAAAGGTGAGATGATGGTTGAAATTTCAGAACAGCTTTTTGGTGAACCCAAAAGGAATTGCGGGGGGCTTGGCTATCTTTTGGGACGACCATGTTACATTATCAGTCAAATCGCATTCAAATTATCTAATAAATGTGCACTACCAACTTCAAGAAAATAGATAGATTATGAGAATCACTTTCCTGCATGCCCCAAATGATTTCAAAGAAAGAGTCTTATTATAGGAGGGAATTCAAAGAGCAAGCGTTACAAATCATATACCTTGGCTATGCATGGACGATTTTAATGAAATTTTGTATCATTGGGAGAAAGTGGGAAAGATGATAGTAGAATACTTTCGACTTACAACATTTAGAGATTTCCTACATGCTTTCTCTCTAATGGATTTGGAATGTAAGGGGTGTGCGTTTACCTGGGGAAATAGAAGAGAAGTAGAAGAGTATGTAAAGAAGAGGTTAGATAAAGCTCTATGTACTATGGAGTGGAGGGTCACCTATCCAAATGCTGAAGTTATAGCACTACAAGTTATCGGCTCTGACCATAGTCCACTAATTCTAACAATTTTACCAAAGCATGAACGTAGGAGAAGAGAATTTAGATGCGAAGCTTTTTGGGTAGAAGATGAGGAATGTAGACGCATTGTGAAGAGAATATGGGTTGATATAGAATCCCCACGAAGAAATATAGCGGAGAAATTACATCTAGTGGCCAATCAACTTGCTGAATGGAGCAAAGAAAGATTCTTTAATGCACAAGAGAGGATCTTTTGGCTAAAAAATGAACGTCAAACTCTAATGAATAGTCACGAGACACATTATGATAATCGGAGAGTTCAACAAGTAAACCAAGAGATTGAATTCTTGTGGCGACAAGAGGAAATGTTTTGAGGAATGAGGTTTAGAATCTATTAGCTGAAATTGGGCGATAGAAATATTAAGTTCTTTTATGCAACAACCATACAAGGAGAACTCGAAATCGAATTTCCATGTTAAAGAATGTGGATGGGGAGTGGGTCAGAAACAAGGAGAATCTTAAGGAAATGATGAGAAACTTCTTCAGCAACCTTTATATGTCAGTGGGTTTTAGAAATTTTCAGCACATCCTAAGCCAAATCCCAACCTCAATTGATGCACCTATGAACCAAAAGCTAACTAAACCGGTCACCATGGAGGAAATTATTGCTGCAACTCACCAATTGGGAGCTACTAAAGCTCCTAGGCTGGATGGTTTGAACGATTTGTTTTTTCAGCATCATTGACAAGACATTAATCAGGATATCTTTAGGGAGGTACATAATTTCATTGAAATTGGACACCTAAACCCAAATTTAAATAGAACCCAAATCATCCTCATAAGCTAAAACAATTTTGACCTATAAGCCCATGCAATTTTGCCTATAAGATCATCTCCAAAATCTTTACAAACATAATGAAACCTTTATTACCAAATCTAATTGCAATAGAATAAAGTGCTTTCGTGGGTGGTAGGCAAATTCAAGATAATACTCTAATTGTGCAGGAAGTTCTTCATAGATTAAGAACACGGGATAGGAAAAGAAAATTCCGAGCTATCCTAAAACTTGACATGCAAAAGGCATATGATCAAATTGAGTGGGACTTCCTACGGGAGTGCCAAATCAAGATGGGGTTCGATGAAAAGTGGGTGTAATAGGTCATATAATGTGTTACAACGGTTTCATTTAGTATTAAATTCAAGGGGGAACCTATGCCATATTTTAAGCCAACTTGAGGTATTCACCAAGGAGATCCATTATCCCCCTATTTATTCATCCTAGTGGCCAATGTCCTTTCTCATATGATGAAGTAAGCCATAGCAATAGGTACGCTTTGTGGAATCAAATTAAATAGCAATTGTCCCACTCTTTCACATCTATTTTTTGCAAATGATTCTATTTTCTTCCTAGATGGTACAACAATGGAATGTCAAAATTTGGTAACTATCCTATACCATTACTGTTTTGGATTAGGCCAAGCTATAAACCTAAATAAATTAGGAATATAATTCAACAAAGGCTATTCATAAAGATTAAGGAGGAATATGGTGTTGAGTTGAGAGTCCCAGAGATTCATAAAACAGGGAAATATCTAGGAATCCCATCGGATTTGGGTGCCTCAAAGAAAGAATTGTTTGCCTAAATACTTGCAAGAGTAAATATGAAGTCAGAGAGTTGGAAGGAAAATTTGCTATCAAAAGTCGGAAATGAAATAGTGCTTAAATCAGTGGTGCAAGCAATCCCTCAATATGTGATGTCCACTTTTAAAATCCAGTTTCAATTATTAAAGCCATTGAAAAGAAAATAGCAAATTTATGGCGTAGGAATAGCAACAAAATAACTAGTCTACATTGGAGAAGATGGGAAGTTCTTAAGCTTAGGAAGGATGAAGGAAGTCTTAGCTTCAAGGACCTACTCACATTTAACAAAGTTATGCTAGGAAAACAAGCTTGGCAAATTTCCGAACATTCGGAGACTCTTTTGAGTTAAATTATGAAGGGGGCTTTATTTTCAACATTGTGATTTTTGGCAAGCAGGGAAAGGTTCTCGTCCATTGTGGGGTTGGCAAAGCCTTTTAATAGGAAGAGAAGCTATTGCCCCTCAAATTATGTGGGCGGTTGGGAATAGGAAAAAGATTTATATTAGAGAAGATAAATGACTGAAGAATGGACCAATTGGTGGCCTTGCGATGAGAAATGAGCCACTCAAAGTGGTTGATTTGATAGACATGGAAGCGGCACAATGGAAAGAAACTTTGTTAAGGTCTATGTTTGATGATTAGCAAGTTGCGAAAATCCTAACTATCCCTATAGGCCTCCCAACTATAGAAGATAAACTGATTTGGACAAACAACAAATCGGGAATTTATATGGTGAAGAGCGGATACTTTAGCAACAACAAAGCAACAACCAACCCACAAACATCAACACCAACATCATCATATTAGGTCAATCCAGAACTCTGGAAGCATATTTGCGAATCAGAAATACCCCATAAGATAAAACTCTTTCTATGAAATGCATGCCAAAATGCTTAACCAACTTTGAAAAACCTACACAGGAGGAAGATAGTACCTGCACCTATATGCCCAATTTGCAACCTTGAATCGAAAATGATTGAGCATACCTTGCTATTTTGCCATTGGACTTCTCAGATCTGGAGTAAGCAACTCTTGCAAGTTGAAATAAATCAAATGGGTTTAACCCGATTTGATGAGTGGTTGTGCAAAGTAAAAGAAGATCCAAGGAGCTCACAAAAATTTGATCATATTGCAACCGCCTTATTATGTATTTGGAAAGACAAAAATCACTTTATATTCAAGAAAAATCCCCTCAATCCATATCACACCCTGTTCAAAGCCTTGGTGTTATAAGAAAGTTTTGCGACTTGGAATCGAAAGCCAAAAAGACAGATAAAATGTGAAGACACACCTCAGACGTGGCGACTCTCGAACCCTGGAACAATTAAGATAAACATCGATGCCTCTTTCCTCAGTAACTTCGAAGCACACCCAACGTCCATTTCAAACAGAGGGGTTATCTTTTGCAATTTTGATGTTCCCCCAACCTTTGAGCTAGCCTTCAACTCAACTAGAGAAACTGGTGCCGGCAAATTTGACGCTCCCCCAACCTCTGATCCAACTAAAGAAGTGGTCGATTGCAACTCTGAAGCACCGCTGTTGAAACATATTTTTAAACAAAAAAAACAAAAACAAAAACAAAAACAAAAACAAAAACAAAAACAAAAACAACAAAACAAAAAAAGAAAAAAATACTTAGGGGTCAGGTTGGGCTGGATTTGGCCTTAGCCCGGCTTGGCTCTCTTCCCTTTCCCCTTGTGTTGGGCCCGAGCCCCCTTTTCTCCTATTTTTCTTTTCTCTTGCAACCCAAGCCATTTTCCCTACGGCCCAACCCGCGCCAGCCAATCTTCCTCCTCCTTCCATCCTTCACGCGCGGACTTGGAGGAAAAAGAAAAAGCACAGCAATGGAGGGGATCGGAAAGACAGTAGAGGGCGGAGCAAAAAGAAAAGACAAGAGCAAGAGCAAATGAGGGGGAGTTGAAGCGAGAGTAGGAGGAAAGGGAGAAGGGGGAGGCATTGCTGGGAGAGAATAGGGAAGGAGGAAAGGACGAGAATATGAGAGAATGTGAGGGGGAACTAGAGAGAGAACGGGGAGGGAAAGAGAGGTCTAGGGGAGAGATCTGAAAGAAGAAGGGCAAGATCGCCGCCACCGCCGCCGCTGATGTGTCGCTCGACCACCACTACCGTTGTCGTTTCCTTTGGAGCCCAGGTCAGTATTTCACCAAACATCTTGTGTGCGTTTCTTGGAATCAAGCTGGCCGGAGCTTAGCTCGATCGGTTTGGGCGAGCTTTGGCCCTCTTCGACCTGTTACTAAGTTGCTATCCGTGTTGTGAGTCTTGTTTTAAGATCGCCGATACTAGTTCCAATCCCGCTCGAGCTGAGAGACCCTATTCTAGTGGCGCATCCCATCTATTCGACAGAATGTTTGAATCAGATTTGACTTCATTTCCTTGGGTTTGACCGTTTAGTGGCCGTGGCGGGGGCTGCAATGGCCAGCAGTGGGCGGTGGATGGCCGGGCGACGGCCGAGGGAGGTTGGAGCCTCGAGTCCTCACACGTGTCGTTGGAGCTTGCCTTGAAACCCCCTGTCGTCGTCGTCAAAGCCCTTTGGCCTCGGGGGGTCGAAAGTCGCCTCCACTCCTAACTAGGATGGCGCCGTCATGCTTTGGCCAGCGAACCGCTTGGACAGAGTTGTCGCAACTCCTCTGGTTGCGACTAAGCAGTCGTCGACCAAAGGAGGAAGGGCAAGCTGGGCTAGATCTTTCTGGCTCGCTCGGCCTTTTTCTTCCGTAACTCATACCCCAAAGTTGGTTTGGGTTGTGGGCCTGCGGACTCTTTTTTTAGCAGAGTGGGTCGCCGTTTGAGGCCCAACCTCACCTACCCCCAAGCGGGTCGAACCCAGGCAGGTTCGACCGGCTCGCCCCAACCGGGTCGGACTCGGGTCCAATCTTGATCGAACCGGACCCGGCCCGGGCGAAAATAATAATAAAATATTATTTATTATTTATTATTTTTTTAAAATCGAAAGTTAAAAATATGTAGGGTTTGGTTAGGAATTGCTATATCTTGCATTCTTAGTGTAATTAAGCCTTTAGTTGCTCGTATATTGATATATCGCGTGTTTAATTTGCATATTTAATTATGTTTAAATGTATGTGCTCAATTTTACTGTAATTAGGATCTTTATAGCTATAATTATTATTTTAATGATTGTGCACCCGTATGATCATCTTGCATGTTAGTGGATAGATGTAAAATGAATCCAAATGGCATGATAAAAATCTTTTCTTTTAAAATGAACAAGATTAGGTACCGAAAAAGCATTAATTGGTCAATTAATGTAATCAAGTCCTTGACCCTAGATTCTTTGGTTGTGTAGGAGTGAGGTACACTCCAAATACCTCACTTGGTTTCTAGCCGACCCCAATAGGCTAGTGGCGACTTCTTATTGCGAGATTCTTAAGAATATCTCAATGTCACGCGAGATATGGGCTTGTGAGAGCCCGTGCCTAATCATGGGCCTTAGATTCGTCATTTAGGCAATACCCCTAAATCTTATTCCCTCCCCCAAGGGGAAGGTTGCAACAACCGCCAAGCTTGGATCTGACCAAGGAGCGGTTGATTGCAGATCTGAAGCAACGCTAGGCTCGGATCCGACTAGGGGAGTGGTTGGCTGCAGATCCAAAGCTCTGCTAGGCTCCAATCCAACTAGTGGAGCTGTTGCATGCATCTGTTGTGACTCCCTTGGCAGAATCATAGACGGGTTTGCGAAGTCAGTTAAGGTCAACTCAGCGGAACAAGCAGAAGCAACAATGCTTGTTGAAACCCTAGACTTTATCTCGTCCAAGTTTACCTCGAATAGAACAAAATGGAAGCTACAAGTACACTATGACTGCCGTATGCTCGTGGAAAGTGTCCTCACTTTAGTTGGCTTAAGTTGGGAAGTACAACTATTTGTGAACCGGGTTAAGACTAAGTTGAAAGAAATCCCAGGCCTTACTTTGGCCCATTGCAATAGAGACACAAATAAAACAGCGGATTGGCTAGCCAAAGCCCAACGCATGAATTATCTCCCTAGTATTTGGGTCACTAACCCCCCATCTGTACTTTTAGATTTGTTATGTGTTGATGCTCTTGATGTACTTGCAAAGAACTTAGTTTAGTAATAAATATCATCCATATTTTCGACCAAAAAAAAGTGCATTTCCATCAACACACCATTAAAATTGTCATGTTGAGCAACAAAATGGCGAGAAGTGAAATACCGGTAAAAAACAAATAGAAATCTAAAGTAATAGAAAATTATCTAACTTTTCTTTATTCAAGAAAAATGAAATTTAAAGCAACAACAAAAGTTTTCACTCCCCAAAAGCAACAACTTATAAAAGAAGAACACGTAAAATAAAATAAACAATAGATAGTTCAAAATATGTAACATAAAACATGAATTATAGAACTTCATTCCTTATTTATCCATGAAAGATTTTTCAATTTTTAACCACATGAAAATAAGACAAATGAAAAGCATAATTAAAATGGGTTCGGACTAAGGCCGGTTTGGTTCGGGAACAGGACTGCATAATGTCAGTTCACGATTTTCAAGATTGAGAACCAAATTGTATCTCACGAGAGCCGGATTGCACAGTGCTAGTTTGGTCCGATTCTAGGGTTTATCTTGAATTGGAACTCACTCTAGACTTCATTTGAGATTATGATTAACATCACTTTCAGTTGGGAAATGATCAACCATTTTGAATCAAGACACAACTAGGTTTTTTCAATAGGAAAAGAATGTAAAAATATACGTTGAAGTTTCACCCTAATAGCAATCAACTTTTTAAGCTAGAAGTTTACTCCCGCAATTGAACAAGTTGGTACATTTGATATAGGCATTTCTCTTTCCAAAGATATTCCTACCCATGGTCTATTTTTATCCTTGCTTCTCTCTCTTGTTTGAATGTCTAACTCAAAAACTTTAACTAAGATGTGGGGATTAGAAGCAGCTTGTTGAATTTGATGAATTGGGGGGGGGACCTAGGAAATAACCTAGGGCATAACCTAACTTTGATTTCATATTATAATGTCCAACCCAAAAGTTTAAATTAATAGATGGAGGGAGATCACATGTATAAATTCCATCGACCAACGATATGTGATTCATTAATCTTTTTCTCTCATTATGAAATTTTGTGGAATCATTGTCAACTATTTTAGAATTACTCCTCACATGTAGGCTGAACTTTAGCCTAAAATTAATCATGTAAATATATAATGAGGAAGCAAACAAAAGGTCTGTAAAATATTCAAACTTAAGATTGTGAAAATTTATGGGATCACTTTCAATTTTTCTAAAAATGTAAATTATTAGATGAATACGTGATTTAATATTTAAATATTCTAATGTGAGGGAGTGTCACTATGCCTAAGGTCTCAATCTAAGGTCATGGTGGTTATGTTGACTTTGAGAGAGAGAGAGAGAGAGAGAGAGAGAGAGAGAGTAGCAACAAAGGTGATAATAGGCTATATGTTTTTTAGGTAAATATGTCTGAACCTAAATGCATTTTGTGGTTACTTGTTGATCTCTATTTAAAATTAGAAACAATGTTCTTTCGATATGACAACAAGAGGAAATAACACACAATGTCTAATAACCGGGGTACTGGGCCGATACGTCGATTATTAGACACTGTGTGTGAGCATAGGTCGACCCAGCAGGAAGCCTTGTGACTTTCATCACCTCATCCTAGGTGCGAAAGGCTACTATACCTTCCTATTTAATGGTAGCCTCTTCGAAGTAGAGAAGGAGAGAATACCCCTAAAGTTTTACGTCTTAAATTCAGATGAAACAGTTTAAGGACTTATTTAAATCCACAACTCACAAGAGATGGCCTATGAACAACTCCAATTCTTTCTCAGAAATATCATAATGAACTATTCATAATATATTGTGTTTTGTTAGTAATTCTACCGGTGAAGACTCAAGTTCTTGAAATTATTGGCAATAAGTTGCTCAGACTTGGAATTTAACCTCTTATGATGATTTTGAGATTGGTAGTGCAGAAATTGCTTCTCTACTACGTTATTCCCAAATTGAATGTCTATTCTTTATGTTTACTTTGTTGTGGACTTCCTTTTTATTATTTATTTATAAAAAAAAGATTAAAGTTGAATACAAAAATTCAATGTTGTAAATATGATATCCCTATAGTATCACTTAAATAAAATATAAAGTAACTCTCTAGGATGTAATAAAAATAATATTTTATTCAAGCACTTATTGATTCCAAGATTAGCAAGTCGGGCAGGCAGAGTGATATTCTTCTTGAAAGTTATGTTGCACTCTAAACTCAAAGTGAAAGCGCCCGATCTTTAGATATCTTGAAGGAAAGTAGGGCAAGCATTATCAATCATAAGCTTTGGACTAACAAAATTAGTGATGGTTTAGAGTCAATCTTAATTATGATCTTATGAACACCAACTCATTTTGTGAAGTTGAATCCCAACCACAAAACCCAAAGTTTTATTTGTGTTGAAAAACATATTGCTACGAATGCCACAAAACCATTGAACCAGTCACCCCTTTGTTTTTGAATAAACCCCTTGTACTAGCAAGTCCTTGGTTGTCTTTAGAGGCCCCTGAAGTTTTTAGTTTAATCCACCCGAAAGGTGGAGGTCCTATCTAACCAAAACTGGGGAAGTGCATGATTTACTTAACATCGAGTTATTTACAGATGAAACTTTAGTGATTTCCTTTGTGTATGGCCGAATGATGGGAATTCAATACCCTTTATTGATGAGATTTGAATTCAACCACCACGAAATCCATTAAGAAGTATTTTTTTAAAATATTGTTGTGGGACAAACTCAAGCCATATCCTTCGGATAAGTGAACAATCCTTTAGAACATGTAAAGTTATTTCCACATGAGATTCCTATCTAAAGCAATATAGATTTCCTTCCAATTTGCAAGAGTCCTCAATTCATTAGTAGCAAGAGGAAAATTCTAGTACGGTCCTTACAACTTTCAAATGGTCAATCATATACCATCATATTCTTCATTGTCTATCCTGATAATAACACCTTACACACTAACTTAACAGAAAAAGATTGGCTTCCAGGGTCCTCCCACCAAAGAGTATCTTCCCCATAAGAGGCTAATAGAGTTTTGATAGATCTGATGTGAAAGATTTTTTATGATATAATTCCCCTAAATATCTGAAAATTCAAATTTCCATTTAGCACATAATCACAAACTTTTCTCTCCATCTTGGAAGGAGATGGTTGGGTACAAATGAATCCATCTATTTGTCAAAACCTAACATGACTTCCATTTCCAAAACTCCAAATAGCTCATTCTTGTAAGGTTGGCCATACACTGACAATCTCTTCTATCGAGTCACCAGATTTAGCATGAAAATCAACTATATGTGAACAATATTTATGGTTAGAATTTGTACCCAAAGATTATTTGATTGATTTTTGGAATTCCATGTTAGCTTCATCATAAATCCTTGATTAGTCGGTTCAAGAGATTTTAAAATCAAGATCACGGCATCTCTTAGGCTTGTAAATGGACCTCCTTTTCTGGTTTTGAAGGTGACCACTGCTTTTTCTCTATGGACCATTTTTGAGGGCACAAAATCTTTCCTTCCACTTGAAGAAATCTAATGTTCGGAATTGTACACAATGATACTATTCCCTCCCCTCTCCCCCCCCGGCCCGAGGGCCCCTTCTCTCTCAATCAGATAGTGAATTTAGTTGTCATGAGATTGACTTCATTCTGAAGAAGATATAGGCCCCTCATGCATGCTGGAGAACACCTGCTTCATGAACTTGATACATTATAATGAGACGAGTGATTGAAAGTGAAACCTATTTAGTTTTCAGCCATAGAAGTGTAAAGAAAACTCATATTCTTCTTGCCACCTATGCCAACTACTCATGTTTTAATACAACAAGTCTCTTTCAACAATACAAACAAAATATTTCACCCCTCGCAATCCTGATGTGACATCTTAACCTTTCAATTGCTGTTCAATTCAATTGACTCCTACTAACTAACTGATAATTAATTGGGTATCGGTTCAAATGACACAAGCTTTGGATACTATTGTGGCATTGCCGCTTAGAGTCAGAATTCAGAATTAATATCTCAAAAAATCCCAAATTAGTACATTTGTGATAAATTTACCATAAATTAGTTTTTTGACCACCAAAAACTCTAAATTGGTACACTTTTGAGAAATTCATCTCTAGCCGATATACTTGTGACAAATTTACCCTCAATTAAATTTCATTCAATTTCTAAATTAGATGACATGTAGCAGTTGACTAGTATATTAATTTGGGATTTTACTTTCTATTCGTCGAGTTGTATTGGTTTTATGTTTTTTTTTCATGGTATTAATTCAATTTAATGGGGGTATATTTGTTACAAATGTACCGGTTTGGGTTTTTAGGGATAAAAAAAATTTGTTTGGGGTAAATTTGTCATAAGTGTACCAGTTTGAGATTTTTTGGTTGTCATTTGGAATAAATTTATCATAAATGTACTGGTTTTAAGTTTTTTGTGGTTAAAAAATTAGTTTATGGTAAATTTGTTATATGTCTATTAGTTTGAGGTTTTTCATGATATTAATTCAATTAGAAAGTTAAACTTTTACATGGGAGAGGTCAAAAGCAATTTGAAGTAGTACTTTAACATTTGCTAGAAGAATGGGGAGCCATATATACATGAAATCAAATTTCAGTATCGAGAATCTGATATTATATTGAAACTTTCACCTCAAATGGAAATAGTCAAGTGATTTTGAATAATACCTTAACACTGACTATTGATGCCATTATCTATTTGGGTTCCACCATCTTTTTCATGTGTATGGAGGACCCGTTTGTTTATACTTAAGCAAAAGCAAACGGTAAATTTTGGCCTTCCCACAAAATTTTAAGTACTATTCGAATTTCAAAATATTATGAAAAAAATATATGATTCATTTCAATATTTGGGTGTTGTCAAAGTTTTAAGGGTTTCAGGTAAAAAAAAAAAGAAAAAGAAAACAAATCAAGTGCATTAGTTGTAAGATTTGTATTAAGTAGACCGTAAAAAGTAAATATCATTTCGGATATATCTTAAATGATTTTGATGGATGTTGGAGGGGGCAAAAAAAAAAAAAAACCCTAGAGTTCCCAATATCTTCTCCATACGTTTCCTCATTACCAAAGGTATGTATTTTACAAATTTTGACCTATGTCATATTTGATATAAATATTTCACGAATCGTAATTTATATATCTTAAATGGGTTTCTTTCCCAAAAATACTTGTTGAATTATTTGGGAAACCTGAGAAACACGCTAGTTATGGATAATTGAAAGATGTCTATTTTCGTGGTCACACCAAGAGGGGAGATTAATGGGGGAGAAAGAGGAAAAGCAAAAATGAAAGAGAAACGGGAAGAAGATGCATCCACAAAATTAAAGGAAACAAAAGACAAAAAATAAGGGGCCAAAAAATCCAGGTTGCTTGAGCAGTGGGAGCATTGAAAACCCCCCATGCAGTTCAATCAAGGATAGAACAGGAGATTTTGTGTGCTGATAAAGGAAGTACAAGTGTCAAGTTGATGCTTAAAACATTGGCATGACATTAGGTATTATAGTTCTTTGTTGATCAATTTGATATTTATTCTCTTCCAAGGAAAGTAAATCTTCTTTTTGGGATTTGTAACATCTACACTTATGTTTTTATACCCCATTATATGTGGATCTAGGTGGAATTGACATCCCAGCAAATTGTTGAATGCATGGGAAATGTGGGGATATCACTCCTTTCGGGGGTGGTGATGGTTTCTCTACTTTAATGGATTACATGTATAAATATAGGTTTGAGGAGAGTGTACAAAAAGAACCAAATTCATGATCGTGTCGATAAGAGTAAAGCTCTATTTATTTAATAAAAAATGAAAAATTTGCAAAATGGTTTCCTTAAAATGATCGTTTATATAATTTTTAAAAAGAATTAACGAAAAATATTTTCATTGTCCATAATTTTTTTTTTATATAAATTGATATCATTAATGAAAATATCATTTATTAACTAATTATTTTTAGTCAATACAAGTGATCATTTTAGGAAAATATTTTTCAACTCATTCTTTTTTTGTGAAACAAATGGAGCCTATATCACTATTCCACCAAATGCTAATTAATAGTTTATGAAATAGAATAATCCTATGTGACAACAAAAAAGAAATTAAGTAAATTATACATGACATCTACATTAGCCAAAAAAAGCCAAATTGGCCTAGGATATATATGGCTGTGGCTCAACCTAACCCTAGAAAGCCAAGATTAGTAGCATTTAATATTAGTTGTGATTTATCAACTCGTGCAATCCACACAATAAAATCCCCCACGACAATCCCTTTCACATGGGTTCCCCGTGTCTGACGCGATCAAGGCATTGTCACAAATTGATCTGATCCCAAAAGTCAAATGCGAGACTTTATCGGTATTTCCTAATTAATTAAACCTAGTTTTAGGAAAATTATAAAAAAAAAGGCTTAACATGTTACATGTCAATTCATTTCTAAACCTTTAAATTATTTCAATTTTTTTTTCTAAACCTTCTAATAATTTAACAGTTTAGTTATTCCAGAAAATTTTAGTTAGAAATTGCTAACGCGGATACTAATCGTTCTACATGACATGACCACATTAACATGAATAATTTTTTTAATTAAAAAAAGATCGATTTTTAAAGCATTTTTTCAATTATTAATTTATTTTTTATTTTTTATTTTTTCTTCCTTAGCTGGTTGTCAAGCCTTAGCGATAGCTAACAATCAACCATAGGTGAGGGCTAACCTCACTAATGTCAGGTGAGGCTCGCCTTTGCCCAAATCTAGTCAAGTGGAGCCTTGTCGGTCTCAAGTGAATATTCAAGGGATTTTGAAGAATACTTTGACGCTAACTAGCCATTATCTATTTGGATCCCACCATCTATTTCATATGTATGGAGGGCCTCTCTTTTTACACTTAAAGCAAAATCATAAGGTACATATTCGCTTTCCCACCAAAATTTTAAATACTATTCAAATTTCAGAATATTATGGAAGTAATATCTAAATACACGTGAAATTTGAGTTTTGTCAAAGTTTAAAAGTTTCGGGTTAAAAAAAAAAAAAACAAAGCGGAAGCATGAGTTGTAATATTAATATATATATATATATATATATATTTTTTTTTTGTAATATTAATATCAAGTAACATGCAAAAAGTATACCCTTTTCGGACTGACCTTGAATGAAGAAATTCCCCCGAGGAGTATTCAAAATCTTATGGATTCATTTCCTCATCAGTAAGTGTACACATATATTTGGATCAGGTATACAAATTTTGACTCACATCTTATCTAATTTAAATATTTCACGAATCCCAATATTTACCTTAGCTTCTTGCCTAGATATACTTGCTAATATTTTAAGAACCTGAGAATCACGTTCGCTATGGGTGGTTGATATGTCTCTTTTCACAGCCACACCAAGAGGGAAGAAGGATGGGAGAAAAAGGAAAAGCAAAACTAAAGAGAAAAAGGAAGATGCATCTACAGAATAGAAGGAAAGAAAATAAAAAAAGTGAGATATCTCCATAAGTCCAGGTGGCTTAAGCAGTAGGAGTCTTATAGATTGCAAACCCCCCATGCAATTCAATCAAGAATGGAACAGGAGATTCTGTGTGTCCTGATAAAGGAGTTACAGTCATCTAGTTGATACTCAGAACATTGGTATGAAATTGGGTATTTCAGTTATCTGTTAATCAATTTGATATTTATTCTCCTCCAAGAAAAGTGAATCTTCTTTTTGGGACCAGTAACTATAGTGTCACATCCATATTTATGTTTTTGTTCCCCACAATATGTGGATATGGGTGGAGTTGAAATACCAGCAAATGCTCGAATGCAAAAGGGGGGATTGCATGGGAAATGTGGAATTTTCCCCATTCTCCTTTAGACGGTGGTGATAACATCTTTTCTTCAGTGGATTATATGTATATTATAAGGTCCGAGGAGAGGGCAGCAAGAGAACCAAATTCATAACATAAGAGTTAAGTCATTATTCAGCTAGACTCTAACCTATATCATCGAGGCGATGAAGAAGTTATAAAAGGATCTCAATGTTTTTTCATTCACAAAGCGTCGTAAGCAGTTGTTTACTTAATTTGTGTTTTGGACAATTGTTACCTCATTTTGAGAGACTTCTTAATTTCTAGCATGTCGGTAGGGTGTCTGCGACTGTTCCTTATATATCAAATTGGATATTCTATAGTAAGTGTGGAATTTTATGAAAAGCATTAAAGGTTGTCATGTTCTGATCGCTCCTTGCTGCCCTTTTTTTTATGGTGGTCATTCAACAAATATGTTCTCATAAAGTCTAACTGAAATAAAAGGTAAACATGAAAATTATGATTGAGCCTTTTATTGCATAAATAGTGAAACAGGCATAAATAGTGAAACAGACTAGTCAGAGTTTATAAAGTCAATAATTTGTACAGAAACTCGAAACACCACGATTATGATACATACTGGATTACAATGATCCCACGGGACAACAAAGAAACAGATAAATGATCCTTTCTTAGACCGTTAGACGGCCCATCACTCAGATAAAGTGGTTATTAGTGATTATATGATATCTACATTAGCCGAAAAATGCCAAATTGGCCTAACCCTAACCCTAGATATATGGCTGTGACTCAATTTAACCCTAGAAAGCCAAGAATATAAGCATTTAATGTTGGTTTTGATTCGTCAATTCATGCAACAGTCGACGTCATAAAAACCAGCCTCAACAATCATTTTCATGAGGGCTCTACGTGTCTGATGAACTCACGGCATTGTCTTGAATTGATCTGCTCCCAGAAATCAGATGCGAGACTATCGATAATTCCTAATAAATGACACCAAATTTTATAAGTACCATCTACGCCTGCAAACTTCGAGTAGATTAAATTATATGCAAGAAGTGGAAAAGGCATTAGATAGAGCTAGCTTTCAAATGATTTGTCTTGACTACAAACTATATTGGACCATATTTTACGTTCACATCTTCTTTCTTATATTTCTTTTAATCCGGCAATCTTGCTTTGGTAAATTTAATCTGCTAATTTTAATTCAAGACTTCAAGCAATAGTATCAAAGATCTTTTACAAGACGAATCAATTACGAGAGATCCAATTCGAGGAAGCTCCACCCAAAATTTCTTTAAGCATCTCATAGAATCTAGTAAATATTGAGAACGGAGAATTTTTATCAACCTCGAAAAGGGTATAAAGTTCCTCCAATTGGCTAAGTCATTGTCTCATCTTCATGTTTGCATCAATATTTGCAATTTAAGCATTGTTAAAGTACAAATCCAATTGCACCCATGCTAGTAATATCTTGATTTTTTCAAGGATGTGGTCAGAATACAAGGTCTTTAGTTCGATCCCACTAAGATTGTTTATATAGAATATGTATGACATGTTCGACCATGAAAAAGGCCAAGATAGGAGGAGGGACGTGAGAAAAGCTACTCAGAATAGGTGGCTAACGCCATTCTACAAACCTTTACATTCCATAAAAAGTATTGTACCATTTGTTACATATACTTCAGGAACTAGTGCTTTAACAAGCATGTAATTACACGTTAGACCATGAGAAGTTGTTGCTGTTGAGCTTCGATCATGATTCCTTCCTTCATCCTACGAATGAACTCGTCGAACTTCTTGTCCAATTCCTCCGCAGTCATCACATTATTTCCGTCGTTGTAGTCTTCACTGGTTTCATCCTCTCTCTCTCCTCCACATTCATCTATTTCCTTGAAGCCGTTGGAATCAGATATTGCAAGGATGTTTGCCGCTTCCAAAGTCGAAAATCTGATATTATCTTCTGCTTCTTCCTCTTTGCTGTTGTCGTAATCGTTGTCTCGTGCATATCCTTCCGCATGAAAACACACGTCTCCTACTTCTACTTCGACCACGCAGTCCGGGTGATTATTGTCGTTATTATTTGACGCTTTCCCTTCTCCTTCGAGGGGAAATCCTCACGCGCAACGTCAGGGAAAATTCCCCTGCCGACGTCCGTGGTGAGCAACTTATTCTCCATCATTTGCGAGGTCTCTTTGGGAGACTCTTTATGGCTAGTGCCGTGCCGGGACCTGGTCTTTGTGCTGATAAAGCCTGAGTTCTTTGCGAGGAAGACGAGGATGCCGTTGCACAGGAGGAAGATACAGTTCTTGTCGACGGCATGGGTGACAAGGCGGAGCGGGAAGGTGTAGAGGTGGAAGTGCCACGGTTGGAGGAAAGAGAGGACATTGGAGCTCGAGAACAAGAGCGAGAAAACAGAGATGGAGAGTAACAGCTTCGTGAGCTTCTTTAGGAATTGAGAATTTGCGAAACGACTCAGCTTTTGGTGGTTATTTTGGTCCATCTTTCTCTTGTTTGGTGCTTAAGGTAGGAGAGACGAGAGGGTTTGAGAGTATGCGTGGAGACAATGTGAATAGTGTTTGAGAGAAGACGATAAAAAGAGCATATCATGTAGAGCAGAATTGGATCATATGAAGGATTGCTTGTTGAGGGAGTCCGTATTTATAGGGAAAAAAAAGTTGGGAGGTCCATGACTCGGCTCGATTTTGATTCTACACGCCTCTAGAAGAAAAGGGACGAAGACGTGGTTGTCATCCGCTCTCTAACTATTGAAAGAATACATGGAGGCACTAATTTTAAACGCGAGACAAAACGAATTAAGGTTAATCGTGCTTACCACAGGAAAGATCTCGTAAAAGTCAGTGAATAGTTTTATGTTTGTTTCTTTCCCTCGTTTGACATTTGAGAGTAACTCGGATGGAATTTCATTTCGATATACATTTGAAATAAGATAATACTGAGGCAGTATAATTCGTATGGGATCCGATAACTTTGTATATGTAGCGTTGAAAAGTAGGTAAAAAAGCTGATTGGTGTTCGAATAAAAAGTGGGTACGGATCAAGATTGCCATGTTGGGAAGTTTCCTCTTTGTTGGACCAAGGAGAACTTTCCACCATTCACGCAAAGCTCAAAATTCACCTCGATGTTAGTAGGCAAGACGTATCATTTGAGCTCACCGATTTTTAGTTTCCTTATTTTTATTTTTATTTTTGTTTCAGTTTCTGGGTTCGACTATAACTTCCTGGGTTTCACTTTCTGGATCTCCATCATGGAAACCCAGGAAGTTGGGATCATTGAATGACGAGAGAGAAATCTTTTGTTATAAGCATTCCCATGTAATCAAGTCATTGAAGAAACTTTCTTCGATCAATGAGTATGTCGGATTATGGGTGAAACTAATGAGGATCGAAATCATCATTGCAGCTTTGAGTTTAATGTAATCAGTTGAAATTTGCATGTTGGTTCAGTTATGATCTTGAACCTTGTGCTCTAAGAATGCATGATTGATCCGTGCCAAATTCTCGCTAGTAGCAAATCCATGCATTACACGAGCGTGAATATTTTTTTATATGTTTAAAATCGATATATATATATATATATATATAGTAAAATTAGTTGTTAAACCGCATCATATTTCACTTGAATTTTCCTCTTTCCAGCAAAATAAATTGAAAAAAACTCGTTCTGCTTAATGAGGCAAAGCACAAATCCTAGTTGAAAGAAATAAAAGTGAAGAGTGTAAGAAGAATACTTCTGATAAGGAGAAAGGATTAAACCCTTGCAAATTAGAGTTTTATATGTTACTATTAGAGACAATCCTTAAGAAAGTACTTGTTATATTTTTATATGTCAACTTATGATTTGCACGGCCTTAATACTGTCGCTAATTATTTCTTTTGAAGCTTCTAAAATAAAGATATTAACCATTATCAGCATTTGTTATAAACTCCCTATTTTATGAATGACATTTAGGCTCAATTCATTCCGTGAAAAATGAATAATTTGAAAAATAAATTATTTAGAAAATGAATGACATTTGGTGTAGCCTAGGTGGCCTTGAGCAAGGGCGAGCCTCGCCGCCTAGTGCGAGCAACCCTTGTGGCCTTTGGTGAGGGCTTGAGCCTCGCTAGTAGTTGTGAGGCTCACTTGAGGCTAGTAAGGTCGACCTCGACCTCACCGGCCATTGCCTTTGGCTGGTCGTGGAGGTTGGACGACTGGCTGGAGAAAAAGAAAAAATATAAAATATAAAACTTAAAAATTAAAAAAATATTAAAATATTGTTAAAAGTTATTTATGTCAGCATTGGCCGTGCCATGTCAGCCGAACGGCGCCTAGTTGGCAAAATTTGGTCAACATTAGCTGGAAGAACTGAATTGGTACTAAATTAAAATGTTTAGTACTAAATTGTTACAAATATAATGTCTAGGACTTTTTTGACACTTTTTCTTCTTTGATACTTTTAAATATAGGCACTCTCTCTTCTTTTAGTTTCAGTATACCTCAGAACAGATTTTTCTTTTCATATTTTATTTGTGATGGAATTGACAAAAACCTATTAGTTGTCAGAGATGGACAACCGTGTGCAAAGGCATATTATTCACTGTTTAACAACGGTTTTGCCACCGACATTGTTGGCCTAGCGGAAAAAAAGGGTCACATATCGTTCACAGAATTACAAATGTGGAGAGATTTTTTATTAGTAGATCTTGGTGAAATCGAAGTGATGGGCTTACCATCACTAACCTTAGATTTTTGGGTCATGAATGATGCAAGTAGTTATGGCTCAATTCAAATTATCCAAAGTGATTGTGAGCCTTTAAGGTAATAGTAAAAGATATTACTAGTGCTAGTCGTTTCTCCCCATCTTTTAATCTGTTAGAAACAAATTTAGTAATGACTTTCCTACGGCGTGGAGCACAGGAGACAAACACACTTGTTTATTGGAGTAATGATCTTCCCGTGTGCGCAATCAACAAAATAAAGCAAGTTATTGACACGTAGCAGAGATATCATTTGCATCAACTCCATGCACATGATAACTGATCTACGTACCTTGTAGCAGAAAAAGCAAGTGAAGTGCAACTAAATAAATGAAAAATGACCCATAAAGCCCATAAATGTAATTTTTTTTTTGTCAGTCCTATTCTACACTCACTCTCAGATTTTTGCCCTGTCTTGTGCAGGGCGTGGGAGTCGAAACCCACTCCTGAAACTTATGCGTCCCTACCCCATCCCTCCCTAAGAAGGTGGGGATTTGAACCCCTCACCTTCCCCTTCTATGTTGGAAGGGTGGCATCCCAGTGGTTCATAGATGTAAATTCACATGGCTAAAAAACACTATCGCCCTTCATCAATGCCACAATCTCACCAAAAAACTCACCCTTTTGTACTAGAGTATAGACTAGGTCAGATGCTTAGGTGTACATTAATCTTAGATGGCGGTTGTCTTTTGTAAAGAAAGTATGGGAACATTTTCTTGCAACGAGGAGAGGCCGACTTTTTTTAGCAATTTACCGTACCAAGCGGTAAGCTTAGAGACAACACTCCGAGTAAACTCTGTCATGATGTATTAACAAAGATATTAATACCCACTGATTAGATTAACCACCATTGGAGTTTGGCAAAAAAGATAACGAGAATAATGTATGCTAGCTTTTATCTATCCGCCTCCTAACCTTGCTTAAGCACTGCTCCACCGATGAAATGTGTGCTCTTTGCCTTTTCATTCAATGGAAAACAGGAAAAAAGAAAGAAAGAAAGAAAGAAAACAATCAACATAATGCATAGGGTTAATACAAATTTTTTTTTTAAAAAAAAACTCCAAATTATACCCATTTTGATACAAATGCCCCAACTTTTTTGGTGTCACCAAAAATCCTAAACTTACCTATTATGAAACATAAAAGATCCTGAACCATTATTGAAGTTTTTTCAATAAGTAGACAAATCTTCCTAAAATTCGATTCGATCGTTACAAAAAGAGTGAAAAGACGAGCATTAGGAACCTTCCTACTTTTTGCTTGGTTTATACGATACATGTACTCCCTTTGACAAATGTTCAAGCTTGTGGAAACAATCTTTATGCTTTGAAAAGAATGTGTAGATTAAAGTGGGTTGAATGCAGCATTTCCATAGTTCTATGGCACGCTAACTGTACCAAATTGACAGGAAATAAAACAATTAGGTCAAAGTTAAAGAAAATTTGACGTTTGGCAAAAATTCGTGGCTGTTGCCATAGCCTGTCAAGGTTGAAACGAAAAAACCTTGGGGGAATTTTTCCACTTCTTTCATATCAAACCCCTTTATTCGGATTCCCTCAAGCTCTTTGCTGTTCCAAAGTTTCTCCCAAAGTTATTTTGTCCTTTTCATGGATCAAAGTAACTTTACAAAAAGTTATGCGCATTTGCTTTTTTTTCGCCTAACTTGTCAAAAAAGACAACGTGCCATTATTATGGAATGTTCCAACACGTGTAACTTTAGTAGGAAAAGTTCAAACTATTTTCGATCTCTACTTTTCCACAACCTTTTTGTAATAAATCTTCGCCCTTTTAATTTCTTTCACGAGTCATTCGACTACTATATAAAATGTCTAATCAAGCCCCTTAAGCACAAAATCAAGCTAAATCCAATTGAACCATCAAAGGATATTAGAGAGTGATGTGAATCAAATATTGCCATTCATGGTGCATAATGGACAGGCTAGAGAACAGAAGACCAAGCTAACAAAAAAAGTTAGTGCATTTACTATCTATGCATCATGGTATCTACATAGCCAATATTTATTCATGTCACTTTGGCATCCTTGGTAGAGGAATATAATTAGACATTTTGGCCTTGTTAAGTTCAACATTGCAAATGGGCTAAAATGCAAGCGGTGTTTTGTTCGTTTTTTGCTCAATTTCGAGGAAATGCAATTGCATTTTGGCCTCTTAGGACCTTTTAGCCCAAGGCAAGTCCATAGGTACTTGGGAAAGTAGCATTCTCAAAATACAAATAGACTTTTTTTTTTCAACTTTGCCCTTGCTTAACTTTTATAATTCCAAAAATCTCCTTGAAAATCCTAACTTGCCAGTGAAGGCCTTAGCTACCAACGAGTGATGCTAGCGGCTAGATCTAATCATTGGCGGTCGATTTCCTCTGGCAAATAATTTAAAATTTTAAAGAAAAGAAATTAGCCAAAGTCTTTTAAATGTGTAACTTTTACCAAACATCATTTATGTCAAAGTTACTTCTTAATGAGTTTTAAAACTATAGTTTACAAAATACCATTTGTATTTCGAAAAACGCATTTAGTCTAAAGGCATTTGTATTTCTCCAAAAATATATCCGCCAAACGGGCCTTTGTGAAAATAGTGAACCTCGTAAAGTCCATGTCCATTGAATTTTGTGTGGATCCGAAGATGGGCCTTGTAGTAATCGATTTTTCCACTGAGCCCCGAAAACCTTTTAGCCTAGTGGGCTCAATACTCAATGGGCTGCTTAACGCTTCAGAAAATGCACCTTTCTCCCCCTTCTCTCCCCCAGCTCTGACAATGGGCTGTTTTGCATTGGGGACTTCGTTAACCCGACTTATCCTCCTTTCCACGCACGGTGGGTAATTGCTTTAAACGGGTTTGATTCAAAATACGTCGAGTCTTTTTCCAGTAGGTCTCCCATGAATTGTCTGGGTGGACAACAGAGTCCAATGACTATGAGATCTCGTGCCTTATAAGTACGCTTATCATATAAATTTACGTCGTGAAGAGTTCGTTTCGATGGAACTTTGGGAAGACTCTTGTATGGATAGAATTTGACTGGTGAAGTACAAATAAATATTCTAGCTGCCCTGAAAGAGTGGAAATGCAATGCTCTCCATGGGTTTGAGGCTTTAGTTATAATCATGAGAAGCGTAGGTTGAAGATACATTTACATACTTTATCTTCAACCAAACTAAACCACCTTACGATTAATTTTATTTTCTTTTTATCCTGTGGAATCCATCCTGCTATTTCTGCAAATGAAATTAATAAAGAGTAAATATTTACTCCCAAAAGAAAAAGTAATATTTTCAAACGTCTCTCATTTTTCCAAAAATTCTCTCTTTCCCCCACTTGTGACCAATTAGTCTCAGTACTTGGAAAAATTTATGGGTTTCTGGGTTTATAAGCTTACGATGGTGCACATATCTAGCCTCAAGTCAAGCTAATCTAAAGCTGATTAAGGGATGAAACCCAGCTTTTCTTAAACTAAAACATAATTCTTTGAATCCTATTAAGTATTTTGGTTCAACATTCTCTTATATCTTCCAAAAGCTCACTATTTTCCTAACTCGCGATCAACCTACCAACACCTAAAAAAAATTTCAGACTTCTTCCCTTGCCTGCTAAGAGGGTACTTTTTTGCAGGGACTTTATGAGGTATTCACGATCTCCATTTGGGACATGCGACCTATGGTTGTAAAGATTTTTGAGTGTACTTCCTCTCTCTAATTGAAGGTTTTGGTTACTTTTGGTTGGAAGTTTATGAAAATTGCTTTTTCTCTTAGTGAGCCTGTATGGAATTTCTGAGTTGATTTTGATTTCTATTAAGTAATTTGTGGAGGTCGTGGAGAATCCCTCAAGTGCCTCTTGTCTCCACCATTTTACGACTCAAAAGAATGTGCTTAAGAGAGTTTGTCCACCGAACTAATCCAGGCTTTGGTTGGTCCTTGCCCACAAACCCAACTAAGCTAGTCCAACTTTCAGAGTTTATTAGATTTTCAAATTTGTACTTCTACTATGTTGACTGAGAACGCTAGAGGTGATCGGTTCCAAGGTGGGTAAGTTTTAGAATTGAAACATGAAACATACCCTATCATAATAGGTCTATTTGCCTAAAATTAGTTTTTGAATCTATTATGTTTTTCTAGTCCTATTCTAGGGTCTTCTCGAGACTCGTTTTTTGTTTGTTTCTTTTTTTGGCTCATTTTTTTTTATAGCAAAATCATATGAGGCTATGAGCAACAAAATGACTCAAGGTAAAAGATGAACAACAAAAATCCTTATCCGTTAAAATCAATAATTCATAAGATGAACACATATCATGAATAATTATAAATGATAAAAAGTTCCAACATGCAACATAAAACATAAGTTTTTAAACTCTATTTTTTATTCATCCATAAAATTTAGGGGAAGAGGAAAGATTGGTGAGGAATTCCGAGGAAGGACGAAGGAGTACTAAGATTAGAATTTAAGGGAAAAAGAAATTAGCGTTATGACTTTTTAGCTAATAAAACACTTCCAAAATTGGTTCCAAAATAAGGTGGCTTGATTTGATTCCTGTGTGGGTATTCACTCTGAACCTATTCCCGAACTGATTCCAAAAATTTGGAACCTATTTTAGACCAATTCCAATAGCAACTAGTTCCCATACCTTTTTTTTTTGGGCAATCTAGTTTGGTTGCACACTCTTTCCTTAGTTTTACCATGACCAATTTGTCTACTTACACATCTAATGGTCCTCTTCCACCTCAGTTAGTGATCGGGCTGATTGGGTAGCTGAGTTAGGATATGGATGGGCCACGAAATTACTTACTTAATAGCTTTGAATTGTGGCCAAATCATGGATGAAGGTAGCTTGTTTAAATGCTTTAGTCTATCAATTTTGCTAGATTTTTTTGATTAGTTGGCAAGTTCATGTATGGTACTCTAAGCCTTGGAATAGACTTTGTGATTTTCTCTGCCTGATTTTGTAAGAAAATCCAACAAAGTTGGCCATTTTCTTACTCGAGAATGCCAATTCAATTTAGTTTGGTCCTTTTGGCTCGACTTGATCAATTCGATCTAGTCCAAGCTCAATTTCAAACTTAATTAGGGATTAAGGGCTCAGATAAATTTTGTAAAATTTTGTGAATTGGTGTCCTAACCTTTGGAAATTGCATTGGCCCCAACTAGATGTTTCAATTGCAATATGACCCCTTAGGGCTTAGCTAGTCATATTCAGATACTTGTCCCCGACTCTTTTTTTAATTGGAAAGTAGATTTTGAGAAAAAATATTTCCATTTAAACACTATATCAAATTCTTGGATAATCTATATGCAAATTGACATTGAATATTTATGTGGAAAACATGTTTTAACTTTCTCGCAAATATATAAACACGATGGACAAAGATTTAGGTGTTAACAACATCTTAATCGATAATTTGAAATAATTAAAGGACTTTGAAGTCGCATTTTTACCGGACTACAATACTGTAAAAGTTATTTTGCAATGTGGTCATACCAAACACTTTTACTAGTTCTTTTTTTATCAACGCAACCTTCTCAGCGCAAAGCATTTTCAAACTCAACATGTGTCTAGTTTGGACAATTAATTCACATCTCACTGTGTTTGGAAGCACATAGGCAAAGAGAGAGTAATGAAAATGCTCACTAACTTTAATTTTTTGGGAAAATGTCAACATGCATAATTTTTGACACAATAACTAATTAGATATCTCTATTTTTGAAATTACCAAATGGATACCTCAATTTTACTTGTAGAAACCATTTTGCCCCTTCTCATAAGTTTTTTTTTTTTTTTTTTTTTTGTTGGTAAAAGGTAATAAATATATCGAGGAAATGCCAAATGTACAAAAGATCTCGTCATCAGAAACTTACACTCCAAATGAAGGATCATAACGAGTGGAAGGGTGTCGAGATGTAAAAGCCGGACATTGCGGCACACTCTACAACACCAACACCAAAAGAGAAGCATGGCATGGGCAACTGGCTACCAAACTAGCCACGGGCGAGGAGGAAGGGCACCGCCGGAACCAGCTACCTACGGGTCCCCTGTGAAAATAATCGAGTCTAGGCCCCAACTTCTCTACAACCTTCTGTTTCTAAAATTATCTTCAGCGTTCTTGAATGTGATAGTTTTGTTTCGGACCACTTTGAAGAGATGGTTCTTCATGGCCGGGATCGTAAGAGGCTGATCTTTGAAGATAATGCTATTCCTATTTTTCCAAATGATATGACAAAGAGCGCCGAAGGAAAAACGGGCAATGCACTTGTAGAAATCTTTACCCATCAAAAAGGTAGTGGCCTAGCGGAGGTTCTCCCTCCAAGTCCTGTTGCGCCAAGGCAAATTGCATTTGGAAGCCCAAAAGAAAGCAATGCTAGCCGTGACACAGCAATCAAAAAATAGGTGATCAATAAAGTCGGGCATACTCTTGCAAAATGCACATGTAGCACTTCCAATCTACCATAAGATAGAAGGAAATCTTGGGTTGGGAGTCTGCACTTGGCAATAAGCCACATATTAAGCTGGTAGCAAGGCCTTATGGCGTTGTTCCACACGAAGGCGTGCCAATGGACTCGAGTTTTCTTCTTCCTGATGGAGTTCCACGTTGTTGCCACCGTGAATTGGCCTGAAGGGCTTTCTCGCTAGCAGCTACGATCCGGGTCACCTAAAAGGATTGGAAGGGGATGACCCCACGATTCAAGCACTGTCTTGAGAGCCTGCCCAGCGTCTGAGAAGAGGTCAGCAACACAAGCCTGCCTAGAAAGCCCTGAGATATAGATGAGTGAGTCTGAGAAGAGCAAGTTCAGGGGCCCTTTAGGATGCCAATTATCAAACCACAGGGAGGTTGCTTGGCCATCGCCAATTTTCCAGTAGAAGGCCATCCAAAAATCACTCCGTAGGTTCAACAAACTCTTCTAGGCCTAGGAGCCAAAGGTTGGCTTCCTAATGACCCAAAAGTTCTTTTTTAAGAAAGTGGAATGGACCCACCTACACCACAACGCTTCCTTGTCTGAGAATAAGAGCCATATATGCTTCAACATGTCGGCTTTATTGCAATCTCAGAGCCTTCTAATACGTAGCCCTTCTTTATCTTTTGGAAGGCAAATCTCATCCCAAGCTACCTTAGCACCACCCCTGCCTAGATCCGGACTTTTCCACAAGAAGTGTCTAAGGATTTTCTCTATTTGGTCCAACACAGCTATATGTAAAATTGACCCGATAAGCTGAAGTCATCCAACAAGAGAGAGGAATCGGTGAGTCCAAGAATGAACCCTTGTAGTGATACAGTTGACAAGGGCACAACAATTTGCTTTACTAATCCTCGAAGTAATTAAAGAAACCCCTAGGTAATGAGTCGGCAAGTTCCTTTCTTGGAAGCACAACTCAGAGAGAATACCATTCCTTAAGGAAGGCGAGCCACTCGCCAAGAAAATTTCACTCTTGCACGGGTTAGGACAAATGCCGCTTCAAGAGGAAAAGATTTGAAGATCTTCTTTGAGGAGAGCCACTGTAGGGAGGTCAGCCTCACCAAAAAGAAAGACATCATCCGCAAAAAAGAGACGTGAGAAACTCGTTGCCTTACACCTCTAGTAGAACTTGAAATCAGGCTTTAAAGAGTACCTAAGAATGATTCCTGAAAACACCTCCATAACCAGAGTGAAAAGGCAAAGAGAGATGGGATCACCTTGGTGAAGACCTCGGCCGCTCGCAAAGAACCCATGGAGCTCTCCATTCAAAACAATTGAAAATTTGGGTGTGCGCACATAGGTCATAATAAGTCGGGTTACAGACTGAGGGAACCCAAAAGCCAACAACACTCCTTCGAGAAAGTTCCAATCCACAGTGTCATAGGCTTTCTTAAAGTCCACATTTATTGCACATTTTGGGAGATAAGGCTCAAGATGGAAGCTAGAGAATAGCTCTTAGGCTAGCAAGATGTTTTCTCTTACTCGCCTGCCTTTCACAAAAGCGCTCTGATAAGGGCCTATCGTGCTCTTCAAGGCATGAGCCACCTGATTAGCCAGCACTTTTTTTGTAATGCACTTGTAAATAGTGTTGCAGCATGGGATAGGCCTATAATCCTCCACGAAAGTAGCATTCAGTACTTTAGAAACCATCACCAAGATGGTATTGTTAATCTCCCTTAAGAGTTTTCCGGAAGTGAAGAAATCCATCATTGCAGCTGTGACTAAGGGACCAACTGTCTCCCAGTTTTCTTTGAAGAACTTCGCTATGAAGCCATCCGGTCTAGGTGCCTTTCCCCTAGGCAGTTATTTTTGTATCTATATTCACAAAAACGCCATTCTCTTTCCAAAAGATTGCCCATCTCCAAATTTAAAATTCACACACCCACAGAAAATGGGAAAAAACTCAAAATCAATCCAATACCAAACCACCAAAACTTGAGCAAGATAATAATAAGCTTGTAAATAGTGTTAATTTGGTCTTTTCAATGTGGTTTTCATTTAGAGGTATGGGAATAATATCTGTAAAAATAGAGGTATGAAACTAGTCACTTTGTGAAAAGCGATGTATTTGTTTTCTTTTTTAATTTATTTTTCCTAATCTTTCCTAAACACGAAAATTCTAAAATTTGTCAAAAATTTCTATGCAAATTTTCTTTCTTTCCATTTTCCCCAATTTCTCATACATTAAAGAGAGAGAAAAGAAAATAGCGAATAATACAATTTGTTTTGTGGAAAATGAATGATTTGAAATTTTTTTTCTAAAAATAATTGCATGTATTTCTTACAAAGTGAATGAATGATTTTTTTTTTTTTTTATCATCCACGAAAATGTTTACATATAAATTGTTGTCGATAATGTAACAGAAATTTTCTATGCAAATTTTCCTTCTCTCCATTTTTCCCAATTTCTCAAACATAAAAGAGAGAGAAAAGAAAATAGCAAATGATACGTCTATTTTGTGGAAAATGGATGATTTAGAAAACATTTTCCTTAAACGAATGAACTTTTTTTTGTCATCCACGAAAATGTTTAGACATAAATTATTGTTGATGATGCAACAATTTTTTTTATCAATTAATTATTAATTTTTAGAAAAATATTTTTCAAATAAGTTATTTTTGCTAGTATCGCTTGAAATAATTAGTCACTAAAAAAATATTTTCATCATCAACATTTATGTCTAAATATTTTCATAGATGGCGAAAATGTTTTTTGTTAATCTATTTTTACTAGAGATATAGGTGATCATCTTTAATTTTTTTTTTAAATTATCCATTTTTCGCAAAATAAAAATAATGAGAAAATATTCGTGGAGAGAAGAATTGCATAAGTCGGTGGAAGAAGTGACCAGAAAAAAATAAAAAAATCAACCGCCTAGCCCGTCGCGGAAACCGCCAAAGAGCGAACTTAAAGCGCGTCGCCAACCAGGCCCGGAACGGAACAAATCCCAACATCAAATTAGCCAATCGCGCTTCCCAAACACCCCCCATTCCCCCCTCTCTCTCCCTCCGGCTCTGCAAAACCCTACTTCAACCCCGGATCGCTCCATCCCCGGATCGGGAGAGAACCCGCGAAGAGGGAATCGAAAAATGTCGTCGATCGTCGCCCGATCCCGAGCCGCCTCGCTGCTCTCGGGGCGCTGCCGGCGCTCCCTGAGCTCCGACGCCTCCTCGATCCACCCGCACAAGGAGCCCGTCGTTGCCTCCCAGGCCCTCATTTCCGATCAGCCCCCGCCCCCGCAGGAGCCGGAGCCTGCGCCGCCTTCCGCGGAGAAGAAGCCCTGGGGCCTTCTCAAGTACGGCCTCGCCGCCGCCTTCACCGGCGTCGTCGGCGCCGCCAGCTACGCCTCTTACGGTTCGTCGGCAATCTCAGTTTTGAAGTGTTGACTTCTAATTGTTTGCTCGAGCCATGTTTTTCGGATGTTCCTCTGGTTGTCATCTGGCGCCGAGCAGTTTCGGCGTGAAAACTTTTGAGGTTTCTGATGGTTATGCTGATTGCCGATTAATAGTGTTGGGTGCATTTGAGTGTGCTTGATGTAGGTATTATAGACTAAAGAGGAGTTTTTTGGCTTCGGATTGTAGAAGAGTGCAGAGGGGTTGACGTGCTTTGATTTCCTTATTATATCTAAGTGCAGCATACTCTTTGGAGGAAGTAGATGAGAAAACAAAGGCATTTCGAAGTTCGATTGATTACAATACGAAAGATTCTGATTCCGCGGTTGATGTAAGTGTGGCTCTCTCCTTTAATGCCCCATTGCGAGAATAACATTTGTTGCTAACTTCACGAGTAGTAAAATTGTGAATTACGTGTTGCTTTTTCTTCTCACTTATTTCAGAAACTTATGGTGACTTTCATGCGACTATGCATAATTCTGCACTTTTTCCAATATTTGATGATGAGTGGCATTTTGCTTTGACCCCCTTCCAATCATCTGTAGACATTGCTATGGGAATCGTCTACTGTGTATGGATCCCAGAAAAATAGTTTAGTAAATTGTGAGTATGTGTGTTCAACCAAAGGATTGGAATTTGAAAACTTTTTTTTCCTCAGAATTGTTGGAATGATTGGTGCGATATATTTCCTTTGATTCAAGAATTTCTATCTGTGATACTACATAGAACCAGTTCTTTCCAGGCTTTCGTTATATTACCCGCATGTGAAGTTTTCACGTTTCACTGTTTTTGTCGCTGTTGCTATCCTGAAATTACAGAGAATATGTTTTGATAATAACGAATCTGTTTTTTCTTTTTCTACTAATTTTCTTTTGCAGAAATTCCAAGGATTACTTTACTCTGCTGCTATGACAGGTTAGCTCTCTTCATTTTTATTGTTGTTTTGCACTGCTATGATCCTACCTGGCCAATAGCAAGTTTCTTACCGATGTTTTCTCCATACACACTGCAGTTGAGATGACTGGTTCATGTAAACTTCCAAATTTCTTCTGCACTCAAGTGTGAATGTATTCTTTTGTAAATACGTTTTTTGGGGTCCACTGCATCTTTAGGGGATCGTTTTCCTTTGATTATTGCAAGCATGTTATATATTTGTGGGCTTTTCATTGCTTGCCATCAATCATCATTGTTGTTTTGCCATTTTCCTTTTGAGTTATTAGTGCGCTTTTGTTTAGACTTTTTAGCACCGGAAGGTGCTTTTTTTTTTTTTTTTCAATTTTCCCATCAAAATCAAAGTATTATTCATATTTCAAAAAATTATGAAGAATATTACATACAAATTTTTTGTCAGCCGTTTATACTATGTGAAATGCTGTAGGTGTTTCACGACAAAATAGTCAAGTCATATGAAAAAAATCAAAAGGAAAAAGTATTATCTAAACACATCCTTAGATTGCAAATCTACATATCAACATTTGTATATTGCGAAAGTTACAGTTGATTAGGGTTAAAAAAGAAAATCAAGTGCGTCCGTTGCAAGATTTAGATTAAGCATAAAAAAGAGTAAACATCTATATAAACACGTCCTAAATAAGCTTGGACTGTGTGGTCAAATTACCCTCTTTTCTAAACTAAAAAGTTTAGCTGATGAGAAGGTGGTGACAATTTCTCCTTGGAAATCTAATGGTTTATATAAAGTGATTGATCTTAAAACAGAGAAGAATCCTCATTAGCAAAGATCCTTCGACAAGTTTTAAATGTTATCTGGTAGGCATTTGTGCAGAGACTAAGATTAGAATTTTGTTAGCAGAAGTTGGCTCAACCCAACCTCCAAATATAATGTAAATCTTTGTCACATCAACTAGAACTTGCAGTCAGGAGTTTCATTTAGCAACCTATTGAAGTTATTTTAGCCATATATCCCCTATCCTTTACATTCTTATGGATATCGAGTATGTTGTTATCTTGGTGATTTGCAGTACCTGCCAAAGCTATTGACCTTTATTTGGATCTGAGAAAAGTAATTGAAGACCAAATTCAAGTAAGCCTAATGTATGTTTGATTCATCTTATCATCTAAAGCCTTTTCTTGTGTGCTTGATTATGTTGTCATTAATTGGTCACAGGGTTATACGGAACCAACATCAGATAAGCTTCTTCCGGATTTGCATCCGATGGAGCAGCATGTTTTCACACTTGTTCTCGATTTAAATGAGACACTGGTTTATTCTGATTGGAAGGTAAGCTACACTGGAGTGATCTGTCCTTACACTGTTCTCTTGAGGACTAACTATGTATGCAAATTTTCCTAAGTGTCTGCACTGATTTTTTTTTTTTTTTTGCAATGGCATCATTCAAAGATTAAAAGTTTCTGTATACCTATCTGCTGACTTGCAGACAACTCTACTTTTTCATGATTGTTTTATTGGGAACAAGCAATTCTTTTAATCATGACTCAATTTTAGAACTATTCTTTTCCACTTGAAAGCGTGACAGAGGCTGGAGAACATTCAAAAGACCTGGTGTAGATGACTTCTTGGAACATCTGGGGAAATTCTATGAAATTGTCATCTACTCGGACCAGCTGCAGATGGTATTTGGATTTTTATCCTTAAATTGGACGACACTCAAATGTGCTCTTCTGCCTTGATGCTCATTCTATTCATGCACCTATCTTGTGTGATGGCTTTTGCAGTATGTTGATCCTGTTGTTGAAAGGCTGGATGGGAAACAGTCCATACGCTATAGGCTGAACAGAGGTGCAACCAAATATCAGGATGGAAAGCACTATAGAGTATGTTAAATTGGTTATTCTATACTCTCCCCAACCAGTGATCTCCTAAATCTTAATTTGCTTGATAACGTGATGTTAGATAGCTAGTCATTATCCTCACCGCGACACAGATTTTCTTTTTTAATGCTGTTCTTATATCCTTTTCCTACTTTCCTAATTTTCTCGATCTATGTCTGTTCCTTTTGGATGAGCTACCGTTTGTCCTTCTACGGTAATTTGGAACTGGAATTGGCTTGAACTTTTCACTATTGGTGTCTCATTGAGGTTTTGACTTGATCCTATCTGAATTGTGGAGAGTGATTGCTTTCTCTATCTATGCATTTATCTTAAAGACTAGTGGACCCATCAGCAGCATGAAGTACTGAACTTTGGCGCACTGGCAGAACATGGGGGAGATAGTCGCCCCACTCCTTCCCTGGTCCAAAATTCCTAATATTATAAGGGAACATTTGTTCAAAAACATATACATATGAGATATTTAATGAAAAATTTGTCTTGCCCTTCACGTTGAATTCTCAGTCTACCATTGCTTTGCATGATTGAGGATCGTTCATCCGATGCTTGCTTGTGTCAGAACTCTATATGAGCTAAACCATCTGTCCTTAGAAACTTTTTGTCTTTCCTGAAGAAACAGCTGACATTGTACCTCATCCATGTACCTTTGTTTTCCTCATCTTCAAGGTCTTTTTAGGCCATTATCCTTTTAAATGACTTATTTGACGATATATTTCTTTTTGCATTAGCCATAGTCTACTGTTTTGAATTCTATAGCTTCTTAAGGATTTTGATGATCCATGCTGTAGGAAGTTTCGGTTTCTTGATGGAGTGTCTTTCTTTCCTGTATCTTCTTTTTTTTTTCCTTGTGTAAGATTAAAAAATTCTGTATGAGGCTTAGCTTTTGGTATACCTTTCATGGCAGGATCTTTCAAAGCTTAATAGAAATCCTGGAAAAGTCATTTATGTCAGTGGCCATGCACAAGAATCATGTCTTCAGCCTGAAAATTGTGTTGAAATTAAACCTTGGAAGCTCGAAACGGACGACACAACACTTTTGGATCTTATTCCATTTCTAGAATGTAAGATTTTTGTAAATGCGTGGGGTTTTTATGATCAAATGACAGTTTTGCTTGTTAAAACTCAAAGGCATCTCTGAAATGTTTCATGTAGTTGTTGCCACTAGACAACCGACCGATATTAGACCAGTGCTAGCGTCTTATGAGGGGACTAATATTGCCCAGGAGTTCATCAAACGTTCTCAAGAGCATCAAAGGTAAAAAAATCCTGGATTGAAACATTGCTTGGACATCATGAGGTCTTGTCTCTGTATGATGCATCTTTATATTGTAGGAACAACCCATCTGCGAATATCCTTTATATTGCAGTTCTTTTCCTGCTCTATTTATTGATCACTTGACGTAATGATTGATGGCATTGATTTGCTATCTATCCTATTGTTTTTAAATGCTATCACATGAAGCATTTTTCTTCTCAAATCTCCTCAGCTTGTTTTTTTATTTTTTATTTCTTTTTTAGGCAGACTGTTATTTTTTTTTCCTGTTCTTTTTTCTCCTAAGCATGCCTAGATCTGTCTTATTAAAGACTCTCAGACTTAGTACTGTCATCACCTTGGCGTTTTGTGTATGTTGTCAAGAGTGAAGTGATATTATCTTAAGAAGGTGAAATGGATGGGTCCTGACACGTGTGCTGTTTCTGTGCAATTCCCAAGTACATGTTTAATTATCCAAAATCCACTTCGTGTCTTACTGTCCTTCGATTTTTTTCATCATAAAAAATGGCCGATTGCTTGATTCCTTTTGTATGCTAGTCCCTGTTTCATTGGAGTTGCCCCAGTGGCTCCAGTAGATTTCGCTAGTATTGCCACCTTTTTATTTCTTTATTTTTTTCTATGGTTGAAGATTTTACTGACTTCCCCGAAATTGATTTATTCTCGTGCATGTTAATGGTTAAGTCCATGCTTGCTCTGGAGTATTATAATTGTTATGCAGTCTAGATAAAACTGTTTAAATGACTTCTTGAGTCTTTGGGTTGGTCATCAATGCAGGCGAATGCAGGAACAGAGACAAACCAGAAGCTTCTGGCGGCGTTGAGTGTCCAGATGATGTTGGCCAAGATGACAGAGTTTCATAAAGTACTCGGATGATAAAACTAGATCAGTGTGAAAGGCGTCATTGTAGAGGTTGACATACCGATTTTTTCTTTGCAACTTGCAATTCGACAGCGATTTCAGCTGGAAGATTTTGATTTTCTAAACCGAGCATAATTTAGAAAACTAACTAGGGAATCTTGTAATCTGTGCCCGTATTGTTATTTTTGCAGCGAGCTAGGTGTTCTGCTTCCCTCTTGTTTACACAATTTTGCCTAGAGATGTTACCATTGCGCCATGGATAATCCCTATGCCTTCGCCTACCTATATAGTAATGAACAATTTGTGATTCTTGAGTCAGCTCGGCTCGGTTTTTTTCAAGTTGCTTCTTGTTGTGTTCATACTTATTTCCCTTTTCTCTGTAATTTGTTCCCTTTTCTTATGGCGTGATTTGACTCTGATGTAAGAGGCTGGACTTTTCTTGTTTGGCGTGTTCTTGGCGGGTCCATTCATGCATCTGTTCCAATTGGGATTGGGGTTAGGGATAAGGGAGGGTTCATTAGTGGTTTTTTGGGTTACCAAATGTGAATGGCTGTGGATTTGGTCTTCTTCTTAGTACAGTACCGGAAAGATAGATCAGGTGGTGAATCGCTGTCCATGCTTTCTCCCAAGTGGGAGTGGAATCTGCACTCAGCTTCACGCCAACGCTAATGGGGACATGCGCGTGGTCCTCCCGTGAAGTTCCTTGTCAAGTCAAATCATCTACCTCGTCTCGTTTTTTTAATAAAAGAGGGGCTCAGTTTTTCCCTTGGAATTCGCACCAATTTGTGGAAGAACCGTGGATATACCTTAAGCCCTCCTTGCCGGGGTTTTGCCAAAGTAATCTTGCTTTGCTCGAATGGGCACGCAGCCTCCGTTTGGAGCAATCACAATTTTGATGAATTTGTTCTTTTAGGATTCTAACAACTTTCTTTTTATTTAACGTGGAATCTTGCATACACTGGACATGCGAATTTGTACTCTTCGCGATGGTTAGAATTAAAACGTTTTCTCCCAACTTTTTATGAATATTTTTCTCTTTAAGCAAAAACCAAACTAGCTAAATTCGAGCTTCACGAGCCTGCCCATCTTTCGATGAGACATATTCCCTGGTTATAAGAAGAAGAAAAGGTGACATCATCTCTAAGACGTCGAAGATACATCAAGACTGATCCCAACTATGACGTGAGGGTTTATTATTTATTAAGCTTCGTGTTTTGTGCGGCGATCCTCATCGTAATTATTGCTCTGGTTGGCCATAATAATCTCGCAGGAAAACGACGCCGGATTTCCCTTGGGAAACAGCGCATCTTTGCCTGTCGCTGCTAGTACGCCTTTCCAATTTCAGCCGCCCCTCCACGTTGCCTGGTCTTTGTACTTCTCTCTCCCTCTCTTCCTGGACGATTTCCACTGCATATTGTACTGCAAAATTTTTACCAATTCCTCGTACATAAATGTGAACCACTCCTCGGCCTCCGTCGCCAACCCCTTCTGAACCATGTCTCCCTCGGTCCTCCTCTCCGTCTCCGTCCTCCTGTCCCTCCTCCTCGCCGCCGCCGCCCATGGCGGGGACCACGATGAGGACTCCTCCGCCGACGACCAGCACGTTGACCTGCGGTCCAAGTCCCTGATCCTCGCCAAGATCTGGTGCCTCATCCTGGTCTTCGTCGGCACGTTCGTCGGCGGCGTGTCCCCGTACTTCCTGAAGTGGAACGAGGCGTTCATGGTCCTGGGGACGCAGTTCGCCGGTGGGGTGTTCCTGGGGACGGCGCTGATGCACTTCCTCAGCGACGCCAACGAGACGTTCGGCGACCTGACGGAGAAGGAGTACCCCTTCGCGTTCATGCTCGCGTGCGCCGGATACTTGCTCACCATGCTCGCCGACTGCGCTCTCGCCTACGTCTACGGCAAGAAGGAGGGGCAGAGCAGTCGCTCCTATGGCGATTTGGAGCTCCAAGGTATAAATGGAAAACAAAACCCGCTCTGGGTCCTTGCTTATCTTTCATTCTTTCGTCTTTCTTTCTTTGCTTTCGGTTTCCCTTTTCTTTTTTTGGCTTGGATTCCCATTATGAATGCACGTGGAGGAGGTCAATTGCGTGAATTTAATCGTTGCCTTTAAACTCTGTTTTTGCTCTGTAATGGGGCAGCAGAAACAGAGCACATTCATTGCTTAAGCTTGAATCTGCCAAAACGGACCTAACACCTTGAACATGGGCATCGGTTCGTCCTAGTTAGTGGAAGTAGGAAGAGTTTTGATGAATTTAAAAGTGATTTGATTCAGAAGCAGAGTCAGATCGCTCCAGTTTATTTCTGCTCTGTTTTCGGTAGGTGAGAACTGTAGGGGAAGGTGATGATACTTTTCTTTTCCTTTGTTTTGACTTGTCACCCACCAGGCCAGTGGGCCCATCGATTATACCTTGTTAATTCCGAAATTGAAACTCTTTAGAGGTTTCCGTTTGTCCACCGTGCTTTCGTTTGTCGCCATTACGTCGAGCGGATTGACCCATTTGACAACACAAACGGGGGTGTCTTGCACGCATAGGTAAAAATTGGATTTTTATGATCAAATTATTCGTCTAATACAGGAACTGATAAAAGAGAATTTAACGCCTATTTTGAAAGATCTTTCCTTTTCATAGAATCCGAACCAATCAATTTTTTTTTTCCTCAGCTAAACTGTGTGCGGAAAGATAATGTGCAAGAGATCATATTGATGATCCGATCCGAGGAAAATCTTATGAATCTTTCCATTTTTATAGCAGGGAGCACTGTTCAGGGAAAGGGCAGCAGCGAAAACGGAGCGGCCCATCATCACTCCGCCAGCGTCGCCGTGGGATCGCTCAGCGACAACATCCTGTTGATCGTAGCCCTCTGTTTCCACTCGGTCTTCGAAGGCATCGCCATTGGAGTCGCAGAAACAGAGGCCGATGCGTGGAAAGCCCTGTGGACCATTTCTCTCCACAAAATATTTGCGGCAATCGCAATGGGCATCGCCCTCCTGAGGATGATGCCCAACAGGCCGCTCTTGTCCTGTGTTTCATACGCATTTGCTTTCGCGATTTCAAGCCCCATTGGCGTGGCCATAGGGATCATAATAGACGCCACCACGCAGGGTGCGGTCGCGGATTGGATCTTTGCCATCTCGATGGGTTTGGCTTGCGGCGTGTTCGTCTATGTTTCCATAAACCACTTGCTTTCCAAAGGGTACATTCCGCAGAGGGCGGTCTCCATGGACACGCCCATTCATAAGTTCTTGGCTGTGACGCTTGGGGTCGGGGTGATTGCCATCGTGATGATCTGGGATACCTAAGAACACTCTGCCCCTCTGCCGCCCTGTTCTTATCGGGGAGAAAAAGAAAAGCAAATACTACGGTTAGGGTTGTAGATACTCAGTGTGGTGTAGACAGGAGGGAAATGGTTGGAAATATGGCTGCTGTTTTGGAGAAAATTAAGCTGTTGAGGTTTGTCAGTGTGTTGATAAAATTTTAATTACAAGCATACTTGAACACTTGATTATCAGAAATTCCCAAGGCATATCGCAATGCATATTTTGTTCCGTATTTTTTTCATTATGAACACTTAGAAAAGTCGGAAGTAATGCCCTGAGATGATTATCCCAGGGGTGAAAATCTGGTTATACGGTAGAGAAGGGCATATTGGAGTACGATTCTACAGAATTCGAATAAGTTGCTGTAGAATTAGTATGGTTCATATAATGACGTACAAAACTTAGGTTTGTGATCCTGGGGCAAAATGTGATTGAATTCACCACCCGCACTGTTAGGTGCAAATTTGATAAATGACCAGAACAGCAGCATCTGGCCTCAACAGCAACTTGTCATGAACATCATCAGGCAAATGGGATCATCAACTGAGTGCTTTAAGTCAAGGTGGACCCCGAGTTCAGGGTAGTTTCATGCAAGAGAATTGGAAGCCGATGCTCTAGAGCTCCAAACGGAGATATTTCTCAAAGCAAAGCCCACAGACCAATTGGACCACGTTAGAATTTGGATATAGCAAAGCAGATGTATCCATCCCCTTCGGACAGTCAACAGATGATCGACTTGGGGAGAGAGAGAGAGAGAGAGAGAGAGAGAGAGTACACGACCAGAAGAGTGCTTACCAATCCACTGCCCGAGTGAAGGGCGCAAAATAATGGCACCAGTCCCTGCTCTGATCAAAGCAAAAATCAAGGATTCACTACAGTCTACACCTCGCAGTCGCTACATAGACCTTCGTCCCGAGAATTGTAACTTGTTCTCCTGGATCAACTTGCTCATCCTCTTCCTTGGACCAGAATATACAGGACAAGCATTGGTAAGTTTCAATTCCTACTTGAGCGAGCCAATTTGCCGCAGTTCCTAGTAACTGCCTGTTAAGGTACATGATTGGCAGAAATGATAAGATAGAGATCGTCAGGAAACTCATACAGCGGTGAAGAAAGTCGCAGATATAAAGCAATTGACCTTTAAAAGTTGTCCTGCTAAGTGCTAACACACCATATATAAACTAGAGTTAACATTGTTCTTTGTGTCATTGCCCCAAATCCTATATGGATAAGGGAGTGATACGACAATCCTCTCTCCAAAGAATGCAGCTTTAAACTATACACCAAATATCCAGCTTCTAATAATTCCTGCAACTATGCTCTTGCTCTATCAGTCACTAACTGAGGCACTTGAAAAACATGATAAGAAGAAAGAAATGAGCTATCACGGTCCAATGAGTAATACGTTTCTTCTAAGCGGATCGAACAATTACTATGCATATTTGCAAAACCAAATCATAACTCATTTACGCCAAATCCAAAATATATCAAACTTACAAGATCAAAATGAGTTATATATTGTGTGATCATAATTGTACCGATAGCAGAAATACCCTTTTCATAATAATAAATTAACTATTTATAGTCTATTCAATTGATTAATCTTATTTAATCACACGTCGATGATCCATTCCATCGGTAAATCTCAAATAATATGTCAATTGCTCACTTCACTAACTAAACCAATGCTCAAATATTTAGCCATGGTCATGTATAACTCCCATGATAAGCTGACTAAGATTCCCCCTAGTTAGGTTTTCACTTATCATTAGCCGAAGACTTGGCTCACAATGATATCTTAGATTACTATGCACATATCCATACATCCCTCGATGGGTTCACAGAGACATTGATCATAATCCATCAATCTCAATATCTTGAAATCCACAATCAAAATAAAAAATTATCTCATAACTTAGGTTTAATAATCAAATCACAACTTTTCACCATTGGTTTCTCCCAGGTGAGAGTGGAATCTGCACTTAGCTTAACGCCAACGCTAAAGAGGACATGAGCATGGTCCGCCCGTGAAGTTCCTTGTCAAGTCAATCATCTACCTCGTCTAGTTTTTTTAATAAAAGAGGGGCTCACTTTTCTCCTTGGAATCCGGACCAATTTGTGGAAGAACCATGGTTATACCTTAGCCCTCTATGCTGGGGTTTTGCCACAACAATCTTGCTTTGCTCGAGTGGGCACGCAGCCTCCGTTTGAAGCAATCACAATTTTGATGTGCCTTCTTGTTTTGTCGGTCTGGTTCTAGAGAATTGCAACCTTCCTTTCATGAACTAGGGGCATGTCATTTTAGCCGATCCATGTCCAATTTGATGGGAGAATGGTAACAATTCGAACAATATCGAATTAACGCAGCGAAATAAAATAATCTCCTCTCTCGTGTAAACCTAATATGAATCGATATAATAGAGAATATCAAACATGCGAACACAAGATGATTTTTTACGTGGAAAACCTCATCGATGTGAGGAGATTAAAAACCACGGGACTGGAGTCCACCCGAAAATCTTCACTATCAACAAAATTGGGTGAACAATGTTCTTCTCTAGCAAATACTAGAGGTACATAGCAGTAAAGACCTCAAGAACATAATTCTTGGTAATACACATGAATTTCACAAGAGATCAATGATAAATCTGAACAAAAATGCAAGTTTTGATCAATCCACGAAAAATCTGATGTAGGGAGCTTCAAACGAAAATCAAATCGTTCAGATTGCGCCACAAACATGCTGACAAAATTTCAACTCAATCGGACCACGAATCGATTTTCGATGCTAGCTTGATGTAAATCAGACTTTGCCCCAACCCTCGGATTTTTGCTTTCTTTTTTTCTCTTGTTACTACATCCTTTTTGCAGCTACCACTTAAAAGATAGTGATAAATTTCTCAATATGACTTATCATATGGGCTTACAACTCATTGGGCTTTCTCTACATAAGAATGAGCCCAGCTAACAAATCTCCCCTCACGACAATGTGGAGGGATTCACCATCCCTGCTATCAATTGACAATGTTCAAGCTTCTCTCTTGGTAGAGTCTTTGTCATCATATCAGAGTCATTATGATCCGTATGAATTTTCTCAAGTTCCAACAACTTTTCATCTAGAACATCCCTTATCCAATGATATCTAACATCAATATGTTTCGATCTAGAATGAAAAGATGAATTCTTACCAAGATGAATTGCGCTTTGATTATCACAAAATAGCACATACCTCTTTTACTTGAACCCAAGTTCTTCTAAAAACTTCTTCATCCATAGCATCCTTTTACAAGCTTCAGTCGCTGCAATAAATTCAGCTCGGTTGTAGAAAGTGCAACACACTTATGCAATCTTGACTTCCATGACATAGCTCTACCCGCAAAAAAAATCAAATAACCAGAAGTAGAATTACGAGTATCAATATCTCCTGCTAAGTTGGAATTTGTGTATCCAACTAACTCAAGTTTCTTGGTCCCGAAACTGAGTCTCAAATTTGAAGTTCCTCGAAGATATCTCATAATACACTTCACTGCATTTCAGTGTTTTTTTCTTGGATTTGACAAATAGCAACTAACAATGTCAACTGCATGTGCCAAGTTTGGGCGTGTACATACCATCGCATACATTAAGCTTCCTACAGCTGAGGCATATTGAATACTTTCCATATCTTTCTTCTTTTTATCAGTCGTAGGATATTGCTTCATATTTAACTTAAAGTGGTCAATAAGAGGAGTACTAACCACTTTAGCCTTATTCATGTAAAATTTATGAAGGATTTTCTCGATATATCTTTTTTGTGACAAAAACAACTTCTTAGCATCTCTGTCTCGAGTAATTTTAATTCCAAGAATCTACTTCGCCAAGCTCAAGTCTTTCATGGCAAAAGACTTGCTCAACTGTTTCTTCAATAACTCAATTCTTGAAGCATTCCTACCAACAATCAACATATCATCAACATAAAGTAAGAGAATAATAAAGTTATCATCAGAAATTTTTTGGACAAACACACAGTTATCTGAGGAAGTCTTCTTATAGCCCTGTTATGTTATAACTGACGCAAATTTTTTGTACCACTACCTTGGTACTTGTTTTAGATCATAGAGAATTTTCTTCAATTTGAACACATAATTCTCTTTCCATTTCACTTTAAAACTCTCAGGTTGTTCCATGTATATCTCTTCCTCCAAGTCACCATGTAGGAAGGCTATTTTGACATCCATTTGCTCAATTTTCAAATCTAGGGTAGCTGCCAAGTCTAGTATCACACGGATAGAAGACATTTTTACTACCGGAGAAAATATATCATCAAGATCAATACTCTTTCTCTGATCGAATCCCTTAACAACCAATCTAGCTTTGTACTGTGGTTGTGAAGTATGTTCATCTTGCTTCAACCTATATACTCACTTATTCTTAAAGCTTTTTTAACCTTTATGTAACTTCACCAATTCAAAAGTATGATTATCATAAAGTGACTGCATCTCATCTCGCATAGCATCAAACCAATTGCTTTTGTACTCATCTTCTATTGCTTCTACATAGCACTTTGGTTCACTTGCATCAGTTAATAATACATACTCATCTTCAGAATACCTGGTGGAAGGTTGTCGGTCTCTAACGGATCTCAGGATTGGAAAATCTAGTGGAATATCTAATTGAGCCTCTAGGTTCAGCAATAATATTATCTATTTCAACATGTTCAGGAACATGTGCGTTATTTGAAATATTGACTTCCCGCTGCTCTTTATCAACCTATGTAGGAATATTTGTAAAAGGAACTTGATCCAAATCAACCAAATAATCACTAACCTGTGGTGCTAAAATCATCTATGCTTTCTCAATATCATATATTATTTGATTTTCCATAAACACAACGTCTCTTCTTCTTACAATTTTCTTTTCAACCGAATCATAAAATTTGTAGCCAAGCATATCTTGTCCATAACCAATAAATATGCACTATCGTGTTTTCACATCAAGATTAAACCTCTTATCTTTGGGAATATGCACAAATGCTTTGCACCCAAAGACACGCAAATAATCATAAGAAACATCTTTGCCTATCCAAACTCTATTAGGAACATCAAACTCTAAAGGAACACATGGAGTAAGATTTAATACATGCACAATTGTACTTAAAGCCTCACCCCAAAAGGATCCAAGTAGCTTTGATTATGAAAGTAAGCATCTTACCCTTTCAACTAGTATTTAGTTCATTCTCTCAGCTAAACTATTTAACTGAGGCATCTTGGGAGGTATTTTTTGATGTTGAATACCTTGTTGTCTGCAATATTCATCAAAAAGTACAATATACTCTCCCCCGTTATCAATTCTGATGTATTTCAATTTCTTTCCAGTCTGTCTCTCAACTGAAGCTTGAAATTGCTTAAAAGCATATAATACTTGATCTTTAGTTTTCAAGGTATGAATCCAAATTTTCTTTGAAAAATCATCTATGAAGGTAACAAAATAAAGAGAGCCACCAAGTGATTTTGTTTTCATAGGACCGCAAATATCAGAATGCACTAAATTTAGTATACCTGACTTTCTTGAAGAATGTGAGCTTTTAAATGCAACTCTGTTTTGTTTTTCTGTTAAATAGTGAGCACACTTCTTTAGCGCTGAACTTTTCAATCTTGAAAGGAGCTTCTTTTTGGCCAATATTGACAAACCCTTCTCACTGATGTGACTAAGCCTCTTATGCCATAACTCAGTTGCATCTTCGTTGTCTACTGCATTAATTTTGTTTGTGGACAACTTTGCTTGCATAATGTACAACGAAGAATATTTTTCACCTCTAGCTACAACAAGAGAACCTTTGGTGAGCTTCCATTGACCATTATTGAAGGTGCTGCAATACCCTTATCATCCAACTTGCCTGTAGAAATCAAATTCAAGCCGATGTCATGTATATGTTTAACATTATTCAATACTAACCTTGTGACATTGCTAGTTTCTAGCATACATCACCGATGCCTACAACTTGAGCTAGCCCATTGTTTCCCATCTTCAAGGGAGAAGTACACTATCGGTGCCGTAAGTTGTGTACGGTACTCACTTTGGTGCCAAAAGTTTCCGTCGAATCACTTAAGTACCAAAAAGTTTGAAAAATGATTATTTTGATGCCAACTCCGATAAGATTGATCGGAAATCCGACGTGACACTTTTTTATTAATTTTTTATGCTGATGTGGCTCGCCGGAGAGTACAGTCAGCATGTAAACCACAAAAACGAAGTCATTTGGTGTCTCTCTACCAATTCAAAACCCTAAACCTTAAATCTGCCGGATAATCTCGGCCATTGCCACCTTCTTCGTCCTCTTCTCCTCCCTTGCCGTCCTCTCCGCCACCGCCCATGGCACCGCTAAGCACCACCACCTCCTCTACTACCTCGATGACTTTGGCGATCGTAGTGAGCAAGTCGCCATCGACCCCTCCGCCTCCTTCGAGAACTCGCGCCTTCACAACGCTTACGTCGCCCTCCAGGCCCTAAAGCAGGCCATCCTCTTTGACCTCAACAACTTCACTGCCAACTGGGTTGGTCTTGACGTCTGCGGCTACTCCAACGTCTTCTGCTCCCCCACCCCCAATGACCCCGGCGTCTGCACCGTTGCTAGCGTCGATGGTTTTCCCTCCTCCTCCCCCTTCAACTGCCGACATCCCTTGCCTCTGCCTCCATTTCTGATGGGCCAGTTGCCGTCTTTGATGGCCCCTGTGCTCGGCGGCCGTGGCTCTAACCTTGACCCCGACCCCGACTTGGCCACTCAGTGGCCAAGTCGAAGGCCGTGATCTTGCTCAAGTGCGAACCTCATGTCGCCAAGCGATGGTCGCCGAGCGAGCTAGGTAGGCGGCCGACAAGGATCGGAACCCTAATTTCAATCTCCAAATAAAAAAAAAAAAAAAAATCCCAAAATGAGTTGTGCGGCATCGTTTTTGTGAGACCATCCACTTAGGTAGGCAAAATGATATTGTTTTCTTAAGGAGGACGGAAAACAACGTCGTTTTTCAAGCCGTGTAGATTTTTTTTTTTTTTTAAAAATATAAAAGCCACGTCATCATTTTGGCCGGAATCTCTCGCTGGTGGCACCAAAGTAATCATTTTTCCTCCGATTTGGCATTTAAGTGATTCGATTGAAACTTTTGGCACTAAAGTGAGCGACGTACACAACTTATGGCACTGATAGTGTACTTCTCCTCATCTTCACAGATCTGAAGTCACTTGACCTGTATGATGTAAAAAAATCCCTACAAGACGTAGCATGAATGGATGCACCACTATCAATTACCCAACTGGTCTCATGAGATACAAAATTCACCACATCACCATAAAAAAAATAATGAGAAAGTCTTCTTTAAGTGCAACAATACGATTGTTATAACTGTTATTATCACTTTTCTTATCTTTACATTTCTCTTTTTGTTTCTACCTTTTTAACTAGCGACAAAACCTTTGAATATATCCATTCCGATGACAATAATGGCACTCAACATTAGCAAATTTATTATACTTACTTCTGCTTTTATCTCGACTTTTATCTCTATTTCTCGGACCTCGAGATCATTTCTTCCCATTTTCTCAACAACCAAGGCATTAGAATGTGAAGAGGACAATCCTTGTGTCTTCTTTCTCATCTCTTCATTCAAAATACTACTCTTGGCCAAGATCCATGGTAATCGTACTATCCGGGGCAAAATTAGACAAAGATGTTCGAAATGTCTCCCATGAGTCTGGCAAAGTACCAAGCAACTATAGTGCTTGTATCTCATTATCAAACTTGATTCCCATCGCAGCCAACTGCAATTGATTTATAATTCATTAAAAAGAATTTAAATGATCAGTCAAACGAGTACCATCTTGATATCTTAGAGCTATCATCTGTTTTATCAAAAATAACTTATTATTCCCAGTCTTTCGAGCATATAACTGTTTGAGCTTATCCCATAAACTGCATACATGTGTTTTCTCAATAATATGGTTCAAAACATTATCATCCACCCACTGCCTAATATAACAACACACTTGACGATGAAATATAGACCATTCAATATCAGTTTTATTCTCCGATTTCTCCTCGGCAAATACGAGCAAATAAAAATCTTTCACATATAAAAGGTCTTCCATCTTCTATTTCCAAATATGATAATTCGAATAATATAGTGTAACCATTCTACTTGTATTCGTTTCCATTGTTTAACACAAGGCAAAAAAATTAAGTGATAACTAGATGCTCTGATACCACTCTGATGGGAGAACGGCAACAATTCGAACAATATCGAATTAATGCAGCAAAATAAAATAATCTCCCATCTTGTGTAAACCTAATATAAATCGATATAGTAGAGTAAAATAAATACCAAGCACGCAAACACAAGACAATTTTTTACGTAGAAAACCTCATCGTTCTGAGGAGATCAAAAATCACGGGACCGGAATCCACCCGAAAATCTTCACTATCAACAAAATTGGGTGAACAATGTTCTTCTCTAGTAAATGCTACAGATATATAACAGCAAATACCTCAAGAATATAATTCTTGGCAATACACATGAATTTCACAAGAGATCAAGGATAAATCTGACCAAAAACGAAGGTTTTGATCAATTTACGAAAAACCCGATGTATGTAACTTCAAACGAAAACCAAATTGTTCAGATTTGAGAATATTGCACCACGAACATGCTGACAAAATTTCAACTCAATCGGACCACGAATCGATCTCCGATGCCAGCTTGATGTAAATTAGACGTTGCCCTAACTCCTAGATTTTCTACTTTCTCTTTTTCTCTTATTACTACGTCCTTTTTGCGGCTACCACTGACAAACTCTATTTTTCCATATGACTTATCATATGGACTCAAACCCTTTTTGGACTTACAACTCATTGGGCTTCCTCCATATAGGAGTGAACCCAGCTAACACAATCCTCCTTTACCCCATTAGTAGCATGGAGTCGATGTACCGGGCCAAAAGGTGCCCTTCAATTTCAAACGGGGAAATGGAAAACTATCAAAAAACCGTGGCAGCACCCTAGGTACATTTGACAAACTACCATCATTAAACCTTTCATTACCTGGGATTCTTCACGTCAATCCTTGATTTGTTTTACCAGTAACTAGTGATTCATCCATATGTGGTCTTGTGCTGACGGGTTTTAATGGGCACTTCAGGTTTCCCGTGAAATCCTTGTTGCCTTTGCAGCGGCGGTGGATAGAGGAAACATACGGACCATGCCGAACAAAAGCATGCCGGCCGCTCCCCATCCCACTCCAGGAGATTTGCTAATGGGGGATGCTTTCAATGCGCGTCATTCGTCAACCGGAGGAGGAATGACCGTGGCACTCTCTGATCTTGTCGTCCTACGGGATCTTCTACGGCCTTTAAGGGACCTCAATGACACACCTGCTCTCTGCAAATATCTCGAATGGTTCTACACATTGCATAAGGCGAGTCGTTTCGGCTGCTAGAGTCTTGTCCAAAGTTTTTTGAATGTGTTTGAAGAACACTAATTGTGTATCTCATGTATCTGCAGCCAGTGGCGTCCACGATAAATATGCTGGCAGGGGCTCTATACAAGGTCTTTTGTGCGTCACCCGACAAAGCAAGGAAGGAGATGCGATAGGCGTGCTTTGAGACTCTGTGCCTCGGGGGCTTGTTTTTGACAGGACCCGTTTCTGTGCTCTCCGGTCTGAATCCTCATCCACTGAGCTTGGTTTTCCACTTCTTCGTGGTTGCGATATACGGAGTGGGGCGTATGTTGCTGCCGTTCCCTTCTCCTAAACGCATATGGATCGGATTCACATTAATTTCGGTCAGTCATTTCACGTCTCAAATACATCTATCTCTTATTTTGTCTCCAGCCCTTGCTAGTTTCTTGGCACAATAGGGCAAATTCGTGAAATACTAAAGATGTTTTGATACTTTTTGCAGGGCACATCCAGGATTATATTCCCCATCATCCGAGCATATGGGGTCGGGCAAATGTTCTTCCCAACGTCTATCCCGGCATATTACAGAGCTCCACCAGCCAAGTGAGTGTCGGTTTAGTGAAGTCAGGTTGTTGCCGGGATCAGAGGCAGTTTTTATGTAGGGGAGGTTGAATATTCTTCCAACTAGGAGTTGAATAGTTGAACTTATAATCTTGTAATTTCGCTTTTCTCTTTGATAGTAACACCTTGTTTGGTTCCATCGATGATTCTCATTCACAGTACTTTTATTCCGCGAATCACCTTTTTTGGTTGTACGAATAATAAAAAGTTCAACGCCTTTATGAGCGAAAACATGTACCATTCCATGGCTGCAATGGTGGGGCTCGGCTCCATTGAGCGTCTTCAGTTTGAGAGATAGAGACTATTGTGAGAGAAGCGCTGTGCGACGAGCTTGTTGTTTGCCAATCTTAGAAGAAGAATCAGAATTAGATGAGAAGAGTTTGGAGAGAGTATATTAGAGTCGAGAAGAATAAGTTTCTTCGTTTTCATAAAACCGATAAAGATCATCGACTAGCTAAGTTGATGAGTGTCATTCATAGAACCAAGTAACGGAGGAATATTGCGAAACGACTTCACGAATTACAAATGCAAAGGCAATGTCAGAAACGGAGAAGAATTAGCAGTACTTTCACTCACATTTTATGTCGGCCGAAACTAATTTTCTAGTCAACTGACAGAATTCGCCCATCAAGGGCCTCAAATTTTGCCTCTATCGCTTCTAACGCGGTCTTCAGGATATGAGTCGACAATCGAATGCTTGGACATGTTTTGGTTTCAGCGCTTTCGAAATTTTTTCCTTATCTAACATGGAATCTTGTGCGTATCGACATGTGAATTTGTATTCTTCACGTTCCATAGAATTACCGTTTTCTGTCATTTTCAAATGTTTTTTTTTAAGCAAACCAAACAAGCTACACTCAAGTGTCACGGGCCGAAAGAAGGTCGACCCGAGAGGTTCCCCGGGGACGACCGTGACTCGACCGTGGTAGACTTCTTGTGCTTGCTCGGGTTCCCATCTAGACTTCTCCTGGAAATTTCCAAGGGCGAACATCACCGTCATTACGCCTGATTCTAGAAGTCTCCTTTCATTAATGTCGGTAGATGGTAGTTGAATATTTATATCGGTAGTTGAGGCGGTGTGATCTCGTCCGCAGGTTAAATTTTAGATCAATGGTTGTAAGCCGAGGCCCTCGACTATAAGAAGGGGTGTCCTCCCTCATTTGTAAGAATCCACTACTTCCGCAATACAAAGCATACTTCTTTCCAGAGCTCTTCTCTCTAGATTCTTTCTCTCTCTATGATCTGGGTAAGGCGAGCGAGTGAGCGTTCGATCGAGCAAGGCTTGGCTTAGGTGCTTTGGCGATTCAAATCGATCTTAAAGTGCCCGAGTCGCCGCGTGGTCACGATCCCAATCGATCGGCCCGTGACAAGTGGTATTAGAGCTAAAGAGAGATCCATTTCCAAGAGATTGAAGAGCGCCAACTCTTTGAGAGAATGTCAAGCCAAGAAGCGGCTATAGTTGGAGAGGCTGTGCAAGTCAAAGAGACCCGCAACCAACCAAAGAAGAGGGAAGCCTCGATGGATGCTATGGCTACGTTCGATGAGAAGATCGGGAAGGTCCGGAGTGCCATGCTCGAACTCATGGAAGGTCTTGACGATGTGCGAGACCGGATCATAGAGGATGAGGGCTCACTCCGTGAGGATTTCACGACCGGCATCAACCAAGCAATAGCTCCGTTGTACGACAAGGACGAAGCTCTCGAAGCATCGATCGATGGTTTGAACGAGCGCGTCCAAGTGATCGAAGAGGTAAGCCCGTGTAGGGAAGAGGTCGAAGCCATGAAGGCGGAGATCCAAGAGCTCAAGACTGAGCTCGCCCTATGCAAGCTAAGCATCACGAACAGTGCGGTGCCTACTCAAGTGGTGCCCAAAATTGAGGTGCCGAAACCCAAAGAGTTCAAGGGCAACCGATTTGCCCAAGAGGTGGACAACTTCGTGTGGATTATGGAGCAATACTTCAGCACCGTCAACATTCAAGACGAGTCGATCAAGGTACGAACCGCTTCCATGTTCCTTACCGATATGGCAATGCTTTGGTGGCGCAATAGGTGCAATGAGATTAGACGCGGCGCCGATCCCGTGGACACATGGGATGACTTCGTGAGGGAGTTCCGCGACTACTTTTTCCCTTAGTTCGCTCAACAAGAAGCTCGTAGCATGATCCATCGCCTCGAACAAAGAGGTGCGATCTGAGAGTATGTGAAGGAGTTCACAGAGCTCAAACTCCAAATTCGCAACCTAAGCGAAGAGTAGGCTTTTGGAGTGTTCATGGATGGACTCAAGCCATGGGCTCAACTCGAGTTGAAGCGACGAGAATCGAGTGGTCTTGTACGAGCGCTAAGCGTGGCCGAGTCGCTCGTCGACCTCACCAAAGCCGAACCAAGGAGTAGACCAAGAGAGTGGAGGTCAGATTGACCCGAAGACGAAGGAAGAAACACTCCCCGAGGTGCGCCCGATCAAAGCAGCCGAGTCAAGACGTGGGGAGAAGGGTCTTCCAAGCCGTTCTTCCAAAGAGGTCGACCACCGACGGACTACACGAGTAAGTTCGATCAACCTCCGCCCTCTCCTTGTTTCATATGCAAAGGTCCACACTAGACCCAAAAATGCTTGAAGAAGGGTCGAATCAATGCCCTCCTAGCCATCGAAGAGGTGGAGGAGGAGCCCAAAGAAGAGAGGCGACAAATCTGACTTGGAGGCTTGAAGACAATCAACTCCGTTTGAGCTCGATCGCCGTCCGAAGAATGAATTACACCAAACATGGACATGTTCTTTGTGGAGGTCGAAGTGTGTGGCCGAACGCTTTACGCTTTGGTTGACATTGGCGCGTCGAACATGTTCATGTCAACCGAGGTTGCAAAGGCCTTGAAGCTTCATGTGGAGCCGACTAGGAAGATGTTCAAACCCATCAACTCGGATGGTCTCCATGGCATAGGGTCAACTCCCGACGTGGGCGTCCAAATCGGTGGTTGGAAGGGCAAACTGTCGTTCGAGGTAATTCCTCTCGACGATTATGATCTCATCTTGGGATTACAGTTTTTCTATAGCGTGGGAGCCATGATCGACATGAGGACCAAGTGCATCTTGATCCTCGACTCCAAATCCCGGTCGATGATCCTTATGATCAAAGGGGTGATCGATACCAAGACCATCGCGACAATCCGACGCTTCGACAAGAGCTTGAAGGCCGTGAAGCGCATGGAGAAGCCAAAGGCAGAGTTGGATCCTACTCCAACTCACGCCATGCCGATTCAAGCACTCTTCCCCGAGGTTGAGTACTCGTCACATGCTCTGCCAAAGCCAAAGATGGTGCCGCATGCCAACTCCGAGGTGATCATAGAAGGTTGCGATCCATCATACGTGAGCGTCCGCACCAAGCGAGGTTGAAACAAGAGAGCTCGTGCCAAAGCCTGTGCTCGTGCCAAGAAGGCCACCCGTCAAGTTGTGAGCGACGAGGACGTCGCTCGATTGAGTGGGGGAGAATGTCACGGGCCGAAAGAAGGTCGACTTGAGAGGTTCCCCGGGGACGACCATGACTTGACTGTGGTAGACTTCTTGTGCTCGCTTGGGTTCCCATCAAGACTTCTCCTGGAGATTTCCAAGGGCGGACATCACAGTCATTACGCCTGATTCTAGAAGTCTCATTTCATTAATGTCGGTAGATGGTAGTTGAATATTTATGTCGGTAGTTGAGGTGGTGCAATCTCGTCCGCCGGTTAAATTCCAGATCAATGGTTGTAAGCTGAGGCCCTCGACTATAAGAAGGGGTGTTCTCTCTCATTTATAAGAATCCACTACTTCCGCAATACAAAGCATACTTCTTTCCAAAGCTCTTCTCTCTAGATTTTTTTCTCTCTCTACGATCCGGGTAAGGTGAGCGAGTGAGCGTTCAATCGAGCAAGGCTTGGCTTAGGTGCTTCGGCGATCCAAATCGATCCTAAAATGCCCGAGTCGCCACGCGGTCACGATCCCAATTGATCGGCCCGTGACACAAGCTTCCTAAGCCTTCCCTCTTTTGATGAAAAGATGAATTAGGTTATAGAGGGACAAAAAAGGAGGAGGCAACTATAAGACGTCCAAGATAAATCGCCACATTGATATAAACTATGATCGTTGACGTTGAGTGGCAGGCGATTAAGAAATTAAAATGGGTTTATTATTCTAGGCTCACGCTATTTTTATTCCTTTATTAGCTTCTAACGCCCCCTATTACATTAAATTGACAATATTATCCCTTGCGGATTCCATTCTTAATTTAAAATTATTTCTTACCTTTTTTCTTCTTCTTTTATCAATTTCACTAAAAGAAAAATTTATCCACATCTCTTCCAAATAATTATGTGGGTAAATCTCAAATAAGGGCTTGAAATGAGTTCATTTTCTCAAAAAAGGACCCAAAGTGGATACTGTATCAAATAAGGACCCAAAGTAGCTAATTTTGTCTCAAATAAGGACCCAAACTTTCAATCTTATTTACAACCTAGGTAGTTTTTGTCCAAGAACATTTTTCTTTAATTTTTCTTTCTTTCTTCATCTTCCTCACACCTCCTCCTTCGGTCTACATTGCCTCCTTCTTCAACACCATAATCAAGCCTCTACTAGCGACCTCGTGAGCTTCATGTCATCACGTAGTTGGTCCTTGTGACAAGAAGTTGGATTGGAGTTATTTGCTACTGGCCACCTTCTCAGATGCTAAAATCCTCAGTTCTTCAATATCCATCAAATCTCGGCTCACTTGTGCTCAACCTAAAGCTCAGATTGACCTCTATCTGACGACGACAATGTTGGATTTTCTATCAGGGGCAGCAGTTGAGGTTGAGAGCTCGAATATGACTTGTCAATGGCGGCAATGGGGCAATGAAATACAACAGTTTCTATAGTTAATGATGTCAGATACGACTAATGATCAATCTCAAGATGGGGTATCGATTGAGGAGAAGAGCTGTATCGATGAGAATGGCAAGAGTGTGAGTGGGTGTCTCCAGACTAGGGATTATTGAAAGGAGCCATTGGCATTGCAAAGGGGAAGGAGGATCTTTGAAAGATTGAATTTACGCAAGAGAGGCAAATCCAAATTTGAAATTGATGAGGCAAACTCTTGCCGAGGTTGAAATAGTCGCTAGCTACAACAAAATTGTTCTTTGGCGTGAAATTGTTGATCAACAAGTGTTAATTGAATAGAGGCATAAGTTAGTCAAACAAGACGATCCAACAATGCTTGGATATTGCTACTCTGTTGTTGGCAAGCAGGACTAAAAACAGCACAAAAAATTGCAGTTGATGGGTTAGTGGAAGGCCCAGAATAAGTGGAGTTTGATGCACTCTCTAAACGGGAGAAATATGTCGCCAAAGGGATTAGTTGCATAGCTTGGGAGTTGGACAAGAAGTCGAGTCTCGGCAAAAGCATATTCATATTTTGGCTTTGAGATCAGAATTTGCAATGAATGTTGGAATAAAAAGAACTTATATTTGAAGGCTCATTTCGGCTACGTGGAATTGTCTACAAACTATTTTGAGGAGCAAAATTTAAAATTTTCAATGAGTTAGACTACGTTGTAATGGCTCGTGTTAAAAAAAAAACCCAATCTTGGTCATACAATGAGATGACACAAAGCGATGGAGGGGCTAATAATTGAGGTAATGTGTAGAGAGTGAGAAAGATGAAGAAAGAAAAAAGAAGAAAAAGATAGACAAAAAATAAACAACAATGTTCTTGTACAAAAGTACCCCTAGCTGTGATTAAAATTAGAAGTTCAAGTCCTTAATTAAGAGTGAGTTAGCCACTTCGGGTCCTTATTTAAGCTAGTATCCACTTGAGGTCCTTTTTGAGAAAATGGCTCCACTTCAAGTCCTTATTTGATATTTTCCCTAATTATGTTCACCCTAGCCACTTCTTCCGCACTCATTACGTTCCAACGTTTGTTTATGCTTGTCTTCTTTTAAATTTACTCACCATTATTATAATCTAAGCAAGTATTAATCATATATCGAAGTAAAAAAATGTTAGTTTTATTTCCAAATTTTTTACTTTATTTTCCTAGATTATTCTCATAATTGTGAATTTTTTGTCTTTGATTTTTAGTACAAATTTACAAGAATTTACTCGAAAATTGAATATTGTGGTTGATGTATGCATTATACATAATTTACTTAAAGGTTATCCTCTCACTTGTGCTTAGTTTATTTATTTTTAAATAATATTTTCCCAGTACAAAAAAAAGAAATATACAAATAATTAACAAAATAATTAGTTTTTTTATATATTAGAAACACAATAATTAGTTAACTATCTACCAAATAAAATACTTTTCGGAGAAGAAGTAAACAAATTTTGTTTCAAATGAGAAAGAAAAGGAAAAAAGAAAAAAAGAAAAAAGAAAAAAGAAAAAAGAAAAAAGGTGAGCATTAGTCTGAAATCAACAATAGGCCTCATATTTGATCTTAATAATTATTGTCTATTAGGAGCATGGTAAATTTCATCTGTAGTAAAATTGAAACCAAAGAAAAAGAAGAAAAAGATAAGAAATATTCTTAAATCAAGAGTATGACTTGCAGGTGATAATGTAGTCATTCGTAAATTGGGGTGTTAGGGGCTAAAAATGGGATGAAAAAAGTGTGAGCCTTTTTGAGTAAATTCTTGCAAAATTGTAGTAAAATTGAAGTCCAAAATTTTACAATCATGAGAAAACTCTAGGGAAATAAAGTAAACGATTTGCAAGTGAAACTAACATTTTTTTATTAGTATTTGCTTATATTATAATAATGGAGAATATATTTAAAAGAATACAAGCATAGCGTAATGGGTGCAGAAGAAGCGATTAGGTTGAAAAAAGTATTTGGAAGGGGTGTGGATAAATTTTTAATTTACTGAAATTAAAAAAAGAATAAGAAAAAAATGAAAAAAAAATAATTTTAAATTAAAAGTGGGATCCGTAAAGAATAATGTTGTCAATTCAATGTAATAAAATGGGTAGAAGCCAATGAAGGAGCGGAAATAACGCAAGTCTTATTTTATTAAGCTTTGTGTTGTTTGTGTCGGGTAGATGGTGATTATTATGGGTTTAGTGATGGTAATCTTGCAAGAGAACAGATTTTCTTTGGTAACAGCGATCCCATTTCCTGTCGCCGTTTGTAGTTCTCGCCAATTCCTCTGTATCCTGTTTCTTGTACCACATTTTTCCAATTCCTCATGGACGTTAACCCCTTGAGGTCTTCCCCGCCAGTCTCCGTTATACCCTAAACAATGCTTCGCTCTCTCCTCCTCTTCCTTTCTCTCCTCCTGTCCCTCCTCCTCACTGCTGCCGCCCACTGTGGGGACAACGACGAGGACTCCTACTTCTCCTCCGATGGAGACCAACATGCAGACATGCGCTCGAAGTCCCTAATCCTAGCCAGGATCTTGTGCCTCATCCTGGTCTCTGTCGGCACGTTCGTCGGCGGCGTCTCCATGTACTTGCTGAAGTGGAACAAGGCGTTCCTGTTGCGGGGGAAGCCCTTGGCCGTAGCGCTGTTCCAGGCGACGGCGCTGATGCGCTTGCCCATGGACGCCATGGAGATGTTCGGCCACCTGACTGAGAAGGGGTTCTCCTCCTCGTTCATGCTCCCGATCGCCGGCTGCTTGCTCACCATGCTTGCCGACTCCACTATCTCCCACGTTCATGGCAAGAAGGAGAAGGAACAGAGCAGTGGCTCCAATGGCGATTTGGATGCCTCAGGTAAATGGAAAACAAAACCTGCTCTGTGTCCTTGTTTATCTTTCCTTTTTTTCCCCTTGTTTTTGTATTCCTTTCTTTTCTTTTCTTTTCTTTTCTTTTCTTTTGTGTGTGTGTGTGTGTTGGGTTCCCATTATGAATGCGTGTGGAGGGTTCAACCGCGTCAAATTAATTGTTGCCTGCAAACTCTGTTTTTGCTCTAGAATGTGCATCAGAAAGAGAGTCCAGTCACTGCATGCACCTTGAATTTGCGAAAACGGACCAAAGACCATGAACATGGGCACTGGTTCGTGGTAGTGTGTGGAAGTAGAAGAGTTTCGATGAGTTTCAAGTGCATCTGTCTGAAGCAAGGTCTAATCAATCCTGTTTATTGGTCCTCTGTTTTTGGTATTGCCCTCCAGAGCAGGGGGCCCATCGATCATGCCTAGTTAATTCCGAAATTGAAGCTTTTTAGGAGTTTCCGTTGATCCACCGTTCTTTCAATTTTCTTCCTTACACAGAGACGATTGACACCATTTGATAACAGAAACAGGGCACTCTTGCACAAGTAGAACAAAAAATTGGATTTTTATGATCAAATTATCCTGTCTAATCCGGTAATTGAGAAGAGAGAGAGTTCAATGCCTATTCAAAAGATTTTTCCTTTTTGACAAAACATCGGAACTATTTCAAGCTATCCAGTTTTTCTCAGCTGAGCTGTGTGCGGAAAAAGGATGTGCAAAAGATGATGTTGACGATCCTATTCGACGGAAATCTTACAAATCTTTCCATTTTCGTATCAGGGGGCATTGTGCAGGGGAAGCGTAGCAGCGCAAACGGAGTGACCCATCATCACGACGCGAGCGTCACCATCGGATTGCCCTGCGACAGCATCCTGTTGATCGTAGCCCTCTGTTTCTTCTCGCTCTTTGGGGGCATCACCATTGGAATCGCAGGACCGAAGGCAGGTGCACCGAAAGCCATGTGGATCATTTCCCCCCAAGGAATATTTGCAGCAATTGCAATGGGCATCGCCCTCCTAAGGATGATGCCCAACAGGCCTCTGTTGTTGTGTGCTGCATACGCATTTGCTTTCGCAATTGTGATCTCGAGCCCGATCGGCATGGCCATAGGGATCATAGTAGAACCAACAGCGCAGGGTGCGGTTGCGGGTTGGATTGTCAACTTCTTCATGGGTCTGGCTCCCGGCGTGTTCTGGTATGTCTTTTCAAAGCTCTCGCTTTCCAGACAGTACATGCCTATTCATAAGTTCTTGGCCAAGATGCTTCGGGTTGGGGTGAGTGCGGTCTTGGTTATCTGGGATGGCTTCGGATGCTCCGCCATTGAGTACTTATAAGGGAGAAAAGAGAAACAAATACCATGGTTAGGGCTCCAAATACTTGATTAGCAAGGAAAAGAGAGAGAAATGGTTGGAAATAGCTGCTGAATTGGTGAAAGTAAAGCTGTTGAGGTTTGTCATTGTGCTGATGAAATTTGAATTACAAGCAAACTTGTGCACTTGATAATCGGAAATTCCCAAAGCACGTAGCTTGTGACAAAATCTGGTCAATGTCACCCCACCTGTCAATATAATGTTCTTCAAATCGACATCAAAATTGGGAGGCTCTAATCAAGTGCTGCCACGCCAGGGTCACCTTCTCATATCGTTCCTTGAAGGATTTCTTTTGCATAGGTCTCTCATTCGGAGAGGCAACTCGATCGAACACACTCGCTTGATGAGTTTCAGCGGTAGGAATAGGATCACAAGTAACTTTTCTATCTCAGCTGGGCTGGTAATTTACTTTCATTTTACTTCTGGCCGAATCGTTGTTCTCTACGTTTGATATCTTGCTTGCATGGTCGACACAGCTTCTTCTGAGGCTATTTCTCTTCGAATTTAGTCAACAAAAGATATTGCAAATGGCACTATTCATGGAGCCATAACACAGTCAATTTTATTGCTTTCAAGAAGACAATTCTAGAAGCTAGTCGCCAAGGAAAAATCAAGCTTCCTGATGACAAGGGAAAAGGAAAAATGGAAGTCGACGCTGATTCATTCCCGTCAAACGAGTATACTTGTGTGTCTTTAGCCCTAGTTATTGTTGTTTCTTTTATTTTGGCCCAACAGGCCTTAATATTGGACAGACATAAAGCTTATCGAGCACCCTATTTACTGCGACCACTTCCTTATTTTCATTGGAGTCAGTCATTTTCCGATTCATAGTTATTAGAGAGGCCGCATTTTGTTTAAAATCCCTATGCGGCTTCTTATCTCTTTCAAACAAATCGGCGAAGTCCTACCCTTAGAATCCTTCTAACTGTTGAATTTTTATTAGAGTGAGATCCAGCATCTATTTTTAGCCTTCTTAAATCAAGTAATAAACTGATTTGACTCCTCAATATATTGATTGAGCCTAGCCAAGTTAATGACCGGTACCTCAAAACTGAGAACGAAATTATCTTTCTATCTCTGCCCAGTCATACACCAAAGGAAATGACCTATGCCTTAAAAACTCATTAACACTCGCTTCACCACATTGGGCCCCAAATCAACCAAGATGTTCAATTGTAGATTGGTCATCTTCGCTGCTAAAAATGACGAAATAAGGGATCTTAAAGCTTCTGTGAAAAGGCTGGTTATTTACCCATTCAAGATACGCTTTCTTACATATAAGTCTCACAACTCCTTCATCCAATCTCAATCGTTGCATGACCTCTTCAGTAATTTGGGCTGTCTAATTGAACATTTGGTTGGACATCTTGTGCCGAGATTGGACATTAGGCGGCAAGGTTGGCCTTGCCGGATTTCCTATAGTAATTAATGTTAATAGGTAAATTTAGGTATCATAGGGATGTTTACATTTAGTGATGCTAAAACTACCGATGGCTTAGAGTTTTCAACTTCTATCATTCAACCATCTGTCAACTAGTCTGGTTAGCTAAATTGGCGTTACTGATATGACTATTTTGACTAACTTCATTTCCTTTCTTTTGGCCTCAAATTAGCTAAATTGGTGTTACTGATATGACTATTTTGACTAACTTCATTTCCTTTCTTTTGGCCTCAAATTAAGGACTCATGCCTTTGCAAAATTCTCATAGGGGTTGACTAGGCTGATGTTATATGAAGGATGACTAGGAACATACCTTAGTATTGTAGGAATCTTTTGCAGTACTTGATTGGAAGACCCTGGCCTAAACAGGGATCGTTCCCATTGACAAGTATTGGCTTGATTACATCCAACATATGATTAGAATGTAATTAGTTATTTCTCCTTACAGTTCTTCAAAGAACCTCCTTAATGGTTGACACATAGTAGAATTTGGCGCCATTACCTTAACTGCTCTTCGATAAGATTCATGGGAAGATCACCTCCTTCGCGTTGAATTTTTTCTGCCACTCTTCCGGCAATTGAAGACTTAGACTAAGCAAAAATATCAGTTCCAGTTTGTGTCATTGTATTCTTGTTTCAAGCATCATTGTTTCTGTCACACCCCAAAACCAATAAGAGTGGGGGATGACACAGCCGTCTTTTCTCCTAAAGAATGCAATCTCAAAGCTCCCAAAATCCAACTCCTAAAATTATCCTCGTCAATATTACTCTCTTAATACTTATCGCTAGCTGAAGAACCTGAAAAAAAAAATTAGAAGATAGATGGGTGAGCAACCATAGCTCAGAGTAGTGCATATCTTTTAAGTGGATCGACCACTCACTATGCATATTTATATATCAAATCACAACTCTTTTAACTAAAATCCATCATATAACAAACATAAAATAAGAAAATAAGTTACATATGCTTTAGTAGAGATATTCTTTTCATAATAATATCAAAACAAATATTAATGGTCAAATCACCACCGCTTGAGGTGGTTCAGTTGGATAAGACTTTCCCGATCCTTTGCAAGGAGGTGAGGAGTTCGAATCTCGCTGGACGCACGGGGTTTTAAGCGCGACGTCGGGGTGGCGGGTCCTCCGCTAGCGTCGCTCCAGGGTTTACCCATCGGCTACCGGTGTACGGGGTTTCCTAGGTAACAAAAATCATTAATTCATACACCAATGGTCCATTCCATTGTTTAATCTCGTGTCACACATTAATGATCTATTCCATTAATCAATCTCATATGAAACCACACATCGATTATCCATTCCAACGACTAAACTCAAATCACATGTCAATGGTCCGCTCCATTGATCAATCAGTTGCTCAATATCAAACCATGATCACGATATAACGCTTAGTGACAAGGCGACCAAGATTCCTTTCTTTGCAAGGTTTCCACTTATTGTTATTAGTCGGTTGTTTGGCTCATAAGGATATCCTAAACTACTATGCGCATACTCACAAGTCCCTCACTAGACTCACGGCAAATATTGAGCATCAACACCAATCTACAACAACCTTTACATTTCACAAAGCCATATCCAGAAATCATTTCATATGTCACAATACATTTCATAAATCAGCCACATAATCTTTCGCAACTCATTTCATTTGCCACAAATACTTTTCATAAAATATTTCTCAAATCATTTCAGAACTCATCTCATAAACCGATTTTACAAACCAAATCAAATCAATTGCATGTCAAAAAGCTTATCACAAATCGATATTTATATAACATTCCATAAACTATCTCAAAATCAAGCTTTTCGTAAAAATGTTTCACAAATTCAAAATATGTAATATTTCTCAACTTTGTTCATCAAACAGAATATATATTTTCACCAAAAAGTTCTCACACTATTCGCAAATATCAAAATGTAGTAAATGCCAGATTCAATTTTATGCAACATACATGCTTATTCATAACTCATAAAATATTAAATCTTTATTATTTTGAAGATATGAGTTTATAAATTCTTAGAAGATATAACACCACTCACTTGGGAAAGTCAAAAATCAACTTACGTGGTTACTCAAGCCAACCTACTTGTATTTCTATTAATTAAACGCAAATGATATCAAAACCAAGTAATATGCTACTTTCCAACTAACTACTCGACTAAATTATGCTTATTTGTCAATAAAACAACACCTACGTGCTAATAAACCGCATATCCAAATTGATTATTTAAGCTGTCAGCAACGCAAAACTTAAGAGCATAATAATTTTTTGTACCGAACTCCGTTTCAAACGTTCTTATAGTCAATAGAAAGCCCTTCTAACATACTACAAGATCCTTTGTTTAGTCGACCCAAAATCAAGCCAAAAACCAACAAATTACAGCCCCGAAGTCCTGGACGTGCACTGTTCATCACGTGAGAGAAACTTCTAAATTTGTTTCAGGCAAACCATAAGCTCAAATCACGATTTGTAAAATCCTACAGCTCCATAACACCATAAACTATCATTTCTATAAAAATACATGGCTTAACGACTCAAAAATCATACTTTGCCGTTCGATTTTTCCAAAATTCCGAATTTCAAGCCTTATGTCCGAAACTACTCCTGTTGAATGAACGGGAGGTTACTGGGCATTGCGTTACATAGTTGAGGTGGCTTGGCGAGGCTTCCATGGTGAGAACGCGTTAAACCCCTTTTTCTTCCTTTCCTTCTTCTCCTTCTTTCTTTCTACTTCTCCTTTCTTTCCTTCCTTTCCCTTGCACGAGCTCTTGTCGTGCCTCTCTCTCCTCCTTTCCTTCTTTTCCCTTCTGTTTTTCCCATTTATCTCCCCCTTTTTTCTTTCTTTCTTTTATTTTCTTTCCTTCTCTCTCTCTCTTTATTTTTCTTCCTCTCTCCCGAAGACTCTCGATCCCTCTCCTTCTTCTTTCTCTTTCTTTCTTTCTTTTCTTTTTTTGACCGGATCAAAACCCATATTTTACAGTTTCCCTCTTATTGATTTCTGGTTCTTGCCAGGAAAGCTTTCTCCGATCAACAAAAAAGGATCACATCGAGTGTGTCAAAAAGATATTTTGCTAGAAGTGTTGACAAAATACCTTTCGAAAATATGGATCAATGCGAATTGACAAAAGGTGTCAAAAAGGTTCTTTATTGATTTTTGGATAGAAAATATAAACTATAAGAAAAATGGACCAATAACAATCGTTGCTATTCATGTACAAGGTATTGGAATGTGGAGATAAATTGGAAGTAAAATTAAACAACTACTAATCTTTTGACGGATAGATCCCTTCTCCAAACTGGAATTCAAGCATTTATACATAATATTGACTTTTAACAACAATTACAAAGAAATCAAGCACATCCTACGTGACTCCTCCAATGCAACAATTCCCATCTCCAAGTGGTTACCCATAAACAAATGACTCCACCATTTGGACGGTTGTGTCTTCTCCACTTCTTTGCAATTGCCACTATTAGTAGCTCGTGGACTTCTCAACTTCGCTACTCAACAATCGTGTTAAGTCTAGTCCTTTACAAATGGCCCTCTGGCAGTTGAATCCAAAGTTGCCGACTATAATGCTTAGACCATTATTTCAAACTCATTCCATCAATGGTCATATGAATCGTGATCTTTTCGTTGCTTGAATCAACCTTCATTTGTCGATGCTCTGCTTCGAGACATGGTCATTTTCACTCACATTTTTTCCATCAGCTAAAATCAATTTTCTTGTCAATCGACTAAATTTGCTGACTAAGAACTTATTTGGGAGCCATTCCGTTTTACATTTTTTATGTTCTTTTGTTCCTTAGAACAAAAGAAGAACAAGAAATCCGTTTGGCAAAGGAAGCTGATATTTCTATTTTTCAGAATAGAAAAGTGGTCAGAGAATAGATTTGGAATAGAAACAAGAAGTGCAAAATATGTATTTCTTTGTTCTTAGAAACAGAAATAGAAAAAATAATTTCGGAATAAATTTTTTTCCTGGAAAACAAAAATATTACCAACCTCAAATCTTGCCTCTTTCTCATCTAACTCGATCTTTGCTAATTGTGGCGATGATCAAAGGCTTGAACATGTTTTGGTGTTAGCGCTTATGGAAATTTTCTCTTTATTCAATGCAGAACCTTGCGCATATTGACATGTGAATTTGTATTTTTCATGATCATTCGAATTAACGTTTTCTTTCATCTTTAAAATGTTCTCCTTTTAAGTAAAACCAAACAAGTTGACCTCAAGCTTCATAAGCCTGCCAACTTTTTATGACACACATACATAGGTTATAAAAAGACAAAAAATGGACGGCATACGCAAGAAGTCCAAGACGTATCGCCTCATTGATCCCAACTATGATCGTCGACGCTGAGGGAAAGGCAATTAAGAAATTAAAAGGGGTTTATTTATTTTATTATGCTTTGTGTTTGTGCAAGTGTACACGGTAATTGTTACTGGTTTAGTGATCGTAATCTTGCAATAGAACCACATCAGATTTTCTGTGGTAACATCGCTAATTTACCAGTCGCTGTTAGTCCTTTCAAATTCGGCCGTATCCTCCTGTATCTTTTACTATAAAATTTTCAAATCCTCACGAATGTTAAGTCTTGTCCTTTACAAATGGCCCTCTGGCAGTTGAATCCAAAGTTGCCGGCTATAATGCATAGACCATTATTTCAAACTCATTCCATCCATGGTCATATGAATCGTGATCTTTTCGTTTCTTGAATCAACCTTCATTTGTCAATGCTCTGCTTCAAGACTTGCTTATTTTCACTCACATTTTTTCCATTGGCTAAAATCAATTTTCTTGTCAATCGACTAAATTTGTTGACTAAGAACTTATTTGGGAACCATTCCGTTTTTTCAATTTTTATGTTCTTTTGTTCCTTAGAAGAAAAGAAGAACAAGAAATCCGTTTGGCAAAAGCAACTAATTTTTCTATTTTTCGGAATAGAAAAGTGGTCGGAGAATAGATTTGGAATAGAAATAAGAAGTGAAATATATGTATTTCTTTATTCCTAGAAATAGAACTAGAAAAAATTATTTTTGAATAAATTTTTTTCCTGGAAAACAAAAATATTACCAACCTCAAATCTTACTTCTATATCATCTAACTTGATCTTTACTAACCGTGGCGATGATCAAAGGCTTGAACATGTTTTGGTGTTAGCACTTCTGGAAATTTTCTCTTTATTCAATGCAGAACCTTGCGCATATCGACATGTGAATTTGTATTTTTCATGATCATTCGAATTTAAGTTTTCTTTCATTTTAAAAATGTTCTCCTTTTAAGCAAAACCAAACAAGTTGACCTCGAGCTTCGTAAGCCTGCCCTCTTTTATGACACACATGCATAGGTTATAAAAAGACAAAAAATGGATGGCATACGCAAGAAGTCCAAGAAGTATCACCTCATTGATCCCAACTATGCTCGTCGACGCCGAGGGAAAGGCAATTAAGAAATTAAAAGGGGTTTATTTATTTTATTAAGCTTTGTGTTTGTGCAAGTGTACACGGTAATGGTTACTGGTTTAGTGATCGTAATCTTGCAATAGAACCACATCAGATTTTCAGTGGTAACGACGCTAATTTAGCAGTCGCTGTTAGTCCTTTCAAATTCGGCCGTATCCTTCTGTATCTTGTACTATAAAATTTCAAATCCTCACGAATGTTAAGTCTTTGTCCTTTACAAATGGCCCTCTGGCAATTGAATCCAAAGTTGCCGGCTATAATGATTAGACCATTATTTCAAACTCATTCCATCAATGATCATATGAATCGTGATCTTTTCATTGCTTGAATCAACCTTCATTTGTCGATGCTCTGCTTCGAGACTTGGTCATTTTCACTCAAATTTTTTCCATAAGCTAAAATCAATTTTCTTTTCAATCGACTAAATTTGCTGAATAAGAACTTATTTGGGAACCATTCCGTTTTTCAATTTTTAAGTTCTTTTGTTCCATAGAACAAAAGAAGAACAGAAATCCGTACGGCAAAAGCAGCAGATTTTTCTATTTTTCGGAATAGAAAAGTGGTCAGAGAATAAATTAGGAACAGAAACAACAAGTGAAAAAAAATGTATTTCTTTGTTCCTAGAAACAGCAATGGAAAAAACCATTTCTGAATAAATTTTTTTCCTGGAAAACAAAAATATTATCAAATCTCAAATCTTGCCTCTAGCTCATCTACCTCGATCTTTGCTAACCGTGGCGATGATCAAAGGCTTGAACATGTTTTGGTGTTAGCGCTTGAGAAAATTTTCTCTTTGTTCAATGCAGAACCTTGCGCATATATACATGTGACTTTGTATTTTCCATGAGCATTCGAATTAACGTTTTCTTTCATTTTTAAAATGTTCTCCTTTTAAGCAAAATCAAACAAGTTGACCTCAAGCTTCATAAGCCTGCCCTCTTTTCATGAAACACATGCATAGGTGATAAAAAGAGAAAAAATGGACGGCATACGCAAGAAGTCCAAGACGTATCGCCACATTGATCCCAACTATGATCGTCGATGCTGAGGGAAAGGCGATTAAGAAATTAAAAGGGGTTTATTTATTTTATTAAGCATTGTGTTTGTGCAAGTGTAGACGGTAACTGTTACTGGTTTAGTGATCGTAATCTTGCAATAGAACGACATCAGATTTTCATTGGTAACATCGCTAATTTACCAGTCGTTGTTAGTCCTTTCAAAATCGGCCGTATCCTCCTGTATCTTGTACTATAAAATTTCAAATCCTCACGAATGTTAAGTCTTGTCCTTTACAAATGGCCCTCTGGCAATTAAATCCAAAGTTGCCGGCTATAATGCTTAGACCATTATTTCAAACTCATTCCGTCAATGATCATATGAATCGTGATCTTTTCGTTGCTTGAATCAACCTTCGTTTGTTGATGCTCTACTTCGAGACTTGGTCATTTTCACTCACATTTTTTCCATCGGCTAAAATCAATTTTCTTTTCAATCGACTAAATTTGCTGAATAAGAACTTATTTGGGAACCATTCCGTTTTTCAATTTTTATGTTCTTTTGTTCCATAGAACAAAAGAAGAACAGAAATCCGTTTGGCAAAAACAGCAGATTTTTCTATTTTTCGGAATAGAAAAGTGGTCAGAGAATAGATTTGGAATGGAAACAAGAAGTGCAAAATATGTATTTCTTTGTTCTTAGAAACAGAAATAGAAAAAATCATTTCGGAATAAATTTTTTTCCTGGAAAACAAAAATATTACCGACCTCAAATCTTGCCTCTATCTCATCTGACTTGATCTTTGCTAACCATGGCGATGATCAAAGGCTTGAACATGTTTTGGTGTTAGCGCTTCTGGAAATTTTCTGTTTATTCAATGCAGAACCTTGCGCATATCAACATGTGAATTTGTATTTTTCATGATCATTCGAATTAACGTTTTCTTTCATTTTTAAAATGTTCTCCTTTTAAGTAAAACCAAACAAGTTGACCTCAAGCTTCATAAGCCTGCCCTCTTTTTATGACACACATCCATTAGTTATAAAAAGACAAAAAATGGACGGCATACGCAAGAAGTCCAAGACGTGTCGCCTCATTGATCCCAACTATGATCGTCGACGCCGAGGGAAAGGCGATTGAGAAATTTAAAGGGGTTTATTTATTTTATTATGCTTTGTGTTTGTGCAAGTGTACACGGTAATTGTTATTGGTTTAGTGATCGTAATCTTGCAATAGAACGACATCAGATTTTCCTTGGCAACATCGCTAATTTACCGGTCGCTGTTAGTCCTTTCAAATTCGTCCGTATCCTCCTGTATCTTGTACTATAAAATTTTCATATCCTCACGAATGTTAAGTCTTGTCCTTTACAAATGACCCTCTGGCAGTTGAATTCAAAGTTGTCGGCTATAATGCTTAGACCATTATTTCAAACTCATTCCATCAATGGTCATATGAATCGTGATCTTTTCGTTGCTTGAATCAACCTTCACTTGTTGATGCTCTGCTTCGAGACTTGGTCATTTTCACTCACATTTTTTCCATCGGCTAAAATCAATTTTCTTGTCAATCGACTAAATTTGCTGACTAAGAACTTATTTGGGAACCATTCCGTATTTTCAATTTTTAAGTTCTTTTGTTCCTTAGAAGAAAAGAAGAACAAGAAATCCGTTTGACAAAAGCAACTAATTTGTCTATTTTTCGGAATAGAAAAGTGGTCAGAGAATAGATTTGGAATAGAAATAAGAAGTGAAAAATATGTATTTCTTTATTCCTAAAAACAGAAATAGAAAAAATCATTTCTGAATAAAAAATTTTCCTGAAAAACAAAAATATTACCAAACCTCAAATCTTGCCTCTATCTCATCTAACTCGATCTTTGCTAACCGTGACTCGATCTTTGCTAACCGTGGCGATGATCAAAGGCTTGAACATGTTTTGGTGTTAGCGCTTCTGGAAATTTTCTCTTTATTCAATACAGAATCTTGCGCATATCGACATGTGAATTTGTATTTTTCATGATCATTCAAATTATCGTTTTCTTCCATATTTAAAATGTTGTCCTTTTAAGAAAAACCAAACAAGTTGACCTCAAGCTTCATAAGCCTGCCCACTTTTTATGACACACATACATAGGTTATAAAAAGACAAAAAATGGACGGCATACGCAAGAAGTCCAAGACGTATCGCCTCATTGATCCCAACTATGATCGTCGACGCCGAGGGAAAGGCAATTAAGAAATTAAAAAGGGTTTATTTATTTTATTAAGCTTTGTGTTTGTGCAAGTGTACACGGTAATTGTTACTGGTTTAGTGATCGTAATCTTGCAATAGAACCACATCAGATTTTCTATGGTAACATCGCTAATTTACCAGTCGCTGTTAGTCCTTTCAAATTCGGCCGTATCCTCTTGTATCTTGTACTATAAAATTTTCAAATCCTCACGAATGTTAAGTCTTGTCCTTTACAAATGGCGCTCTGGCAGTTGAATCCAAAGTTGTCGGCTATAATGCTTAGACCATTATTTCAAACTCATTCCATCAATGGTCATATGAATCGTGATCTTTTCGTTGCTTGAATCAACCTTCACTTGTTGATTTTCTGCTTCGAGACTTGGTCATTTTCACTCACATTTTTTCCATCGGCTAAAATCAATTTTCTTGTCAATTGACTAAATGTGCTGACTAAGAACTTATTTGGGAACCATTCCGTTTTTTCCATTTTTATGTTCTTTTGTTCCTTAGAAGAAAAGAAGAACAAGAAATCCGTTTGGCAAAAGCAACTGATTTTTCTATTTTTCGGAATAGAAAAGTGGTCAGAGAATAGATTTGAAATAGAAACAAGAAGTGAAAAATATGTATTTCTTTATTCCTAGAAACAGAAATAGAAAAAATCATTTCTGAATAAATTTTTTTTCTGGAAAACAAAAATATTACCAAACCTCAAATCTTACCTCTATCTCATCTAAATCGATCTTTGCTAACCATGGCGATGATCAAAGGCTTGAACATGTTTTGGTGTTAGCGTTCTGGAAATTTTCTCTTTATTCAATGCAGAACCTTGCGCATATCGAGATGTGAATTTGTATTTTTCATGATCATTCGAATTAACATTTTCTTTCATTTTCAAAATGTTGTCCTTTTAAGCAAAACCAAACAAGTTGACCTTGAGCTTCATAAGCCTGCCCTCTTTTTATGATACACATACATAGGTTATAAAAAGACAAAAAATGGACGGCATACGCAAGAAGTCCAAGACTTGTCACCTCATTGATCCCAACTATGATCGTCGACGCCGAGGGAAAGGCAATTAAGAAATTAAAAGGGGTTTATTTATTTTATTAAGCTTTGTGTTTGTGCAAGTGTAAACGGTAATTGTTATTGGTTTAGTGATCGTAATCTTGGAATAGAACAACATCAGATTTTCTTTGGTAACATCACTAATTTACCAGTCGCTGTTAGTCCTGTCAAATTCGGCCGTATCCTCCTGTATCTTTTACTATAAAATTTTCAAATCCTCACGAATGTTAAGTCTTGTCCTTTACAAATGGGCCTCTGGCAGTTGAATCCAAAGTTGCCGGCTATAATGCTTAGACCATTGTTTCAAACTCATTCCGTCAATGGTCATATGAACCGTGATCTTTTTGTTGCTTGAATGAACCTTCATTTGTCGATGCTCTGCTTCGAGACTTGGTCATTTTCACTCACATTTTTTCCATCGGCTAAAATCAATTTTCTTGTCAATCCACTAAATTTGCTGACTAAGACCTTATTTGGGAACCATTCCGTTTTTTCAATTTTTATGTTCTTTTGTTCCTTAGAAGAAAAGAAGAACAAGAAATCCGTTTGGCAAAAGCATCTAATTTTTCTATTTTTCGGAATAGAAAAGTGGTCAGAAAATAGATATGGAATAGAAACAAGAAGTGCAAAATATGTATTTATTTGTTCTTAGAAACAGAAATAGAAAAAATCATTTATGAATAATTTTTTTTCATGGAAAACAAAAATATTACCAAACCTCAAATCTTGCCTCTATCTCATCCAACTTGATCTTTGATAACCGTGGCGATGATGAAAGGCTTGAACATGTTTTGGTGTTGGCGCTTCTGGAAATTTTCTCTTTATTCAATGCAGAACCTTGCGCATATCGACATGTGAATTTGTATTTTTCATGATCATTCGAATTAATGTTTTCTTTCATTTTTAAAATGTTCTCCTTTTAAGAAAAACCAAACAAGTTGACCTCGAGCTTCATAAGCCTGCCCTCTTTTTATGACACACATGCATAGGTTATAAAAAGACAAAAAATGGAGGGCATACGCAAGAAGTCCAAGACGTGTCGCCTCATTGATCCCAACTATGATCGTTGACGCCGAGGGAAAGGCAATTAAGAAATTAAAAGGAGTTTATTTATTTTATTAAGCTTTGTGTTTGTGCAAGTGTACACGGTAATTGTTACTGGTTTAGTGATCGTAATTTTGCAATAGAACAACAACAGATTTTCTTTGGTAACATCGCTAATTTACCAGTCACTGTTAGTCCTTTCAAATTCGGTCGTATCATCCTATATCTTGTACTATAAAATTTTCAAATCCTCACGAATGTTAAGTCTTGTCCTTTACAAATGGCCCTCTGGCAGTTGATCCAAAGTTGCCGGCTATAATGCTTAGACCATTATTTCAAACTCATTCCATCAATGGTAATATGAATCGTGATCTTTTCGTTGCTTGAATCAACCTTAATTTGTGGATGCTCTGCTTCGAGACTTGGTCATTTTCACTCAAATTTTTTCCATCAGCTAAAATCAATTTTCTTTTCAATCGACTAAATTTGCTGAATAAGAACTTATTTGAGAACCATTCCGTTTTTCAATTTTTAGGTTCTTTTGTTCTTTAGAACAAAAGAAGAACAAGAAATCCGTTTGGCAAAAGTAGCTAATTTTTCTATTTTTCGGAATATAAAAGTGGTCAGAGAATAGATTTGGAATAGAAACAAAAAGTGGAAAATATGTATTTCTTAGTTCCTAGAAACAGAAATAGAAGAAATCATTTCGGAATAAATTTTTTTCCTGGAATACAAAAATATTACCAAACCTCAAATCTTGCCTCTATCTCATTTAATTCGATCTTTGCTAACCGTGGCGATGATCAAAGGTTTGAACATGTTTTGGTGTTAGCGCTTCGGGAAATTTTCTCTGTATTCAATGTAGAACCTTGTGCATATCCACATGTGAATTTGTATTTTTCATGATCATTTGAATTAACGTTTTCTTTCATTTTTAAAATGTTCTTTCAAAACCAAACAAGTTGACCTCGAGCTTCATAAGCCCGCCCTCTTTTTATGACACATATGCATAGGTTATAAAAAGACAAAAAAATGGATGGCAAGAAGTCCAAGACGTATCGCCTCATTGATCCCAACTATGATCGTCGACGCTGAGGGAAAGGCGATTAAGAAATTAAAAGGGGTTTATTTATTTTATTAAGCTTTGGTAACATCACAAATTTACCAGTCGCTGTTAGTCCTTTCAAATTCGTCTGTATCCTCCTGTATCTTGTACTATGAAATTTTCAAATCCTCATGAATGTTAACCCTGATCTTCCCCGCCAGTCTCTCTTATACTGCAAACAATGTCTCGCTCTCTCCGCCTCTTCCTCTCTCTCCACCTGTCCCTCCTCCTCGCCGCTGCTGTCCACGGTGAGGACAACAGCGAAGACTCCTCCTCGTCCAATTCCGTCGGAGACCAACATGTAGACATGCGCTCGAAGTCCCTAATCCTGGCAAAGATCTGGTGCCTCACGCTGGTCTTCGCTGGCACGTTTATCGGTGGCGTCTCCCCGTACTTGCTGAAGTGGGACGAGGCATTCCTGTTGCAGGGGACGTATGTCGCTGGCGGGTTTTTCTTCGCGACAGCAATGATGCGCTTCCCCATGGACGCCATCAAGACGTTCGGTGACCAGACAGATAGGGAGTTCTTCTCCACGGTCATGCTCTCGTTCGCCGGAATCTGGCTCACCATTCTCGCCCACTTTGCTATCTTCTACCTTTACTGCAAGCTGGAGAAGGAACAGAAAGGTGGCTCCAATGTCGATTTGGAGGTCTCAGGTAAATGGAAAACAAGACCTGTTTCTGTGTCCTCGTTTATTTTTCCTTTTTTTTTAAAAACATGTCTGGGCTCCCATTATGAATGCGTCACGCGGTTGACTGCGTGAATTTAATCGTTGCCTGCAAACTCTGTTTCTGCTCTGAAAATGCGCATCACAGCAGAAACAGAGTCCAGGCATTGCGTGCAGCTTTCATTTGCCAAAACGAACCAAAGAACATGGACATGGGCACTGGTTCTTGCTAGTGTGTGGAAGTAGAAGAGTTTGGATGAATTTCAAGTGAATTATTCAGAAGCGGAGTCGAGTCAATCCAGTTTATTGCTGCTCTGTTTTTGGTAGCAGAGGGCTGTGGGGGAAGCAATAGTCTTTGTTTCCTTTGTTTTCCTCCAGAACATTTGCCAATCGATCATACCTAGTCAATTCCAAGACTTTTAAGAGTTTCCGTTGGTCCACCGTTCTTTCATTTTTCTCCATTACGCAGAACCGATTAACAGCATTTGATAACAGAAACAGGGTGCTCTTGCCCGAACAGAACAAAAAGTTGGACTTTTAAGACCAAATTATCTGTCAAATACGGTAATTCAGAAGAGAGAGTTCAATGCCTGTTTCGAAAGTATTTCATTTTTGACAAAACATCGGAACCATTTTAAGCTTTTTAGTTTTTCCTCAGCTCAGCTGTGTGCAGAAAAACCATGTGCAATGATTATGTTGATGATCTTATCCGACAGAAATCATATAAATCTTTCCATTTTCATGGCAGGAGGCATTGTGCAGGGAAAAGGCAGCAGTGCAAACGGAGCGACCCATCATCACAACTTGAGCGTGGCCGTTGGACCGCCCAGTGACGGCACCCTGTTGATCATAGCTCTCTGTCTCCAATCGGTCTTTTTAGGCATCGCCATTGGAGTCGCAGAAACGAAGCCAGATGCATGGAAAACCATGCGAACCATTTTCCCGTACAACATATTTGCTGCAGTTGCAATGGGCATCGTCCTCCTGAGGACGATGCCCAACAGGCCTCTCTCGTCCCGTGTTGCATATGCATTTGCTTATGCAATCTCAAGCTCCATCGGCATGGCCATAGGGATCGTAATAGACCCAACCACGCAGGGTGTGGTTGCGGGTTGGAGCTCTGCCATCTTTTTGGGTTTCTGCGGCATGTTCCTCTATGTTTCTTTGATTTCCTACCGGTACATGCAGAACATGGACCCTGTGGGTGTGTTCTTGGCCACGATGGTTGGGGTCGGAATAATTGTAGGTTTGATGATCTGGGATGGCTTCGGATACTCTGCCGCTGTGTACCTTATTATGGGGAAAAGAGAAACGAACACCATGGTTAGGGCTCCAGACGCTTGATTAGTGTGGAGAGGAGGGAAATGGTTGGAAATTTCTGCTGAATTGGTGAAATTTAAGCTGCTGAGGTTTGTAAGCGTGCTGATGAAATTTTAGTTACGAACATACTTGAACACTTTATAATCGGAAATACCAGAAGCACATTACAATGCATATATTTCATTAAGATCACTTCCAAAGTCAAAACAATAATGCCCTGAGATGATTATTAGAGTGGAAGAAATCTGGTTACATGGTACACTAGAGCAAATTGCAGCACAATTCCACAAGACTTGATTAAGTTGCTGTAGAATTATCTCAAATACAGTATAGTTCATATAATGACGGACACAATGTAGGGTTGCGATTCTGAAGCAAAATGCAATTGACTTCATGTCTAAATGAAGGAATATCTCAAATACACTATAGTTCATATAATGACGGACACAATGTAGGGTTGCGATTCCGAAGCAAAATGCGATTTACTTCACTTCCAAATGAAGGAACCACACCGATTGGTGTGAATTTGATAAATGATTTGAACAGCAGCATCTAGCCTCAACAACCACTTCCAATGGACATCATCAAGCAAGTGGCATCATCAGTTAATGCTTCAAGTCGAGCTAGACCCTGATTTTTTAGGGTAGCTCTATGCAAGAGAATTGGAAGCCAATACTCCATATAGCAAATTGGAGATATTTCTCCAAGCAAAATGACACAATAATTGGGCCAGCTAAGTCGCCGAGAGCACAGCCTACAAATCAATCGCACCACATTAGAATTTGGACCTATCAACATAGATGATCAAATTTTTGTTTTGTTTTGTTTTGTTTTTGTTTTTGTTTTTGTTTGTGTTTGTGGGAGAGGGGGGGGGGGGGCTTCACAACCAATAGAGTGCTTACCAATCCACTGCCCCAGTGAAGGGTACACAATTGTGGCACCAATCCCTCCCCCGATCGAAGCAAAAACCAGGGATGCACTACACTTCAGAGTAACTATGTAGACCTTCTTCCCTAAAATTACAACTTGCTCTACTGGATCAACTTCATCTTCTTCCTTGGACTTGAATATACTAGACAAGCATCGGTAAGTTTCAATTCCTACTTGAACCAAATAAACTGATTTACATTTAGTGATGCTAAAACTACCGATGGCTTAGAGTTTTCAACTTCTATCATTCAACCATCAGTCAACTAGTCTGGTTAGCTACATTGGTGTTACTGATATGACTATTTTGACTAACTTCATTTCCTTTCTTTTGGCCTCAAACTAAGGACTCATGCCTTTGCAAAATTCTCATAGGGGATTGACTAGGCTGATGTTATATGAAGGATGACTAGGAACATACCCTAGTATTGTAGGAATCTTTTGCAATACTTGATTGGTAGATCCTGGCCTAAACAGGAGATTGTTCCCGTTGACAAGTGTCGGCTTGATCACATCCAACATATGATTACATTGTAATCAGTTATCTCTCCTTACAGTTCTTCAAACAACCTCCTTAATGGTTGACAAATAGTAGAATTTGGCGCAATTACCTCAACTACTATTCTTGGGAAGATCACCTCCTTCGCGTTGAATTTTTTCTGCCACACTTTCGGCAATTGAAGACTCAGACTAAGCAAAAATATCAGTTTCAATTTGTGTTACTGTATTCTTGTTTCAAGCATCATTGTTTCTGTCACACCCCAAAACCAATAAGAGTGGGGGATGACACGGCCGTCCTTTCTCCAAAGAACGCAATCTCAAAGCTCCCAAAATCCAACTCCTAAAATTCTCCTCATTGATATCACTCTCGTAATACTCATCGCTAGCTTAAGAACCTGAAAAAGAAAAAATTAGAAAATAGAGGGGTGAGCAACCACAGCTTAGAAGAGTAGTGCATCTCTTTTTAGTAGATCGAGCACTCACTATGCATACTTATAAACCAAACCACAACTCTTTTAACTCAAATCCATTGATCAATCTCATTAATTCACACGCCAATGGTCCATTCCATTGTTTAATCTCATGTCACACATCAATGATCTATTCCATTGATCAATCTCATATGAAACCGCACATCAATAATCCATTCCAACGACTAAAATCAAATCACATGTCAATGATTCACTCCATTGACCAATCCATTGCTCAATATCAAACCATGATCACGATACAATGCCTAGTAACAAGACGACCAATATTCCTCCCTTGGCGAGGTCTCCACTTATTATTAGCCGGTTACTCGGCTCATAAGAATATCCTAGACTACTATGCGCGTACTTACAAGTCCCTCACTAGGCTCACAGCAATATTGAACATCAACACCAATTTATAACAACCTCTACAACTCACAAAGCCAGATCCAAAAATCATTTCATATGTCACAATACATTTCATAAATCAGCCATATAATCTTTCACAACTCAATTCATTTGCCACGAATAATTTTCGTAATCATTTTAGAACTCATCTCATAAACCGATTTTACAAACCGAATCAAATCAATTGCATGTCAAAAACTTATCACAAATCGACATCTATATAACATTCCATAAATTATCTCAAAATCGAGCTTTGTAAAAATGTTTCACAAATTCAAAATATGTAATATTTCTCAACTTCGTTCATCAAACATAATATATTTTTGTCAAAAAGTTCTCACACTATTCGCAAATATCAAAATGTAGTAGATGCCCGATTCAATTTTATGCAACAAATATGCTTATTGATGACTCATAAAATATTAAATCTTTATTATTTTGAAGACATGAGTTTATAAATTGTTAGAAGATATAACACCACTTACCCGGGAAAGTCGAAAATCAACCTACGTGGTATCTTGAGCCAACGCACTCATATTCCTATCAATTAATTGAAAACAATATCAAAACCAAGTAATATGCTACTCTCCAACTAACTACTTGACTAAATTATGCTTATTTGTCAATAAAACAACACCTACGCGCTAATAAACCGCTTAGATTATTTAAGCTGTCCGCAACGCGGAACTTGAGAGCGTAATAATTTTTTTCTACCGAACTCCGTTTCAATCGTTCTTATAGTCAATAGAAAGCCCTTCTAACATACTACAAGAACCCTAGTTTAGTTGACCCAAATTCAAGCAAAAAAAAAACCAACAAATTACGCCCTAAAGTCGTGAATGTGCACTGTTCATCACGTGCCAGAAACTTCCAAATTTGTTTCAGGCAAACCGTATGCTCAAATCAAGATCCGTAAAATCATATAGCTTCATAACACCCTAAACTATCATTTTTTGAGTGCCGGACACCTGAAGTGCAAAAAACTTGGCACGGGTGGACAGTGTCAAAAGTTAGGAAAGTGACACTTAAGTGTCAAAATTGGAGTAAAATGGATCACTTAAGTGCAAAATCCTGACCTGTCGATTTTCTGGTAAGGTAAACACAAAACGACATCGTTTTGCATGTTGACGTGGCTAAACAAAAGCAAAAATGACGTAGTTTTGTTATATGACGTAGTATGTAATTAATATAAAAATTAATTTAATTAAATTATAAAAATAAATAATAATTAAAAAAATTGGAGGAGAAGAGGGCTCGGCGACCCCGGCCGATGCTCCCCCGCCGCCGCCAACCCTTCCCGGCGACGGCGGGGAGGCGGTGGCAGTGAGGGCTCAGCCCTCAGCCACTACCTCCTCTCCCCCACCTTTTTAAAATTTAATTTTTAATTTTTAATTATTTATTATTATAATTTAATTAAATTAATTTTTATATTAAAATTCGAATCCACTTAAAAACAACATTGTTTTTGCCTTTTTGTTGAGTTAGCACTCCGGCGTGCCACGTAGACGAAAAAAATAATAAAAAATTGCTACGTAGGATTTCTGGTGAGGTTTGCCGGAGATGGCACTTAAGTGTTCTACTTTTAAAAAAAAGTGGCACTTAAGTATCACTTTTCTAATTTTTGACACTTAAGTGTCCATTTGTGCAAAATTTTAGCACTCGGGCCATACTTCTCCCCATTTCTATAAAAATACACGACTTAACAACTTAAAAATCTTACTTTGCCGTTTGATTCTTCCAAAATTCCAAATTTCAAGCCTTATGTCCGAAACTACTCCAGTTGAATGAACGGGAGGCACGGGCACTTACCGGGCATTGCGTTATGTAGTTGAAGTGGCTTGGCGAGGCTTCCATGGTGAGAACGCATGAATCCTTTCTTTCTCCTTCTCCTTTCTTTCCTTCCTTTCCCTTGCGCGAGCTCTTGTCGTGCCTGTCTCTCTCCTCCGTTCCTTCTTTTCCCTTCTTTCTTTCCCTTCTAGCTCCCCCTTTTTCTTTTTCTTTTTCTTTCTTTTCTTTCCTTCTCCCTCTCCTTCTTCTTTCTCTCTCTCTCTCTCTACTTTTTTTTTTTTGACTGGGTCAAAACCCATATTTTACAGTTCCCCTCTTATTGATTTCTATTTCTTGCAAGGAAAGCTTTCTCCGATCAACAAAAAAGATCACATTGAGTGTGCCAAAAAGATATTTTGCTCGAAGTGTTGACAAAATACCTTTAAAAATATGGATCGATGCTAACTGACAAAAGGTGTTGAAAAGGTTCTTTATTGATTTTTGGATAGGAAATATAAACTATAAGAAAAATGGACCGATAACAATCCTTGCTATTGGAATGTGAAGATAAATTGTAAGTAAAATTAAACAACTAGTAATCTTCTGATGGATTGATCCCCTCTCCAAACTGGAATTCAAGCATTTATACATACTATTGGCTTTTAACAACAATTACAAAGAAATCAAGCACATCCTACGTGACTCCTCCAATGCAACAATTCCCATCTCCAAGTGGTTACCCATAAACAAATGACTCCACCATTTCGACGGTTGTGTCTTCTCCGCTTCTTCACAATTGTCACTATTAGTTGCTCGTGGACTTCTCAACTTTGCTACATGACAATTGTGTTTAAGTCTAGTCATTTACAAATGGCCCTCTGGCAGTTGAATCCAAAGTTATCGGCTATAATGCTTAGACCATTATTTCAAACTCATTGATAACTCACTCCATCAATGGTCATATGAATCGTGATCTTTTTGTTGCTTGAATCAACCTTCATTTGTCGATGCTTTGCTTTGAGACTTGGTCATTTTTCACTAACATTTTTTTCCATTGGCTAAAAATCAATTTTCTTGTCAATCAACTAAATTTGTTGACTAAGAGCTTGTTTGGTAACCATTCCATTTTTCAATTTTTATGTTCTTTTATTTCTTAGAACAAAAGAAACAAGAAATCCGTTTGGCAAAAAAGCTAATTTTTCTATTTTTCAGAATAGAAAAGTGGTCAGAGAATAGATTTAGAATAAAAACAAGAAGTGAAAAATATGCATTTCTTTGTTTCCGGAAATAGAAATAGAAAAAATCATTTTAAATAAAATTTTTTCCAGGAAAACAAAAATATTACCAAACCTCAAATCTTGCCTCTATCTCATCTAACTCGATCTTTGCTAACCGTGGCGATGATCAAAGGCTTGAACATGTTTTGGTGTTAGCACTTCTGGAAATTTTCTCTTTATTCAGTGCAGAACCTTGCGCATATCGACAGGTGAATTTGTATTTTTCACGATCGTTGTTTTCTTTCATTTTTAAAATGTTCTCCTTTTAAGCAAAACCAAACAAGTTGACCTCGAGCTTCATAAGCCTGCCCTCTATAAAAAGACAAAATGGATGGCATACGCAAGAAGTCCAAGACGTATCGCCTCATTGATCCCAACTATGATCGTGGATGCCATGGGAAAGGCGATTAAGAAATTAAATTGGGTTTATTTATTTATTTTATTAAGCTTTGTGTTTGTGCAAGTGTACATGGTAATTGTTACTGGTTTAGTGATAGTAATCTTGCAATAGAACGACATCAGATTTTCTTTGGCAACATCGCTAATTTACCAGTCGCTGTTAGTCCTTTCAAATTCGTCTGTATCCTCCTGTATCTTGTACCATAAAATTTTCAAATCCTCATGAATGTTAACCCCTTGGTCTTCCCCGCCAGTCTCTCTTATACTGCAAACAATGTCTCGCTCTCTCCTCCTTTTCCTTTCTCTCCTCCTGTCCCTCCTCCTTGCCACTGCCGTCCACGGCGTGGACAACGGCGAAGACTCCTCCTCCTCCAACGCCGTCGGAGACCAACATGTAGACATGCGCTCGAATTCCCTAATCCTGGCAAAGATCTGGTGCCTCACGCTGGTCTTCGTTGGCACGTTTGTCGGCGGTGTCTCCCCGTACTTGCTGAAGTGGGACGAGGCATTCCTGTTGCAGGGGACGTACTTGGCCAGCGGGTTTTTCCTCGCGACAGCAATGATGCGCTTCCCCATGGACGCCATCAAGACGTTCGGTGACCGGACAGATAAGTTCTCCTCCACGTTCATGCTCGTGATCGCCGGCAGCTTGCTCACGACGCTCGCCCACTTCGCTGTCTCCTACCTTTACGGCAAGCAGGAGAAGGAACAGAGCAGTGGCTCCAATGTCGATTTGGAGGTCTCAGGTAAATGGAAAACAAGACCTGTTTCTGTGTCCTATTTTATTTTTCCTTTCTTGTTTTTTTCATAAATAAAAAAAAAACATGTCTGGGGCTCCCATTATGAATGCGTCACTCGGTTGACTGCGTGAATTTAATCGTTGCCTGCAAACTCTGTTTCTGCTCTGAAATGCTCATCAGGAACAGAGTCCAGGCACTGCATGCAGCTTTTATTTGCCAAAACGGACCAAAGACCATGAGCATGGGCACTGGTTCATACTAGTGTGTGGAAGTAGAAGATTTTGGATGAATATCAAGTGAATTAGTCAGAAGCGGAGTCGAGTCAATCCAGTTTATTGCTGCTCTGTTTTTGGTGGCAGAGGGTCGTGGGGGAAGCAATAATCTTTGTTTCCTTTGTTTTCCTCCAGAACATTTGCCAATCGATCATACCTAGTCAATTCCAGAACTTTTAAGAGTTTCCGTTGGTCCACCGTTCTTTCATTTTTCTCCATTACGCAGAGCCGCTTGACAGCGTTAAATAACAGAACCAGGGTGCTCTTGCCTGAACAGAACGAAAAATTGGATTTTTAAGATCAAATTATCTGTCTAATACGGTAATTCAGAAGAGAGAGTTCAATGCCTGTTTCGAATGTATTTCATTTTTGACAAAACATCGGAACCATTTAAAGCTTTTTAGTTTTTCCTCAGCTCAGCCGTGTGCAGAAAAAATACGCGCAAAATATTATGTTGATGATCTTATCCGACAGAAATCATATAAATCTTTCCATTTTCATGGCAGGAGGCATTGTGCAGGGAAAAGGCAGCAGTGCAAACGGAGCGACCCACCATCACAACTTGAGCGTGGCCGTTGGATTGCCCAGTGACAGCATGCTGTTGATCATAGCTCTCTGTCTCCACTCGGTCTTTTTTGGCATCGCCATTGGAGTCGCAGAAACGAAGCCAGATGCGTGGAAAACCATGCGGACCATTTTCCCGCACAACATATTTGCTGCAGTTGCAATGGGCATCGTCCTGCTGAGGATGATGCCCAACAGGCCTCTCTCGTCCTGTGTTGCATATGCATTTGCTTATGCAATCTCAAGCTCTATCGGCGTGGCCATAGGGATCGTAATAGACCCAACCACGCAGGGTGTGGTTGCAGGTTGGAGCTCTGCCATCTTTTCGGGTTTCTGCGGCATGTTCATCTATGTTTCTGTGATTTCCTACCGGTACGTGCAGAACGTGGACTCTGTGGGTGCGTTCTTGGCCACGATAGTTGGGTTCGGAATAATTGTAGGCTTGATGATCTGGGATGCCTTCGGATACTCTGCCGCTGTATACCTTATTATGGGGGAAAAGAGAAACGAACACCATGGTTAGGGCTCCAGATGCTTGATTAGTGTGGAGAGGAGGGAAATGGTTGGAAATTTCTGCTGAATTGGTGAAATTTAAGCTGCTGAGGTTTGTATGCGTGCTGATGAAATTTTAGTTACGAGCATACTTGAACACTTTATAATCGGAAATACCAGAAGCACATTGCAATGCATATATTTCATTAAGATCACTTCCAAAGTCAAAACAATAATGCCCTGAGATGATTATTAGAGTGGAAAAAATCTGGTTACATGGTACACTAGAGCAAATTGCAGCACAATTCCACAAAACTTGATTAAGTTGCTGTAGAATTATCTCAAATACACTATAGTTCATATAATGACGGACACAGTGTAGGGTTGCGATTCTGAAGCAAAATGCAATTGACTTCACGTCTAAATGAAGGAATATCTCAAATACACTATAGTTCATAAAATGACGGACACAATGTAGGGTTGCGATTCCGAAGCAAAATGCGATTGACTTCACGTCCAAATGAGGAACCACACCGATTGGTGTGAATTTGATAAATGATTTGAACTGCAGCATCTGGCCTCAACAACCACTTCCAATGGACATCATCAAGCAAGTGGCATCATCAGTTGATGCTTCAAGTCGAGCTAGACCTTGATTTTTTAGGGTAGCTCCATGCGAGAGAATTGGAAGCCAATACTTCATATAGCCAACTGGAGATATTTCTCCAAGCAAAATGACACAATAATAGGGCCAGCTAAGTCGCCGAGAGCACAGCCTACAAATCAATCGCACCACATTAGAATTTGGACCTATCAACATAGATAATCAAATTTTTGTTTTGTTCTCTTTTTTTTTTTTTTTTTTTTTGTGTGTGTGTGTTGGGGGGGAGCGCTTCACAACCAATAGAGTCCTTACCAATCCACTGCCCCAGTGAAGGGCGCACGATTGTGGCACCAATCCCTGCCCCAATCGAAGCAAAAATCAGAGATGCACTACACTTCATAGTAACTATGTAGACCTTCTTCCCGAGAATTACAACTTGCTCTACTGGATCAACTTCATCTTCTTCCTTGGACTTGAATATACTAGACAAGCATCGGTAAGTTTCAATTCCTACTTGAACCAGCCATGTTGCCGCAGTTCCTAGTAACTGCCCTGTTAAGGTACATGATACGCAGAAATGATGAGACAGATAATCAACCAACTCATCAGAGCAGTGTAGAAAGTTGTAAATATAAAGGGATTCACCTCTAAAAGTTGTCCTGCTAACACTACATATATAAACTAGAGTTGGCATCCCTCTTTGTGCCTTGCGTGTAGTGGATTTGGGAACATCTGAACATAGTATAGAAATTATTAGTCGGGTCATGCCGGATTAATTCACGCACATGCTGCGTTGTGAGAAAAGTACCTTTAAGAAGTTTCCATGCCATTCTCTGTGAAACATATTGGACAGCAAGCCTTTCCAATACCCGTCTAGTAGTTACAACTGTAGTCTAGAGAAGAAAAAAGATAGTTTTAGTCTACTAGAGAGAAACTTTGGGCTTTTCTTGTTCTTTCTCTCAAACTTTTTCCTTCAAAAGAGAAGCAACAGTGAATCAACCATAACTTGCCACAAAGTCCTATAAGACATTGAACTTTGACATTACTGTCATTATTATTGCTTTGGAACCAAACAAAAGACACCACAGACATGACGTGGTTAGCCTGGAAGGTGTATTCCACAATACATATCTGCCCCAGACAATACTAAAGCATGATGAAGAATCCTAATAGCACAGAACTGTCCAATGGCTTTCTATGATATAGCAATGAAGCAAATTTCAAACTCAAACTGCTACCAAAAGTTTCCGTAAAATTTCATGTCTTTTTTTAAAAAATGCCAAACGTTTTAGAATGCAGTAAACAAATCATAAGTAAAAGGGGTAAAAAATTAAGTAAAATGCCATTCTCATAATTTTTCCAAAGTTTCATGGTTAGAACTTAATTTCTTTTCTCCACATAGATGAAATCTTCAGTATTGTTTCTTTCTCTACCCATTAAAAACCCCCACTTTTTCCCCATATTAATTTGCATTGATTGTGTGCTTCTCTGCCAGTGAAAGAGAATCACACTTAGCAATGGGATGGAAAGCCATCATGGTGTTCTTAACTCCATTGAAGAATTTGGGAGATATATGCACTCACCTCGCGAATGATTTGCTTGACAGAATTTTTGAAGGGAACAACCATATCTACAGGGTGTTCCTCCCTGGCATCCTGCAGGAAATTCTCATCCTCTTCCTCCTGGATACTGGACTGTATAAGAGGCAAATAGGACTGTAGAAAAGACCTTAACGAAGTCAAGGCAAATGTCCTAAACTCAAAAGCTGAAAAGAGAGGCTTCATCTCTATTTTGTATATCTTGGCGCCATGTGTCAAAGACTCCTCACGCAGTATATTCTCGAAATTACTTTGTGTACTAGAAACATAATCTTCAGAATGTGCTGTCCCGGCATCGCAGTATGCCACAGGTAACCTAAAACTGCTGCACGAGAATGATATGTCATGAAGGATAAGGGGGGGAGAGGAAGAATATTCAGCGAAACGGCTACTAGAGACCAATAAAAATTGTAGCCGAGCAGAGTCAATCTTTTAATCACTGAAACCTCAAAGTAATAAGAAAATATGCATATGCATTATTTTTTAGGCCAAATAGCTGCTCATCCCTTATGATCATACCAAAGGAAGAGAAAACGAATACGCCAGTGAAAGCAAACACCACCAACCACCACCTCAAGCAAACACGAGAATGACAACAAGACAGTCTACAACTTGCGTTTACATCGACATTAAAGTCACCAGCATCGGATTGCACTAGACATACGACATACACAGCAAAAACTACTGATCATAAGAAACAAACAGTCCTAACTTTCTGAACTTCCCCACTGAGAAGTCGGGGATTTTCCATCTCGACACTTGGTCAAGCGAAAAATCAGTTCACATCATCTGTATGCATAATTAGGATCTCAAGAACTTTGCAAAGTGACCCTCACTTCAGTATATATCCCGAAACACCAAGCTAACCACATCGGAAATAATACCGAATCACACTATGTTAAATGATAGAGAAATACTGCAATGATACACCGCGCACGCGACAATCGCGACGCAAAAGATAATCGCTCCCAGTCACAAGCTTTCATTGCTCCGAGACTACCAAAGCGAAATCTTTACAGCTCAAGATACCAACACGTCACTCTGATCTCCACGCTAAAACCAAAATAGCCCCGATATCCCAAACTCTCTAAATTTTCTTTCTTGCAAGAACCCAATTACGCTGCCATCAACTGCCGGGCAACGCGAATTTCAGCTAAAAAAGCAAATAAGCTTTCTGCAAGAAACCATTTACAGGACGATGCCCCGGGATGGCGGGAAGAGCCGGGGAGCGTACCCGAAGAGGAATCGCGCCGCGAAAGGAGCGGCGGCGGCGGCGGCGGCGGCGGAGGAGGCGGCGGCGGAGAAATGTCCGTAGGAGTGCAGAGACTGGGCGGAAGGGAAGGTGGGGTTCTTCCTCGCGAGCTCAAGGACTAAGGCTATTCCGCTCATCGTCTCCGACGTCAAATCTCGGTCAGCGCGACTGGCAGTGTTAGATCTCGATCCACCTCTCTGTCTCTCTCTGTCTCTCTCTGTGATGCCCTAAGGATTATCAGCAGAGCGAAAAGGAGAAGCGGAAAGTCCCGAGAAATTTGCTTCGCTTCCGCTTTCCCCCTAGGAAAGTGTTTTCGTTGCTATCAAAGCTAGTTGACACCCCCCCCCCCCCTAAAAAAAAAAAGAAAAAGAAAAAGAAAAAGAAGCTAGGTGACACTAACAATTATTTAAAGGGCTTATTTTGAAAATACGCTCTTAAACGTCAGTGATGAATTAACGACGATGTATTTAGGTCTTTTTCGTCATTTTGATGGCTAATCTCGAAAGAGTATTGCCCGAGGCACTTTCGTACCTGTGATGCCACGACGGACATATAAAAGATATATTGTTGAATGCGTGTACTTCAACATCATACTATAGAACATCACTTGTTCATAAAAGTAAAAAGGAAAATTCAAAAAAATGATTCGAAATGTCTTTATTTTCTCAAATAAGGACTTAAAATGAGCATTACTTTAAATAATTGTGTGAAATGTCATCACTTTCTTATATAAAGGTTTGAAATAGACCTTATTTTGAATAAATTTTTTTTTTTAATGAAAAATAAGAATTTAAAGTAGTTATGTTTATTTCAAATAATGGCAAGAAATGATTATGTTTCAAATAAGGGCATTTTTGTCATTTGTCCTTTTTTTCTAACTCTTCTTCTTTCTTCGTTGATGTCCGGCCGACCACCAGTGATGCTTGTAGAAGGCTAGGCGAGGGTCACCCTCACCCAATTCAACGAGGGCCACCATCGTTAGCCATAGTCAAGAGATGGCCTCACTTGGGTGAGGTGACCCTCACTGTAGGGGAGGTTGCCCCTTGTGAGCATCAATGAGGTTGGGCCTTGCCGACTGTTTGTAAGGGCCAACGAAGGCCTACAAGCCTAGCCCCAAGTGAGGTCAACTCTTACTAGATCTGGCAAGGGTGGCCTCACTTGCGGCCAACAAGGGCTTGCCAACCCTTGCCCACTATCAACGAGTGCTTACGGGTCCTCACCAGCCCTTATTAGTTGTCAGTGAAGATCGTGGAGAACAATCCTCGTTGGCTTTTGCTAGCACTCGCCAACTAATGCCGGAAGAGAAAAAAGAAAAGAAGATTTGGACAAAAACATCATTCGTCAATGAAAAAATTTAGTCGGCCAGTATCGGTAAGGTAAGACTCTTATTTGAAATAATCATGATTATTTGAGACTCTTATTTAAAACAATCATGGCCATTTTAGATCTTTGTTTGAAATGAGATCCGCTTCGAGTTATTATTTGTGAAAATGATGGCACTTTAAGCATTTTTTAAAATTTTCCCAAAGTAAAATGCTCTTCAAAAAATCAGTTTTCAAGAAAAAATTATCATATTTTCAAGTTAGTGAACTCATTTTCCTAATTCTAATCATGTGTACTTTTTGAATCAGAGGTGGAATTCTGTTGACTGATTTTAAGTGAAAGTTCAAAAAACTGATTTGCCAAACCTTTTTTATCTTTCCAACAAACACACTGTTTTTAGACGTAATTTTTGGAAGGTGGCCCGACGAGAATTTAGTGTCCTCATGCACTATCCCCGCTTCCAAACACCCCCCAAACTCGAAGGATAAACCAATCTCGCCATCGCGCCAAATCAATCGCTTCCAACGTTTCAAACCTTCGCGAGGTCGTGCCATGGCTGCTTCGGAAAAAAAAAATAAAAAAAAATAAAAAAAACCGCATCCACAATGAGGTAGTTCGCAGAAGTTAGTGCTTTTTCTCCTGAGACCACAAGAAGGAGATGAACCAGGGTGATCTCAACAGTGTATGTGAAATTAAGGCCCTGAAGATCCTCGAGCGGATTGCCCATCAAGTTCAACCCACCGTGCGCAAGCGCCGGTGAAGGGTCAAGCTTTCTCTCAAAGTTCCGGTAAGATCTTGCTGCTCCCGTTTCGGTTTCGTCTTGCAAGCCCCGATAGTGTTTTGATGCTTTAAAATGCCGAAAAGCATCACCCTCGTTTTTATTTTTTTTTATTGGACGAATGCCCTTTGGTTGACGCACGAGCTCAGTCACATCTGCGCGTGCACTGGTTCCCGATGGGGAAAGTGGTTCGGGTAGTCCCGGATTGGGTTGGTAATCCGTGCATGTGCGCGTGTAATTCTGAATCTCTTGTTTATTTATTTATAGGAGGGATGATTCATTATGATGGATCAATGGTGGTAATTGCAGTCCAATGAATGCGCGTCTTCTGGGTTCGAATGTGGGTCATGGCGTGCACGTGAAGCTGAGGATTCGCAGCCTGATTAGAGTCGATTATATCTATCCTTATGATCAAGTCGTGGACATGATGCTTCACGAGCTCTGCCACGATGCAATACCAAGTTCTACAAGTTCTGGGATGAACTTAGAAAGGTCGGTGGTTAGAAAAGTCTCATGCCCTAAATTGAAGTCTAGTCTACTTTATATACGTCGTGATGTCAACGCAGGAGTATAGGAGTTGATGGCCAAGGGAATAACTGGCACTGGCCAGGTTTTCAATTTTCCCAGGAGGGGTCTTGGCGGTTTCTCTAAAGAGCTATCAATTCATCATTGCGGCAAACTGTTCTGGCTGCTGCAGAGAAGGGATCGGATTTGGGTTCTCTCCTACCATCTGGACCAAGTCGTCTTGGCAGTGATAGTAGCATCTTAGTACTTAGTCCAGCACAAGCTGCTGTGATGGCTGCAGAGAGGAGACTGCAGGATGACATCTGGTGTGGTTCTCGATTCGAAGATGATGGGGATAAAGAAAGTAACCCTGATATTCTGCAAGATATTGAGAATGAGATCAAAACCCCCTCAAAATTGAGAAGTGCTTTGGACTTGATCTCTCGGAAAAGAATTCGTGAATTGAATGAAGCTTCAGCCACAATCATCCAGCAGTGATGTGGATCAGCATTATGTGGATTCAACAGGGAATGATGGGGACATGCAGGGCAGCAGGTGATCTCAGCTGTGCACATCAGACAAGACAACTTGAATCAGTGAATGTATTCGATTCTAAATTTAAATGTCATTAGGGGGAATGCTTCATCCGGCATGCCATCCAATTTGACTCCTCAACCGGGCTTAAGGGCACTGCTAAACGTCCTTCAATTGAGCTCCTTATTTGGGCATGTGGAATATGCACCTTATTAAATCCTGTGAGTATAATGATTGGTAAATGAATACCAATGGTTGATTGATTAGATAAACGGTTCCATGTTGTTTTGATACTTCCAATGTTTTCACTTCTGCAAGTTTTCTCATTCTTAGTTTTTCTTGTTTGTTAAATTGATCAATCTCAATTTATTTTCTTGTTTGTTAGATTGCACTTGTCTTTTCCTTGTTCATCTTTTGGTGTACTAGTGCTGAACTTGCAACTGAGCTACTCGTAGTTGCTAGATGTGTTAAAAGGGTGTTGCTTTACAGGCTGGTTTCCTTGTTGGTTCACCTGAAGATTTGGCTACCCATGAAAATGTGAATTGGGTGTGAACCTAAAATGTAAATCAAGGCTCTAAAATTTTTTTGCACCGTGACATGAATTTTTTTAACTTTTCTATATTATGCAGTCGATAAAGTTTCTTTGAGGTGTGACTGGCATTGCTTCCTTTTCGTCACATCAACCAGATTCATGGCAAAGCTCTCTTTTTGCTGCATTCCTTCTATAACTCTTGTATAACAAGTGCATTTGGCATTATTTGTCATGGCGTCATGCAGCCACTTGCTCCGATCTGTAAACTTTGTGGTTCAGAAAGGCTCAAGGATGAGGGCTCCAAATTCAAGTCCTGGCCCTGTAAATTTTGCACGTTGGATAACAGTGTCGAGTTAGAGAGATGGTCGGCTTGTGAGCAGTGGAGATATTCACGCGGGCCTCCAGCATCAGCAAGAGCACCATGTCGGGGTGATTGAGAGTCTGTCATGTTGATGGTATTCCACTTTCTACTTTCTACTGCCGGATAACTTTTGTACACTCATCTGTCTGTTTTACCTGGAATCTGGGTATATTTTGATCCTAGGAGTATGATTCGGTACCTACTCTTGCTGAATTGAAAAGGAAGCGATATGAATGATGTGACCTCTAATGAGAGATGTAACAACCAAGACAATACAGTTTTATTTACAGCCTGAGTAATCTGAGCTGACTTGTTTCCTATTGGAAAACTGTTAAAGACCAAAATAGGCAGAGCATTAGAAGCATCATTCAGTATGAAACTAGTGGTGGGTAAAAGTGTTTACAGAAATAAATAAAACTAATATGAAATGAGAATAACGGCTCTTGATTTTTACGTAGTATATACATCTGGAATGTGGTTTTCTTCCAAGGGTAAATTCTATTAAAAATCCTAAATTGGTACCCTCATGACTCATTTACTCTAAATTAATTTTCGTCCCATTAAAAATCCCACATTGGTACCCCTTTACCCATATATTCCAAACTAATTTGCATTTTATACACATGTACACCAAATCTACCCTCCGTTAGCAGTTTGGGATATGTTGTGTTTGGTAGATTTGGATTAGGAGTATCGATTTGGGATTTTTTGTTAGAGTTTGGGATGTCATGAGGGTACTTTTTTTTTTTTGGTGAGACAAACTAGTTTAAGATAAATGTGTCATGGGATAGCGAATTGGGATTTTTAATGGTTTTAACGCTTCTTCCAACTTATTAAAGCTTTATCCATCTATCTGAGATTTTTAGAATGCCAATTGTTAGTAAGTTGACGAGGTTGGCATTTTTTCAGCTTATGCATAAGAATAAGAGCTACCAATTTATTATCGAATTAGACTTGAGAGCAGAGTGGTTTAGCATTCCGTTGTCAATACAGTTGCAAGGAATTCATGAGATTAAATGATATGCACATTCTTTTGCATATCATCATTGTGATAATCTTGAGGTGCTTCATTGTCGAAGATCAGCAATTTTTCTGGGCTGGTGTGCTGATTCTAAGAATCAGTTCCTTTAAAAGAGGGAAAAAAGAGTAATTTGACAGTCTGATATCTTCAAATTTATTTCTTCCACAGAAACTTTGGCAAAAAAGACACGTCAAGTTTGGTTTTTCTGAATGCCCTGTCGCTAATTGTTAGAGACGGCATGATTTTTGCCTGATGGCCATATATTGCTGCTTCGGCAACTTTTGTCTTTGTTCTTTAAATCGATTTATGCTGCTTCAGCACCTTGAAGAAGCATGTCTTGCTCAATGATTGAGCCAGGCCACAAAAGAAGACATTAACAAATATTTGTCACTTACAATACTAGAAGCATGAACTTAGAAGAATAATTTGATAGGTCTGGCTTATTAAAGAGAGGCTGCACATGAAAAGGGTATAAAAGCTAGTTTTCACAGAAAGATGACGAGTTTTCACTGGCCATTAATTAGAGCATCTTGCACTGTGTTAGGAACTAATGACCCATCACTGTGCCTGTCAACGTTATTGACAAGGTACTTTTCTAAACTTGAGCATGCCAAATGCTTTTTGGACTAACTATGTAGACATTGTTTCAGCTGTGTATGTCATAATTTGATGGTGGTCTCAGTGACTCCCATAGACTACTCAAGCATGGTCAACGCAGATAATGTACATCCAAAGTATCACCGCGGACAATGGGTCCTATTGTTGAGGCTGGTGCAGAAGCTGCCACTCAAGATGGGTTCTTGGCTTGGAGGAGCTAGCAAATTGACTGGCAAAGAGTGCCTTCGGAGTTTAGATCTCTTATTAACATAAAGCCCGCAAATAGAGAAAGAAAGTGTCAGTTTTGAGAGGTCATCATCTGATGAAGATGCGAGCATTTGCTGAATTGTGAGTGTGCCCTTCGCTTCGCCGCAGTACATGGTCATGGCTAGCTTCATTTTCAGGTTAACATATCAATTGCTTCCGTTTGCTGGGCTTTTTGTTCAATTGAAAATCTGATGTTGAGGTCCAAACTCGATTTGGGTACCCATACCGTTGAAGGCGGGGACGATGACGAATGGCCAGCAATGGTCCAAAAGAGAGATTTCTCTTTATTCTGCCCTTTAAATTCAACCGATGATGGCTCATCGCAAATGCTAGTATCACGAGCTTCCCGTCTCTTCTGCTATTAATTTTGAGCCTCTCCACTTGCTCTCTCCCCTTCTTCTGGAGAATATTTTTCCATAACAATTATTTTGTATGATTTTGCGAAATTCGCGTGATCAAACATTGTGAATGATCCGTTCTAATTAAGGATGGGTCTAACTCCGGATAAATACTTTCCCTTTTCGTGGGTGGGGGTTTGTTATTATTATTTGATTTATGTAATCTATAAGCCGGATTTTCCCAATTTTTTGGCCTCTTTTTCACATTCTAAATTTCTTACCCTATCATTTATCATCCGCCGAGGATTTGATCTGGGGTGACCGGCTTGCAATGGGCCTGGGTGAAGAATTGACCATGTGAAGTTGAAATGGACGGATGTGATTGGAATATTGATCATCCAACCGTCGAGGGCATTGGTGAACTAATCCCCGAGAGATAGTGGAAGTCGTTATTCATGTCCTTGCAAGAGTTTCATGTTTTCTTACTCTGAAAATTTGTAAAGTTGTCATGATCTTTTCGTGGATTTTGTGTAAGATTTTTTCTAATGTGGACTAAATTAATTGATATTATATTGACTGTTTTTACAGTTACCGTAAAACAGGGTTGGTCTAAGGTGAGATAAAATGTTTTTTAATTAGTCTAATATGTGGCTGGCTAGTGTGGGTCAAGTTGAGCCTGACCCGTAACGAGGGAGCCTGGCTGGAATTTCTATAAATAGTGCTCAAGTTTCTCCTCTAACCCTAATTCTCACATGTATCCTTATCTAACGCTAAACGTGAGGGGGCCGCCTCATTGAGCCAGCGATACGGAGGACAATAGAAGAGAAGGACTTACTCGTGGAATATTGTGTTTTCGCCTCCGCTTCAAGAATGATGGATCCCAAAATAGATGCGCTAATCTTTCTACTCAATTATGTATGTTCTTATTCTGGTTATGGAGATATTGGGATTGTGCGATTTGCATCCAACATGTGGTATTAGAGCAACCATAACCCTAAAACTCGAATGCATAAGATTTTTTGCCATAATTTGTGATTTTCGTAATTTTTTATTCAATAAAAATAAAATTAAATCACAAATTTGGACTGGGTTCGACGAGACAAGCAGAACCATGGGCGGTGCGTCGTCGGAGGAGGCCGCATGCGCCCCCACTCACGACCTTGCGCCACCAGGGTGTCGAAGATGCACCTCACACGCCTTCATGCGCCCCACGCGTGGACTCCACGCGTCGCGCACTCAGGCGGCGCATGCAGGCTCGTGGAGCATCGGATCGGCGCGTGACTGACGGCGTTAGGTTCGTATGGCCATCCCCTATGTTGTGGTGTATTTATTTTACATGTTTGATAATTTTATGGATGTGAAAATATATATAAAACCCTAAATACGTGTATTTTTAGTGTATTTTTGTGTATTTTTCTTGTATTTTCTTTGATTTTGGAAATACAAGTGTTGGGTTACAAATATGTTATCACATAAACATTATAATTGTGTGATTCATTAATAAAATTAAACTTTATTAAAAATTAAAGTTGGCTTATTGAGATATAACCAGTATTGGATAGTAATTGAACTATGTATTGAGGTGATGAGAAACAGTAAAATGTTATGAAGTTTTTGTTGCTCATGCATACTCCTTTACATGCCGATAACTTTTGAATGATGGATGTCTTAAGAACCTGTGATCAACTAATTGTACTAATTAACACATCTGCTGAATGTGGGTAATGCATGTCAGTTAAGTTATTGCATATTATACCTAAACTCATTTGGTCATTAGTTAATGTCCATTAAGTTGAATATTTTTTATTGTTTAGAAGTATGACAACATTTACGCAGAGCAATAGTATCTATTATTAAAGTTTAGATATTTGGTTCTCTGGTTTGACTCAATTAATAGGTCATTTGTTGATTATAATGATAATTTGTTACATAAAAATTGGCTAATAAATCAATTGTTGGTATTGGAATCATTTTTTGCCTTATAAAACTCATGAATGATAATGGATTAGCTGTCAAGCTTGTCGATTTGATGTACCATGTATTGCTATTGATGTTAACTTTTAATAGATCCTCTAGATCGGCATTCTTTTTATATTGTTCTGGTAATTTGTAATTGTGGTGCACAAGAGATGCTTGCTTTTATGTTATGAGAAGTTTCTTGTGTTGCTGTAATTGGTGATCTCATCAGAAGAATCTGTCTTTTAGGTTCGCTATATATATATATATATATATATGTATGTATGATTAATTTTTATTAATGAATAAAGTAATGTAATTAGCATGATATGTGATTTCAGTGATATGTTGCCCCTATCACTAAAGTTAAAATTACATGTATATGGTGTATGTGAGAAGTAAAGCTTATATCCATGGTATGAGAGAGTTTTAAGAATTCAATTGAGTAGTGACTGCCAAAGTGGCACGCTTGATTGGGTTTGAGAAATTCCGGTCTCGTATGCTGATTGTGATGTCTCCTGGTCTAATTCGTGGTCATACTCCCAAATGAGGTGCTTGTGTATTAGTTCATGGAGGGATGGAGGAGTGACTAATCCTAGTGGTTCATATGCCCAAATGTGATGAATTCACGAAGATTGGAATATATTCTCGTAACCGCTATCATGTGGGAGTGTACAACTGCATGTTATGTATTCTGCCCAAAGGTGATTATATGATTATGCGTGTAACTCTCTAGATGTGTACTTGTACGTCAAGTTACACGGTACTCACATGATGCTAATTATATATATTGCTTGTTTTTCAGTCACATTTTTGTAATTAATAACTCCACTTTATTGAGGTTTTTACTGCTTCAAATTTTAAGTAGTGGATAGATGATTTGCTGCTTGGGAAAAGAGAAATAGAATTTGCTTATTGTCCATGAAACGTTCCATTCTAGAACACTTGAAAAGTGGTTTGCTTGTGAACTGCACTGCTATAAGATGATGGAAGTCTTAGTGGCTTGTAATTATCTCTTGTCTAATACAGAAATTATGATACATATGCAAAGATTGTGTTTAAGTCATAATGACATATACATCTTATATATAGTTAAAAGGTTGTTTCCAAAAGTTTTCTTTTTAAGGAAAATGACCAAGATAAAGAATAAAACAATTACAATTAGTCTTAAAAGGTTGTCAGGCTTAATAGTGGCCGTGAGTATTTTTGCAAGTATGACAATGCAAAGTAGCTTAAATGGTCATTTGTCAAATATTTGGTAGATTCTAGGGTGGTAATTTAATTACTATGCCTGAAAATCCTTACATAAAGATTTGGCCGAAATGCATAAAAGTACCATATAGAACATAGTGATGAGTATGATTAGTCAAACTAATTTATCGGTCTTCTGTGGGCTGATTATATGAAAGTAACTTTTTCACATACAAAAGGTATTTCTTACTAAAGTTGTTTCATAAACTTCTTTTGAGTTATAAATTGAACATAATTTTAACTTGAATCATATTAAAATATAGATGTGCTATGTAGAAGTGAGATTATCTAATCCAATTTTAAGTGTGTTGCAATTCAGATCCACTCGGAATTATTTTGTATCTTATCTAGATTGTTAAAGGGATATTGATTTTATGACCCTAAAGAAGGTACAAGAATTATGAAATCATATACTCTAAAGTTTCTAACGATCAACGTAATTGTAGAGGATAGCTGCTCTTAGACTATTAAAGACAATAATACGATGGAAAATCACCGTGTCTTTGCCTATACATATAATTGTGGTACAAACAATTATGGAATCTCATGTACCATAGACTAAACTTGTTGAGGTTTGAGGTACTATTCTCAATATAGTTTATGATGAAATTTTTTCAAACCTCTCAAGTATAGAATGGAGTGGTTGTAACTTTACTCGGGAGATTTGTTAGGGAAAGATGATAAGTTATTCCATTAAATTATATAGTCTATTTGTGAGAGCATGACTATAATATCCACTACATGGTTGATTTAGCGACATAAAGGGCACGTGTGGGCGCGTGCAGCGTCTCCTGGCAGCGCACGACATGCCGCCGGACTCGTCTCGACGAGCCCTTTCACCCTATGCCTTCAGAATTTTATTCCGAATTACGAAAACTCAGAAAAAAAGGACGAACAACGTTCGGGTGTTCTCGCCCCGATCCGTACGGCCGAATTACTTTCGCGAATAATCAATCAAAAACATCAAACAGGTTGGGAAAAACGTGAACTAGGGCTCTGATACCAATGTTGGGAATAACGGATCCCCAAAAAGTGGATTCGACACTAAATCGAACTCCTAAAACTAATGCGGAAGCGAAGCCCGGGAAAATCACGTATCACCGATCCTAAAGCACACCAAGGATTCGAGCATACTTTGTTAGCCACAGATTAAACACCAATACTGATAAGAGGAAGAAAAACTGGCCCCGTTCGATCCGATGGCGCCTTGAAGGGAAGAAAAACGCTTACTGTTTTTCTTGGAGAGAGAGAGAGAGCGCGCGGGAGAAGGGAAGACGTACGTACGTTATGTTTTTAACCGGTGTCTTCTCTCTCTCTCTCTCCTCCCTTTTATACGTCCCTCCATCCACGGGCCCTATTCTCGTGAGCCGGGCTTTTTGGGCCCAACTTGGGCGGACGGGCCTTAAGCCCATCTCATATAAAACCATCAGTTACAATTGTATGTCATTCATTAGTCGAGTGCTTCTGGATGAGTGTCCTCACCGCTTACCTTTTACATAGAATACTCATATTTCAATAATTGGGTCAAACTTCCTATCTACATGGGATTGCTATGCTGTCAAGACCACTCTTTTCGGGTTTTACATAGAATACTTGGTTTTGAATGTCAAACCAAATATGTGGGGTTTACAAAATCTATCAAATCATCACCCTTCAGGATCATATCAAATTAATCCCAAAACTAGACTCCCTCCAAAGAAAGTCCTTTGTTTATTTTTTTTTATTTTGCCCTCTTTGGCATTTATTATTTGTTAAATTGCTACAAAGAATCTAATGGGATATTTCTCTGATGTTGGAGCTAAGATGGATTTGAAGCAAATTTAAAATATTGGATATTTTATTGATAGAATTAAAAGGTTAAGATTAAACTGAAATCGCTAAAAATTATAATTTTTTTGTCATTTGGCCTATAGTTTCGCATGAAAAGGTTAGTCACGTGATATTGGTTATTTTTCTTAGGCCAAAAATGCGATGGTAGCTAGCTGAAACTCAAAGCCAATTATCCCGTTTACCTTTTCCCGCAGACTAGACAATGAAACAAGAAAAAGGCTGAATTTTCAATTTACTAATTATGATAATAATAGTTGGGACTAATTCAAGCCACAAAAAATAGTGGGGACGATTTGATGCCTACTTTTGCTGAGTTGAAAAGGAAGCGATATCAATGATGTGACCTCTAATGGGAGATGTAACAACCAAGGCAATTTGATTTTTTACAGCCTCGTAATCTGAGCTGAAAACCAAAATAGGCAGAGCATTAGAAGCGTTAATCAGTATGAAAGTAGTGGTGGGTAAAAGTATTTACTAAAATAAATAAAACTAATATGGAATGAGAATAATGGCTCTAGATTTTTACGTAGTATATACATACATTTGGAATGTGGTCGTGTTTCTTCAAGGGCTAATTCTATAAAAAATCCTGAACTGATACCCTCACGATTCATTTACTTTAACTTAATTTTCATCTCACAAAAAATCCCAAACGAGTATCCCTTAACTCATATATTTCAAACTACTTTTCATTTAATACACATGTACACCAAATCTACCCCCGTTAGCAATTTGGGATATGCCATGTTTGGTAGATTTGGATTAGGAGTATCGGTCTGGGATTTTTTCTGAAATAAAAATTAGTTTGGGATGTCATGAGGGTACAAGTTTATTTATTATTTATTTATTATTTTTTTGTAAGACAAACTAATTTGAGGTAAATGTGTCGTGGGAGAGCGGTTTGGGATTTTAATTAGTTTTAATCCTTCTTCCAACTTATTAAGCTTTATCCGTTTATCTAAGATTTTTAGATTGCCAATTGTTAGCAAGTTGATAAGGTCGGCATCCTTTAAGCTTATGCATAAGAATAAGAGCAACCACTTTATTATAGAATTAGACTTGAAAGCGAAATTGGTTTAGCATTCGATTGTCAATATAGTTGCAAGGTAAAATTTATGAGAATAAAAAATTCCACATTTTGATCATGGCTTCTGCATATGATCATTGTGATAATCTTGAGGTGCTTAATTGTCGAAGATCAGCAATTTTTTTGTGTTGGTGTGCTAATTCTAAGAATCAGTTCTGTTGAAAGAGAAAAAAGATAAAAAATTTTTATTAGGATAATTTGACGGTGAAACACTCATGATTCACGTAAAGAAGAGAAGGAGATAGATAGGTTTTTGTTTTATTTCACCCTATTAGAAATAATTACGGGACTCGCCTTTTATAAGCTTGATACATAACTCTTAAGCTAAGTGACTCATAAATCTACTTTGTGTTCCGAGGAGATAAAGTCCTAGAAAGTTACAAAATATTAATTATACCTAGAAATATGAAAAGTCACAACGTATAAATTCGAACAGACTTCTCAAAAGTAACTCTATAATTATTACTCTTCTTCAATGCATGCAGCCTTCTTGAGAGTCGAACATACATATTAATGAATCAATAATTTCTTTGCTTGGTTGACAACCCCGAATGAGTTTGGTTTAATTACTAACATTCCCCCTCAAACCAAATTCTCTTCCATCAATCATTCCAATCAAACTCTTGAACTTCCGAAAAGCATCGATCTTGAGAGGTTTAATAAAAATGTTTGCTATTTGATCTCCCATCTTCACTTGCAACACTTCAATATCCTTCTCTCTCACCTATTCTCGAATGAAGTCATATCGAATATTGATATGTGTGACAGCATGAACTTTTAAAATTTGCTTTCGATTAAATAAATCGAGCATTTCGTCGATATGCAGATGGTGCTATTATCTAAATTGATCACTCATGAGATAATTAGACTATCTGGGAAAGCAATTAAGGAATCTAAATGCAATGGACTTGAGAATTCGACCAGGAATCGATTGCTCAACCGTGTTGATTTGCAAGGGTCATTACGGCACTGCCAAAATCAATCAAAGATCAGAGATAGGTCGATTCGACTGAGATATGTGATCAAAGTGTGGGTGATTCCATATGATTGCAAAATTCTCGTCGATTGGCACTAAGTTGATTTTTTGTCATTTTGGGTAACCAATGTCTGTAATTGAAACCTCGAGATTTTCACGACAACTGAGAGTCACAAATATGTCGAAGATGTATGTTGTGGCTTGAAAATAATCAATATTGCACTAAAAATTCCTAAAAGTTACCCGGTAGACTAGGTCATGCTAAAATCGTATCGAATTGAAATTAACAGCGAATTTGAACCCAATTTCAGAAATTAAAGTTCTGTCGTGTCACAATTCATTTTAGGAGCGTCGAATCATCCTCCAAAGAGTTTTCGGAGATTTCGGGATTTTTACGGAAAATCTATTTAGATGTTGCAGAAAAATAACGGAAATTTGGATGGGCTAAGTCGAAGGAAATTTGGACTTCCAAGCCGAGCCTTTGGGTGTTGGGGACTTGCAGGAAATTGTACGGGATTTTTCTTCAGCGAAATCGGACCTTGAATTGGAGAAATCGGAGAGGAAATTGAAGTTCAATTTGAGTGAAATTCGGATTGGGCATGGGGTTATTTTTTTTTTTACATTAATTTGAGCCATTTATGGAAATTTTGGCTTCAATTTTATTTAATGGTGGGAAATTATTTCAATAAAGTATTAGAGGGGGACAATGCATTCAATAGATGGATAACACTCTTGACTTTGCCTCCTTTTTTCCCATCTTCCGTCGCACGGCAGGTAGCCAATCTTCCCCTCCGTGCCTTTTTGCTTTCGCTCTCCTTCTTCAATTTGATCTCATTTTCTTCTCACCGAGCCAGCTGCTTCTGCCCTTGTCTCTCTTTGATTTCCCTCGCATATCTCTCTGCGTCTACCATTCACCCCGCCGAAGCCACGCGCCCGTCTCCTGTTCTCTTCCAGTCAACACAGCAAAACCGTTGTTGACTCCTTGAAGCCCACAACCCACCGAAGCCTCGCCCACATGCCTTCCGGCTTCCGTCGAAGCCACGCCAACCCACGATTGAAGCCCAAGCTACCGCGCATCCTTCACCTCACCAGCACACTCCTTCGGTCAACACCCCCACCGAAATCCCCTCCTGTTGACTCGCTGCACGCCCCCACAATCTCCTCCTTTGTCCGTAGTACCCCACCAGCGAAGCAGCATGACCGTCCACGAAGCAGCTTCCCCAGCAGCAACCGAGGCAGTCGCGTTGTCTCTCGCCTTCGCCCGCAAGTTCGGCCAAGTTTCGGCCCATCTCCATCGAGCTCAGCCCAACTTCCATTCTAGCAAGCCCATTCGAAGCCAACTAATCTTGAATTCAGCGGCCCAAGTCCTGTTTTCCTCAGCAGCAGCCCAACTCAGCCCAGTTCAGTTTTAAGCCCAACTTTGGTCCAGTTCATTTGAAGCCCACGAAGCAGCCCGAGCCTAAAAGCCAAGCACAACATTTTTGTGGGCTTGCAAGGCCTTTGGGCCCGGTCCAAGTGCTCGTTGACGCCGCCGCAAACCCGATTTTTGACCGCCGTCGCGGTAAACCGGTTTCCGCGATAAGCCAGTGAGTTTATGCACTAAACTCTTCTTAGTATGCTAATGACGTTTAAGGGGCGTTTAGTTTAATTTAATTAGGAATTATGTGGTTAGTTAGATTAGATTAGTAATTTAATTATTCAATTATGCATGTTAGGTGGTTAGATTAAATTAACTAAGGCCTAGATAGGATGTGTTATTTATCTAGACAGGTTGGGGCATTTTCCCGGCCCGTTTAGGCGGTTAATTTAGTGATTTTGGCTTAGGTTGGTATTTTTAAAATTTAAATTGATTTATTTTATAAGTTTTTAGAAATTATTTAATTATTAATTATTTTTTCGAAAATTAGACCGGGATAGCCGGTGACCGGAATTTCGTGCTGATTGCAATGGTATGGTTAATTTCTACAATTGAGTGTTAAATTGTGCAAATTGAGTGCTGATTAGATTTTTGGTTATTTATTCCAAAAATTGTGAATTTTCAATATTTATTTAGAAAATCCCGGGTGTCAGATTTTGAGGCAGAAGTACAGCGCAAGTGCCATAACTTGGCACGCCGGGACACTTAGGTGCCATAACTTCCAAATGGTACACTTAAGTGCCACTTTTTTTTTTTCGAGTGGGACACTTAAGTGCCACCTCCGGCGACCTTTGCCGGAAATCCTACGTGGCAATTTTTTATTATTATTTTTTGCCTACGTGGCTCGCCGGAGCTCCAAATCAGCATAAAAAATAATAAAAAAATAATAAAAAAATTAAAATTTTAAAAAATTTAAAAATTTTTAAAAAAGAAATTTTAAAATTTTAAAAAATTTAAAAAGAAAAGAAAATTTTAAAATTTTTAATTTTAAAAAATAAGAAAATTAAAAAAAAAAGGGGGGTGTCGAAGGGGCGGCCGAGGGCCGAGCCCTCGCCGCCGCCTCCCCCGCCGTCGCCGGGAAGGGCCGGCGACGGAGGGGGAGGGTCGGCCGGGATCGCCGGCGTGGGCTCGCAGCCCTCGCCGGATCGCGGCGAGGGCCGCGACCCTCGCCCCGGATCTGGGCAAGGGCTCGCGGGCCCTCGCCGCCGGTCGGCCGGCCTCGCCGGCCCGGCCGAGCCCGGCGACCCCGGCCAAGGCCCGCCCCCTGGCCAGGGCCCGACGACCCGGCCGACCCTCCCCACTCCGTCGCCCGTCCTTCCCGGCGGCGGGGGAGGCGGCGAGGGCCCGCGATCCTCGCCGGATCCGGGGAGGGTCGGCGGGGTTGCCGGCCCCGGCCGGGGCCTAGCGAGGGCCCGCGAGCCCTCGCCCGGATCCGGGCGAGGTCGCGGCCCTCGCCGCGATCCGGCGAGGGCTGCGAGCCCACGCCGTCGGTCGGCCGGGGCCGCGACCCCGGCCGACCCTCCCCCTCCGTCGCCGGCCCTTCCCGACGACGGCGGGAGGCGGCGGCGGCGAGGGCTCGGCCCTCGCCCGCCCCTTCGACCTCCCCCCCACCCCTTTTTTTTTTTTTTTTTAATTTTTTAATTTTCTTAATTTTTTAAAACTTTTAAATTTTTCTTAATTTTTTTAATTTTTTTAATTTTTTTTAATTTTTTTAATTTTTTGAATATTTTTTAATTTAATTAATTTTTATATTATTATTTACACGTAGACACGAAACGGTATCGTTTTTGCGTTTTCTCCGCCACGTCAGCGTGCAAAACGATGCCGTTTTGGACTAAACTCGCCGGAAAATTGCCACGTCAGCCATTTGGCCGGATTTTCGCCGGAGTGGCACTTAAGTGTCCCATTTTGCTCCGATGATGGCACTTAAGTGTACCATTTTAAAGTTATGGCACTTAAGTGTACCATTTTAAAGTTATGGCACTTAAGTGTACCATTTTAAAGTTATGGCACTTAAGTGTCCCGCGTGCCAAGTTATGGCACTCCAGGTGTCCCAACCTCCAGATTTTGACGCCAAAAATAGTTTTATATATTATATAAAATAGTGGGATTTTAAGAAGGAATGATATCAATTTTTTTTTCTGAGTCGATATGATCGAGTACCCACACACTACTATTTTACCATGTATTTCTAATACGAAAAAAAAAATGCTAGATTCACCATTTTAATTGAGGCATTTGAGTGTAATGCACGGTATCCTAGGCCATACTTGAGTGATTGTGTGTTGGTTAAAAGAACTCATCCCGAGCTGTTAAGCTAGACGATAACCCATATATGGGACGCCCTAGATAACGGAAAGCCAGTCGCGGTAGATTCTGGACATGTGCTCCTTCGGGAAAGCCGTCTGATGGAGACGTGCCATGCTCAATAGTGTGAGACGAAGCCTGACAATGCTAGAAGACCGCCAAACAGAGAGTAGGCCGTGTTATATGCTCATATCAAAACTAGGAACGTATGATTAATTGAGTTGAATGCGCCGGATTATGGAACAAAATTGTGACACGGTATGGGATGTGTCATAACGATTTGTTCCTATAATCAGGACCCCTATGCTGGTTTGAGAATTGAGTGTGGCGTTCCAGTTGTTGGAGCTTATTTCCTGCTCATGCTTGTGACTGCCTGTGATATAAACAATGTTGACCTGCAAGGTGGATCTAAAACGAGGTAAGTCTTTTTTTTTCTTTTTTTCTTTTTTGTGATTGTGTGGTTAGGACGCTTTTAGGCATATTTCCCTCCTAATCGGGAGTGTGAACTCGCTAAGATTTATATCTCACCCCGTCGTAGGTTAAATTTTCAAGGTCGTTGAGTGGAGGACCTGGAGCCGAGATGAGGTGATCTGAAGTATAGGTCAGTTAGGACCGCTTCTTTTTGGAAAGCTAGTCTTTGAAATCTTTTGGTCATACACTTTGTATATGACTCAGTGTGTATATAAATGTGTGTTTTGTTTGTGAATCAGTTGCCTTGCTTTTCTATCCCGAGCTGTTGATGTAAGAGGATTAGTAATTCGCTTCCGCATGTGCATTAAAATGAAAGGGTCGGCGACTCATCCTGGAAAATCGCAAATTTTCTATTGACCACAGAGAGATGGGCACGCGCTTGAGGTTTAGGGCGTGACAATATATTTGCTTCGTCCATGAAAGACTGGATTTTTCGCCAAAGCAACAGTAGAAACATTATCAACAAAAATCTCTGCGACTTTTTTCTACTCCATATGAATATCTTTGAGTAGTCTTTTCAACCAAATTGCATGACGAACACATGAGGATTCAGCTACATATTTAGCTTCATATGTTGAAAAAGTAATGCTAGATTGTTTTTTGTCTTTTTTTTTTATGAGCACGTGAAAGCAACGTCGCACAAGAAAAATACAAAGCCTGAAGTGCCTTTTCAATTATCGATGTCTCCACCATAATCACTATCCGAATAGGCTCTAAATTGGAAAGATTTAGACTAACAACAGTGTAAGCCATGAGCAATAGTGCCTTTGATGTAGCGAAGTATTCTCTTTGTAGCTTAAAGATGCGATGACTTCGGTTTCTCCATGTATCGGCTCACAATTCCAACACTATACATGATATTTGGTCTCGTGCATGTTAGATATCTCAAGCTTCCAATCAAGCTTCTATAATACATCGAATCAACATCGACACCATTATCAAACTTTGAAACTTCGTTCCGCATTCCATCGGTGTATTGACCGATATACTATCCTTCATGTTGAATTTTTCAAGGATATTTTCTACATATCCCTTTTGGGAAACAAAAATCCCATTGGCACTTTGCTTTACTTTGATACCAAGAAAAAAATCATGAGACCATTATTAATTATCTCAGATTCTTTCACCATTGATGCCTTAAAAGCATTGATCATTGCCGGATTATTTCCTATTAAAACAAGGTCATCGACATATATATAGGTGAGTAGAACATCACATTTTTCTTGTTTCAAATAAAGTGCATGCTTGTTTAAGCCAAAAAATACATATAATATAACCATTGAAGAGCTTGTCTAGTCTACTTTCATTATATAAACCATAGTCCTAAACTGTCACGCCCCAAACCTCGAGTGCGCACACATCCATCGGTGGTCGATAAAATTGCGACGTCCCAGGACACGTCGCCAACCTATTCATTTTATTGCACATGTGGAAGCAAAATAAAAACCCTTGACACCAAACAACATGGGATAGAAAAGCAGGATAACAAATTCACAAACAAAACACGCTTTTATAAACAAACTAGGTTTATATACAAAAGTCTACAAAAAGATTGGCTTTCAAAAAGAAGTTGTCTTACGATTTACTAGTCGGACACATTCGCCGATCCTTCGGACTCTACCTCCATAGGCTCTGAGGGCTTCGGGTCCCCCACAACTCCATCAGGAGGGTTAGCTGCACCCTCGCCCAGAGTGGCGTTGACCACAGTGACGGGGATATCAAAATCCTGAAGGGGGCCTACCCTATACCCATTGAGTCCATGGCAAAACCATGCCCTGAATCAATGAGGTACCCTATGAGGTAGGCCCTCATCGACCCAAACAGTGGTCAAAACAAGCTCATAGACCCAATGCGTGATGTCTCAGTAGCCTCACGTACTAAGCGCATGTGGAAATTATATGGATTATCTTTTCTTTACAGGACTTATTCATTACAAAGGTTTAACTATAGTTCACCTTTAAAGGTTAGAATGTATAACATGGATATCTTAAAATCTAAATTTCATATACAAGGTTGTCCTATAATAGTCTTGTCACCTAACAAATAGACAATTCAACCAGGATCATAGATAAGGATCATGAGAAGCTTCATTACTTTCCTTAGTAACATCCGGGCTTACAAAAATCAACCTGGATCACTTCTAGTCTTGCACCTATATATACATTGCATTTACAAGTTCCAAAAGTGAAGATGCAAGTAAACAGCCAGGGAAAAAGGGTGAGGGGGGGTTCTAACTCCACTATCCCATGCAAGCCCACGTCTATCAAAAAGCAAAAGACATTCCTCCAGCTTCTACACGATCACGGGCGTCTAGGTGCCATCCGTCCCAGCTCCAAGTCCATCGGCACCAAAAGGAAGAGGACCAAATATCTCTCCTTTGTGGTTTATGAACCACACAATGAACCTCATCGGGATCAAGTCAGATTTGTCATCGTCCATCTACAGTGTAGCCTCATACTTCGTATAAGTCATTTCCATATCAGGGTCAACAAACACATCACTAAAGGTAGCCTCAATACTCGCTATCACACCATAATGAGCTATCGGCGGCACGTCCATACTAACAATCTGAAAAATATAAGGAATGAGCAACAACAATGCCCAGTAAAGAAAGACTAAAACTCTAACCTAGACAATCCACAACTGTCAAAGAAAACAAGAGAGACATAACCAAACAGCTTAAGATATTAAGACAGGATTGTCACGTGTATAACTAAATGAGTATTAGTGCATCACGTGAATGATCACTCTATGTCGGACATACTAAATGCATCTATACATATATCATAATCTCAATCTATATCCAAATGAAATGCAACAGCAGTATGCACAACTCACATACCAAGTAGAAATTATAATTTAGTGTGAATATCAAGTCCACCCTCGATCAGTTTACCCATCGGAACACAGCCGGCCCGATCGAGTCACTTCCGGAATCCCACATCCAGCCTTCCACAATATTTCTATCATGGGCATCTCACTCCGAGGCATCCCAGTATCACACAACCAGGGCGTCCCAAGATCACTCAACATGAGGCATCTCACTCCGAGGCATCTCAGTATCCCACAACCGAGGCATCCTTGATCATACACAAGGGCATCTCACTCCGAGACATCTTAGTAACACGGGACCGAGGCATCCAAGAACACATGGCATGGGCATCCCACTCCCCAGGGCATCACCGGCATCTCAGTACCGATGGAAATCTCTTACTCATTCATGCGCACATTTCACACATCACACCTTTGATTAATGCCATCATAGCATGCACAAGACCTCAAGAGTACACAATTTCCTCAAACATAATCAAGATCAAAACACATAATTCTCTTGCGCGAAACATCACACAAGTCCTTATTATAAAGTAAAACCATTTCGACACATCCTATTCCATGCCAAACAGTTTTCACCCCATAATCAAGCACAAGGCTTCGCACTCATTGCATACGCATGTCACCATTGGTATCTATACCGTGACCATTCTTCAAATGATGGATGAGATATGCTCATGCACAAACTAACCACTATCATGAGATCTTTAGACTCCATATATGTCACAAAAGTCAAGCACAAGAGACACAACAACTATAAAGCATTCTCGGATCAAAACAGGTTGTGAACTCAAATGAGCAGTTTCGAATATGGACTCAGAAAGTATATCTAATCTTATCAGAATGTTACGAAATTTTAGTATGTTATAGAAAAGAAATAGATTAACATTTTTTTGTGAAGAAACCTAAGTCTATATCTCAATGTATTAAGAGCAGTAATTTGCTGTTTCCTTCAAAATTCTGCAGTAACATTCAGATTTAGTACCTACAGAAGAAAAATCATTTCACTACCTGAATCTTGTCCGTTTGTTCTCAAATTTTGATATGTTATTCCTAAGGATGTTTCCTACAACTTTAATGAAGGGTTTAAGGTCCAATTATTTCTAGAAAATTACAGAAAATTCGTAGAATCATCAAAGGTCTTGTTGTCTCCTACAATATAGCTTACTGTTTCAAAGAGAATTACTCCCGCCTACACGTTTTTGCATCCATTTGGCTATAACTAGAAGTCGAACTTAATCTATTGGGTAATGGGTGTTCTCTTAAATAAACTTGTTCTTTTCCTTATCTTCATCATTAGAAATCAAGGCGACACAAAACAAAAGGCTTTCCATCTATATTTCTCTAGAACAGGAATGTTTTGCACTGTTTTCTTCATTTTCAGCTCAACTAAACCATTTAATTTCTCTACAAATTCCTCTTTTAGTATTCTGACACTTATCCACAACATCTAAGAGTAGCCACAGCAGGTCTTCACTTACCTACAACCATCCACAGCTCAATCCAAGGCAATTACTCGCATCTTGACTCATCTACAGCAACATGCAGCACTTTTCCTCACTCGACAGCCGCCTTTCCATCTTACTTGACCAACTCAGCTTACACACACTCAACTTTTGAAACATGCAAGGCTCTAACATGACATGCAAGGACTCACAGCTTCAATCTAGAGTTCATCTAGCTCATTTCAACACAAAACAACAACATCACACCTAATCCTCCACCATTCGAATAGTTCCACAAGTTCCCTTGGCAAAATCAGTGGATAACTTCTAGTTTAGAGGTTCATCTGTCCTTACCTTTGTTCAGCTACTTGATGACTCAAAAAGCTTCGAAGGTCAGCACCTATTCAAGAAGAAGAAAAATCGCTGGATTGCTGCTGGTTTCTTCGCTGCTTGACCGAGAGACATAGAGAGGAGAAGAAGAAGAGGTTTCGGTTCTTGGCTTTGAAGAGAGAGGGAATGGCACAAGTTAAGAGGAAAATAGAGCTATAAGCTAATCCCTAGAGTAGCATTAATCATTAGCAAATCTAATGATTATGTTTCTCCTTCAGCTGTTTCGGTTTTGAGAAAACCGTGGGAGAAGAGAGAAGAATCGTGGCCTCCGTGCACGACTTCTTTCCAACATCTGTCGATTGATATCAATTAGTCTCTAATCCGCATCATTAGTCAGTTTATTAGTTCCTAATGCTTTTCACTCATTTCCATTCCGAATCCACTAAATTTCAATTATCTTGTATTTACACAAATTTATGAAATCATATGACATATTAACAACTCAGTGTTAATCTACGAGGAGTTTATCATAAGAAATGCTAAAGTTAGAAATCAAAATTAGTATTAAAATCACTAATCGAATCATCATAACTATACTTATAAACTTAATCAAAAATAAAAACACTCTGGCCTAAATACCCGTTTCTAGCCCAACATGCTTATTCTATGACAATCACGGCCCACTAAATTTAATTTACCATTCTAGCGAATCCAATTCTTGGCTTGCTCCAAGCCAAGTCCAAATCCAAATCTTCCATTCCGCTAAACAAGTCCAATTCGTGTGGACCACCAACTTCTCAAGCCCACACGTTCCTCATGGTCCATGAGGTTTGCTTTCTAGTCCGATTTAAAATAATCCGAGCTCTTAACAATTTGATTACACTAATAGGGTCGGTGAAATTTTGAGATGTCACACAATGACTCCTAGGGACATGGACGTCTATGCTTCACTTGGAAATCCCTTGAGGCTGACCAAAATGTTCCGAAGGGACCGCCATCTAAGAACCTGAAAAGTTAAGCCCACAATGGGGTGATATTACGTCTTAGCAAGTTCACCTCCTAAACCCCGACTACAAAGAAAATACGCTTAGAGGTGGCCTAACCACACAACCACAAAGACTCACCTCGTCTCAGACCCTCCCTGCATGTCAATACGGTTCATATCACAAACATAAGCAGTAATAAAACTCAATCAATTGGAACGCCTCAACTTATATCTCAATAAACACAAGGGTCCCGATTATAAGGCCAAATGTTATGACACGTCCTATACCGTGCCACACAATTTTGTCCCATAATTAGACGCGTCAATTTCACTCATTCATGTGTCCCAATTGATTATGACCCAACAGCCACGGCCGACTCAACAGTCAGCGGTCTTCCTGTGCAGCCAGGCGTCATCTCGCACCACCAAGCACGGCAACGTCTACATCGAGACGGCATTCCACTAGGGAGCATCGGTCTAGCCTCCATTCCAACTGGCATTCGTTCACTTGGGGCATCCCATATAGGGGCATTGTCTAGCTTAATAGCTCGTGATGGATTCTCATAACCCTCACACGATCATTCAATCCTGGCTAAGGACACCATGCATTTCACTCAAATGTCTCAATTAAAATAGTGAACTTTGCCTATTTTCTTCATATTAAAAACACTCGGTAAAATAATCGTGTATGAGTACATGGTCAGATTGAATCAGAAAAATTGATATCCTCCATTTTAAAATCCCACTAGTTGATATAGTATCTAAAAATATTTTTGGTGTCAAAACCCGACACTTGGTATCTTCTAATTAAATACCAAAATTTCATAATTTTAATATAAATACTCAAAATCACAATCACCACTCAATTTGCACAAATTAACATTCAATTGCATAAACTAAGCACACCACTGTAATCCAAATGAAATTTCAGTCACCGGCTATCCCGGTATAATTCCGAAAGATATTAAATAATTAAATAAATAGCAAAAATAATTAAATAAATGCAATTTAATCCAATAAATGCACACTTAGGCCTAAAATGTTAATCTAACCACGTAAACGGGTCTACAAAAATAATGCACCTATCTAATTAAATACTACACTCTATCTAGCTATTAATTAATCTAATCTAACCACATAATAATCTTAATTAAGTAATTAAATCACTAATTACAACTAACTAACCACCTAGGTCATACTTAGCCTAATCTAATTACATACTAAATGTCATTAACTCCCTAAGCAAAGTTTAGCAAGTAAACTCATTGATTTTGCGGGTCGATGAGTTCACGGCGACAGCGACTCAGAGGTGAGCGGAAAACAAGCTTGCAACGACACCAAGCGAGATCTAGACCGTCCCAAAAAAGGCCCACGACGCCTCACAACCCAGCTAGAACTTCGGTTCTGTCCAAGGCCAAAAGGAGCTGGTCGAGCGGTCGGTTGGCACAGAAACAGCAAGGTGGGTGGCTAGGCGGTGACGGCAGGTCTAGGCGACATTGGGGACGGTTGGATGGTGACAGAGGAGCTCCGGCATGAAAGGGCTAGTGAGAACACCTAGAGGGGGGGTGAATAAGTGTTAAAAGAAATTTTTGCAAAAACGTTTATAAATACTTTTTCTTTCAAACTGGAATCTACAAAATAATGGACTAGAGCAAGTTCAGTAATTAAATAAATTTACGAATGAATAAAAGAGTTCAGGGAAGAGAATAGAAAGGCAAAGTTTATAGTGGTTCGGCTTAGATCAAACCTACGTCCATTCTCCCACACTGACATCCACTAGCTGGATTTCACTATAAATCAAAAGAGATTTTACAGTCTCAAGTCCTTGACTTTACGGTGTAGAAATTCTACTACACTCTTTCAAAGTCTCACAAGTGTTTTCTCTATCTTTTGAGTCAAATTAAGCTCCACAAATAAAATATCAAAGAACTAGGAAGCTTCAGATTTTGAAAATTTTCTTTCACACACTTCCTCAAACAACTAGAGAGTCCACATTAAATACTCCTTTATGCCTTCACGACCGTTGGCACTTTCAAAATGAATTCTTCCAATCTACCCCTTGGACAAAATCAATTAAGGAGATCTTGAGTCGTTTGAAGATCGAGATGCAAGCCCGTCAATCCTGCTCTCCCATACAATCAGGATCTTGGTTTCTATAAGTAGAACATTCCAAGTATTTTGGCCTTTCAAAAGATTTGATTATTCGAATTGATTCTAATAAAAATAATTGATCATAAGGTGCTATATCTAGCTATAAGGACTTCTAAAACCATACGGATCGAATCCTTGAAGATAATCCTGCATTTGAATAAGTCTTCATTCCTCGGTCTGAAAACTGTCAATGAGGGCAAGACTTTGAGATTAAAGTCTAGCGATCTTCAGATTTTGACGGTAGAGTCAGGAGTTCTTCAGACTATAGTACTTGAGTCTGCAATAGACTAGACTTTTGGAAATGTTTTGTCAGCTTCAAAACAATAAATGAGTTTTCTCTAACACGGCAGAGCTGGATGGCGACTTGAGGGCTTGCAGGGACGCGCCGCTGGTGCGGGGACACGAGCTCGCAGGGCTAGACTCGTGGGTGACGGCACGGCTTGCGGGCTGCTTGGACGGGCGGCAACGGCGCACGATAGCGGCAGGGGGCGGTCGACGGGCTGCTGCTGGCTTTCCTCTGGACTTGTTGAGCTCTCAAATGCACAACAATGGGGAAAGCAAGGTTGAAGAAGAAGAAGAAGAAGAAGACAGCTGCTGAGGAAGGGGGGCCACAAAATATCCAAACACTCATCACACTTGCCCCACCATGTTCAACCTCATCCTTAGCCTCTTTACTACAGTAGTGCATGTTGCTCCCCCATTAAGTGCGCAAATCTCTTTAGTTCATTTTATATATGTTCATAATTTTATTTATAGAGATCTTGGAATGCGCTTTTACGGCTTACAACATGCACTGGTCACCCATGATAATGAAACAAAAGAAGGAAAGCTACCTTGAACGAAAAACTTGAAATTCCATTAATTTATGAGAAACAAGTATCAAAACAAATACAAAGCTACCTCACCTAAGATTAGACTAATCTAAACTTATCAGGTAATATAACAATTCCAACGCGCCTTCGAAATGCCGCTCGTTATAGAGCAGTTTTGTTCTCCATTATGTAGTGACAAACAATAACAAAACCAAAGATATATAAAGTAATAATAATCACTAATGTTGTTGTTATTTTACGACAGTCATCATTATCCCTGCTTCCAAACATCACCCAACTCGAAAATTAAACGAATCTCGTGCAAAGTATCATTGCGGACAATGGGTCCTATTATTGAGGCTCGTGCAGAAGCTGCCAATCAAGATAGGGTTCTTGGCTTGGAGGAGCTAGCAAATTGACTGGCAAAGAGTGACTTCGGAGTTCATATCTCTTATTAACATAAAGCCCGCAAATAGAGAAAGAAAGTGTCATTTTTGAGAGGTCATCATCTGATGAAGATGCACAAAAAGCATTTGCTGAATTGAGAGTGTGCCCTTCGCATCGCCGCAGTACATGGTCATGGCTAGCTTCATTTTCAGGTTAACATATCAATTGCTTCCGTGTGCTGGGCTTTTTGTTCAATTGAAAATCTGATGTTGAGGTCCAAACTCGATTTGGGTACCCATACCGTTGAAGGCGGGGACGATGACGAATGGCCAGCAATGGTCCAAAAGAGAGATTTCTCTTTATTCTGCCCTTTAAATTCAACCGATGATGGCTCATCGCAAATGCTAGTATCAGGAGCTTCCCGTCTCTTCTGCTATTAATTTTGAGCCTCTCCACTTGCTCTCTCCCCTTCTTCTGGAGAATATTTTTCCATAACAATTATTTTGTATGATTTTGCGAAATTCTCGTGATCAATCATTGTGAATGATCCATTGAAACAGGAAGCCTTTTCAGATCATGCTTAGGACCAACTAAAGGATGGGTCGAACTCCGGATAAATACTTTCCCTTTTCGTGGTTGGGGGTTTGTTTTTATTATTAGATTTATGTAATTTATAAACCGGATTTCCACAATTTTTTTGGTCTCTTTTTCACATTCTAAATTTCTTACCCTATCATTTATCATCCGCCGAGGATTTGATCTGGGGTGACCGGCTTGCAATGGGCCTGGGTGAAGAATTGACCATGTGAAGTTGAAATGGACGGATATGATTGGAATATTGATCATCCAACGGTCGAGGGGCATTGGTGAACTAATCCCCGAGGGATAATGGAAGTCGTCATTCATGTCCTTGCAAGAGTTTCATGTTTTCTGACTCTAAAAATTTGTAAAGTTGCCATGATCTTTTCGTGGATTTTGATGTTTTCATTTGGTATCTGTTTTAAGTTTCTGCAGAATTCTCTGTATGTCCGAACTAGATCGTGAGAGTTTCCACCATTATTTTGTTTTCAGTGAAACTGGAATAAAAAATCTAGATTGCTCTTTTTTTTCGCGACTAAAGACACTCACTTTATGATGCTACACGAAGCGCACTTTCTCATCATGCCATTTTCAAATTTGTTCTTTTTACTTTCTTTTGCTTCGCTTTTCTCTCCTGGTTGTATTGGCCTGTGCCCTGCAAATAAAATAAAATTTTTGAAAGGGCACTATTCGTTTGGACCTATTTGGGTGCGTTTGTTTATGTTTATGTTCAAAAATTGTTCCGGGGAACATAAACAAAAAAAAACTATTTCTGTTCCGGGGAACAATTTTTGACCAGAAAGATGCGTTTGGTAAACTTGTTCCAGAAATAAAAAATGAATAGAAATACGTTTCGTAAATTTATATTCTTTTTTTGTTTTTTTTAATTTTTTAATATTTTTATTTTATTTTTCCTTTTTTTCTTTTTTTCTTTTGGCCGATCGCTGGCCTCGGCCATGGCCGGCAATCGGCCGACGAGGGCCGACGGCCTCGCCCAGCCACGGCAAGGCTCGCTAGCCCTCGGTGAGGCCGAGCTCGCAGAGCCTTGCCCCGCGCCGGCGAGGCTTGGCCTCGCTCAGATTCGGCGAGCCTCCCTGGTGGCTGGGCGAGCTCGGCCTTGCCGGATCTGGGCGAGCCCGAGCTTGCCGAGCCTCACCCCACGCCGGTGAGGCTCGGCCTCGCCCCAGATATTCAAAAGTATTTCCGAACAAAAGAACAACTTTTTTTTGTTTCTTATTTCTGTTTTAATTTTGTCCCCGGAACAAAAAAACAGATTTTGAATAAAAACGCAAACAAATGCATTTATGTTCTTTTTTTGGTTCCCGGGAACAAAAAAACAGAAAATCTGTTCATGAACAAATTTAAAAACACAACCTTTACGTCTAGAACTTGGTGGAAAAGTGGATCAAGGCAACTCAATCCGCGTAAGGACATTAGAATTGCCAAAAGTTTCGTACGGTATTCACTTTAATGCCAAAAATTTCTGTCAGCTCACTTAAACATCAAATTGGAGAAAAAAATGATTATTTAAGTGCTTCGAGCGAGAAATTCCAACAAAAAAAGATTACATGAAGATTATAATTAAAAAATTATTTGCATTGGCATATATATATATATTAAATCTAGTTCATGTGGACATGCAAAATGGCGTCGCTCAGTCCAACATGGATGGGTAGGGCACAAACAATGCCGCACCATCTCCATGCCCAAAAATGATGTCGCACACAATGAAGTAAATGGGGCTCCGATCATATTCAATCGCTTGTCATCTCTATCGCTCTCACTTAGTCAACTTTGTTATCCTATATAAATTGCTCAAATGAGAGGGAAAAATTATTATTCTTGATGCAGCCGTGGGATGTTGATACTAAAGGAGGGATAATTTTACAATGAAGTTGTGGGTGCCTCAGTTTGTTTTTATCAATTGATGCTTACTTTGTTGCTTTCTGTCAACTAAACGACAATCGTTAAGTAATTTTACTATCATCAGATTTATGTAATTTATAAGCACGATCTCCACGACTTTCTTGTCCTGTTTTTTCACATTCTGGATTTCTTATCGTAGGGCGCCTGGGTGAAGAGTTGAATGTGTGAAGTTTAAATGGACGGATGTGATTGGACGACTGATGATCCAATGGTCAAGGGCGTTGGAGAACTAATTCCCGAGGAAGTGTGGAAGTGGTTATTAATGTCCTTGTAAGAGTTTCATGATTTCCTTTTTTTTTTTTTTTTGAATTTTATTATTATTTTTTGTTTTTTATTTTCCATTTTTTCATTATGGCCCACAAGGTCACTAACAACCCTCGCCGACCAAGCCTTACCGGTGCTAGGCAAGCTTAGCCCTGCTAGGGTTGGGCTAGCAAGGCTCCGGCGAGGGTCAAGCCTCCCTAGCCAGCCATGTGCAAGGCTCGACCTTACCGGATCCCACGAGGTGGCACCTTGCCTAGGTCACAAAGGTCTAACCCAGCTAGATTCGGCACGGGTGACTCTTGATAGGGGCTGAGAGACCGGACATAATGAAAATCTAGAAAATAAAAAAGAAAAAAAGAGAAAATAATATTTATAAAAGTAAAAAATTCATACAATTTTTTAAAATTTTTAAAATTTGTCTATGTTAATGTCGTGGCGCTACTTAAGACGTATGGCATCTACATATGAGATTTTTGATCAAAACTGATTGGATGGATTGAATAGATAATTTATTAAAAAAAAGAAGATTAATTTAGTCAAATTAAAAAGATTTGGACACAAGCAACCAAGGATGTTTAGGATCGTAGGATACAATGGATCGATTCCCTTTTTAATCTTAGATGACGAAGTGTCTCATTTGAAAATTCAAAGAAGTTCTTCCATTTTCTCTTCTTTGGAGACATTGGCAGGCTGATCTTGAGATGGACCCCTCAACCTTAGACAGTCGACATCTTATTACCTCCAACTATTTATTTGAATTCTCTCCTATGATGGAAGCATCATAGGTAATTCACGCCCTAAAGGTGCTTCCAATATTATATAATATTTCATTCGGCAGATGCTTGCGTCCCATTGGCGGCAAATCAGTGATTATCTCATTGCCATCGTCGGCACAAAGATGACAATTTTGACTTTTATAGGCTTGTTGTGTCAGAAACAGCTTTCAGCCTTCCAAAAGAGTTTATAAATAAAAGTATTGATCATCAAAGTCTGTTCAGGAAGGCAGCCTGATCATTTTCCTACACTTTTCCCTCTATGGAATTCCGAGTTTTTGCCTTTGCAAGCATAGTCTCCTTCTGCATCTTCATCTTCATTTTACGAAAAATATGTGACAAGTCTGAAATGAAAGGGCTTCCCAAACTTCCTCCCGGTCCGAGGAAACTCCCTCTTATTGGAAACTTGCACCACCTTCTCGGGTCACCGCCTCATCGTGCGTTGCGGGACTTGGCCAAGAAATACGGGCCGTTGATGCATTTGCAGCTTGGGGAAGTTCCTCACGTAATCGTTTCTTCGGCCGAGATGGCCAAAGAGGTGATGAAGACCCACGACCTTACTTTCGCAATGAGGCCGCCGCTTCTTGCTTCCGAAGTAATGTCATATGGATCCACCAGCATTGCATTCGCGCCTTACGGTGAATACTGGAGGCAAATTAGAAAAATCAGCACTTTGGAGCTCCTTAGTGCCAAGAGGATCCAGTCTTTTAGGCATATAAGGGAAGAAGAGACTTTGAATCTCGTCAAATGGGTTGCTTCTAATGCGGGGTCTCCAATCAATCTTACTCAGAAACTATTCTCGACCAACTACGGAGCTACTTCGATTGCAGCTTTCGGGAAGAAATTCAAAGAGCAGGAGGAGTTCATCTCAGTAGTTACCCAAGCAAATAAATTGGCGGCTGGCTTTGAGGTTGGGGACGTGTTTCCCTCGTCAAAGTGGCTTCCTGTGATTAGCAGGATGAAGCCACGATTGGAGAAGTTGCATCGGCAAGCAGACCGTATGATGAACAACGTCATCAGAGAAAAAAAGAAAGAGAGGGCTAAGAGAAGAGATGATGAAACGAGACATGATGATTTGATCGATGTCCTCTTGAGGTTTGCCGATCCTGGTGGTCCTGAATTTTCCCTGACCACTGACAACATCAAAGCAGTAATACTGGTAACGAAGTTTTTCTGTTCTTCATCATGCTCAATTTCCTCAGAAAAATGAACTGCAGCTTTGGGTTTTCAAATCAGTTGGATTTTGACTTCAGAACAAAGTCAAAGTTTGACATGGGTGGACTTTCATGTGTGGAAATGATATCGGTGCGAGAAGAAGTCTATCGAGACAGCACGGCCCAAATTAAGTTAGCATGAACTTCGAGACGATTAAAAATAACTTTGATGCTCGAACATGTTATTGATTAGTTCGAGGCAATCTTTTCTTTGTCATTCGAGTTATTCTAACAAAAAATGGAATACGAAATGTGCATGCAGGACATTTTCGTTGCCGGGGGCGAAACTTCAGCCACGCAGGTTGATTGGGCATTGGCCGAGATGATGAAGAACCCGAGAATCCTCAAAAAGGCGCAGGCCGAGGTGAGAGAGGTCTTCGACAGGAGAGGCAAAGCAGATGAGACGGGGTTGCCTGAACTAGAGTACCTGAAGCTGGTAATAAAAGAGTGCCTGAGGATGCACCCTTCTATTCCCTTGCTGCTCAGGGAATGCAGAGAGAGGTTCGAGATAAACGGGTGCGAGATCCCGGTCAAGACCAAAGTGGTCGTGAATGCGTGGGCGATCGGCAGAGACCCCAAGTACTGGGACAACCCTGAGGCCTTTTACCCGGAGAGGTTCAAGGACAGCCCAGTCGATTACAAAGGGACTAGCTTCGAGTACATACCATTCGGTGCAGGAAGGAGGATGTGTCCAGGGATGAACTTCGGGATTGTGAACGTGGAGCTTCCCCTCGCGATGTTGCTGTATCACTTCGACTGGGAGCTCCCTGAGGGAATGAAGAGAGAAGAGATGGACATGGGCGAGTTGCTGGGCGTAACTCAGAGGAGGAAGCGGGATCTGTACCTTGTTCCCAAGCCCTATCAGCCTACCTTCACCGGTTGAGATCTTCTTTAGTAGTTATTACAAGGGTTGTTAAGGTTACAGATGTTGGTCAACAATAACGACGGGTAAGAAACAGAAAAGAATTGAATTATAAGGTTGTGAGGAGGGAGGAGGCTTATGTACTAAAGAGTGCCACTTGTTACTTGTCTTTTTAAGCTCCCTGGTACAAGAAACATTAGGTTCACACTTGTATGTCATTCATTAGAGAGAGAGAGAGAGAGAGAGAGAGAGAGAGGGGCTCTGACAGGTGGACCACAAAAATGACATGTTGGCCGTTGAATGGACTAGTATAAAGTCAATGTGTCTATCACTTCGGTGCCTAATATTTTCTCCAAATTATAGAACAAATTCAGTTTGGCTAACTCCTAAAGAGCATACAAATCATCATTTTCTCTCGCGAAGGGTAAGGTTCTATATATAGGATGAGGGCCTTGGCCCGTTAGTTACTCTAATTGAGAGATCATGCTCTAATTCAAATCATTTGCTCCAAACACTTGGCCACTTGTCGGATATCATGATGATTCGAAATAAAATTACTAATAAGCTTGAGTATCACAGTTCAAACTTTGTTTGGGGAATAACACTTTTACGATGGCAGTGTGTCAACATAATAGTCTATCACATTCTAACTATAAAAATATAGAGAAAATGACACAGTCGTCCGTTTATTCGAGACATATATCCTCACACAGATCAATATAAACTTGTTCTCAGTATATATTCTTATTGGATAAAATGACAAGCTGGTTAGTAGGATCAAAATTACAAAGTCCACAAGAAAGAACTCATACATTTCACCAAATAACTAGGAAAGTCAAATAACCAAACTATATCTCTCGTGACTAACCAGACTAAACTCGACAAAAATAATTGTCTATCATATACACAATTATCTCAAACTATACTGAAAATCAAACTCCAAAAAAGTTCCACATCAAAATCGTTCTCGGCCGACTTATTCAATAGTTGTAAAATCTGAAAAAAGATTGAAAATGAATGACATCAGAAAACCAATGCTCAATGAGAAGTAAAATTCTCTTCTAAATAAATTGAGTATTCATGGTGTATAGTATTAATCATTTCAAAACAAAACACACTATCCCAGACCCAATATGTCACATGCCTTAACGACCGAAGATATATTCATATAGTCACATAAGTTCATACATATGAAAAATCCAATTAAAAAATAATATCATGATAATATCACTGGTTCTTCCGCTGACTAAGATAACGCTCATTGTAAAAAATATGGCTATCCTTAATTCCCTGTGATAAGACCTACTCTGATTCTCCTATTGAAGTGAGTCTCCCCCCATACCAGCCGATGGCTCAACCCAAATAGGACGCCTTGAGATCATGTGCATACTCACAACCCGCAATAGGTTTAGATCCTAGTGGCAATGATCTCAAGACCACCAATTTATCTCCCGATTCTTAACCAAATTCAAAAAACGTTTAATAAGTTCACAGACCAATACATAAAACTTTTCATAATTCATTCTGTCATTAGGATATATGTCATATAACATTTTTCAAACTCTTTCATAGATAATCAACTCACAAACTAATTGAAGAGATGCTTTATTATGCCATTTTAAATAGAAAAATTACTAAAAAAGTCATAAACTTATTGCATAAAAATTGTTCCAATTTAGTCATAAATCTTTTATTTTTTGGTTAATTGAGTCCTAAAATTTTTATATTTATGCCAATTTAGTTAATCTTGTTAGGGAAATCCCTTATGATGTTTTGAAGATGACAAAATGAATCAAAGGTTACTAACATGTTTGATGATTGAATAAGACTATGCAGATGATAGAACGTGTAAAAGATATTATCAGACTCTATACTGAAGTTGAACCAGAAGACAAACTCTATGCTGAAGCAGAATATGTTCAGACTCAGATTGTAAAGTCTATCGCATTCAGACTCAGATTGTAAAGTCTATTGCTCTTAGACTTTACATCCAAATTCGACAGAACGTAATACAAGCCCAATCATACAACAGCTAGTGATCTGGTTTGGATTCTACATCAAGATTGATTTGATTGACTCAATCTAATTGATTGACAATTGGATCTTCAAGACAAAAACTTTATACACGAAGGAGCTTTACTTATGGAAGCCAAGATTTTGTTTGTATGGGCGATCGGAATCAATTTGGGATTCTATCTTTGTCACTCAACGGCTACCAAATCTTCTAGATACAGAGCTGTCCAATGGGTAGATTGGAAGACAATCCTCCAGATACTGTCCAATGGCTAGTTTGGAAGTGGAGGAGTATTTAAGGAGATGAAGGATCGATGAGCAAGTAAGAGACGGAACGTAGAATCATAATTCCAAATTCTGAGCGACCTTCGATCATACACTTGTCTTTGGTGAGCTTAAACGTTTGTGATCGTGAGAGAAATACCAAAAGAGTGACTTAGTGAGATAGTGTGATCTACTACTAAGTGTTTGCTCTCAAAGTTGTAATCTCTTGTTGATTACATAGTGGAATCCAGCAAGAAGGCTGTTAGCGTGGGAGAGTGGACGTAGGCTTGGATTAAGCCGAACCACTATAAATCTTGTGTTCTTATTCTCTTCCCTAACTCCTTTGTTTAGTTCGAAGTTTATTTTATTCCACATATATTTGCCAAGGTTTATTTTAAACACCTATTCACCCCCCTCTATGTGCTCGTATTAGCTTTCACAATTGGTATCAGAGGCAAGTGCTCGGTTTATAAAAGTGTTTTTACTTTTGAGCTAAATATCTTTTATGCCTAGTATCTTGGCACTAGGACTAATGGAGGGACAAAGCAACACGAGGCCACTATATTTTGATGGAAAAGAATACAACGTGTGGAAGAACAAAATGAAAGCATTCCTAAGATCCAAAGATCCCTTGCAATGGGATGTTGTGGAAAGAGGAATCAATCCCACTACTGTATCTACATCAAATAAGAATGGCAAAGACAAAGAAACAAAACCCCCTGCTCTTATGTATCGGACGGAGATGTCCAAAAGAGAAGCGCTTGATGCAAAAGCTATTTATTCTTTATATTGTGCATTGTCTCCTGCTGAATATAATAGAATCTCTTCATGTGAAACATCAAAAGAAGATTGGGATAGACTTCATGTTACATACGAAGGGACCGATCATGTAAAAGAGACAAAAGTAAGTTTCCTGCTTGGTAAATATGAATCCTTCAAGATAAAGCAAGGAGAGTCAATTGGAGATATGTTCAGCCGTTTTACAGAAATTGTAAATGGTTTGGTGTATCAAGGTCAGCCAATTTCTTCACCAATGAAGGTCAACAAACTCTTGCGAGGTCTCTCAAAAGATTGGAATCATTTCAAGACCTCACTCTAGGAGACTCAGAGGATTATGCCACTCTCCGTTGATGAATTGGTTGGCACTCTTCAATCCTACGAAGTGGAACAAATCAACGACGAAGATCCCGAAGGTAAGAAGTCCATTGCTTTAATATCTAACGCTGTTTTTGATGAAATAGACTCAGAAAATGACATGGACGACGAAGAACTTGCTTTTATGATCAAGAAATTCAAAAAGCTAAGTAGAAAAAGAAGGAAATTCGATGGAAGAAGTCAATACAAGCATAATAGCCAGAAAAGAACCATGAAAGAAGATGATGAGCAAGAAAATATATGTTTAATGGCACATTCAGAATCTGAGTCTAACTTAGACATAGACTTAGAATCAAAGTCTGACATAGATACATACTTAGAATCCGATGAAGAAATCGAGAAAAAATGGTACCAAAGAAAATGTGAGTTGTTTTTGTAGGATATAAAGAAGAAAGAAGAAAAAGAGTTTCATAAGAAATATATATATTTTTATTCTCAATTTGGTTTGAGTACACAATTTAAAATTTCTGATTATGCTTGATATTCGACATATCCTTAGTTGATTCAGATTTTATAATGATCATATTCTCTTATTTGTTTTATTGAAGAAAGAATCGTGTGATTTATTATTCGTGAATTGAGATTTTATATAATATGTGTGATTATTTTTTTTTGAGACAAATGAATTTATTTGGTTTGATTTTATACTCTCAGATTTTATCATATTTTGCCAAATAAAAATATGATTCTACATGATGTTAATTATGCAAAATATTCCTAGATACTCAAGGATTTTATTCTCTATGTTTTATCGTACTATGACTAAGTGAAAATTTATTTTTCACAATACCATTATGCATAATATTCTTTCTTTGAATACTTTGTTATGATGAATTAAGAAAGAATATTTGATTATGGAGATTTTATAGTTTACTCTAACGTCATGGAAGGATCCAAATTGATGGACACCAAAAAGGAAATGAGTTGATTGCAGGAAATTCAATAAGGCAAGAATGATTACAAATCTACGCAGATTTTGGTGCAATAAGAAAAGAATCTTAGGCGAAGATTGGTAATGATTTTTTTTTAAATCAATGGTATATTTGAAACATATACCTAGGGGGAGAATGTGAATCCAAGAGAAAGGAAAGAATCGTGATCATCTAAAAAATGCAACAAATTGAGGGGGAGCCTTGATCAATTATGGAAAAATCTTTTTTGATTGGTCGTGATCTTGTTATGGAATGAAGGAAAAGGTAAATGCGTCAGAATTTAAGTTCTAAAAAATCCGGTTAATGCATCTCTTATTACCTTTTGTCATTAACAAATCTTTTATTGATATTATCATTTTATTATGACAAAAAGGATAAGTGGATTTTATAATGCATCCGTGAATTTTATTGGATATTTGCTGATATATATGATTGAAGTGAGCTATATTGCATATCTTTAATATTCTATTTACTTTATAAAAGCTAATTTTTGGAAATTATGCAAGACATATTTGTTATCATTTTATATTCTCTATGTGATACTTTTTCCATTATTATCGCTTTTTGATTATGACAAAAAGGGGGAGAAGATATATATATATATATATATATATATGCATATGTGTTGATTGATTGATATTATTTATTGCATAATATTGAGCTGCGATTATTTTTCTATATATTGTTATGCTCAATTTATTTGCTATCTTCTGATATATTTTGATTTAAATTAATATTTTTAAAAGCATGTTTACAAATCTGCACATTCAAAGATTGTTTTGTCATCATCAAAAATGGGAAGATTGTTAGGGAAATCGCTTATGATGTTTTGAATATGACAAAATAAATCAAAGGTTACTAACATGTTTGATGGTTGAATAAGACTATGTAGATGATAGAATGTGTAAAAGATATTATCAGACTCTATGCTGAAGCTGAACCAGAAGACAAACTCTATGTTGAAACAGAATATGTTCAGACTTAGATTGTAAAGTCAATTGCTCTCAGACTTTACCTTCGGATTTGACAGAACGTAATGGAAGCCCAATTATACAACGGCTTGTGATCTGGTTTGGATTCCACATCAAGATTGATTTGATTGACTCAATCTAATTGATTGACAATTGGATCTTGAAGACAAAAACTTTATATACGAATGAGCTTTACTTATGGAAACCATATGGGCGATTGGAATCAATTTGGGATTCTATCTTTGTCACTCAACGGCTACCAAATCTTCTAGATACAGAGCTGTCTAATGGGTAGATTGGAAGACGATCCTCAAGATACTGTCCAACGGCTAGTTTGGAAGTTGAGGAGTATTTAAGGAGATGAAGGATCGATGAGTAAGTAAGAGACGGAATGTAGAATCATAATTCCAAAGTTTGAGCGACCTTCGATCATATACTTGTCTTTGGTGAACTTAAACGTTTGTGATCGTGAGAGAAATACCAAAAGAGTGACTTAGTGAGATAGTGTGATCTACTACTAAGTGTTTGCACTCAAAGTTGTAATCTCTTGTTGATTGCATAGTGGAATCCAGCAAGAAGGCTATTAGCATGGGAGAATGGACGTAGGCTTGGATTAAGCCGAACCACTATAAATCTTGTGTTCTTATTCTCTTCCCTAACTCATTTGTTTTGTTCGAAGTATATTTTATTCAGCATATATTTGCCAAGGTTTATTTTAAACACCTATTCACCCCCCTCTAGGTGCTCGTGCTAGCTTTCACACATCTGACAAACTTTGATCAATTGGTGGCCTGTTGGTGTTGATATGGATACCAGCCATTTTACGTGGTGCCATTGGTGCTAATGTCAATAATTTTTAATAATAATTTTTTTACTCTCTCTCTCTCTCTCTCTCTCTCTTATTACTTTCTTCTTCCGATTGTTGTCTCTCTCACATTACTTTCTTCTTCTGATTGTTGTCGACGATTAGCTAGAGGTAGCATCAACTAGGGACCTTGTTGACCTCGGGGAATTTGGCCAAGGTTGGGCGAGGCTCAACCTCAGCAAAGGCTATGGGGGCAACCTCCCTAGGTCTAGCGAGGGTCCAGCCTCACCAAATCAACAAGGGTGAGCCTCACTTGAGATCCTTATTTGAAATAATCATGATTACTTGAGACCCTTATTTGAAATATTTATGGCCATTTTAGGTTATTATTTGAAAGAAAATTCACTTTGGATCTTTATTTGAAAAAATGATAGCACTTTAAGTCTGCTTCTTTTTTTTTTTTCGAATTTTCTCAAAGTAAAATGCTCTTCAAAAAATTAGTTTTCAAGAAAAAATTATCACATTTTCAAGTTAGTGAACTCATTTTCCTAATTCTAATCATGTGTACTTTTTGAACCACAGGTGGAATTCTGTTGACTGATTTTAAGTGAAAGTTCAAAAAAACTAATTTTTCAAACCTTTTTTTTCTTTCCAACAAACACACTTTTTTTAGACATAATTTTTGGAAGGTGGCCCCAAAGATGGAAGACAGAAGCCCAACGAGAATTTTGTGTCTTCATTGCCAGCACTATCCCCGCTTCCAGACATCCCGCAAACTCGAAGACGAAACCAATCTCGCCATCGCGCCAAATCAGTCGCTTCCAAACGTTTCAAACCTTCGCGAGGTCTTGCCATGGTTGCTTCAGAAAAAAAATAAAAAAATAAAAAAAACCCGCATCCACAATGAGGTAGTTCGCAGAAGTTAGTGCTTTTTCTCCTGAGACCACAAGAAGGAGATGAACCAGGTTGATCTCAACAGTGTATGTGAAATTAAGGCCCTGAAGAAGAAGCCCGCGGAAGATCCTCGAGCGGATTGCCCATCAAGTTCAACCCACCGTGCGCAAGCGCCGGTGAAGGGTCAAGCTTTCTCTCAAAGTTCCGGTAAGATCTTGCTGCTCCCGTTTCGGTTTCATCTTGCAAGCCCCGATAGTGTTTTGATGCTTTAAAATGCCGAAAAGCATCACCCTCGTTTTTATTTTTTTATTGGACGAATGCCCTTTGGTTGACGCACGAGCTCAGTCACATCTGCGCGTGCACTGGTTCCCGATGGGGAAAGTGGTTCGGGTAGTCCCGGATTGGGTTGGTAATCCGTGCATGTGCGCGTGTAATTCTGAATCTCTTGTTTATTTATTTATAGGAGGGATGATTCATTATGATGGATCAATGGTGGTCATTGCAGTCCAATGAATGCGCGTCTTCTGGGTTCGAATGTGGGTCATGGCGTGCACGTGAAGCTGAGGATTCGCAGCCTGATTAGAGTCGATTATATCTATCCTTATGATCAAGTCGTGGACATGATGCTTCACGAGCTCTGCCACGATGCAATACCAAGTTCTACAAGCTCTGGGATGAACTTAGAAAGGTCGGTGGTTAGAAAAGTCTCATGCCCTAAATTGAAGTCTAGTCTACTTTATATACGTCGTGATGTCAACGCAGGAGTATAGGAGTTGATGGCCGAGGGAATAACTGGCACTGGCCAGGTTTTCAATTTTCCCAGGAGGGGTCTTGGCGGTTTCTCTAAAGAGCTATCAATTCATCATTGCGGCAAACTGTTCTGGCTGCTGCAGAGAAGGGATCGGATTTGGGTTCTCTCCTACCATCTGGACCAAGTCGTCTTGGCAGTGATAGTAGCATCTTAGTACTTAGTCCAGCACAAGCTGCTGTGATGGCTGCAGAGAGGAGACTGCAGGATGACATCTGGTGTGGTTCTCGATTCGAAGATGATGGGGATAAAGAAAGTAACCCTGATATTCTGCAAAATATTGAGAATGAGATCAAAACCCCCTCAAAATTGAGAAGTGCTTTGGACTTGATCTCTCGGAAAAGAATTCATGAATTGAATGAAGCTTCAGCCACAATCATCCAGCAGTGATGTGGATCAGCATTATGTGGATTCAACAGGGAATGATGGGGACATGCAGGGCAGCAGGTGATCTCAGCTGTGCACATCAGACAAGACAACTTGAATCAGTGAATGTAATCGATTCTAAATTTAAATGTCATTAGGGGGAATGCTTCATCCGGCATGCCATCCAATTTGACTCCGCAACCGGGCTTAGGGGCACTGCTAAACGTCCTTCAATTGAGCTCCTTATTTGGGCATGTGGAATATGCACCTTATTAAATCCTGTGAGTATAATGATTGGTAAATGAATACCAATGGTTGATTGATTAGATAAACGGTTCCATGTTGTTTTGATACTTCCAATGTTTTCACTTCTGCAAGTTTTCTCATTCTTAGTTTTTCTTGTTTGTTAAATTGATCAATCTCAATTTATTTTCTTGTTTGTTAGATTGCACTTGTCTTTTCCTTGTTCATCTTTTGGTGTACTAGTGCTGAACTTGCAACTGAGCTACTCGTAGTTGCTAGATGTGTTAAAAGGGTGTTGCTTTACAGGCTGGTTTCCTTGTTGGTTCACCTGAAGATTTGGCTACCCATGAAAATGTGAATTGGGTGTGAACCTAAAATGTAAATCAAGGCTCTAAAAGTTTTTTGCACCGTGACATGAATTTTTTTAACTTTTCTATATTATGCAGTCGATAAAGTTTCTTTGAGGTGTGACTGGCATTGCTTCCTTTTCGTCACATCAACCAGATTCATGGCAAAGCTCTCTTTTTTGCTGCATTCCTTCTATAACTCTTGTATAACAAGTGCATTTGGCATTATTTGTCATGGCGTCATGCAGCCACTTGCTCCGATCTGTAAACTTCGTGGTTCAGAAAGGCTCAAGGATGAGGGCTCCAAATTCAAGTCCTGGCCCTGTAAATTTTGCACGTTGGATAACAGTGTCGAGTTAGAGAGATGGTCGGCTTGTGAGCAGTGGAGATATTCACGCGGGCCTCCAGCATCAGCAAGAGCACCATGTCGGGGTGATTGAGAGTCTGTCATGTTGATGGTATTCCACTTTCTACTTTCTACTGCCGGATAACTTTTGTACACTCATCTGTCTGTTTTACCTGGAATCTGGGTATATTTTGATCCTAGGAGTATGATTCGGTACCTACTCTTGCTGAATTGAAAAGGAAGCGATATGAATGACGTGACCTCTAATGAGAGATGTAACAACCAAGACAATACAGTTTTATTTACAGCCTGAGTAATCTGAGCTGACTTGTTTCCTATTGGAAAACTGTAAGACCAAAATAGGCAGAGCATTAGAAGCATCATTCAGTATGAAGCTAGTGGTGGGTAAAAGTGTTTACAGAAATAAATAAAACTAATATGAAATGAGAATAACGGCTCTTGATTTTTATGTAGTATATACATCTGGAATGTGGTTGTGTTTCTTCCAAGGGTAAATTCTATTAAAAATCCTAAATTGGTACCCTCGTGACTCATTTACTCTAAACTAATTTTCGCCCCATTAAAAATCCCACACTAGTACCCCTTTACCCATATATTCCAAACTAATTTGCATTTTATACACATGTACACCAAATCTACCCTCCGTTAGCAGTTTGGGATATGTTGTGTTTGGTAGATTTGGATTAGGAGTATCGATTTGGGATTTTTTGTTAGAGTTTGGGATGTCATGAGGGTACATTTTTTTTTTTTTTTTTTTTTTGGTGAGACAAACTAGTTTAAGATAAATGTGTCATGGGATAGCGAATTGGGATTTTTTTTATGGTTTTAACGCTTCTTCCAACTTATTAAAGCTTTATCCATCTATCTGAGATTTTTAGAATGCCAATTGTTAGTAAGTTGACGAGGTTGGCATTTTTTCAGCTTATGCATAAGAATAAGAGCTACCAATTTATTATCGAATTAGGCTTGAGAGCAGAGTGGTTTAGCATTCTGTTGTCAATACAATTGCAAGGAATTCATGAGATTAAATGATATGCACATTCTTTTGCATATGATCATTGTGATAATCTTGAGGTGCTTCATTGTCGAAGATCAGCAATTTTTCTGGGCTGGTGTGCTGATTCTAAGAATCAGTTCCTTTGAAAGAGGGAAAAAAGAGTAATTTGACAGTCTGATATCTTCAAATTTATTTCTTCCACAGAAACTTTGGCAAAAAAGACACGTCAAGTTTGGTTTTTCTGAATGCCCTGTCGCTAATTGTTAGAGACGGCATGATTTTTGCCTGATGGCCATATATTGCTGCTTCGGCAGCTTTTGTCTTTGTTCTTTAAATCAATTTACGCTGCTTCAGCACCTTGAAGAAGCATGTCTTGCTCAATGATTGAGCCAGGCCACAAAAGAAGACATTAACAAATATTTGTCACTTACAATACTAGAAGCATGAACTTTGAAGAATAATTTGATAGGTCTGGCTTATTAAAGAGAGGCTGCACATGAAAAGGGTATAAAAGCTCGTTTTCACAGAAAGATGACGAGTTTTCACTGGCCATTAATTAGAGCATCTTGCACTGTGTTAGGAACTAATGACCCATCACTGTGCCTGTCAACGTTATTGACAGGGTACTTTTCTAAACTGGAGCATGCCAAATGCTTTTTGGACTAACTATGTAGACACTGTTCAAGCTGTGTATGTCATAATTTGATGGTGGTCTTAGTGACTCCCATAGACTACTCAAGCATGGTCAACGCAGATAATGTACATCCAAAGTATCACCGCGGACAATGGGTCCTATTGTTGAGGCTGGTGCAGAAGCTGCCACTCAAGATGGGTTCTTGGCTTGGAGGAGCTAGCAAATTGACTGGCAAAGAGTGCCTTCGGAGTTTAGATCTCTTATTAACATAAAGCCCGCAAATAGAGAAAGAAAGTGTCAGTTTTGAGAGGTCATCATCTGATGAAGATGCGAGCATTTGCTGAATTGTGAGTGTGCCCTTCGCTTCGCCGCAGTACATGGTCATGGCTAGCTTCATTTTCAGGTTAACATATCAATTGCTTCCGTTTGCTGGGCTTTTTGTTCAATTGAAAATCTGATGTTGAGGTCCAAACTCGATTTGGGTACCCATACCGTTGAAGGCGGGGACGATGACGAATGGCCAGCAATGGTCCAAAAGAGAGATTTCTCTTTATTCTGCCCTTTAAATTCAACCGATGATGGGTCATCGCAAATGCTAGTATCACGAGCTTCCTGTCTCTTCTGCTATTAATTTTGAGCCTCTCCACTTGCTCTCTCCCCTTCTTCTGGAGAATATTTTTCCATAATAATTATTTTGTATGATTTTGCGAAATTCGGGTGATCAAACATTGTGAATGATCCGTTCTAATTAAGGATGGGTCTAACTCCGGATAAATACTTTCCCTTTTCGTGGGTGGGGGTTATTATTATTTGATTTATGTAATCTATAAGCCGGATTTTCCCAATTTTTTGGCCTCTTTTTCACATTCTAAATTTCTTACCCTATCATTTATCATCCGCCGAGGATTTGATCTGGGGTGACCGGCTTGCAATGGGCCTGGGTGAAGAATTGACCATGTGAAGTTGAAATGGACGGATGTGATTGGAATATTGATCATCCAACCGTCGAGGGCATTGGTGAACTAATCCCCGAGAGATAGTGGAAGTCGTTATTCATGTCCTTGCAAGAGTTTCATGTTTTCTTACTCTGAAAATTTGTAAAGTTGTCATGATCTTTTCGTGGATTTTGTGTAAGATTTTTTCTAATGTGGACTAAATTAATTGATATTATATTGACTGTTTTTACACTTAATATAAAACAGGGTTGGTTTAAGGTGAGATAAAATGTTTTTTAATTAGTCTAATATGTGGCTGGCTAGTGTGGGTTATGTTGAGCTTGACCCGTCACGAGGGAGCCTGGCTGGAAATTTTATAAATAGTGCTCAAGTTTCTCCTCTAACCCTAATTCTCACATGTATCCTTATCTAATGCTAAACGTGAGGGGGCCGCCTCATTGAGCCAGCGATACGGAGGACAATAGAAGAGAAGGACTTACGCGTGGAATATTGTGTTTCCGCCTCCGCTTCAAGAATGATGGATCCCAAAATAGATGCGCTAATCTTTCTACTCAATTATGCATGTTCTTGTTCTAGTTATGGAGATATTGGGATTGTGCGATTTGCATCCAACATGTGGTATTAGAGCAACCATAATCCTAAAACTCGAACGCATAAGATTTTTTGCCATAATTTGTGATTTTCGTAATTTTTTATTCAATAAAAATAAAATTAAATCACAAATTTGGACTGGGTTCGACGAGACAAGCATAACCATGGGCGGTGCATCGTCGAAGGAGGCCGCATGCGCCCCCACTCACAACCTTGCGCCACCAGGGCGTCGAAGATGCACCTCACACGCCTTCATGCGCCCCACGCGTGGACTCCACGCGTCGCGCACTCAGGCGGCACATGCAGGCTCGTGGAGCATCAGATCGGCGCGTGACTGACGGCGTTAGGTTCGTATGGCCATCCCCTATGTTGTGGTGTATTTATTTTACATGTTTGATAATTTTATGGATGTGAAAATATATATAAAACCCTAAATACTTGTATTTTTAGTGTATTTTTGCGTATTTTTCTTGTATTTTCTTTGATTTTGGAAATACAAGTGTTGGGTTACAAATATGTTATCACATAAACATTATAATGGTGTGATTCATTAATAAAATTAAACTTTATTAAAAATTGAAGTTGGCTTATTGAGATATAACCAGTATTGGATAGTAATTGAATTATGTATTGAGGTGATGAGAAACAGTAAAATGTTATGAAGCTTTTGTTGCTCATGCATACTCCTTTACATGCCGATAACTTTTGAATGATGGATGTCTTAAGAACCTGTGACCAACTGATTGTACTAATTAACACATCTGCTGAATGTGGGTAATGCATGTCAGTTAAGTTATTGCATATTATACCTAAACTCATTTGGTCACTAGTTAATGTCCATTAAGTTGAATATTTTTTATTGTTTAGCAGTATGACAACATTTACGCAGAGCAATAGTATCTACTATTAAAGTTTAGATATTTGGTTCTCTGGTTTGACTCAATTAATAGGCCACTTGTTGATTATAATGATAATTTGTTACTTAAAAATTGGCTAATAAATCAGTTGTTGGTCTTAGAATCATTTTTTGCCTTATAAAACTCATGAGTGATAATGGATTAGCTGTCATGCTTGTCGATTTGATGTACCGTGTATTGCTATTGATGTTAACTTTTGATAGATCCTCTAGATCGGCATTCTTTTTATGTTGTTCTGGTAATTTGTAATTGTGGTGCACAAGAGATGCTTGCTTTTATGTTATGAGAAGTTTCTTGTGTTGCTGTAATTGGTGATCTCATCAGAAGAATCTGTCTTTTATGTTCGCTATATATATATATGTATGATTAATTTTTATTAATGAATAAAGTAATGTAATTAGCATGATATGTGATTTCAGTGATATGTTGCCCCTATCACTAAAGTTAAAATTACATGTATATAGTATATGTGAGAAGTAAAGCTTATATCCATGATATAAGAGAGTTTTAAGAATTCAATTGAGTAGTGACTGCCAAAGTGGCACGCTTGATTGGGTTTGAGAAATTTCGGTCTCGTATGCTGATTGGGATGTCTCCTGGTCTAATTCCTGGTCATACTCCCAAATGAGATGCTTGTGTATTAGTTCATGGAGGGATGGAGGAGTGACTGATCCTAGTGGTTCATATGCCCAAATGTGATGAATTCACGAAGATTGGAATATATTCTCGTAACCGCTATCATGTGGGGAGTGTACAACTGCATGTTATGTATTCTGCCCAAATGTAATTATATGATTATGCGTGTAACTCTCTAAATGTGTACTTGTACGTCAAGTTACATGGTACTCACATGATGCTAATTATATATATTGCTTGTTTTTTAGTCACATTTTCTGTAATTAATAACTCTACTTTATTGAGGTTTTTACTGCTTCAAATGTTAAGTAGTGGACAGATGATTTGCTGCTTGGGAAAAGCGAAATAAAATTTGCTTTTGTCCATGAAACGTTCCATTCTAGAACACTTGAAAAGTGGTTTGCTTGTGAACTGCACTGCTATAAGATGATGGAAGTCTTAGTGGCTTGTAATTATCTCTTGTCTAATACAGAAATTAGGATACATATGCAAAGATTGTGTTTAAGTCATAATGATATATACATCTTATATATAGTTAAAAGGTTGTTTCCAAAAGTTTTCTTTTTAAGGAAAATGACCGAGATAAAGAATAAAACAATTACAATTAGTCTTAAAAGGTTGTCAGGCTTAATAGTGGCCGTGAGTATTTTGGCAAGTATGACAATGCGAAGTAGCTTAAATGGTCATTTGCCAAATATTTGGTAGATTCTAGGGTGGTAATTTAATTACTATGCCTGAAAATCCTTACAAAAAGATTTGGCCGAAATGCATAAATGTACCATATTGAACATAGTGATGAGTATGATTAGTCAGACTAATTTATCGGTCTTTTGTGGGCTGATATTATGAAAGTAACTTTTTCACATACAAAAGGTATTTCTTACTAAAGTTGTTTCATAAACTTCTTTTGAATTATAAATTGAACATAATTTTAACTTGAATCATATTAAAATATAGATGTGCTATGTAGAAGTGAGATTATCTAATCCAATTTTAAGTGTGTTGCAATTCAGATCCACTCGGAATTATTTTGTATCTTATCTAGATTGTTAAAGGGATATTGATTTTATGACCCTAAATAAGGTACAAGAATTATGAAATCATATACTCTAAAGTTTCTAACGATCAACGTAATTGTAGAGGATAGTTGCTCTTAGACTATTAAAGATAATAATACGATGGAAAATCACCGTGTCTTTGCCTATACATATAATTGTGGTACAGACAATTATGGAATCTCATGTACCATAGACTAAACTTGTTGAGGTTTAAGGTACTATTCTTAATATAGTTTATGATGAAATTTTTTCAAACCTCTCAAGTATAGAATGGAGTGGTTGTAACTTTACTCGGGAGATTTGTTAGGGAAAGATGATAAGTTATTCCATTAAATTATATAGTCTATTTGTGAGAGCATGACTGTAATATCCACTACATGGTTGATTTAGCGACATAAATAAATGTTTTTTTATCCTCAATCAAGTATGTGATTAGATGCCATAAAAGATGATAAAGTTTTCACTCTGAAAGAGGGGTGTATAGTTTATAGTGAAAAAATAATTATTTCTTTAAATATTCTTTCAGACTGAACGTGGCATTAATAACTCTTTTTGATTTAGAGTTACGTTAAATAGATACAAAATCTATATAATGCAACTGGAGGATTTTACAGCAGATTCAAGTAAACTTGTGTGTAAACTGAAAAGTTTTATTTATAGTTTTTAAGCAAGTTTTCAGACACTATTATTAAAGTTTCATAGTGTTGTTATTTTGTTTAATTGGGAAAAAAATAATTTAATATATACTACAAGGTCAGTGAGAAGAAATTTATTTTTCTCATACACTATGTACATTATATTTTGTTTATAAGTAGTGACCTTGAAGCATCTTTTGTCTTTTATACTGAGGTCCGTAAGGATTGTTTTTGCCATATTATATTAGATTTTCTTAGAGGACATTTGCTGATCGTATTTTGGAAATATACAATATACATCATTACAAGCTAGGAATTGCTTCTGTTGTTAAGGGTGATGGACTGAATCTATCACATTGTCCTTATTTAGATATTGAGAAAATCTAATTAAAAGGTGTACCTTATGTTAGTGCACTTAAAAGTATAATATATGCTCGAATTTGCACCAGACTGAATATCTTTTTTGTGACTGAACTTCTAGGCAGAAATCAATCAAATCCATGATGCAATCATTGGGTTGCTATCAAGAAGGTTTTAAGGTACTTAAAAAGGACAAGAGATTATATGCTAATTTACAGACATATTCAATTATTGTAGTTAGTAGGGTATTTAGATGTTAACTTTGCTGGCTGTTATAATGACATGAGATCAATAACTGAATACATATTTATGTTAGCAGGAAGTGTAGTAAATAAAGTTCTATGTTATTTTCTACTATGTAAGTAATGTTATTAACATTCTTTTAGGCTATTACTCGGGCTATTAGGCTCCAGAATCTCATGACGGAGTTAACTATTTTAAACTTTATGGATAGATTCATACAGTTGTATTGAGAAAATAAATTTGTAATATTATTTTTTTACTATAAATGTCTAAAGGGGTCTAAATATACGGTGGTCAAAATTTTTGACTATAAAGAAACGGTACAGAAATGTGATGTTATAATATAACATATTTTCATAAATGATAGGGTTGCAGATCCACTAATTAAAGGTCCACGCCCATGTATATTTGAGCGACATGTCATTAGCATGGGCTTAGGAGCATCATAAGATACTGTTGTTTAGTGGGAGCTAATTTGGCTTTATTCTGATAAAGATTTCATCTATGTTTGTTACACTTTGTAACGCTTTGATATGTATCAACTTTTGCATTCAATAAAATATTTTTGAATGTGTTGTTATTATGTTGAATACATATTGATAAAGTCTCAAGGTACTGTATAAACCTTGAGTGAAGGCTAGGGGCATCCGGTTATTAACTTTGTGCATATGTCTTGTTATATATAAAGAAATGTTAACCGTAAGGATAAGACATATGTGGGTTCATTGGAACCATAAATCATTCCTTAGTGGCACAAGTTTTTGTGACGCCTAAGGTAAGAGAATTGTGACTAACAAATGAGATCTTTCTATGAGAGATGTTATCCATTTGACACACTACCATATTGAATCCATATCAATAAAGTTAATAGCACTCGTGACCATGGAAGGCTCTGTGTATATACATGCAGTTACCATCATGATTCGGTGTTTAAGACTTTATGGGATATGATTGACTATTAAGAATTATCTTTGAACTAATGTGCGCACATATAGTGCGATTTCAATTAATATAGTCTAAGTGGGAGAATGTAAGAGTTTTCCTAATGTGGACTAAATTAATTAATATTGTAATTTACTGTTTTTACGGTTACCATAAAACATGGTTGGTCTAAGGTGAGATAGAAGGTTTCTTAATTAGTCTAATATGGGACTGGCTAGTGTGGGCCGAGTTGAGTCTAGCCCGTAATAAGGGGGCTGGCTGGAAACTTTATAAATAGTGCTCAAGTTTCTCCTCTAACCCTAATTCTTACATGTATCATCACCTAAGGAGTGTTTATCTAACGCTAAACGTGAGGGGGGCCACCTCATTAAGCTAGTGATATAGAGGGCAATAGAGGAGAATGACTTATGCGTGGAACATTGTGTTTCCGTTTCCGCTTCAAGAATGATGGATCCCAAAACAGGTGCGCTAATCTTTCTACTCAATTATGCATGTTCTTGTTCTGGTTATGAAAATCTTGGGATTGCGCGATTTGCATCCAACATTTTAATGTTTTCATTTGGTATCTGTTTTAAGTTTATGCAGAATTCTCTGTATGTCCGAACTGGATCGTGAGAGTTTCCACCATTATTTTGTTTTCAGTGAAACGGGAATAAAAAAACTAGATTGCTCTTTTTTTCCCGGACTAAAGACACTCACTTTATGGTGCTACGCGAAGTGCACTTCTCATCATGCCATTTTCAAATTTGTTCTTTTTACTTTCTTTTGCTTCGCTTTTCTCTCCTGGTTGTATTGGCCTGTGTGCCCTGCAGATAAAATAGAATTTTGAAAGGGCACTATTCATTTGGACCTTTTTACGTTCAGAACTTGGTGGAAAGCGGATCAAGGCAATTCAATCGGCATAAAGACATTAGAATTGCCAAAAGTTTTATACGGTGCTCACTTTAGTGTCAAAATTTTTTGTCAGCTTACTTAAGTGTCAAATTAGAGAAAAAATGATTATTTAAGTGCTTCCAACGAGAAATTCCAAACAAAAAAGATTACATGGCGATTATAATTAAAAAATAATTTGCGTTGGCATATTTTTAAAAATCCAATTCATGTGGACATGTAAAATGGCGTCGCTTAGTCTAACGTGGATGGGTAGGGCACAAACAATGCTGCACCATCTCCATGCCCAAAAATGATGTCGCACACAATGAAGTAAATGGGGCTCCAATCATATTCAATACTTGCTCATTATCACACCACCGTTTGTCTCTGTTGCTTGTCATCTCTATTGCTCTCACTTAGTCAACTTGGTTATCCTATCTAAATTGCTCAAATGAGTGGGAAAAATTATTATTCTTGATGCAGCCGTGGGACATTGATACTAAAGGAAGAATAGTTTTACAATGAAGTTGGCATCGTGGGTGCCTCAATTTGTTTTATCAATTGATGCTTACTTTGTTGCTTTCTGTCCACTAAACGACAATCATTAAGTAATTTTATCATCATCAGATTTATGTAGTTTATAAGCACGATCTCCACGACTTTCTTGTCCTGTTTTTCACATTCTGAATTTCTTATCGTAATATTTGGGGATTTCTAGCATCCACAACTTTCTCGTCCTTCTAGGATGGCCGGTTTGCAATAGTAGGGCGCCTGGGTGAAGAGTTGAATGTGTGAAGTTTAAATGGACGGATGTGATTGGACGACTGATGATCCAACGGTCAAGGGCGTTGGAGAACTGATTCCGGAGGAAGTGTGGAAGTGGTTATTAATGTCCTTGTAAGAGTTTCATGCTTTCCTTTTTCTTTTTTGAATTTTATTATTATTTTTTGTTTTTTATTTTCTATTTTTTTCATTATGGCCCGCAAGGTCACTAACAACCCTCGCCGACCAAGCCTTACCGTTGCTAGGCAAGCTTAGCCCTGCCAGGGTTGGGCTAGCAAGGCTCCGGCGAGGGTCAAGCCTCGCTAGCCATGTGCGAGGTTCGACCTTATCGGATCCCATGAGGTGGCACCTTGCCTAGGTCACAAAGGTCTAACCCTTGCTAGATTCGGCACGGGTGACTCTTGATAGGGGCTGAGAGACCGGACATAATGAAAATCTAGAAAATAAAAAAGAAAAAAAGAGAAAATAATATTTATAAAAGTAAAATATTCATACAAATTTTTTAAATTTTTTAAAATTTGTCTATGTTAGTGTCGTGGCGCTACTTAAGACGTACGGCATCTACGTCTGAGATTTTTGATCAAAATTGATTGGATGGATTGAATAAATAATTTATTAAAAAAATTAGGATTAATTTAGTCAAATTAAAAAGATTTGGACATAAGTAACCAAGGATGTTTAGGACCGTAGGATACAATGGATCGATTCCCTTTTTAACCTTAGATGACGAAGCGTCTCATTTGAAAATTCAAAGCAGTTCTTCCATTTTCACTTCTTTGGAGACATTGGCAGGTTGATCTTGAGATGGACCCCTCAACCTTAGAGAGTCGACATCTTATTACCTCCAACTATATATTTGAATTCTCTCCTATGATGGAAGCATCATAGGTAATTCACGCCCCAAAGGTGCTTCCAATATTATATAATATTTCATTCGGCAGATGCTTGCGTCCCATTGGCGGCAAATCAGTGATTATCTCATTGCCATCGTCGGCACAAAGATGACAATTTTGACTTTTATAGGCTTGTTGTGTCAGAAACAGCTTTCAGCCTTCCAAAAGAGTTTATAAATAAAAGTATTGATCATCAAAGTCTGTTCAGGAAGGCAGCCTGATCATTTTCCTACACTTTCCCCTAAATGGAATTCCGAGTTTTTGCCTTTGCAAGCATAGTCTCCTTCTGCATCTTCATCTTCATTTTACGAAAAATATGTGACAAGTCTGAAATGAAAGGTTTTCCCAAACTTCCTCCCGGTCCGAGGAAGCTCCCTCTTATTGGAAACTTGCACCAGCTTCTCGGGTCACCGCCTCATCGTGCGTTTCGGAACTTGGCCAAGAAATACGGGCCGTTGATGCATTTGCAGCTTGGGGAAGTTCCTCACGTGATCGTTTCTTCGGCCGAGATGGCCAAAGAGGTGATGAAGACCCACGACCTGACTTTCGCAACAAGGCCGCCGCTTCTTGCTTCCGAAGTAATGTCATATGGATCCACCGACATTGCATTCGCACCTTACGGTGAATACTGGAGGAACCTTAGAAAAATCTGCACTTTGGAGCTCTTTAGTGTCAAGAGGGTCCAGTCTTTTAGGCATATAAGGGAAGAAGAGACTTTGAACCTCGTCAAATGGGTTGCGTCTAATGCGGGGTCTCCAATCAATCTTACTCAGAAACTATTCTCGACCAACTACGGAGCTACTTCGATTGCAGCTTTCGGGAAGAAATTCAAAGAGCAGGAGGAGTTCATCTCAGTAGTCACCGAAGCAAATAAATTGGCGGCTGGCTTTGAGGTTGGGGACGTGTTTCCCTCGTCAAAGTGGCTTCATGTGATTAGCAGGATGAAGCCGCGATTGGAGAAGTTGCATCGGCAAGCAGACGGTATGATGAACAACATCATCAGAGAAAGAAGAGAAGAGAGGGCTAAGAGAAGAGATGACGAAACGAGACATGATGATTTGATCGATGTTCTCTTGAGGTTTGCCGATCCCGGTGGTCCTGAATTTTCCCTGACCGCTGACAACATCAAAGCAGTAATACTGGTAACGAAGTTTTTCTGTTTTCGTCATGCTCAATTTCCTCAGAAAAATGAACTGCAGCTTTGGGATTTCAAATCAGTTGGATTTTGACCTCAGAACAAAGTCAAAGGTCGACATGGGTGGACTTTCACCTGTGGACATGATATCGGTGCGAGAAGAAGTCTATCGAGAAAGCACGGCCCAAATTAAAATAGCATGAACCTCGAGACGATTGAAAATAACTTTGATGCTTGAACGTGTTATTGACTAGTTCGAGGCAATCTTTTCTTTGTCATTCTGAGGATTAAAATTCAAGTTATTCTAACAAAAATTGGAACACGAAATCTGCATGCAGGACATTTTCGTTGCAGGGGGCGAGACTTCAGCCACGCAGGTTGATTGGGCATTGGCCGAAATGATGAAGAACCCAAGAATCCTCAAAAAGGCGCAGGCCGAGGTGAGAGAGGTCTTTGACAGGAGAGGCAAAGCAGACGAGATGGGGTTGCCCGAACTAGAGTACCTGAAGTTGGTAATAAAAGAGTGCCTGAGGATGCGCCCTTCTGTTCCCTTGCTGCTCCCGAGGGAATGCACAGAGAGGTGCGAGATAAACGGGTACGAGATCCCGGTCAAGACCAAAGTGGTCGTGAATGCGTGGGCGATTGGCAGAGACCCCAAGTACTGGGACAACCCCGAGGTCTTTTACCCGGAGAGGTTCAAGGACAGCCCAGTTGATTACAAAGGGACTAGCTTCGAGTACATACCATTCGGTGCAGGAAGGAGGATGTGTCCAGGGATGAACTTTGGGATCGTGAACGTGGAGCTTCCGCTTGCGATGTTGCTGTACCATTTTGACTGGGAGCTCCCTGAGGGAATGAAGAGAGAAGAGCTGGACATGAGCGAGTTGCTGGGTGCAGCTCAGAGGAGGAAGCGGGATCTGTACCTGGTTCCTAAGCCCTATCAGCCCACCTTCGCCGGTTCAGACCTTCCTCTGTAGTCATTACAAGGGTTGCCAAGGTTACAGATGTTAGTCAACAATAACGATGGGGAAGAAACAAAAAGAATGCAACTATAAGGTTGTGTGGAGGAAGAGGAGGTTTATGTAATAAAGAATGCAACTTGCTACTTGTCTTTTTTAGCTCCCTCGGAAGAGGAGGTTTATGTAATAAAGAATGCCACTTGCTACTTGTCTTTTTTAGCTCCCTGGTGCGAGGAATATTAGGGTTATTGTTGGGAATAACAGATCCCTAAAAAACGGATTCGACACTAAATCGAACCCCAAAAACGAATGCGGAAGCGAAGCCCGGGAAAATCACGTATCACCGATCCTAAAGCACACCACAGATTCGAGCGTACCTTGTTAGCTACAGATTAAATACCAATGCTGATAAGAGGAAGAAAAACTGGCCCCGTTCGAACCGATGGCGCCTTGAAGGGAAGAAAAACGCTTACTGTTTTTCTTGGAGAGAGAGAGCACGGGGGAGAAGGGAAGACGTACGTAAGTTATGTTTTTAACCGGTGTCTTCTCTCTCTCTCTCTCTCTCCTCCCTTTTATACGTCCCTCCATCCACGGGCCCTATTCCCGTGGGCCGGGCTTTTTGGGCCCAACTTGGGCGGACGGGCCTTAAGCCCATCTCATATAAAACCATCATCTCCCACTCGCACATGATAGGCCGAACATGATTCTCTTTACTTCTTTTCAACATTCATACCGGTAAATAATCCGTGCGACCAGCATACTTTGAAAGTTCGTTGCCATACATCTGTTAGGAATATATAGCAGCTCATAATGGGCATCACATCCTGAGTAGATTTAGTATGCAGTACCTTAGATCGATCGATCACATTTATATCTCTCTTGATCTCTTTTAAACAATAATATATATATATATATATATATATATATATATATATATGATTGTATTCACAACTATGATTATCCCAAAGACAGTCATAATTGGTTAACCAATGAATACAAAACTATAATGTGATTCTCCAAAATCGATCTTCCTCTTTCCTTCAAACTCTAAATTTCAGTTCAGCTTGCTTTTCTAGAAATGTCCCATTAGATCGAATCAAACTCATGACCATTGGCAACATCCTAAGATAGCAAACACTAAATAGAAATCTTGAGAATAAGTAAGAGTCATGAGGGCACTCAAAAATCGAGGAACTTTTTTCCTCAAGAGTCTCACACGTCATAAAAGTTGAGATCAAACTTTTTGCCACTCTTATTGGTCGTTTCATGCATACGTAGTATGAAATACGTATTACGGTATTAACTCCTTTCCCATGGAGCGTATATTTACACATTTCAATACCGTACATATGATAGTTCAGACATACCTAATGTCTATCTTGAGTTCACGTATCTACTTATTCACAAAATTAATCAAAACTCACATCTGGCATCATAGACAAATAAAGTAAAATATGTGGGTTATTTTACTTTCGGACATCGTAAGTATTATGTCCTCATCTTAACACTCAGTTAAGGTGACATACGTATTTTAAGCTTGAGCTCTCGATTATCACCTAGATAATAAGCTTAAAAACAGTTTCATCTCTATTTATCACACATTAAACAGAGGCGATTACCCGTGTGAGTGGGCTAATCTTATATTTGTCCGACATACTTCTCAACTTAAAGTAATGCACTGAGCATTAAGATGCATAAAGATCATACAAAGATTCATAGGCATTAATGATGAAAACATAAATTCATCAAATGTGAACACTTAGGGAAATAACAATATTCAGTACATCAGCCTCTACGCAATCCTAGAGATTTCATATGGCCACAAAACACATCTCTATATATCGGTTTTGTCATAGGATCTGCTACCACTCTACGCGTAGTATGTACTCTAAGTTCACATCTTTTCGTGCAATCATATCTTTGTATCTATGTGTTTGGTCTTGCCATGATATTTTGGATATTTGGTGTACACTTTTGCTGCTTGGCTATCACAATTAACCAACAATTAATCTGCAGCACTTCCCATAACACCTAAATGATCCAAAAAATCTCTTAAGCCAAACACCTTCTTATACTGCTGCTGATAATGCCACGAACTCAACTTACATCGTGGACAAGGCTATACACTTTTGTTTCTTACTGCTCCAACATATGGCGCCATTATTCGGTAAGAAAACAAACCCAGAGGTAGATTTCCTTTCATTTAAATCTCCTCCCCAATCAACATTAGAATAGCTTTAGAGTTGCAAATCATTTCCTTAATAACTCAGCATCTAATCAGCAGTTCCCTTTAGATACCTCAGTATTCTCTTAATGGCCTTCCAATGTGCTGGACCTGGGTTGGATTGATATCTACTCACCATTCTAACTGCAAAACATATGTCAGGTCTTGTACACATCATAGCGTACATTAAGCTTCCAACAGCACTAGCATAAGGAACATGTTTCATTTGTTCCTTCTCTTGTGGAGTCCTTGGACACAGTCTATGGCTCAATCCTTCACCCTTTGCAATAGGAGTGTCTATGGGTTTACAATCTTGAAATCTTAACTCTAAGAATGTATGCAACATCACCCATGTCTTTCATCTCAAAGTTGGAAGACAACCAACTCTTGACAGTATTAACAAACTCCATATTGCTTCCGGCAATCGCATATCATCAACATATAATGATATGATCACAAATTGATCATTGGATCTTTTGATATATACACAATGATCCTCATCAATCATTGTAAAGTCATATGTCATTATGGCATTATGAAAACGTATATACCATTGTCTCGAAGACTGCTTAAGGCCATATATTGACCTCAAAAGTCGACATACCTTTTCTTCTTGGCCTTTCACTATGAAACCAGTAGGTTGTTCCATATATATTTCTTCATCTAATTTTCCATTGAGGAAAGCGGTCTTTACATCCATTTGATGTAACTCAAGATCCATACTAGCCATTATTGCCAGAATAATGCGAATCGAGGTAAATCTCACTACAGGAGAAAATGTTTCTTCATAATCAATTCATTCCTGTTGATTTACTCCTTCGCCACAAGGCGAGCCTTATGCCTTTCTATCGAGCCATCAGCCTTTCGCTTTATTTTGAGAACCCACTTGTTCCCAATAGCTTTGCGTTCTTTTGGAAGATCAACCAGTTCCTAGACTTGGTTTGATTTCATTGACTCCATTTCCTCTTCCATTGCATAAATCCATTTTTCCTTATTAGGGCAATTTAGAGCCTCATTAATATTTCTTGGCTCATCTTCATCTTGCGGAGCAATCATAAAAGTTTCCCCTTCAATGTCAAAACGTCGACGAGGAATACTTTGGCGACTTGTTCGCCGTATGGGAGATTGTACACTTTGCACATCATTCCCCATTATGCTCCCACTTGGATTAGATAATGATGATGTCGTCTCATCATGTGGTTGCAACTGAGAATGAGTTGAATTCAATTCATCACTTCTCATATTACTTCCACTTGGACGAACTCCACTAATATCATTATCTTGATCCAAGGTTTCAAATATGGAGTAATCTTCACCTATTTCGCCCTTCTTAGGAAATTCATCCTCTAAGAATGTGACATCCCGTGATTCAAATTCAGTTATACTTCAACTTTCCTGCTCACCTATGAACACATACTCTTTTGAGTGTTCAGAGTATCTCATTAAAATACTCTTATTTTCTTTGGGACCTAATTTCCCAAACTTGTGAGAGGACTCATGAGTATAGGTAGCACAACCCCATGGCTTAAGAAAACTTAAGTCCGATTTTCTACCTGTCCATAATTTATATGGAGTGAAAGCAACTGATTTGGAAGGCACCTGGTTAAGTATATAGGCAGCTGTTAACAACGCATCACTCCAAAAAGTAATAGGTAAGTTAGCATGCGTCATCATGGACCTAACCATTTCTAGTATGGTTCTGTTTCTTCTCTCTGCAACATCATTTTGTTGAGGAGTATATGGAATAGACAACTGTCTTTCTATTCCTTTTTCATCACATAATTTTCTGAACTCATCAGATAAATATTCTCGACTTCGATCGGATCTCAATGCTTTTATTTTCTTGTCTAATTGATTTTCTACCAAGTTCATAAACCTTTTGAAACAACTTATAGCTTCAGATTTACGAGTAATCAAATAGACATATCCGAATATAGTATAATCATCTATAAAAGTGATGAAATAAACAGCCCCATGCCTTCCTCTCACATTCATTGAACCATAGACGTCAGAATGGATTAAATGCATAGGAAATTCAGTTCTTTTACCTTTTCCAAATGGTTTCCTTGTCGTTTTCCCTTCTAGGCAATGCTTACATATGGGCAAATCAACTTTTTCAATATTGCCAAACAAGCCCTATTTTGCTAGTCCATTCATATGTTGTTAGTCAATATGACAAAGTCTAGCATGTCACATAATCACATCATTATCATATTAAGTAGAAGACGTGAAACAAGGGAATAACAAATATTGACATCACCACAGTCAACATATAGTACAATGAAACCATCCAACAATAGTAGTTTGTATCCAAATACAAATCTACACCTCTATTATGGAAGTTCACACTAAAACCAAGCTTAACCAACATCAAAACAGACACTTAAATCTCGACGAATCTCCAGAGCATATAGAACATCATGTAAGAACAAGGTTCGTCCACCACGCACATTCAATTGGCAGGTGTCAATCCCTTTAACTTCATCTCTAGAGTTATTTCTTACATAGATCCACTTAGTTCCAGTAGGTATTCGTCGAAATTCCACGAAGGATCCTCTATCCTTCCTTACATAGTCTGTCTCTCCTGAATCTATAATCCACAAAGGATTGGATTCAACCAATAATGCAGAATTTGACACATAAGCAAAGTTCTCAAATGTACAAGAGGTGTTTACTTTCTTTGGCTTACGACAGTCGCGAGCATAGTGACCCTTTTTGTCACAATTGTAACACCTCATCCTTGACATTTTCTTCACTTGATGACATTTTACTCTCTTGTGTTGGTTAACTCTTGATTTCTTGCAATAAGGACTTGATCCTTTGCATTCCCACATATTGAACGAATCAATACGCTTGCGCTTAGAGCTCAAAGCTCTTTCTGAGTTAGAACCAGCATTGCAAATGTCCATTTTTGGCTCAAATGCCGTTAGGCAGTCTTCTACTAGCTCAAGGTGGCGCACGGTATCCACAAGATCTTCTATAATATGATCAAAAGCTTCTAGTGCTTCTTGCTTTTCTAGCACATATTGAATCTTCATATTCAATATTTCACAATTGTTGCCGTTCATATCAGCAATTACATTCTTAGTTGCTGAAAGCATCGATCTGAACACATCAGACATATATGCACAAATAATTAATGCCTATCATTTATGCATCCACTTTGCACAGACCCATCATATCAATAAATAATTTCAAGTAAGGTTTCAGAATCAAAATGTCACTATGTTTCCAATCATCCTCCAAAAATCTTAACTCAAAATTATTATTAATATAATTGTCTTATGCAAATAAATTTTATGAAGTTACAAAAACTTCTATTACTACCCACAGCTAACTACCTACAACAACCAACAATAACAGAAAGTAAGTAATAATTGACATCCAATAAAACAATAATGCTTTCACATAATACAACTAACATATCGGTTGCTACATCAACAACAATCAGGAAGTAAACATTACATAATTAATCTAAGAAATAAATGGGGAATGTCCCTTCTAATTTATCAGTCAAAACATCTGAGAAAACTGAAGGCACATTTGCCAACCATGGAAAAAACTTTTGGAGAGCTTTCATGTCGCCACCAAGGCGCATTTACTCTACGCCATGTGGCGCTCAATCTAAGGGTTAAAGTTTTGGTTAACTCAATCCTATAGTACTCTCTAACAAAAGCTACCACTAGCCTCCTATAACCCGGGACCACGTTGACCTCCCATAGCCGATCTAACACTGCTTGCCATTCAGGTGGAAGAGTGTTCATCAAAGCCGGCACCTTTTCAAAATCCGGCATAAGATAACCATTCCGGATGATTTCCCGTATCATCCGATTGACCTTGACCACATGTGATACTAAATCACCGTCATGCCACCGATAATCAGCTAACTCGTCATCAGCCTTTTTTGTCTTGCACTTCCCTCGTCCGTTCTCTGGGATTGCGGTATTCGTGCATAATGCATCATAGTTTCTGTAACAAATGCAGAACTAAAATTGGATCACTTATAATCCATAATGTACATAAGGGAAAATACATAATTTTCCATGATTCATGCAACAAATGCACAATAAAAAAATGGATTACCTATAACCCACACTAGCATAATTGAAAAAGAAACAATTTTTTTTTTTGGGTCAACGGTCAACGGTCAAAGTCAACGGTCAACGGTCGTCAGTCAACGGTCAACGGTCGTCGGTCAGCGGGTCAACGGGTCGGGTCGACAGGCGCGTGGGTCGGACCGGCCGGCTGGGTCGGATGAACTGACCGGCATGTGCCGCGCGCGTGCGCGGGCTGACGTCACGCAGACGTCAGCCGGCACGTGCCACGCGCGTGGTAGGCTTCCGCGCGGGTCGGGTCGATGGTCGGGTTGCCGGCCGGTGACCGCCCGGCCAACCGTCGTCGGCGCTGACGTCAGCACGCGTCGGTTTGTCAATTGGCGCGTGCCGGTTCGCCGGCCGGAGGTGCGCACATGCCAGTTCGCCGACCGGTGTGTGCGCCGCACGTGCTAGGCGAGCCAGCGCTTCCGGGCGCGTCGCGCCCACGCGCAGCACCTTCTGGCTGCGCGTGCAGCGTCTCCTGGCGGCGCACGACATGCCGCCGGACTCGTCTCGACGAGCCCTTTCACCCTGTGCTTTCAGAATTTTATTCCGACTTACGAAAACTCAGAAAAAAGGACGAACAACGTTCGGGTGTCGGGATTTCTCGCCCCGATCCGTACGGCCGAATTACTTTCGCGAATAATCAATCAAAAACATCAAACATGTTGGGAAAAACGTGAACTAGGGCTCTGATACCAATGTTGGGAATAACAGATCCCCAAAAAGCGGATTCGACACTAAATCGAACTCCTAAAACTAATGCGGAAGCGAAGCCCGGGAAAATCACGTATCACCGATCCTAAAGCACACCAAAGATTTGAGCATACCTTGTTAGCCACAGATTAAACACCAATACTGATAAGAGGAAGAAAAACTGGCCCCGTTCGATCCGATGGCGCCTTGAAGGGAAGAAAAACACTTACTATTTTTCTTGGAGAGAGAGAGAGCACGCGGGAGAAGGGAAGACGTACGTATGTTATGTTTTTAACCGGTGTCTTCTCTCTCTCTCTCCTCCCTTTTATACGTCCCTCCATCCACGGGCCCTATTCCCGTGAGCCGGGCTTTTTGGGCCCAACTTGGGCGAACGGGCCTTAAGCCCATCTCATATAAAACCATCGCCACAATTGTATGTCATTCATTAGTCGAGTGCTTCTGGATGAGTGTCCTCACCGCTTACCTTTTACATAGAATACTCATATTTCAATAATTGGGTCAAACTTCCTATCTACATGGTATTGCTATGCTGTCAAGACCACTCTTTTCGGGGTTTTACATAGAATACTTGGTTTTGAATGTCAAACCAAATATGTGGGGTTTACAAAATCTATCAAATCATCACCCTTCAGATCATATCAAATTAATCCCAAAACTAGACTCCCTCCAAAGATAGTCCTTTGTTTTTATTTTTATTTTTATTTTTTTTTTTTTATTTTGCCCTCTTTGGCATTTATTATTTGTTAAATTGCTACAAAGAATCTAATGGGATATTTCTCTGATGTTGGAGCTGAGATGGATTTGAAGCAAATTCAAAATATTGGATATTTTATTGATAGAATTAAAAGGTTAAGATTAAACTGAAATCGCTAAAAAATTATAATTTTTTTTGTCATTTGGCCTATAGTTTCGCATGAAAAGGTTAGTCACGTGATATTGGTTATTTTTCTTAGGCCAAAAATGCGATGGTAGCTAGCTGAAACTCAAAGCCAATTATCCTGTTTACCTTTTCCCGCAGACTAGACAATGAAACAAGAAAAAGGCTGAATTTTCAATTTACTAATTTTGATAATAATAGTTGGGACTAATTCAAGCCACAAAAAATAGTGGGGACGATTTGATGCCTACTTTTGCTGAGTTGAAAAGGAAGCGATATCAATGATGTGACCTCTAATGGGAGATGTAACAACCAAGGCAATACTGATTTTTTTACAGCCTCAGTAATCTGAGCTGAAAACCAAAATAGGCAGAGCATTAGAAGCGTTAATCAGTATGAAAGTAGTGGTGGGTAAAAGTATTTACTAAAATAAATAAAACTAATATGGAATGAGAATAATGGCTCTAGATTTTTACGTAGTATATACATACATTTGGAATGTGGTTGTGTTTCTTCAAGGGCTAATTCTATAAAAAATCCTGAATTGATACCCTCACGATTCATTTACTTTAACTTAATTTTCATCTCACAAAAAATCCCAAATGAGTATCCCTTAACTCATATACTTCAAACTACTTTTCATTTAATACACATGTACACCAAATCTACCCCCGTTAGCAATTTGGGATATGCCATGTTTGGTAGATTTGGATTAGGAGTATCGGTCTGGGATTTTTTTTGAAATAAAAATTAGTTTGGGATGTCATGAGGGTACAAGTTTATTTATTATTTTTTTGTAAGACAAACTAATTTGAGGTAAATGTGTCGTGGGAGAGCGGTTTGGGATTTTAATTAGTTTTAATCCTTCTTCCAACTTATTAAGCTTTATCCGTTTATCTAAGATTTTTAGATTGCCAATTGTTAGCAAGTTGATAAGGTCGGCATCCTTTAAGCTTATGCATAAGAATAAGAGCAACCACTTTATTATAGAATTAGACTCGAAAGCGAAATTGGTTTAGCATTCGATTGTCAATATAGTTGCAAGGTAAAATTTATGAGAATAAAAAATTCCACATTTTGATCATGGCTTTTGCATATGATCATTGTGATAATCTTGAGGAGCTTAATTGTCGAAGATCAGCAATTTTTTTGTGCTGGTGTGCTAATTCTAAGAATCAGTTCCGTTGAAAGAGAAAAAAGATAAAAATTTTATTAGGATAATTTGACGGTGAAACACTCACGATTCACGTAAAGAAGAGAAGGAGATAGATAGGTTTTTTGTTTTATTTCACCCTATTAGAAATAATTACGGGACTCGCCTTTTATAAGCTTGATACATAACTCTTAAGATAAGTGACTCATAAATCTACTTTGTGTTCCGAGGAGATAAAGTCCTAGAAAGTTACAAAATATTAATTATACCTAGAAATATGAAAAGTCACAACGTATAAATTCGAACAGACTTCTCAAAAGTAACTCTATAATTATGACTCTTCTTCAATGCATGCAGCCTTATTGAGAGTCGAACATACATATTAATGAATCGATAATTTCTTTGCTTGGTTGACAACCCCGAATGAGTTTGGTTTAATTACTAACATTCCCCCTCAAACCAAATTCTCTTCCATCAATCATTCCAATCAAACTCTTGAACTTCCGAAAAGCATCGATCTTGAGAGGTTTAATAAAAATGTTTGCTATTTGATCTCCCATCTTCACTTGCAACACTTCAATATCCTTCTCTCTCACCTATTCTCGAATGAAGTCATATCGAATATTGATATGTGTGACAGCATGAACTTTTAAAATTTGCTTTCGATTAAATAAATCGAGCATTTCGTTGATACGCAGATGGTGCTATTCTCTGAATTGATCACTCACGAGATAACTAGATTATTTGGGAAAGCAATTAAGGAATCTAAATGCAATGGACTTGAGAATTCGACCAGGAATCGATTGCTCGACCGTGTTGATTTGCAAGGGTCATTACGGCACTGCCAAAATCAATCAGAGATCAGAGATAGGTCGATTCGACTGAGATATGTGATCAAAGTGTGGGTGATTCCATATGATTGCAAAATTCTCGTCGATTGGCACTAAGTTGATTTTTTGTCATTTTGGGTAACCAATGTCTGTAATTGAAATCTCGAGGTTTTCACGACAACTGAGAGTCACAAATATGTCGAAGATGTATGTTGTGGCTTGAAAATAATCGATATTGCACTAAAAATTCCTAAAAGTTACCCGGTAGACTAGGTAACGCTAAAATCGTATCGAATTGAAATTAACAGCGAATTTGAACCCAATTTCAGAAATTAAAGTTCTGTCGTGTCACAATTCATTTTAGGAGCGTCGACTCATCCTCCAAAGAGTTTTCGGAGATTTCGGGATTTTTACGGAAAATCTATTTAGATGTTGCGGAAAAATAACGGAAATTTGGATGGGCTAAGTTGAAGGAAATTTGGACTTCCAAGCCGAGCCTTTGGGTGTTGGGGACTTGCAGGAAATTGTACGGGATTTTTCTTCAGCGAAATCGGACCTTGAATTGGAGAAATCGGAGAGGAAATTGAAGTTCAATTTGAGTGAAATTCGGATTGGGCATGGGGTTATTTTTTTTTGACATTAATTTGAGCCATTTATGGAAATTTTGGCTTCAATTTTATTTAATGGGGGGAAATTATTTCAAGAAAGTATTAGAGGGGGACAATGCATTCAATAGATGGATAACACTCTTGACTTTGCCTCCTTTTTTCCCATCTTCGGTCGCACGCCAGGTAGCCAATCTTCCCCTCCGTGCCTTTTTGCTTTCGCTCTCCTTCTTCAAGTTGATCTCATTTTCTTCTCACCGAGCCAGCTGCTCCTGCCCTTGTCTCTCTTTGATTTCCCTCGCATATCTCTCTGCGTCTACCATTCACCCCGCCGAAGCCACGCGCCCGTCTCCTGTTCTCTTCCAGTCAACACAGCAAAACCGTTGTTGACTCCTTGAAGCCCACAACCCACCGAAGCCTCGCCCACATGCCTTCCGGCTTCCGTCGAAGCCACGCCAACCCACGATTGAAGCCCAAGCTACCGCGCATCCTTCACCTCACCAGCACACTCCTTCGGTCAACACCCCCACCGAAATCCCCTCCTGTTGACTCGCTGCACGCCCCCACAATCTCCTCCTTTGTCCGTAGTACCCCACCAGCGAGGCAAAGATGACCGTCCACGAAGCGCTTCCCCAAAGAAGCAACCGAGGCGCGTTGTCTCGCCTCGCCCGCAAGTTCGGCCAAGTTTCGGCCCATCTCCATCGAGCTCAGCCCAACTTCCATTCTAGCAAGCCCATTCGAAGCCAACTAATCTTGAATTCAGCGGCCCAAGTCCTGTTTTTCCTCAGCAGCAGCCCAACTCAGCCCAGTTCAGTTTTAAGCCCAACTTTGGTCCAGTTCATTTGAAGCCCACGAAGCAGCCCGAGCCTAAAAGCCAAGCCCAACATTTTTGTGGGCTTGCAAGGCCTTTTGGGCCCGGTCCAAGTGCTCGTTGACGCCGCCGCAAACCCGATTTTCGACCGCCGTCGCGGTAAACCGGTTTCCGCGATAAGCCGGTGAGTTTATGCACTAAACTCTTTTTAGTAGGCTAATGACGTTTAGTTTAATTTAATTAGGAATTATGTGGTTAGTTAGATTAGATTAGCAATTTAATTATTCAATTATGCATGTTAGGTGGTTAGATTAAATTAACTGAGGCCTAGATAGGATGTGTTATTTATCTAGACAGTTGGGGAATTTTCCCGGCCCGTTTAGGCGGTTAATTTAATGATTTTGGCTTAGGTTGGTATTTTTAAAATTTAAATTGATTTATTTAATAAATTTTTAGAAATTATTTAATTATTAATTATTTTTTCGAAAATTAGACCGGGATAGTCGGTGACCGGAATTTCGTGCTGATTGCAATGGTGTGGTTAATTTCTACAATTGAGTGTTAAATTGTGCAAATTGAGTGCCGATTAGATTTTTGGTTATTTATTCCAAAAATTGTGAATTTTCAATATATATTTAGAAAATCCCGGGTGTCAGATTTTGACACAAAAAATAGTTTTATATATTATATAAAATAGTGGGATTTTAAAAAGGAATGATATCATTTTTTTTTCTGGGTCGATATGATCGAGTACCCACACACGACTATTTTACCATGTATTTCTAATACGAAAAAAAAGGCTAGATTCACCATTTTAATTGAGGCATTTGAGTGTAATGCACGGCATCCTAGGCCATACTTGAGTGATTGTGTGTTGGTTAAAAGAACCCGTCCCGAGCTGTTAAGCTAGACGATAACCCATATATGGGAAGCCCTAGATAATGGGAAGCCAGTGCGGTAGATTCTAGACATGTGCTCCTTCGGGAAAGCCGTCTGATGGAGACGTGCCATGCTCAATAGTGTGAGACGAAGCCTGACAATGCTAGAAGACCGCCAAACAGAGAGTAGGCCGTGTTATATGCTCATATCAAAACTAGGAACGTATGATTAATTGAGTTGAATGCGCCGGATTATGGAACAAAATTGTGACACGGTATGGGATGTGTCATAATGAATTGTTCCTATAATCAGGACCCCTATGCTGGTTTGAGAATTGAGTGTGGCGTTCCAGTTGTTGGAGCTTATTTCCTGCTCATGCTTGTGACCGCCTGTGATATAAACAATGTTGACCTGCAGGGTGGATCTAAAACGAGGTAAGTCTTTTTTTTTTTTTTTTTTTTTTTGTGATTGTGTGGTTAGGACGCTTTTAGGCATATTTCCCTCCTAATCGGGAGTGTGAACTCGCTGAGATTTATATCTCACCCCGTCATAGGTTAAATTTTCAAGGTCGTTGAGTGGAGGACCTGGAGCCGAGATGAGGTGATCTGAAGTATAGGTCAGTTAGGACCGCTTCTTTTTGGAAAGCCAGTCTTTGAAATCTTTTGGTCATACACTTTGTATATGACTCAAAGTGTGTATATAAATGTGTGTTTTGTTTGTGAATCGCTTGCCTTGCTTTTCTATCCCGAGCTGTTGATGTCAGAGGATTAGTAATTCGCTTCCGCATGTGCATTAAAATGAAAGGGTCGGCGACTCATCCTGGAAAATCGCAAATTTTCTATTGACCACAGAGAGATGGGCACGCGATCGAGGTTTAGGGCGTGACAATATATTTGCTTCGTCCATGAAAGACTGGATTTTTCACCAAAGCAACAGTAGAAACATTATCAACAAAAATCTTTGCTACTTTTTTCTACTCCATATGAATATCTTTGAGTAGTCTTTTCAACCAAATTGCATGACGAACACATGAGGATTCAGCTACATATTTAGCTTCATATGTTGAAAAAGTAATGCTAGATTGTTTTTTTTTTTTTTATGAGCACGTGAAAGCAACGTCGCACAAGAAAAATACAAAGCCTGGAGTGCCTTTTCAATTATCGATGTCTCCACCATAATCACTATCCGAATAGGCTCTAAATTGGAAAGATTTAGACTAACAACAGCGTAAGCCATGAGCAATAGTGCCTTTGATGTAGCGAAGTATTCTCTTTGTAGCTTAAAGATGCGATGACTTCGGTTTCTCCATGTATCGGCTCACAATTCCAACACTATACATGATATTTGGTCTCGTGCATGTTAGATATCTCAAGCTTCCAATCAAGCTTCTATAATACATCGAATCAACATCGACACCATTATCAAACTTTGAAACTTGGTTCCGCATTCCATCGGTATATTGACCGATATACTATCCTTCATGTTGAATTTTTCAAGGATATTTTCTACATATCCCTTTTGGGAAACAAAAATCCCATTGGCACTTTGCTTTACTTTGATACCAAGAAAAAAATTCATGAGACCATTATTAATTATCTCAGATTCTTTCACCATTGATGCCTTAAAAGCATTGATCATTGCCGGATTATTTCCTATTAAAACAAGGTCATCGACATATATATAGGTGAGTAGAACATCACATTTTTCTTGTTTCAAATAAAGTGCATGCTTGTTTAAGCCAAAAAATACATATAATATAACCATTGAAGAGCTTGTCTAGTCTACTTTCATTATATAAACCATAGTCCTAAACTGTCACGCCCCAAACCTCGAGCGCGCACACATCCATCGGTGGTCGATAAAATTGCGACGTCCCAGGACGCGTCGCCAACCCATTCATTTTATTGCACATGTGGAAGCGAAATAAAAACCCCTGACACCAAACAACATGGGATAGAAAAGCAGGATAAGAAATTCACAAACAAAACACGCTTTTATAAACAAACTAGGTTTATATACAAAAGCCTACAAAAAGATTGGCTTTCAAAAAGAAGCTGTCTTACGATTTACTAGTCGGACACATTCGCCGATCCTTCGGACTCTACCTCCATAGGCTCTGAGGGCTTCGGGTCCTCCACAACTCCATCAGGAGGGTTAGCTGCACCCTCGCCTTGAGTGGCGTTGACCACAGTGACGGGGATATCAAAATCCTGAAGGGGGCCTACCCTATACCCATTGAGTCCATGGCAAAACCACGCCCTGAATCAATGAGGTACCCTCTGAGGTAGGTCCTTATCGACCCAAACAGTGGTCACAACAAGCTCATAGACCCAATGCGTGATGTCTGAGTAGCCTCACGTACTAAGCGCATGTGGAAATTATATGGATTATCTTTTCTTTACAGGACTTATTCATTACAAAGGTTTAACTAGGGTTCACCTTTAAAGGTTAGCATGTATAACATGGATATCTTAAAATCTAAATTTCATATACAAGGTTGTCCTATAATAGTCTTGTCACCTAACAAATAGACAATTCAACCAGGATCATAGATAAGGATCATGAGAAGCTTCATTACTTTCCTTAGTAACATCCGGGCTTACAAAAATCAACCTAGATCACTTCTAGTCTTGCACCTATATATACATTGCATTTACAAGTTCCAAAAGTGAAGATGCAAGTAAACAGCCAGGGAAAAAGGGTGAGGGGGGGGGGTTCTAACTCCACTATCCCATGCAAGCCCACGTCTATCAAAAAGCAAAAGACGTTCCTCCAGCTTCTACACGATCACGGGCGTCTAGGTGCCATTCGTCCTAGCTCCAAGTCCATCGGCACCAAAAGGAAGAGGACCAAATATCTCTCCTTTGTGGTTTATGAACCACACAATGAACCTCATCGGGATCAAGTCAGATATGTCGTCGTCCATCTACAGTGTAGCCTCATACTTCGTATAAGTCATTTCCATATCAGGGTCAAACGCATCACTAAAGGTAGCCTCAATACTCGCTATCACACCATAATGAGCTATCGGCGGCACGTCCATGCTAACAATCTGAAAAATATAAGGAATGAGCAACAACAATGCCCAGTAAAGAAAGACTAAAACTCTAACCTAGACAATCCACAACTGTCAAAGAAAACAAGAGAGACATAACCAAACAGCTTAAGATATTAAGATAGGATTGTCACGTGTATAACTAAATGAGTATTAGTGCATCACGTGAATGATCACTCTATGTCGGACATACTAAATGCATCTATACATATATCATAATCTCAATCTATATCCAAATGAAATGCAATAGTAGTATGCACAACTCACATACCAAGTAGAAATTATAATTTAGTGTGAATATCAAGTCCACCCTCGATTAGTTTACCCATCGGAACACAGCCGGCCCGATTGAGTCACTTTCGGAATCCCACATCCAGCCTTCCACAATATTTCTATCATGGGCATCTCACTCCGAGGCATCCCAGTATCACACAACCAGGGCAACCCAAGATCACTCAACATGAGGCATCTCACTCCGAGGCATCTCAGTATCCCACAACCAAGGCATCCTTGATCATACACAAGGGCATCTCACTCCGAGACATCTCAGTAACATGGGACCGAGGCATCCAAGAACACATGGCATGGGCATCCCACTCCCCAGGGCATCACCGGCATCTCAGTACCGATGGAAATCTCTCACTCATTCATGCGCACATTTCACACATCACACCTTTATTTAATGCCATCATAGCATGCACAAGACCTCAGGAGTACACAATTTCCTCAAACATAATCAAGATCAAAATACATAATTATCGTGCGCGAAACATCACACAAGTCCTTATTATAAAGTAAAACCATTTCGACACATCCTATTCCATGCCAAACAGTTTTCACCCCATAATCAAGCACAAGGCTTCGCACTCATTGCATACGCATGTCACCATTGGTATCTATACCGTCACCATTCTTCAAATGATGGATGAGATATGCTCATGCACAAACTAACCACTATCATGAGATCTTTAGACTCCATATATGTCAAAAGTCAAGCACAAGAGACACAACAACTATAAAGCATTCTCGGATCAAAACAGGTTGTGAACTCAAATGAGCAGTTTTGAATATGGACTCAGAAAGTATATCTAATCTTATCATAATGTTACGAAATTTTAGTATGTTATAGAAAAGACATAGATTAACATTTTTTGTGAAGAAACCTAAGTCTATATCTCAATGTATTAAGAGCAGTAATTTGCTGTTTCCTTCAAAATTCTGCAGTAACATTCAGATTTAGTACCTACAGAAGAAAAATCGTTTCACTACCTGAATCTTGTCCGTTTGTTCTCAAATTTTGATATGTTATTCCTAAGGATGTTTCCTACAACTTTAATCAAGGGTTTAAGGTCCAATTATTTCTAGAAAATTACAGAAAATTCGTAGAATCATCAAAGGTCTTGTTGTCTCCTACAATACAGCTTACTGTTTCAAAAAGAATTACTCCCGCCTACACGTTTTTGCATCCATTTGGCTATAACTAGAAGTCGAACTTAATCTATTGGGTAATGGGTGTTCTCTTAAATAAACTTGTTCTTTTCCTTATCTTCATCATTAGAAATCAAGGCGACACAAAACAAAAGGCTTTCCATCTATATTTCTCTAGAACATGAATGTTTTGCACTGTTTTCTTCATTTTCAGCTCAACTAAACCATTTAATTTCTCTACAAATTCCTCTTTTAGTATTCTGACACTTCTCCATAACATCTAAGAGTAGCCACAGCAGGTCTTCACTTACCTACAACCATCCACAGCTCATTCCAAGGCAATTACTCGCATCTTGACTCATCTACAGCCACATGCAGCACTTTTCCTCACTCGACAGCCGCCTTTCCATCTTACTTGACCAACTCAGCTTACACACACTCAACTTTTGAAACATGCAAGACATGCAAGGACTCACAGCTTCAATCTAGAGTTCATCTAGCTCATTTCAACACAAAACAGCAACATCACACCTAATCCTCCACCATTCGGATAGTTCCACAAGTTCCCTTGGCAAAATCAGTGGATAACTTCTAGTTTAGAGGTTCATCTGTCCTTACCTTTGTTCAGCTACTTGATGACTCAAAAGCTTCAAGGTCAGCACCTATTCAAGAAGAAGAAAAATCGCTGGATTGCTGCTGGTTTCTTCGCTGCTCGACCGAGAGACATAGAGAGGAGAAGAAGAAGAGGTTTCGGTTCTTGGCTTTGAAGAGAGAGGGAATGGCACAAGTTAAGAGGAAAATAGAGCTATAAGCTAATCCCTAGAGTAGCATTAATCATTAGCAAATCTAATGATTATGTTTCTCCTTCAGCTGTTTCGGTTTTGAGAAAACCGTGGGAGAAGAGAGAAGAATCGTGGCCTCCGTGCACGACTTCTTTCCAACATCTGTCGATTGATATCAATTAGTCTCTAATCCGCATCATTAGTCAGTTTATTAGTTCCTAATGCTTTTCACTTATTTCCATTCTGAATCCAATAAATTTCAGTTATCTTGTATTTACACAAATTTATGAAATCATATGACATATTAACAACTCAGTGTTAATCTACGAGGAGTTTATCACAAGAAATGCTAAAGTTAGAAATCAAAATTAGTATTAAAATCACTAATCGAATCATCATAACTATAATTATAAACTTAATCAAAAATAAAAACACTCGGGCCTAAATACCCGTTTCTAGCCCAACGGGCTTATTCTATGACAATCACGGCCCACTAAACTTAATTTACCATTCTAGCGAATCCAATTCTTGGCCCGCTCCAAGCCAAGTCCAAATCAAAATCTTCCATTCCGCTAAACAAGTCCAATTCGTGTGGCCCACCAACTTCTCAAGCCCACACTTTCCTCATGGTCCATGAGGTTTGCTTTCTAGTCCGATTTAAAATAATCCGAGCTCTTAACAATTTGATTACACTAATAGGGTCGGTGAAATTTTGGGATGTCACACAATGACTCCTGGGGACATGGATGTCTATGCTTCACTCGGAAATCCCTTGAGGCTGACCAAAACGTTCCGAAGGGACCGCCATCTAAGAACCTGAAAAGTTAAGCCCACAATGGGGTGATATTATGTCTTAGCAAGTTCACCTCCTAAACCCCGACTACAAAGAAAATACGCTTAGAGGTGGCCTAACCACTCAACCACAAAGACTCACCTCGTCTCAGACCCTCCTTACATGTTAGTACGGTTCATATCACAAACATAAGCAGTAATAAAACTCAATCAATTGGAACGCCTCAACTTATATCTCAATAAACACAAGGGTCCCGATTATAAGGCCAAATGTTATGACATGTCCCATACCGTGCCACACAATTTTGTCACATAATTAGACGCGTCAATTTCACTCATTCATGTGTCCCAATTGATTATGACCCAATAGCCACGGCCGACTCAACAGTCAGCGGTCTTCCTGTGCAGCCAGGCGTCATCTCGCACCACCGAGCACGGCAACGTCTACATCGAGATGACATTCCACTAGGGAGCATCGGTCTAGCCTCCATTCCAACTGGCATCCGTTGACTTGGGGCATCCCATATAGGGGCATCGTCTAGCTTAATAGCTCGTGATGGATTCTCATAACCCTCACACGATCATTCAATCCCGGCTAAGGACACTATGCATTTCACTCAAATGTCTCAATTAAAATAGTGAACTTTGCCTATTTTCTTCATATTAAAAACACTCGGTAAAATAATCGTGTATGAGTACATGGTCAGATTGAATTAGAAAAATTGATATCCTCCATTTTAAAATCCCACTAGTTGATATAGTATCTAAAAATATTTTTGGTGTCAAAACCCGACACTGGGTATCTTCTAATTAAATATCAAAATTTCATAATTTTAAAATAAATACTCAAAATCACAATCACCACTCAATTTGCACAAATTAACATTCAATTGCATAAACTAAGCACACCACTATAATCCAAATGAAATTCCGGTCACCGGCTATCCCGGTATAATTCCGAAAGATATTAAATAATTAAATAAATAGCAAAAATAATTAAATAAATGCAATTTAATCCAATAAATGCACACTTAGGCCTAAAATGTTAATCTAACCACGTAAACGGGTCTACAAAAATAATGCACCTATTTAATTAAATACTACACTCTATCTAGCTATTAATTAATCTAATCTAACCACATAATAATCTTAATTAAGTAATTAAATCACTAATTACAACTAACTAACCACCTAGGTCATACTTAGCCTAATCTAATTACATACTAAATGTCATTAAATCCCTAAGCAAAGTTTAGCAAGTAAACTCATTGATTTTGCGGGTCGATGAGTTCACGGCGACAGCGACTTAGAGTTGAGCGGAAAACAAGCTTGCAACGACACCAAGCGAGATCTAGACCGTCCCAAAAAAGGTCCACGATGCCTCACAACCTAGCTAGAACTTCGGTTCTGTCCAAGGCCAAAAGGAGCTGGTCGAGCGGTCGGTTGGCACAGAAACAGCAAGGTGGGTGGCTAGGCGGTGACGGCAGGTCTAGGCGACATTGGGGACGGCTGGATGGTGATAGAGGAGCTCCGGCATGAAAGGGCTAGTGAGAACACCTAGAGGGGGTGAATAAGTGTTAAAAGAAATTTTTGTAAAAACGTTTATAAATACTTTTTCTTTTAAACTGGAATCTACAAAATAATGGACTAGAGCAAGTTCAGTAATTAAATAAATTTACGAATGAATAAAAGAGTTCGGGGAAGAGAATAGAAAGACAAAGTTTATAGTGGTTCGGCTTAGATCAAACCTACGTCCATTCTCCCACAATGACATCCACTAGCTGGATTTCACTATGAATCAAAAGAGATTTTACAGTCGCAAGTCCTTAACTTTACGGTGTAGAAATTCTACTACACTCTTTCAAAGTCTCACAAGTGTTTGCTCTATCTTTTGATTACAAAGTAAGCTCCACAAATAAAATATCAAAGAACTAGGAAGCTTTAGATTTTGAAAATTTTCTTTCACACACTTCCTCAAACAACTAGAGAGTCCACATTAAATACTCCTTTATGCCTTCACGACCGTTGGCACTTTCCAAATGAATTCTTCCAATTTACCCCTTGGACAAAATCAATTAAGGAGATCTTGAGTCATTTGAAGATCGAGATGAAAGCCCGTCAATCCTGCTCTCCCATACAATCAGGATCTTGGTTTCTATAAGTAGAACCTTCCAAGTATTTTCGCCTTTCAAAAGATTTGATTATTCGAATTGATTCTAATAAAAATAATTGATCATAAGGTGCTATATCTAGCTATAAGGACTTCTAAAACCATACGGATCGAATCCTTGAAGATAATCCTGCATTTGAATAAGTCTTCATTCCTCGGTCTGAAAACTGTCAATGAGGGCAGACTTTGAGATTAAAGTCTAGCGATCTTCAGATTTTGACGGTAGAGTCAGGAGTTCTTCAGACTATAGTACTTGAGTTTGCAATAGACTAGACTTTTGGAAATGTTTTGTCAGCTTCAAAACAATAAATGAGTTTTCTCTAACATGGCAGAGCTGGATGGCGACTTGAGGGCTTGCAGGGACGCGCCGCTGGTGCGAGGACATGAGCTCGCAGGGCTAGACTCGTGGGTGACGGCACGGCTTGCGGGCTGCTTGGACGGGTGGCAACGGCGCACGATAGCGGCAGGGGGTGGTCGACGGGCTGCTGCTGGCTTTCCTCTGGACTTGTTGAGCTCTCAAATGCACAACAATGGGGAAAGCAAGGTTGAAGAAGAAGAAGAAGAAGAAGACAGCTGCTGAGGAAGGGGGGCCACAAAATATCCAAACACTCATCACACTTGCCCCACCATGTTCAACCTCATCCTTAGCCTCTTTACTACACTAGTGCATGTTGCTCCCCCATTAAGTGCACAAATCTCTTTACTTCATTTTATATATGTTCTTAATTTTATTTATAGAGATCTTGGAATGCGCTTTTACGGCTTACAACATGCACTGGTCACCCATGATAATGAAACAAAAGAAGGAAAGCTACCTTGAATTAAAAACTTGAAATTCTATTAATTTATGAGAAACAATTATCAAAACAAATACAAAGCTACCTCACCTAAGATTAGACTAATCTAAACTTATCAGGTAATATAACAATTCCAACGCGCCTTCGAAATCCCGCTCGTTATAGAGCAATTTTGTTCTCCATTATGTAGTGACAAACAATAACAAAACCAAAGATATATAAAGTAATAATAATCACTAATGTTGTTGTTATTTTACGACAGTCATCATTATCCCTGCTTCCAAACATCACCCAACTCGAAAATTAAACGAATCTCGTGCAAAGTATCATTGCGGACAATGGGTCCTATTATTGAGGCTCGTGCAGAAGCTGCCAATCAAGATAGGGTTCTTGGCTTGGAGGAGCTAGCAAATTGACTGCCAAAGAGTGACTTCGGAGTTCAGATCTCTTATTAACATAAAGCCCGCAAATAGAGAAAGAAAGTGTCATTTTTGAGAGGTCATCATCTGATGAAGATGCACAAAAAGCATTTGCTGAATTGAGAGTGTGCCCTTCGCATCGCCGCAGTACATGGTCATGGCTAGCCTCATTTTCAGGTTAACATATCAATTGCTTCCGTGTGCTGGGCTTTTTGTTCAATTGAAAATCTGATGTTGAGGTCCAAACTCGATTTGGGTACCCATACCGTTGAAGGCGGGGACGATGACGAATGGCCAGCAATGGTCCAAAAGAGAGATTTCTCTTTATTTTGCCCTTTAAATTCAACCGATGATGGCTTATCGCAAATGCTAGTATCATGAGCTTCCCGTCTCTTCTGCTATTAATTTTGAGCCTCTCCACTTGCTCTCTCCCCTTCTTCTGGAGAATATTTTTCCATAACAATTATTTTGTATGATTTTGCGAAATTTGCGTTATCAATCATTGTGAATGATCCATTGAAACAGAAAGCCTTTTAAGATCATGCTTAGGACCAATTAAAGGATGGGTAGAACTCCGGATAAATACTTTCCCTTTTCGTGGGTTGGGGTTTGTTTTTATTATTAGATTTATGTAATTTATAAACCGGATTTCCACAATTTTTTTGGTCTCTTTTTCACATTCTAAATTTCTTACCCTATCATTTATCATCAGCCGAGGATTTGATCTGGGGTTGACCGGCTTGCAATGGGCCTGGGTGAAGAATTGACCATGTGAAGTTGAAATGGACGGATATGATTGGAATATTGATCATCCAACGGTCGAGGGGCATTGGTGAACTAATCCCCGAGGGATAGTGGAAGTCGTTATTCATGTCCTTGCAAGAGTTTCATGTTTTCTGACTCTAAAAATTTGTAAAGTTGCCATGATCTTTTCGTGGATTTTGATGTTTTCATTTGGTATCTGTTTTAAGTTTCTGCAGAATTCTCTGTATGTCCGAACTAGATCGTGAGAGTTTCCACCATTATTTTGTTTTCAGTGAAACGGGAATAAAAAATCTAGATTGCTCTTTTTTTTCGCGACTAAAGACACTCACTTTATGATGCTACACGAAGCGCACTTTCTCATCATGCCATTTTCAAATTTGTTCTTTTTACTTTCTTTTGCTTCGCTTTTTCTCTCCTGGTTGTATTGGCCTGTGCCCTGCAAATAAAATAAAAATTTTGAAAGGGCACTATTCGTTTGGACCTATTTGGGTGCGTTTGTTTATGTTTCTTTTAAAAAATTATTCCGGGAAACAGAATTAAAAAAACTATTTCTGTTCCGGAGAACAATTTTTGACCGTAAAGATGCGTTTGGTAAACTTGTTCCAAATAAAAAATGAATAGAAATACGTTTCGTAAATTTATATTCTTTTTTTTGTTTCTTTTAATTTTTTAATATTTTTATTTTATTTTTCCTTTTTTTCTTTTTTTTTTGGGCCGGTCGGGCCTCGGCCATGGCCGGCGACCGGCCGACGAGGGCCGACGGCCTCGCCCAGCCACGGCAAGGCTCGCTAGCCCTCGGCGAGGCCGAGCTCGCGGAGCCTTGCCCCGCGCCGGCGAGGCTCGGCCTCGCTCAGATTCGGCGAGCCTCCCCGGTGGCTGGGCGAGCTCGGCCTCGCCGGATCTGGGCAAGCCCGAGCTTGCCTCGCCTCGCCTCGCGCCGGTGAGGCTCGGCCTCGCCCGATATTCAAAAGTATTTCTGGAACAAAAGAACAACTTTTTTGTTTTTTATTTCTGTTCTAATTTTGTCCCCGGAACAAAAAAACAGATTTTGAACAAAAACGAAAACAAATGCATTTATGTTCTTTTTTTGTTCCCGGGAACAAAAAAACAGAAAATCTGTTCATGAACAAAATTTAAAAACACAACCTTTATGTCTAGAACTTGGTGGAAAAGCGGATCAAGGCAACTCAATCCGCGTAAGGACATTAGAATTGCCAAAAGTTTCGTACGGTGTTCACTTTAATGCCAAAATTTTTTGTCAGCCCACTTAAACATCAAATTGGAGAAAAAAATGATTATTTAAGTGCTTCGAGCGAGAAATTCCAACAAAAAAAGATTACATGAAGATTATAATTAAAAAATAATTTGCATTGGCATATATATATATATTAAATCTAGTTCATGTGGACATGCAAAATGGCATCGCTCAGTCCAACATGGATGGGTAGGGCACAAACAATGCCGCACCATCTCCATGCCCAAAAATGATGTCGCACACAATGAAGTAAATGGGGCTCGATCATATTCAATCGCTTGTCATCTCTATCGCTCTCACTTAGTCAACTTTGTTATCCTATATAAATTGCTCAAATGAGAGGGAAAAATTATTATTCTTGATGCAGCCGTGGGATGTTGATACTAAAGGAGGGATAATTTTACAATAAAGTTGTGGGTGCCTCAGTTTGTTTTTATCAACTGATGCTTACTTTGTTGCTTTCTGTCAACTAAACGACAATCGTTAAGTAATTTTACTATCATCAGATTTATGTAGTTTATAAGCACGATCTCCACGACTTTCTTGTCCTGTTTTTTCACATTCTGGATTTCTTATCGTAGGGCGCCTGGGTGAAGAGTTGAATGTGTGAAGTTTAAATGGACGGACTTGATTGGACGACTGATGATCCAACGGTCAAGGGCGTTGGAGAACTAATTCCCGAGGAAGTGTGGAAGTGGTTATTAATGTCCTTGTAAGAGTTTCATGCTTTCCTTTTTCTTTTTTTCTTTTTTTGAATTTTATTATTATTTTTTGTTTTTTATTTTCCATTTTTTCATTATGGCCCGCAAGGTCACTAACAACCCTCGCCGACCAAGCCTTACCGTTGCTAGGCAAGCTTAGCCCTGCTAGGGTTGGGCTAGCAAGGCTCCGGTGAGGGTCAAGCCTCCCTAGCCAGCCATGTGCAAGGCTCGACCTTAGCGGATCCCACGAGGTGGCACCTTGCCTAGGTCACAAAGGTCTAACCCTTGCTAGATTCGGCACGGGTGACTCTTGATAGGGGCCGAGAGACTGGACATAATGAAAATCTAGAAAATAAAAAAGAAAAAAAAAGAAAAATAATATTTATAAAAGTAAAAATTCATACAATTTTTTAAATTTTTTAAATTTGTCTATGTTAATGTCGTGGCGCTACTTAAGACGTATGGCATCTACATCTGAGATTTTTGATCAAAATTGATTGGATGGATTGAATAGATAATTTATTAAAAAAATTAGGATTAATTTAGTCAAATTAAAAAGATTTGGACACAAGCAACCAAGGATGTTTAGGATCGTAGGATACAATGGATCGATTCCCTTTTTAATCTTAGATGACGAAGTGTCTCATTTGAAAATTCAAAGAAGTTCTTCCATTTTCTCTTCTTTGGAGACATTGGCAGGCTGATCTTGAGATGGACCCCTCAACCTTAGACAGTCGACATCTTATTACCTCCAACTATTTATTTGAATTCTCTCCTATGATGGAAGCATCATAGGTAATTCACGCCCCAAAGGTGCTTCCAATATTATATAATATTTCATTCGGCAGATGCTTGCGTCCCATTGGCGGCAAATCAGTGATTATCTCATTGCCATCGTCGGCACAAAGATGACAATTTTGACTTTTATAGGCTTGTTGTGTCAGAAATAGCTTTCAGCCTTCCAAAAGAGTTTATAAATAAAAGTATTGATCATCAAAGTCTGTTCAGGAAGGCAGCCTGATCATTTTCCTACACTTTTCCCTCTATGGAATTCCGAGTTTTTGCCTTTGCAAGCATAGTCTCCTTCTGCATCTTCATCTTCATTTTACGAAAAATATGTGACAAGTCTGAAATGAAAGGGCTTCCCAAACTTCCTCCCGGTCCGAGGAAACTCCCTCTTATTGGAAACTTGCACCACCTTCTCGGGTCACCGCCTCATCGTGCGTTGCGGAACTTGGCCAAGAAATACGGGCCGTTGATGCATTTGCAGCTTGGGGAAGTTCCTCACGTGATCGTTTCTTCGGCCGAGATGGCCAAAGAGGTGATGAAGACCCACGACCTTACTTTCGCAATGAGGCCGCCCCTTCTTGCTTCCGAAGTAATGTCATATGGATCCACCAACATTGCATTCGCGCCTTACGGTGAATACTGGAGGCAAATTAGAAAAATCAGCACTTTGGAGCTCCTTAGTGCCAAGAGGGTCCAGTCTTTTAGGCATATAAGGGAAGAAGAGACTTTGAATCTCGTCAAATGGGTTGCTTCTAAAGCGGGGTCTCCAATCAATCTTACTCAGAAACTATTCTCGACCAACTACGGAGCTACTTCGATTGCAGCTTTCGGGAAGAAATTCAAAGAGCAGGAGGAGTTCATCTCAGTAGTTACCCAAGTAAATAAATTGGCGGCTGGCTTTGAGGTTGGGGACGTGTTTCCCTCGTCAAAGTGGCTTCCTGTGATTAGCAGGATGAAGCCACGATTGGAGAAGTTGCATCGGCAAGCAGACCGTATGATGAACAACGTCATCAGAGAAAAAAGAGAAGAGAGGGCTAAGAGAAGAGATGATGAAACGAGACATGATGATTTGATCGATGTCCTCTTGAGGTTTGCCGATCCTGGTGGTCCTGAATTTTCCCTGACCACTGACAACATCAAAGCAGTAATACTGGTACGAAGTTTTTCTGTTCTTCATCATGCTCAATTTCCTCAGAAAAATGAACTGCAGCTTTGGGTTTTCAAATCAGTTGGATTTTGACTTCAGAACAAAGTCAAAGTTTGACATGGGTGGACTTTCATGTGTGGAAATGATATCGGTGCGAGAAGAAGTCTATCGAGACAGCACGGCCCAAATTAAGTTAGCATGAACTTCGAGACGATTAAAAATAACTTTGATGGTCGAACATGTTATTGATTAGTTCGAGGCAATCTTTTCTTTGTCATTCGAGTTATTCTAACAAAAAATGGAATACGAAATGTGCATGCAGGACATTTTCGTTGCCGGAGGCGAAACTTCAGCCACGCAGGTTGATTGGGCATTGGCCGAGATGATGAAGAATCCGAGAATCCTCAAAAAGGCGCAGGCCGAGGTGAGAGAGGTCTTCGACAGGAGAGGCAAAGCAGATGAGACGGGGTTGCCTGAACTAGAGTACCTGAAGCTGGTAATAAAAGAGTGCCTGAGGATGCACCCTTCTGTTCCCTTGCTGCTCAGGGAATGCAGAGAGAGGTTCGAGATAAACGGGTGCGAGATCCCGGTCAAGACCAAAGTGGTCGTGAATGCGTGGGCGATCGGCAGAGACCCCAAGTACTGGGACAACCCTGAGGCCTTTTACCCGGAGAGGTTCGAGGACAGCCCAGTCGATTACAAAGGGACTAGCTTCGAGTACATACCATTCGGTGCAGGAAGGAGGATGTGTCCAGGGATGAACTTCGGGATTGTGAACGTGGAGCTTCCCCTCGCGATGTTGCTGTATCACTTCGACTGGGAGCTCCCTAAGGGAATGAAGAGAGAAGAGCTGGACATGGGCGAGTTGCTGGGCGTAACTCAGAGGAGGAAGCGGGATCTGTACCTTGTTCCCAAGCCCTATCAGCCTACCTTCACCGGTTGAGATCTTCTTTAGTAGTTATTACAAGGGTTGTTAAGGTTACAGATGTTAGTCAACAATAACGACGGGTAAGAAACAGAAAAGAATTCAATTATAGGGTTGTGAGGAGGGAGGAGGCTTATGTACTAAAGAGTGCCACTTGTTACTTGTCTTTTTAAGCTCCCTGGTACAAGAAACATTAGGTTCACACTTGTATGTCATTTATTAGAGAGAGAGAGAGAGAGAGAGAGAGAGAGAGAGAGGGGCTCTGACAGGTGGACCACAAAAATGACGTGTTGGCCGTTGAATGGACTAGTATAAAGTCAATGTATCTATCACTTGGGTGCCTAATATTTTCTCCAAATTATAGAACAAATTCAGTTTGGCTAAAACGACAAGCTGGTTAGTAGGATCAAAATTACAAAGTCGGCAAGAAAGAACTCATACATTTCACCAAATAACTAGGAAAGTCAACTAACCAAACTATATCTCCCATGACTAACCAGACTAAACTCGACAAAAATAATTGTACATCATATACACAATTATCTCAAACTATACTGAAAATCAAACTCCAAAAAAGTTCCACATCAAAATCGTTCTCGGCCGACTTATTCAATAGTTGTAAAATCTGAAAAAAAAAGATTGAAAATGAATGACATCAGAAAACCAATGCTCAATGAGAAGTAAAATTCTCTTCTAAACAAATTGAGTATTCATGGTGTATAGTATTAATCATTTCAAAACAAAACACACTATCCCAGACCCAATATGTCACATGCCTTAACGACCGAAGATATATTCATATAGTCACATAAGTTCATACATATGAAAAATCCAATTAAACAATAATATCATTATAATATCAATGGTTCTTCCGCTGACTAAGTTAACGCTCATTGTAAAAAATATGGCTATCCTTAATTCCCTGTAATAAGACCTACTAAGATTCTCCTATTGAAGTGAGTCTCCCCCCATACCAGCCGATGGCTCAACCCAAATAGGACGCCTTGAGATCGTGTGCATACTCACAACCCGCAATAGGTTTAGATCCTAGTGGCAATGAGCTCAAGACCACCAATTTATCTCCCGATTCTTAACCAAATTCAAAAAACGTCTAATAAGTTCACAGACCAATACATATAACTTTTCATAATTCATTTTGTCATTAGGATATATGTCATATAACATCTTTTCAAACTCCTTCATAGATAATCAACTCACAAATTAATTGAAGAGATGCTTTATTATGCCATTTCAAATAGGAAAATTACTAAAAAAGTCATAAACTTATTGCAATTGTTCCAAATTAGTCATAATTTGCCAATTGAGTTCTAAAATTTTTATATTTATGTCAATCCAGTCCTCTCTCTCTCTCTCTCTCTCTCTCTCTCTCTCTCTCTCTCATTGCTTTCTTCTTCCGATTGTTGCCGACGATTAGCCAGAGGTAGCATCAACAAGGGGTCCCTTGCCGACCTCAGGGAATTTGGCCAAGGTTGGGCGAGGCTCAACCTCGGCAAAGGCTGCGGGGGCAACCTCATTGGGTCAAGCGAGGGTCCAGCCTCACCAGACATGGGTGAGGCTTGATCTCACTAGATTTACGAGGGTGAGCCTCACCCAGTCATAGGGGTGAGCATGGTCCGGGTTGGGCCGGTCCACCCCTAACCCTATGACCAACCCGCACAGTGCTAGTCCTCAATTTTTAAGACCAAGGACTGACCCTATTGAGCTTGGTACAAGGACCGGACCAACCCAATGTGTTCAGTCCGGTTTCAGGGTCAACTCGGGACCAATCAATAATTTTTTATTTTATTTTTTATACTCCTTAAAAAAGTGATTGATGACTGGACTGACCCATTGAATTTGATTTGGTTTCAAGGTTAACCCGGGACTAACCAATAAATTTTTATTTTATTTTTTGTACTCCTTGAAAGGGCAACCGAGGACCGTACCGACCAAATGGGTTTGATGATGAGCGAGGTCAGCTAAGAAAGGCAAGTGTGAGGGTCAAGTGGGGTGAGCGTCGAGCAGAATGGATATTGAATGTCGAGCGGGGAGTAATAAGCCAAGTGGGCATTGATCGGCGAGTGACACGAGTGGCCCAAAGCGAGCGAGGCGAGTGTCGAGTGACAAGCGGAGAAATTGTTTCTTTCGATTTTGGCAAATTAAAGACTAAGAGGACAAATAAAACAAAAGAAAACGAATATTAGAGGATGATGCCATAATGAGTTGTTTATACCATTTTGGACGCTGGAGGACTCCTTACAAAGATATTTTCCTCATTCGTAAATCATGACTATTGACGCCCTTAAAGACATTAAAAATCTAAGTTATTAAAGAACAATGTAAAATTACTTGAACTCTCCACTAAAGAATTGTTTAATATTGTTGACACAGTTTATTTTAAGGTTTTCTCTATATAAAAAATTATAAATAATATATTAGATATATATTTAGGGTTGGTCCGAATTAGACCGACTCGGAACTCTCAAGACCAAGGACTGACCCGCACAGTGTTGGTCCAGAAATTTTAGGACCAAGGACCAACCCAGTCTCCTTGGGAACTGGACCAAGATCGGCAGGGTTGGGCCGGTCCAGTGTCGGTTTAGGTTGACCTTGGATCGATGCTCACCCTTACTGAGCCATTGCTGGCAAGGTCCATCAACGCCTATGTCTAGCGAGGCTTGCCTTTGACCTAGGTGAGGCTAGAGGCTAGCTGACGCTGGACTGGCAAGGTTGAGCCTCGCCTTGCCATGGCCAAGTTCCCCAAGGCCAGCGAGGGACCTCGTCAGCCTTGCCTTTGGTTGGTTGTCGTTGGCATTTGGCTAGAGGAAGGAAGAAAGTGACCAAAAGAAAGAAAGAAAGAAAGAAAGAAAGAAAGAAAGAAAAAAAAGAAAAAAGAAAAAAGAAATAAATATTTTATAAATATTAAAATATTATTAAAAATTGTTCACATCAATACGGTGAAGCCACATAGGATGCCCAATGTCTATGTCAGCACCGATCAATCAAAATTAACCAGATAAACTAAATTGATACAAATGCAAAAAGACTAAAATGACACAAAGACAATAGCCTTATGACACAAAATTAACCAGATGTGTTAAAAACTGTTGCTTTACAAGCTGGTTTCATTGTTGGTTCACTTGAAGATTTGGCAACACGTGAAAATGTGAATTGGGTGTGAATCTGAGAAGTAAGTAGAAGCTCTATACTTTTTGCACCGTGACGTGAATTTTTGTAACTTTTCTACATTATGCAGTCGATAAAGTTTCTTTGAGGTGTGACTAGCATTGCTTCATTTTCATCACATCGACCAGATTCATGGGCAAGCTCTCTCTTTTGCTGCATTCCTTCTATAACTCTTGTATAACAAGTGCATTTGGCTTTATTTGTCATGGTGCCATGCAGCCACTTGCTCCAATCTGTAAGCTTTGTGGTTCAGAAAGGCTCAAGGATGAGGGCTCCAAGTTCAAGTCCTGGCCCTGTAAATTTTGCACAATGGATAACAGTGTCGAGTTAGAGAGACGTTCAGCTTGTGAGCAGTAGAGATATTCACACGGGCCTCCAGTGTCAGCAAGAGCACCATGTTGGGGTGATTGAGAATTTGTCATGTTGATGGTATTCCACTTCCTACTTTCTACTGCCAGATAATTTTTGTACATCCATCTATCTGTTTTCCCAGGAATTTAGGTATATTTAGATTCTACAAGCACGATCTGGTGCGTACTCTTGCTGAGTTGAAAAGGAAGCGATATTAATGACGTGACCTCTAATGAGAGACGTAACAAGTAAGTCAATATAGTTTTATTTACAACCTGACTAATCTGAGCTGACTTGTTTCCTATTGGAAAGCTGTAAGACCAAAATAGGCAGAGCATTAGAAGTGTTATTCGGTATGAAACTAGTGGTGGGTAAAAGTATTTACAGAAATAAATAAAACTAATATGGAATGAGAATAACGGCTCTTGATTTTTACATAGTATGTACATGCACCTGGAATGTGGTTGTGTTTCTTCCAAGGGCATCCCGAACTAATACCCTCGTGACTCATTTACTCTTAACTAATTTTCGTCTCACAAAAAATCCCAAACTAGTACCCCTTTACCCGTACATTCCAAACTTATTTTCATTTTATACACATGTATGCCAAATCTACCCTCCGTTAGCAGTTTGGGTTATGACGTGTTTGGTAGATTTGGATTAGAAGTATTGGTTTGGGATTCTTTGTGAGATAAAAATTAGTTTACAATGTCTTGAGGGTTACAAGTCTAATATATATAAATGTGTCATGGGCTGCCAGTTTGGAATTTTTAATCGTTTTAACCTGTCTTCGAACTTATTGAAGCTTTATCCATTTATATGAGATTTTTAGATTGCCAATTGTTAGTAAGTTGACAAGGTTGGCATCCTTTCAGCTTATGCATAAGAATAAGAACTACCACTTTATTATAGAATTAGACTAGAGAGCAGAGTGGTTTAGCATTCCGTTGTCAATATAATTGCAAGGTAAAATTTATGAGGTTAAGAAATATCCACATTCTTTTGCATATGATCATTGTGATAATCTTGAGCAGCTGCATTGTCAAAGATCAGCAATTTTCCTGGTCTTCTGTGCTGATTCTAAGAATCAGTTCCTTTGAAAGAGGGAAAAAGATAGTAATTTGAGAGTCTGATACCTCCAAATTTATTTCTTCAACAGAAACTTTGATAAATAGACACGTCAAGTTTGGTTTCTCTGAATGCCCTGCCGCTAATTGTTACAGACGGCATGGTTTTTGCCTGATGGCCATATATTGCTGCTTCGGCAACTTTTGTCTTTGTTCGTTAAATGGACTTATGGTGCTTCAGCACCTTGAAGAAGCATGTCTTGTAAGAAATATTTGTCACTTACAATACTAGAAGTGTGAACTTAGAAGAATAATTTGAGATAGGTCTGGCTTATTAAAGAGAGGCTGCGTATGAATAGGGTATAAAAGCTAGTTTCACAGAAAGATGGCGAGTTTTCACTAGCCATTAATTAGAGCATCTTGCACTGTGTTAGGAACTAATGAACCATCACCGTGCCTGTCAATAGGGTACTTTTCTAAACTTGAGCGTTCCAAATGCTTTTTGGGCTAAAACTATATTTACATTGTTGCAGCTGTCTATCTCATAATTTGATGGCGGTCTCAGTGACTTTCATAGTCTACTCAAGCATGGTCAATGCGGATAATGTACATCCAAAGTATCACTGCGGACAATGGGTCCTATAGTTGAGGCTCGTGCAGAAGCTGCTAATCAAGATAGGGTTCTTGGCTTGAAGGAGCTGGCAAATTGACTGGCACAGAGTGACTTCAGAGTTCAGATCTCTCATTAACTTAAAGCCCCCAAATAGAGAAAGAAGTATCAGTTTTGACAGGTCATCATCTCATGAAGATGCACAAAAAGCATTTGCTGAATTGTGAGTGTGCCCTTCGCATTGCCGCATTACATGGTCATGGCTGGCTTCATCTTCAGGTTAACATATCGATTGCTTCTGTGTGCTGGGCTTTTTGTTCAATTGAAAATCTGATGTTGAGGTCCAAAACTCGATTTGGCTACCCATATCGTTGAAGGCAGGGACGACGGCGAGTGGCCAGCAATGGTCCAAAAAAGAGATTTCTCTTTATTTTGTACTTTAAATTCAACCGATGATGGGTCATCGCAAATGCAAGTATCATGAGCTTCCCGTCTCTTCAGCTATTAATTTTGAGCCTCTCCACTTGCTCTTTCCCCTTCTTCTGGAGTACATTTTTCATTGACAATTATTTTGTATGATTTTACAAAATTCACGTGATCAATCATTGTGAATGATCCGTTCTAATGAAGGATGGGTCTCGTTGAAGGAGATGAAATGTCATATTGTATTATCCTAATCAAAAGGGTTACAAGAATACATATAATATTATATATATACACACATATACGGGTAGCCTTCTCAATATAAAACAACTATAAACTATTTTACCCTTATCATTATTATTTCCTAACTCTCCCTCAATTTGGGATGTAGATATTAAACAATCTCAACTTGTTACATAAAAAATTCACTCTATTCCCTTGTAAAGACTTGGTAAAGATATCTACAACTTAATCCTCTATCCTTGTATGTTGAAGAGTAATATCCCATTTTTGAATATTTTCTCATATAAAGTGACAATCAATCTCAATGTGCTTAGTTCGCTTATAGAAGATAGGATTGTTTGCAATATGAGTAATTGATTGATTATCACAATATAGTATCGATGGTTCCAATATTGACATCCAAATTTCTGATAACAACATCCTCAACCAAAGCAATGCACTCGTCACATGTGCCATTACTCTATATTTTGCTTCAGGACTTGATCGAAAATCACATGTTGTTTCTTATTCTTTCAAGCAATTAAATTACCTCCAAGAAATACATAATAACCTGACGTAATCTTATACCAATAGGACATCCGGCCTAATCTGCATTAGAGAAACTTGTGATATTCAGATGGCCATAATTCTTAAAAATTGGTACTTTACCCGATGCTCCCTTCAAGTATTGGATCATGTAATAATTCTCCATGTTCTGCATTGATTTTCACGTTGGGTTCCATAGGAGTATCAATTGGTTTTGCTCTAATAAGCCCAACCTCATCAAGAATGTCAAGTACATATTTTCGTTAGGTTAAATCAATACCTGTATGCGAGTAGGCAACCTTGATTCCTAGGAAGTATTGCAGACGTCCCATATCCTTAGTATTGAATGTGTATGTAGAAATTGTTTAAGTTGTTGGATATCATCTGAATCACTATCAGTAATGATAATATCATCTATACATACAACTAGAAGAATACACCCAACTGAGGAGATAGAACTAAAGACTGAATGATCTACTTGACATTGCTTTAATTCAAACTTGATAATAGTATCACTGAACCTACCAAACCAAGCACGAGGAGATCGCTTGAGTCCATACAATGCGTTATGTAAATGACATACTAGATTCTCCCCTTGAGCAACAAACCGTGGTGGTTGCTCCATATACATCTCTTCAGCCAAATTACCATGTAAGAACGCATTTTTGATATCCAATTGATGAAGAAACCATCCAAAACGTGCTCCTAGGGAAATAAAGACATGGACAAATGAAATTTTGGCTATAAGTGAGAAAGTGTCATCATAATCAACACCATATGTGTGAGTATATCCCTTGGCAACCGACTGTGTCTTCAATTGATAAAGTGTGCCATCAGGATGAACCTTAACAGTGAAAACCTAATGGCAACCGATGGGTTGCTTTCTCGCAGATAAGGTAGTGAGTTGCCAAGTGTGGTTTTCAATGAGTGCCTTCATTTCATATTCCATGACTTGTCGCCACTTAGGATGAGCAAGAGCTTCAGCAATATTGCTAGGCACAGAGATAGCGGACAAGGACAAGACAAAGGTAGAAAAGATAGGAAATAAACAATCATAAGACAAAAAGTTGGAAATAGGGTGACGAGTACGAAGACAATTAGACAAACCAAAGTAAGGTGTATAATGCTGGAGGAAGTGTAATCAGTGGAAGTCTCGGTAAGATACACTTGTTGTCATGAGGAGGCACTGTAGGGACCATTTGAGTGTTATAGTGTGGCCAGTCCTAAAACAATATCACATTGGCTACCATAAACACACAATAATGAGTAGGACTATGACATTTGTAACCTTTTTAAGTTCGAGAGTATCCAACGAAGACACATTTTTTAGTATAGGGATCCAACTTATCAAGACTCGGAGTCAGAGAATGAACAAAACAAACACAACCAAAGACATGTATAGGTATGGAAAGGGAGAACGAGTTGGAAGTAAAGTGGAGAAAGGTGTCTCCCCTTGAAGAACAGAAGTTGGAAGCTAACTAATTAAAAAATAGGCTGTAAGAATAGCATGGCCCTAAAAAGTTTTTGACAGATGCATGTGAAATATAAGGTAACAAGCAACATCATGAAGATGATGATTTTCGCATTAAGTTACACCATTTTGTTATGGTGTTTATGAGCATGAAGTCTAATGAACAATGCCACGAGTGTTAAGAAAATGTTGAAAACCAGAAGTGGTAGCGAGATATTCTTTGGCATTATCTGACTATAGAGTTTTGATAGAAGTATTATATTGATTCAATACATCAAAATAGATCAGATGAAAGCAATGAAAATCTCAGTACAATCTTTTATTAAGAATAACCAAGTCATTTGGGAAAAATCTTCAGTGAATGTAACAAAATATCTAGAACTAGATGTATTAGAGACACGACAAAACCCCATATATTTGAGTGAACTAGTTCAAAGGGACTAGATACTCGACTCTGAAAACGAGAATGAAAAGAAGTTCTATGGTGTTTATCAAATTGATAAACTTCACACTCAAAAGTACTCACAGACTCAGACTCAGGAAACAAACATTGAAGAATGTTCAGTGGTGGGTGACTAGAATGACAATGTATCTAATAGACATCAGGAGATGTGTGCTTCATAGCTTCCGTAGCTATCACCTTCTTGTCAAGATAGTATAGGCTATTTGATTCATGTCCCCTACCAATCATCTATCCAGTCCTCAGATCTTGAAAGACACAATGATAAGAAAAAAAAAGGTTACCAAACAATTTAGTTCTTTGGTTAATGAACTATTAGAAATTAAATTGTATGGAGATTTAAGATGAAGAATTGATGATAAAGAAAGAAAGAAACTCAAATGAGCATCTCTAGTACTAGTAACCTGGAAAGTTGAACCATCAACTAATGTAATAGAGTTAGACACCCTAGAAGGTGTGGAATGTAACGAAGACAATAATTTAGAGTTACCAACTATATGATGAGTGGCTCTAGAATTTATAACGCAGGAGTCAGACACAGTAGAAAGTAAACATGATGAATTTACTTTTGAGGTATGTGCCAAAGTTGCAATGAGAGCTGAAGTTCCTGTCATCTGTTGGAAGCAAATCCAAGTATCATATTCAGCATGTGTCAATGTAACGGAATCTTTTGTATTATGCATATTAATAGGATTTGGTTGAGTTGGTGAGGAAGAATCTTCCACGTCAGCAAATGCAGCAAGTGTAGGTTAAAGCTTAGGATGAAGCATGTAACAAAAAGCTTATGTATGTCCAATCCTTTGACAATGAGTATAATAGCAAGAGCCATGACCACCAATACCTCTATCATGACCACCATGATTTCCACTCTAAACAAACCCACGTCCATGACCACGATAACCATGACCACCGGTTTCATGTCCACTAGAGCCATGAGTAATCATTATCGGTAGGTGTCGAGCAAAGGGCTCGGGAGAAAACCTCATCAACTATGAAAAGGGAGTTTTAAGACACAATCCAATGACAAAGAGATGAATAGTCAATCCTAGTGCTTTAAGAAACAATATCACCCAAAGATCCTCCTAGCGTTTGACTAAAACATTTAGATTAGCTGAAGTTGATAGGTAACTATCTGAGTCCAGGATGCCTGGAGTGCTAAAATTTGGTATGAAGGGACACTTAAATGCCAAAAGTTAGAAAAGTGACACTTACATGCCAAAATCAGAGAAAAATGGATCAGTTAAGTGCCAATGGCAAGAAAATCTGACTAAATGTTGACGTGACGATTTTCCAGTGAGCCAAGTGCAAAAACGATGTCGTTTTGCACACTGACGTGGTTGGACAAGTGCCAAAATGAAGTCGTTTTGCTGCTGGCGTGAGTAAATAATTAATCTAACAATTAATAAAATTAAATTTAAAACCAAAGTTTTAAAAATAAAATTAAAAAAATTAGGAGGTTCAATCATTAATTTAATTAATTTTTATATTAAAATTGGAATTGTGCCAAAATGACGTCGTTTTTTGTTTCTTTGCCAAGTCAGCCTTTCGGCGAGTCACATAAGCGAGCAAAATTAATAAAAAATTGCCACGTAGGATTTCTGACGGGGTTCGCTGAATGTGACACTCAAGTGTTCTATTTTTAAAATAAACTGGCACTTAAGTGTTAATTTCCTAACTTTTTGCACTTAAGTGTCCATTTATGCCAAGTTTTGGTACTTGGGGTGTTCTTTTTCCGTAAGTATCTAGTTGTTGGCAAGGTGTAGTGAAACATGCATAATATTTATATAGAAACTGATCTCCATGCTGAAGATCAAACAAGGCTTCCCATGTGTCAAACACTTGTGTCATATTATTCTGGCAGAGAAAAGTAAAGCACACTTTTCCCAAACTTCTTTAGTAGAATTGCACTGAATGAAGCAAGGATTAATTTTAGGATCTATACTATTTCATAACAGTGTACGGATCATCACATCTCTTGCAACTCGGTCTAGTGGAAGTAAGATAAACTTCTACAGCTTTAGACAAAGATAGATAATCGATTCCATCTAACTTGAGATGTTAATTGAAAATGAGTCAAACTAGTAGATGATCCAAATCTAGAAGCCAACAGTATTAACTCCCTTGAACTCTAGTAACACAAGCAGCCAAATAAGCCGAACACAAGATACGATTGCATCCAAGAGTAATGTCACAATAACCAAACACTTAACTCCAATTGTGCAATCAGCCCCAATATAATAAATGCAAATAAGGATTCAATTGGTTCACCACTAAGTCATAATAATTTACCGAGAGACCATAAAATTATATACATGATATCAAACAATTACTATAAGTTATTCGACACTCCAAATATTACTATAAACCATCTGACACTCCAAAAATTACCATGTGCATGTCAACCAGCACTTCAATGAACAATATGTTGCAATGAGACGTCATATAAGGCTATTAAACAACATCCTGCTATTGTCCCTAGTTTTGATTTCCTTTCATTTTTTTTAGAGAAATCCTAGCAGTTGAACGTCTCCAACCTCCTTAACCGAATAGTCAAGTACCAGTTAGATCTCCAAACATAAAAACACTAGATCTACTCATCATTCGTCCAAATCTTCCTCATGAAAGAAGGCTAAGCACATACCAATGATATACTTCGGTGATCGATGCGAACAGTGCTGAATCTGCCAACTTCTGAATCTATTCATTGAGTAGTTTGTTTATTTGTTCAGACAAAATTTACTGAATTTGAATCTAATTCTAATTGAATGCACTCATCTGTTGATTCTATCCATTGCTAAATTTGCCCATTTGTAAGTCTGTTCATTGTTGGATTTGTTCTTTTGTTCTATGAACTATTATCAAACTAGAAACTTGCCTTTTTAATTGTTCAGACTTTATGACTAAAATGTACTTGTTCACCCAGACTTATAATATACCCATTTGATTTATCAGATTTTAATGTCCAGAATCTGCTTAATGTTTAGACTCAAAACATACACATTTGATTTACTCGATTATTGATGCCTAGAACCTTCGCATCGTCCAGACTCCGAATGTACTTATGAAATGTACATACTTTGACAACCATAATATGATTTTATTAAGTATGTGGTTATTTGGTTAAGGCCTTAAAGTGAGTTGAAATATGTGTGCTATGCTTGTGAGTATGCATATATATCATGGCATAAATAAATGAGATTAATGTGAATCTGTCACCCGTATAGTGGTGAGTGACGATGCCTCATGGGGGAAGTTTGCGGGATGCCTCAAGGAGTGTTTTGGGATGCCTCGGGAGTCGAGATGCCCTTGTGGTGGAAGTTTGCAGGATGCCTCGGAGTTGAGATGTCTCGTATGTCGGGATGCCCCAAGAGTGTATGGGAGGATGAAGCATTAATAAATAAAATACATTATTATGTGTAGAACTAAATCATTGTGTGAAACATGGTATGCACACACATAAGTCTGGATGGACGGCCTGTTGGTTAATAATTTATGTGGTAGAAAATCATGAAACGTAAAGTCTGTTTATGTTTGCATCATACTTATCGGATGATTATGCCTTCATTTTATGTATACCAGGTAAAGTGGTAAGATGATTTTTTTAACATAAAACTAGAGATTTCATTACTGGGCTTTGGCTCAACCCTATTATTTTTCAAACGTGTAGGATGGACACCTCTCAACCCTAGCACTATGGAGTCCCTGTTTATAATGAAGCTTTTTATGAAAGTGTACTTGAATCAGAGTCTAGCATAGTATATACCAAGTGTAGTTCTACAATATGGGTTGATATATGAGGCTTGCGGAGTGGGTTCCTTCCCGGTTCGTTGCTTGGTATTGAAATCTTGATGGAAAGTTAGTGGGTCTGTTGAGTAGCTTCGATGCGAACATTGGAGACACATCAGAAGGAGAAGTTATTAATCCGTGACTCAGTTTGAAATGTTTATGTAGGCAGACTTTTGAAAATATAGTATAGTTTGAAGATAGGTCTCCCTATCCCTATTAAGAATTCTGTCTTTTGCTGGGAATGTAATGAAGTTGTGAACTCCCATGTGGTATAAATAAAAGAAGTAGAAGTATGTTTGTTATAATTGTGAGGCTTTGAAGGTTAAAAGAATATTCGTAGATATTTGTTTTTGCTTCCGCGCGTTAAAAGAAAGTAGCGAAATGAGAAACATGTATCGGGTTACGTTCTGGGATGTCACATTGATGCAGCTGTGGACATGATGATATCAAAGGAGGAATCATTATACATTGAACTTAGCATTGTGGGGACCTCAATTTGTTTTATCAATTTGTGTGTGCTTTATTGCTTTTTATCCACTAAACAACAATCGCTAAGTAAGTTTATTGTTATTAGATGATCTCCCCAACTTTCTTGTCCTCTTCTTCACATTCTGGATTACTTATAGTAATATCTCGAGATTTTTTATTATCCACAACTTTCTCGTCCATTTAGGGTTGGCCGGCTTGCAACTGTCGGGCGCCTAGGTGAAGAGTTTTTTTTTTTTTTTTTTTTTTGAACAGAAGGTGAAGAGTTGAATGTGTGAAATTTAAATGGACGGATGCGATTGGACTATTGATGATCTAATGGTTTGAGGGCGTTGGGGAACTAATCCCTGGAGGATTGTGGTAGTAGTTATTAATGTCCTTGTAAGAGTTTCATGCTTTCCTTTTTATGAATTTTATTATTATTTTTCTTCTTTTTTTCCTTTTAAATTTTTTATTTTTTTCATAATGGTTGGTAAGGTTGTTGACAACCCTTGCCAACCGGGCGAGACTCAACCTTGCTGTCGCTAGGTGAGGTCGGCCTCACCAGGGTTGGGCTAGCAAAGCTCTGGCGTGGGTCAAACCTCCCTAGCCATGTGCGAGGCTCAACCTTGTTAGATCTAGCGAGGTTGGACCTTGCCCAGGTTGCGACTCTTGCTAGATTCACAAGGGTGACTCTCGATAGAGGCCATGAAGTTGGACACAATGAAAAAATAGAAAAAAAAAAAGAGGAAATAATATTAAAAAAGAAAAAAAATTCAAACAATTTTTTTTTTAATTTGTCTATGTCACTGTCAATGGCATCACGTAAGATGTCTGGCATCTACATCGATGATTTATGGTCAAAATTGGTTGGATAGATTGAATTGACAAATTATTAAAATATTTAGGACTAAATGGTCAAATTAAAAAGGCTTAGGACACAAGCAACCAAGGATGTTTAGGATGGTAGGATACAATGGATCGATACCCTTTTTAATGTTAGATGACGAAGCGTCTCATTTCAAAATTCAAAGCAGTTGTTCTTCCATGTTCTCTCATTTAGAGACATAGGCCAGCTGATCTTTAGATGGACCCCTCAACCTTAGTAAACATCTTGTGTCCTCCAACTATTTATTCGAATTCTCTCCTATGATGGAAGCATCGTACCGATATTATATAATATTTCATTCGGCAGATCCTTGCATCGCGGTAAATCGGTATCTTATTGCCAACGTCGGCACAAAGATGACAACTGGCTAAGAAACAGGTTTTACTTTTATAGGCTTCTTGTCTCAGAAACAGCTTTTAGCCTTCCAAAAGGTATTGATCAGCAAGGTCTCTTCAGAAAGGCAGCCTGATCATTTTCCTACACTTCCCCACCTAAATGGAATTCCATGTTTTTGCCTTGCCAAGCGTAGTCTCCTTCTGCATCTTCATCTTCATTTTACGAAAATTATGTCACAAGTCTGATGTGAAAGGCCTTCCCAAGCTTCCTCCCGGTCCGAGGAAGCTCCCTCTTATTGGAAACTTGCACCAGCTTCTCGGGTCACCGCCTCATCGTGCGTTGCGGGACTTGGCCAAGAAACACGGGCCGTTGATGCATTTGCAGCTTGGGGAAGTTCCTCACGTGATCGTCTCTTCGGCTGAGATGGCCAAAGAGGTGATGAAGACTCACGACCTGACTTTCGCAACAAGGCCGCCGCTTCTTGCTTCCGAAGTAATGTCATATGGATCCACCGACATTGCATTCGCACCTTACGGTGAATACTGGAGGCAACTTAGAAAAATCTGCACTTTGGAGCTCTTTAGTGTCAAGAGGGTCCAGTCTTTTAGGCATATAAGGGAAGAAGAGACTTCGAACCTCGTCAAATGGGTTGCGTCTAATGCGGGGTCTCCAATCAATCTTACTCGGAAACTATTCTCGACCAACTACGGAGCTACTTCGATTGCAGCTTTCGGGAAGAAATTTAAAGAGCAGGAGGAGTTCATCTCAGTAGTCACCGAAGCAAATAAATTGGCGGCTGGCTTTGAGGTTGGGGACGTGTTTCCCTCGTCAAAGTGGCTTCATGTGATTAGCAGGATGAAGCCGCGATTGGAGAAGTTGCATCGGCAAGCAGACCGTATGATGAACAACATCATCAGAGAAAGAAGAGAAGAGAGGGCTAAGAGAAGAGATGACGAAACGAGACATGATGATTTGATCGATGTTCTCTTGAGGTTTGCCGATCCCGGTGGTCCTGAATTTTCCCTGACCGCTGACAACATCAAAGCAGTAATACTGGTAACGAAGTTTTTCTGTTTTCGTCATGCTCAATTTCCTCAGAAAAATGAACTGCAGCTTTGGGATTTCAAATCAGTTGGATTTTGACCTCAGAACAAAGTCAAAGGTCGACATGGGTGGACTTTCACCTGTGGACATGATATCGGTGCGAGAAGAAGTCTATCGAGAAAGCACGGCCCAAATTAAAATAGCATGAACCTCGAGACGATTGAAAATAAATTTGATGCTTGAACGTGTTATTGACTAGTTCGACGCAATCTTTTCTTTGTCATTCTGAGGATTAAAATTCAAGTTATTCTAACAAAAATTGGAACACGGAATCTGCATGCAGGACATTTTCGTTGCAGGGGGCGAGACTTCAGCCACGCAGGTTGATTGGGCATTGGCCGAAATGATGAAGAACCCAAGAATCCTCAAAAAGGCGCAGGCCGAGGTGAGAGAGGTCTTTGACAGGAGAGGCAAAGCTGACGAGATGGGGTTGCCCGAACTAGAGTACCTGAAGTTGGTAATAAAAGAGTGCCTGAGGATGCGCCCTTCTGTTCCCTTGCTGCTCCCGAGGGAATGCACAGAGAGGTGCGAGATAAACGGGTACGAGATCCCGGTCAAGACCAAAGTGGTCGTGAATGCGTGGGCGATCGGCAGAGACCCCAAGTACTGGGACAACCCCGAGGTCTTTTACCCGGAGAGGTTCAAGGACAGCCCAGTTGATTACAAAGGGACTAGCTTCGAGTACATACCATTCGGTGCAGGAAGGAGGATGTGTCCAGGGATGAACTTTGGGATCGTGAACGTGGAGCTTCCGCTTGCGATGTTGCTGTACCATTTTGACTGGGAGCTCCCTGAGGGAATGAAGAGAGAAGAGCTGGACATGAGCGAGTTGCTGGGTGCAACTCAGAGGAGGAAGCGGGATCTGTACCTGGTTCCTAAGCCCTATCAGCCTACCTTCACCGGTTCAGACCTTCCTTTGTAGTCATTACAAGGGTTGCCAAGGTCACAGATGTTAGTCAACAATAACGATGGGGAAGAAACAAAAAGAATGCAACTATAAGGTTGTGTGGAGGAAAAGGAGGTTTATGTACTAAAGAATGCCACTTGCTACTTGTCTTTTTTAGCTCCCTGGTGCGAGGAATATTAGGGTTACAATTGTATGAGTCGAGTGCTTCTGGATGAGTGTCCTCACCGCTTACCTTTTACATAGAATACTCATATTTCAATAATTGGGTCAAACTTCTTATCTACATGGGATTGCTATGCTGTCAAGGCCACTCTTTTAGGGGTTTTACATAGAATACTTGGTTTTGAATGTCAAACCAAATATGTGGGGTTTCCAAAATCTATCAAATCATCACCCTTCAAAATCATATCAAATTAATCCCAAAACTAGACTCCCTCCAAAGACAGTCCTTTGTTTATTTTTTTATTATTTTATTTTATTTTTCCCTCTTTAGCATTTATTATTTGTTAAATTGCTACAAAGAATCTAATGGGATATTTCTCTGATGTTGGAGCTGAGATAGATTTGAAGCAAATTTAAAATATTGGATATTTTATCAATAGAATTTAAAGGTTAAGATTAAACTGAAATCGCTAAAAAATTATAATTTTTTTTGTCATTTGGCCTATAGTTTCGCATGAAAAGGTTAGTCACGTGATATTGGTTATTTTCCTTTGGCCAAAAATGCGATGGTAGTTGGCTAGTTGAAACTCAAAGCCAATTATCCCGTTTACCTTTTCCCGCAGACTAGACAATGAAACAAGAAAAAGGCTGAATTTTGAATTTACTAATTTTGATAATAATAGTTGGGACTAATTCAAGCCACAAAAAATAGGTGGGACGATTTGGTGCCTACTCTTGCTGAAGTGAAAAGGAAGCGCTATCAATGATGTGACCTCTAATTGGAGATGTAACAACCAAGGCAATACTGATTTATTTACAGCCTGAGCAATCTGAGCTGAAGACCAAAATAGGCAGAGCATTAGAAGCGTTATTCAGTATGAAAGTAGTGGTGGGTAAAACTATTTACTAAAATAAATAAAACTAATATGGAATGAGAATAATGGCTCTAGATTTTTACATAGTATAGACATACATTTGGAATGTGGTCGTGTTTCTTCAAGGGCTAATTCTATAAAAAAAAAAAAAAAAATCCTGAACTGATACCATCACGATTCATTTACTTTAACTTAATTTTTATCTCACAAAAATTCCCAAACCAGTATCCCTTAACTCATATGTTTCAAACTACTTTTCATTTTGTACACATGTACGCCAAATCTACCCCGTTAGCAATTTGGGATATGCCGTGTTTGGTAGATTTGGATTAGAAGTATCGGTCTGGAAATTTTTGTGAAATGAAAATTAGTTTGGGATGTCACAAGGGTACAAGTTTATTATTTTTTATTTTTTTTATTTTTTTGTGAGACAAACTAATTTGAGGTAAATGTGTCGTGGGAGAGCGGTTTGGGATTTTAAATAGTTTTAATCCTTCTTCCAACTTATTAAGCTTTATCCGTTTATCTAAGATTTTTAGATTGCCATTGTTAGTAAGTTGACAAGGTCGGCATCCCTTAAGCTTATGCATAAGAATAAGAGCTACCGCTTTATTATAGAATTAGACTCAAAAGCGAATTGGTTTAGTATTCGATTGTCAATATAGTTGCAAGGTAAAATTTATGAGATTAAAAAAATCCACATTTTGATCATGGCTTATGCATATGATCATTGTGATAATCTTGAGGTGCTTAATTGTCAAAGATCAGCAATTTTTTGTGTGCTGGTGTGCTAATTCTAAGAATTAGTTCCGTTGAAGCAGAAAAAACATAAAAATTTTATTAGGATAATTTGAAGGTGAAACACTCACGATTCACGTAAAGAAGAGAAGGAGATAGATAGGTTTTTTGTTTTATTTCACCTTATCAAATATAATTACGGGACTCGCCTTTTATAAGCTTGATACGTAACTCTTAAGCTAAGTGACTCATAAATCTACTTTGTGTTCCGAGGAGATAAAGTCCTAGAAAGTTACAAAATATTAATTATACCTAGAAACATGAAAAGTCACAACATATAAATACGAACAGACTTCTCAAAAGTAACTCTATAATTATGACTCTTCTTCAATGCATGAAGCCTTCTTGAGAGTCAAACATACATATTAATGAATCGATAATTTCTTTGCTTGGTTGACAACCTCGAATGAGTTTGGTTTAATTATTAACACTCCCCCTCAAACCAAATTCTCTTCCATCAATCATTCCAATCAAACTCTTGAACTTCTGAAAAGCATCGATCTTGAGGGGTTTAATAAAAATGTTTGCTATTTGATCTCCTGTCTTCACATGCAACACTTCAATATCCTTCTCTCTCATCTATTCTCGAGTGAAGTCATATCGAACATTGATATGTGTGACAGCTTGAATTTTTAGAATTTGTTTTTGATTAAATAAATCGGGCCTTTTGTTGATGTGCCGATGGTGCTATTCTCTAAGCTGGAATCTAAATGCAATGGACTTGAGTATTCGACCAGGAATCAATTGCTCGACCATGTTGATTTGTAAGGGTCATTACGGCACTGTCAAAATTGATCAAAGATCAGATATAGGCCGATTCGATTGAGATATCTGATTAAAGTGTAGGTGATTCCACATGATTGCAAAAATCTCGTCAATCGGCACTAAATTGATTTTCCGTCCTTTTGGGTACCCTGTGTTTGTAATTGAAACCTCGAGATTTTCACGACAACCGAGAGTCGCTAATGTGTCGAAGATGTATGTTGTGGCTCGAAAATAATCGATCACGGGTCAATTGCATTAAAAATTCCTAAAAGTTACTCGGTAGACTAGGTCACGCTAAAATCATGTCGGATTAAAATTAACCGCGAATTTGAACACGATTTTAGAAATTGAAAGTTCTGTTGTGTTGACTCATCCTCCAAAGAGTTTTCGGAGATTTTGGGATTTTTATAGAAAATCGATTCAGATGTTGCGGAAAAATAACGGAAATTCAGATGGGCTAAGTCGAAGGAAATTTGGACTTCCAAGCCGAGCCTTTGGGTGTTAGGGACTTGCAGAAAATTGTACGGGATTTTTCTTCAGTGAAATCAGACCTTGAATCAGAGAAATCGGAGAGGAAATTGAAGTTCAATTTGAGTGAAATTCGGATTGGGCATGAGGTTGTTTTTTTTTTTTTTAACATTAATTTGAGCCATTATGAAAATTTTGGCTTCAATTTGGTTTAATGGTGGGAAATTATTTCAAGAAAGTATTAGAGGGGATAATGCATTCAATTAGATGGATAACACTCTTGACTTTGCCTCCTTTTTCCCCATCTTCCGTCGCACGCCAGGTAGCCAATCTTCCCCTCCGTGCCTTTTTGCTTTCACTCTTCTTCTTCAATTTGATCTCATTTTCTTCTCGTCGAGCCAGCTGCTTCTGCCCTTGTCTCTCATTGATTTCCCTCGCATATCTCTCCGCGTCTACCATTCACCCCGCCGAAGCCACGCGCCCGTCTCCTGTTCTCTTCCAGTCAACACAGCAAAACCGTTGTTGACTCCTTGAAGCCCACAACCCACCGAAGCCTCGCCCACATGCCTCCCAGCTTCCGTCGAAGCCACGCCAACCCACGATTGAAGCCCAAGCTACCGCGCATCCTTCACCTCACCAGCACACTCCTTCGGTCAACACCCCCACCGAAATCCCCTCCTGTTGACTCGCTGCACGCCCCCACAATCTCCTCCTTTGTCCGTAGTACCCCACCAGCTAAGCAGCATGACCGTCCACGAAGCAGCTTCCCCAGCAGCAACCGAGGCAGTCGCGTTGTCTCTCGCCTTCGCCCGCAAGTTCGGCCAAGTTTCGGCCCATCTCCATCGAGCTCAGCCCAACTTCCATTCTAGCAAGCCCATTCGAAGCCAACTAATCTTGAATTCAGCGGCCCAAGTCCTGTTTTCCTCAGCAGCAGCCCAACTCAGCCCAGTTCAGTTTTAAGCCCAACTTTGGTCCAGTTCATTTGAAGCCCACGAAGCAGCCCAAGCCTAAAGCCAAGCCCAACATTTGTTGTGGGCTTGCAAGGCCTTTTGGGCCTAGTCCAAGTTCCCGTTGACGCCGCCGCAAACCCGAGTTTCGACCGCCGTCGTGGTAAACCGGTTTCCGCGATAAGCCGGTGAGTTTATGCACTAAACTCTTCTTAGTAGGCTAATGACGTTTAAGGGGCATTTAGTTTAATTTAATTAGGAATTATGTGGTTATTTATATTAGATTAGCAATTTAATTATTCAATTATGCATGTTAGGTGGTTAGATTAAATTAACTAAGGCCTAGATAGGATGTGTTATTTATCTAGACAGGTTCGGGAATTTTCCCGGCCCGTTTAGGCGGTTAATTTAATGATTTTGGCTTAGGTTGGTATTTTTAAAATTTAAATTGATTTATTTAATAAATTTTTAGAAATTATTTAATTATTAATTATTTTTTCGAAAATTAGACCGGGATAGTCAGTGACCGGAATTTCGTGCTAATTGTAATGGTGTGGTTAATTTCTACAATTGAGTGTTAAATTGCGCAAATTGAGTGCTGATTAGATTTTTGGTTATTTATTCCAAAAATTGTGAATTTTCAATATTTATTCAGAAAATCCCAGATGTCAGATTTTGACACCAAAAATAGTTTTATATATTATATAAAATAGTAGGATTTTAAAAAGGAATGATATCAATTTTTTTTTCTTGGTCGATATGACCGAGTACCCACACACGACTATTTTACCATGTATTTCTAATACAAAAGAAAAGGCTAGATTCACCATTTTAATTGAGGTATTTGAGTGTAATGCACGGTGTCCTGGGCCATACTTGAGTGATTGTGTGTTGGTTAAAAGAACCCGTCCCGAGCTGTTAAGCTAGATGATAACCCATATATGGGACGCCCTAGATAACGGGAAGCCAATCACAGTAGATTCTGGACATGTGCTCCTTTGGGAAAGCCGTCTGATGGAGACGTGCCATGCTCAATGGTGTGAGACGAAGCCTGGCAATGCTAGAAGACCGCCGAACAGAGAGTAGGCCGTGTTATATGCTCAAATCAAAACTAGGAACGCTTGATTAATTAGTTGAATGCACTAGATTATGGGACAAAATTGTGTGACACAATATGGGATGTGTCATAACGATTTGTTCCTATAATCAGGACCCCTATGCTGGTTTGAGAATTGAGTATGGCGTTCTAGTTGTTGGAGCTTATTTACTGCTCATGCTTGTGACCGCCTGTGATATAAACAGTATTGACTTGCAGGGTGGATCTAAAACGAGGTAAGTCTTTTTTTTTTCTTTTTTTTTTTGTGATTGTGTGGTTAGGACGCTTCTAGGCATATTTCCCTCCTAATCGAGAGTGTGAACTCACTGAGATTTATATCTCACCCCGTCGTGGGTTAAATTTTTAAGGTCGTTGAGTGGAGGGCCTGGAGCCAAGATGAGGTGATCTGAAGTATAGGTCAGTTAGGACCGCTTCTTTTTGGAAAGCAAGTCTTTGAAATCTTTTGGTCAAACACTTTGTATATGACTTAGTGTGTATATAAATGTGTGTTTTGTTTGTGAATCAGTTGCCTTGCTTTTCTATCCCGAGCTATTGATGTCAGAGGATTAGTAATTCGCTTCCGCATGTGCATTAAAATGAAAGGGTTGGCGACTTGTGCTGGAAAATCGCAAATTTTTCTATTAACCACAGAGAGATGGGCACGCGCTCGAGGTTTGGGGCATGACAATATATTTGCTTCGTCCATGAAAGACTGAATTTTTCGCCAAAGCAACAGTAAAAACATTATCAACAAAAATCTTTGCTACTTTTTTCTACTCCATATGAATATCTTTGAGTAGTCTTTTCAACCAAATTGCAGGGAGAAGTACACTATCAGTGCCATAAGTTGTGTACGGCACTCACTTTGGTGCCAAAAGTTTCCGTTGGATCACTTAAGTGTCAAATCGGAGGAAAAACAATCACTTTGGTGCCACCGGCGAAAGATTTCGGCCAAAATGATTATGTGGCTTTAAAAAATAAATAAATCGACAAGGCCTTAAACGACGTCATTTTGCCGTCCTAAATGGATGGCCTCACAAAAATGACGCCGTTTAACTCATTTGGGGATTGAAATTCAGGTTTCGACTTGGCCACCGAGTGGCCGTCGTCGGGGTTGGGGTCGAGGTCGGGGTTGAAGCTGCGGCCGCCAAGTGGCCATCATCGGGGTCGGGGTCGGGGTTGAAGCTGCGGCCGTCGAGTGGCCACCGTTGGGGTCAGGGTTGGGGTCTAAGCCGCAGCCGTCGAGTGGCCATCGTCGTGGTCGAGGTCGGGGTTGAAGCTGCGGCCGCCGAGTGGCCATCGTCGGGGTCGGGGTCGGTGTCGGGGTCGGGGTTGAGGTCAAAGCTGCTGTCGTTGAGTGGCCATCGTCGGGGTCAGGGTCGGGGTTGAGGTTGGAGCCGTGGCCGCCGAGCGCAGGGGCCGTCGGGGACGGTGACTGGCCGAAGATTAGGGTTTTGAATTGGGGGAGACACCAAACGGCGTCGTTTTGGTGTTAGGATGCTGACTGTGCGCTCCGGCAAGCCACATCAGCTTCAAAAATTAATAAAAAAGTGACATGTCAGATTTCCAGCCAACCGGATCGGAGTTGGCACCAAAGTGAGTGCCATACACAACTTATGGCACTGATAGTATACTTATCCCCCAAATTGCATGGTGAACACATGAGGATTCAACTACATATTTAGCTTCATATGTTGAAAAAGTAATGCTAGATTGTTTTTTTTTTTTTAATGAGCATGTGAAAGCAATGTCGCACAAGAAAAATACAAAGCCTGAAGTGCCTTTTCAATTATTGATGTCTCCACCATAATCACTATCCGAATAGGCTCTAAATTGGAAAGATTTAGACTAACAATAATGTAAGCCATGAGCAATAGTGCCTTTGATGTAGTGAAGTATTCTCTTTGTAGCTTAAAGATGCGATGACTTCGGTTTCTCCATGTATCGGCTCACAATTCCAACACTATACATGATATTTGATCTCGTGCATGTTAGATATCTCAAGCTTCCAATCAAGCTTCTATAATACGTCGAATCAACATCGACACCATTATCAAACTTTGAAACTTGGTTCCGCATTCCATTGGTGTATTGACCGATATACTATCCTTCATGTTGAATTTTTCAAGGATATTTTCTACATATCCCTTTCGGGAAACAAAAATCCCATTAGCACTTTGCTTTACTTTCATACCAAGAAAAAAATTCATGAGACCATTATTAATTATCTCAGATTCTTTCACCATCGATGCCTTAAAAGCATTGATCATTGCCGGATTATTTCCTATTAAAACAAGGTCATCGAAATATATATAGGTGAGTAGAACATCACATTTTTCTTGTTTCAAATAAAGTGCATGCTTGTTTAAGCCAAAAAATATATATAATATAACCATTGAAGAGCTTGTCAAGTCTACTTTCATTATATAAACCATAGTCCTAAATTGTGACGCCCCAAACCTCGAGCGCGCGCACATCCATCGGTGGTCGATAAAATTGCGACGTCCCAGGACGTGTTGCCGACCCATTCATTTTATTGCACATGCGGAAGCGAAATAAAAACCCCTAATAGCAAACAACATGGGATAGAAAAGCAGGATAACAAATTCACAAACAAAAACACTTTAATAAAGAAACTAGGTTTATTTACAAAAGTCTACAAAAAGATTGGCTTTCAAAAAGAAGCTGTCTTACGATCTACTAGTTGGACACATTCGCCGATCCTTCGGACTCTACCTCCACAGGCTTCGAGGGCTTCGGGTCCTCCACAACCCCATCAGGAGGGTTAGCTACACCCTTGCCCAGAGTGGCGTTGACCACAATGACGGGGATATCAAAACCCTGAAGGGGGCCTACCCTATACCCATTGAGTCCATGGCAAAACCACGCCCTGAATCAATGAGGTACCCTCTGAGCTAGGCCCTCATCGACCCAAACAGTGGTCACAACAAGCTCATAGACCCAATGCGTGATGTCCCGATAGCCTCATGTACTAAGCGCAAGCAGAAATTATATGGACTATCTTTTCTTTATAGGACTTATTCATTACAAAGGTTTAACTAGGGTTCACCTTTAAAGGTTAGCATGTATAACATGGATATCCTAAAATCTAAATTTCATATACAAGGTTGTCCTGTAATAGTCCTGTCATCTAACAAATAGACAATTCAACCAGGATCATAGATAAGGATCATGAGAAGCTTCATTACTTTCCTTAGTAACATCCGAGCTTACAAAAATCAACCTCGATCACTTCTAGTCTTGCACCTATATATACATTGCATTTACAAGTTCCAAAAGTGAGGATGCAAGTAAACAGCCAGGGAAAAAGGGTGAGGGGGTTCTAACTCCACTATCCCACGCAAGCCCACGTCTATCAAAAAGCAAAAGACATTCCTCTAGCTTCTACACAATCACGGGCGTCTAGGTGCCATCCGTCCCAGCTCCAGGTCCATCGGCACCAAAAGGAAGAGGACCAAATATCTCTCCTTTGTGGTTTATGAACCACGCAACGAACCTCATCGGGATCAAGTCAGATATGTCGTCGTCCATCTACAGTGTAGCCTCATACTTCGTAAAAGTCATCTCCATGACACATCACTAAAGGTAGCCTCAATACTCGCTATCACACCATAATGAGCTATCGCCAGCACGTCCATACTAACAATCTGAAGAATATAAGGAATGAGCAACAACAATGCTCAGTAAAGAAAGAATAAAACTCTAACCTAGACAATCCACAGCTGTCAAAGAAAACAAGAGAGACATAAGCAAACAGCTTAAGATATTAAGACAGGATCATCACATGTATAACTAAATGAGTATTAGTGCATCACATGAATGATCACTCTATACCGGACATACTAAATGCATCTATACATATATCATAATCTCAATCTATATCCAAATGAAATGCAACAGTAGTATGCACAACTCACATACCAAGTAGAAATTATAATTTAATGTGAATATCAAGTCCACCCTCGATCAGTTTACCCATCGGAACACAGCCGGCCCAATCGAGTCACTTCCGGAATCCTACATCCAGCCTTCCACAATATTTCTATCATGGGCATCTCACTCCGAGGCATCCCAGTATCACACAACCAGGGCGTCCCAAGATCACTCAACATGAGGCATCTCACTCTGAGGCATCTCAGTATCCCACAACCGAGGCATCCTTGATCATACACAAGGGCATCTCACTCCGAGGCATCTCAGTAACACGGGACCGAGGCATCCAAGAACACACAGCATGGGCATCCCACTCCCCAGGGCATCACCGGCATCTCAGTATCGATGGAAATCTCTTACTCATTCATGCGCACATTTCACACATCACACCTTTGATTAATGCCATCATAGCATGCACAAGACCTCAAGAGTACACAATTTCCTCAAACATAATCAAGATCAAAACACATAATTCTCGTGTGCCAAACATCACACAAGTCCTTATTATAAAGTAAAACCATTTCGACACATCCCATTCCATGCCAAATAGTTTTCGCCCCATAATGAAGCACAACGCTTTGCACTCATTGCATACGGATGTCACCATTGGTATCTATACCGTGACCATTCTTCAAATGATGGATGAGATATGATCATGCACAAACTAACCACTATCATGAGATATTTAGACTCCATATATGTCACAAAAGTCAAGCACAAGAGACACAACAACTATAAAGCATTCTCGGATCAAAACAGGTTGTGAACTCAAATGAGCAGTTTCGAATATGGACTCAGAAAGTATATCTAATCTTATCGGAATGTTACGAAATTATAGTATGTTATAGAAAAGACATAGATTAAAATTTTTTATGAAGAAACCTAAGTCTATATCTCAATTTATTAAGAGCAGTAATTTGCTGTTTCCTTCAAAATTCTTTCAGATTTAGTACCTACAGAAGAAAAATCGTTTCACCACCTGAATTTTGTCCATTTGTTCTCAAATTTTGATATGTTATTCCTAAGGATGTTTCCTACAACTTTAATGAAGGGTTTAAGGTCCAATTATTTCTAGAAAATTACAGAAAATTCGTAGAATCATCAAAGGTCTTGTTGTCTCCTACAATACAGCTTACTGTTTCAAAGAGAATTACTCCCGCCTACACGTTTTTGCATCCATTTGGCTAGAACTAGAAGTCGAACTTAATCTAATGGGTGTTCTCTTAAATAAATTTGTTCTTTTCCTTATCTTCATCATTAGAAATCAAGGCGACACAAAACAAAAGGCTTTCCATCTATATTTCTCTAGAACAGGAATGTTTTGCACTGTTTTCTTCATTTTCAGCTGACCTAAACCATTTAATTTCTCTAAAAATTCCTCTTTTAGTATTCTGACACTTCTCCACAGCATCTAAGAGGAGCCACAGCAGGTCTTCACTTACCTACAACCGTCCACAGCTCAATCCAAGGCAATTACTCGCATCTTGACTCATCTACAGCAACATGCAGCACTTTTCTTCACTTGACAGCCACCTTTCCATCTTACTTGACCAACTCAGCTTACACACACTCAAATTTTGAAACATGCAAGGCTCTAACATGACATGCAAGGACTCACGGCTTCAATCTAGAGTTCATCTAGCTCATTTCAACACAAAATAGCAACATCACACCTAATCCTCCACCATTCAGATAGTTCCACAAGTTCCCTTGGCAAAATCAGTGGATAACTTCTAGTTTAGAGGCTCATCTTTCCTTACCTTTGTTCAGCTATTTGATGACTCAAAAAGCTTCGAAGGTCAGCACCTATTCAAGAAGAAGAAAAATCGCTGGATTGCTGCTGGTTTCTTTGCTGCTCGACCGAGAGACATAGAGAGGAGAAGAAGAAGAGGTTTCGGTTCTTGGCCTTGAAGAGAGAGGGAATGGCACAAGTTAAGAGGAAAATAGAGCTATAAGCTAATCCCTAGAGTAGCATTAATCATTAGCAAATCTAATGATTATGTTTCTCCTTCAGCTGTTTTGGTTTTGAGAAAACCGTGGGAGAAGAGAGAAGAATCGTGGCCTCCGTGCACGACTTCTTTCCAACATCTGTCGATCGATATCAATTAGTCTCTAATCCGCATCGTTAGTCAGTTTATTAGTTCCTAATGCTTTTCACTTATTTCCATTCCGAATCCACTAAATTTCTATTATCTTGTATTTACACAAATTTATGAAATCATATGACATATTAACAACTCAGTGTTAATCTACGAGGAGTTTATCACAAGAAATGCTAAAGTTAGAAATCAATATTAGTATTAAAATCACTAATCGAATCATCATAACTATAATTATAAACTTAATCGAAAATAAAAACACTCGGGCCTAAATACCCGTTTCTAGCCCAACAGGCTTATTCTATGACAATCACGGCCCACTAAACTTAATTTACCATTCTAGCGAATCTGATTCTTGGCCCGCTCCAAGCCAAGTCCAAATCCAAATCTTCCATTCCGCTAAACAAGTCCAATTCGTGTGGCCCGCCAACTTCTCAAGCCCACACGTTCCTCATGGTCCATCAGGTTTGCTTTCTAGTATGATTTAAAATAATCTGAGCTCTTAACAATTTGATTACACTAATAGGGTTGGTGAAATTTTGGGATGTCACACAATGACTCCCGGGGACAGAGACGTCTATGCTCCACTCGGAAATCCCTTGAGGCTGACCAAAATGTTTCAAAGGGACCGCCATCTAAGAACCTAAAAAGTTAAGCCTACGACGGGGTGAGACAACGTCTCGGCAAGTTCACCTCCTAAACCCCGACTAGAAAAAAATACGCTTAGAGGTGGCCTAACCATACAACCACATAGACTCACCTCGTCTTAGATCCTCCCTGCATGTCAGTACGGTTCATATCACAAACATAAGGAGTAATAAAACTCAATCAATTGGAATGCCTCAACTTATATCTCAATAAAAACAAGGGTCCCGATTATAAGGCCAAATGTTATGACACGTCCGATACCGTGCCACACAATTTTGTCCCATAATAAGAGGCGTCAATTTCACTCATTCATGTGTCCCAATTGATTATGACCCAATAGCCACGGCCGACTCAACAGTCAGCGGTCTTCCTGTCCAGCCAAGCGTCATCTCGCACCACCGAGCACGGCAACATCTACATTGAGACGGCATTCCACTATGGAGCATCGGTCTAGCCTCCATTCCAACCGGCATCCGTTGACTTGGGGCATCCCATATAGGGGCATCGTTTGGCTTAATAGCTCGTGACAGATTCTCATAACCCTCACATGATCATTCAATCTTAGCCAAGGACACCATGCATTGCACTCAAATGTCTCAATTAAAATAGTGAACTTTGCCTATTTTCTTCATATTAAAAACACCCGGTAAAATAATCGTGTATGAGTACATGGTCAGATTGAATCAGAAAAATTGATATCCTCCATTTTAAAATCCCACTAGTTGATATAGTATCTAAAAATATTTTTGGTGTCAAAACCCAACACCCGGTATCTTCTAATCAAATACCAAAATTTCACAATTTTAAAATAAATACTCAAAATCACAATCACCACTCAATTTGCACAAATTAACATTCAATTACATAAACTAAGCACACCACTGTAATCAATATGAAATTCCGGTCACCGGCTATCCCGGTATAATTTCCGAAAGATATTAAATAATTAAATAAATAGCAAAAATAGTTAAAATAAATACAATTTAATCCAATAAATGCACACTTAGGCCTAAAATGTTAATCTAACCACGTAAACGGGTCTACAAAAATAATGCACCTATCTAATTAAATCTGACACTCTATCTAGCTATTAATTAATCTAATCTAACCCATAATAATCTTAATTAAGCAATTAAATCACTAATTACAACTAACTAACCACCCAAGTCATACTTAGCCTAATCTAATTACATACTAAATGTCATTGACTTCCTAAGCAAAGTTTAGCAAGTAAACTCATCGGTTTTGCGGGTCGATGAGTTCATGGTGAAAGCGACTCGGAGGTGAGCGGAAAACAAGCTTGCGACGACACCAAGCAAGATCTGGACCGTCCCAAAAAAGGCCCACGACGCCTCACAACCCAGCTAGAACTTCGGTTCTATCCAAGGCCGAAAGGAGCTGGTCGAGCGGTCGGTTGGCACAGAAACAACAAGGCAGGTGGCTAGGTGGTGACGACAGATCTAGGCGACATTGGGGACGGTTGGATGGTGACAGAGGAGCTCCAGCATGAAAGGGCTAGTGAGAACACCTAGAGGGGGGGGTGAATAAGTGTTAAAATAAATTTTTGCAAAAACGTTTATAAATACTTTTTCTTTCAAACTGGAATCTACAAAATAATGGACTAGAGCAAGTTCAGTAATTAAATAAATTTACGAATGAATAAAAGAGTTCGGGGAAGAGAATAGAAAGACAAAGTTTATAGTGGTTCGGCTTAGATCAAACCTACGTCCACTCTCCCGCACTGACATCCACTAGCTGGATTTCACTATGAATCAAAAGAGATTTTACAATCTCAATTTACGGTGTAGAAATTCTACTACACTCTTTCAAAGTCTCACAAGTGTTTGCTCTCTCTTTTGAGTACAAATTAAGCTCAACAAATAAAATATCAAAGAACTGGGAAGCTTTGGACTTTGAAAGTTTTCTATCACACACTTCCTCAAACAACTAGAGAGTCCGCATTAAATACTCCTTTATGCCTTCAGGACCGTTGGCACTTTCCAAATGAATTCTTCCAATCTACCCATTGGACAAAATCAATTAAGGAGATCTTGAGTCGTTTGAAGATCGAGATGAAAGCCCGTCAATCCTGCTCTCCCATACAATCAAGATCTTAGTTTCTATAAGTAGAACCTTCCAAGTATTTTAGCCTTTCAAAATATTTGATTATCCGAATTGATTCCAATAAAAATAATTGATCATAGGGTGTTATATCTAGCTATAAGGACTTCTAAAACCATACGGATCAAATCCTTGAAGATAATCCTGCATCTGAATAAGTCTTCATTCCTTGGTCTGAAAACTGTCAATGAGGTCAGAATTTGAGATTAAAGTCTAGCGATCTTCAAATTTTGACGGTAGAGTCAGGAGTTCTTCAAACTATAGTACTTGAGTCTGCAAGTCTTTAGACTAGACTTTTGGAAATGTTCTATCTGCTTCAAAACAATAAATGAGTTTTCTCTAACATGACAGAGTTGGATGATGACTTGAGGGCTTGAAGGGATGCGCCGCTAGCGCGAGGACACAAGCTCGCAGGGCTGGACTCGTGGGCGACGGCATGGCCTGCAAGCTACTTGGACGGGCGGCAACAGCGCATGATAGCGGCAAGGGGCGGTCGACGGGCTGCTACTGGCCACTGGACTTGTTGAGCTCTCAAATGCACAACAATGGGGAAAGCAAGGTTGAAGAAGAAGAAGAAGAAGAAGAAGACAGCTACGGAGGAAGGGGGGCCACAAAATATCCAAACAGTCATCACACTTGCCCCACCATGTTCAGCCTCATCCTTAGCCTCTTTACTACACCAGTGCATGTTGCTCCCCCATTAAGTGTGCAAATCTCTTTACTTCATTTTATATAAGTTCTTAATTCTAGTTATAGAGATCTTGGAATGCGCTTTTACGGCTTACAACATGCACTGGTCACCCATGATAATGAAACAAAAGAAGGAAAGCTACCTTGAATGTAAAACTTGAAATTCTATTAATTTATGAGAAACAAGTATCAAAACAAATACAAAGCTACCTCACCTAAGATTAGACTAATCTAAACCTATAAGGTAATATAACAATTTCAACGCGCCTTCGAAATCCCGCTCGTTATAGAGCAAATTTGTTCTCCATTATATAGTGACAAACAATAACAAAACCAAAGATTTATAAAGTAATAATAATCATTAATGTTGTTGTTATTTTATGACAGTCATCATTATCCCTGCTTCCAAACATCACCCAACTCGAAAATTAAACGAATCTCGTGCAAAGTATCATTGCGGACAATGGGTCCTATTATTGAGGCTTGTGCAGAAGCTGCCAATCAAGATAGGGTTCTTGGCTTGGAGGAGCTAGCAAATTGACTGGCAAAGAGTGACTTCGGAGTTCAGATCTCTTATTAACATAAAGCCCGCAAATAGAGAAAGAAAGTGTCATTTTTGAGAGGTCATCATTTGATGAAGATGCACAAAAAGCATTTGCTGAATTGTGAGTACATGGTCATGGCTAGCTTCATTTTCAGGTTAACATATCAATTGCTTCCGTGTGCTGGGCTTTTTGTTCAATTGAAAATCTGATGTTGAGGTCCAAACTTGTTAGGTTTATCGGATTCCCAAAAACCGGATTCGACATTAAATCGAACTCCTAAAACGAATGCGGAAGACGAGCCCGGGAAAAACACGTATCACCGATCCTAAAGCACACCACGGAATCGAGCGTACCTTGTTAACCACAGATTAAACACCAACGCTGATAAGAGGAAGAGAAAACCGATCCCGTTCGATCCGATGACGTCGATTGGCCTTGAAGGGAAGACGGCATCGCCTTTAGCCTTAGTTTTTCTTTTTGGAGGGAGAGAGGGAGAGGAACGTATGTACAAAATGCCAAAAAAGGTGCGTCCTCCCTTTCTTTCCTCCCTTATATACGCCCCCTCCAAAATAGAAATGTACCCCTTCATCATATCTCTCCTTCCATGGGTCCTAATCCTGTGGGCCAGGCTTTTAGGCTCAACATGGGCGGACGGGCCAACTTAGGCCCATCACATAAAACCATTATCTCCCACTCGCACATGATGGGCCAAATAGGATTCTCTTTACCTCTTTTCAACATTCATACCGGTGAATAATCCGTGCGACCAGCATACTTTGAGAGCTCGTTACAATACATCTGTTAGGAATATATAGCAGCTCATAATGGGCACCACACTCTGAGTAGATTTAGTATGCTAGATCAATCAATCATATTTATATCTCTCTTGATCTCTTTTAAACAATGATATATATATATATATATATATATATATATATATTGTATTCACAATTATGATTATCACAAAGACAGTCATAATTGGTCGACCAGTGAATACAAAACTACAATGTGATTCTTCAAATTCGATCTTCCTCTTTCCTTCAAACTCTCAATTTCAGTTTAGCTTGCTTTTCTAGAAATATCCCATTAGATCGAATCAATCCATGACCATTGGCAACATCCTAAGATAGCAAACACTAAATAGAAATCGTAAGAATAAGTAAGAGTCATGAGGGCACTAAAATTGAGGAACTCTTTTCCTCAAGAGTCTCACACGGCATAAAAATTGAGATCAAACTTTTGCCACTCTTATTGGTCGTCTTATGCATACGTAGTATGAAATACGTATTACGGTATTAACTCCTTTTTCATGGAGCGTATGTCTACACATTCAATACCATACGGATGATAGTTCAGACATACCCAATGTCTAACTTGAGTTCACGTATCTACTCATTCACAAAATTCATCAGAACTTACATCTGGCATCATAGACAAATAAAGTAAAATATGTGGGTTATTTTACTTTCGGACATAGTAAGTATTATGTCCTCATCTTAACACTCAGTTAAGGCGACATACGTATTTTAAGCTTGAGCTCTCGATTATCACCTAGATAATAAGCTTAAAAACAGTCTCATCTCTATTTATCACACAGTAAATAGAGGCGATTACCTGTGTGAGTAGGCTAATCTTATATCTGTCCGACATACTTTCTCAACTTAAAATAATGCATTGAGCATTAAGATGCATAAAGATCAAACAAAAATTCATAGACATTACCAATGAAAAAACAAAAGTTCATAAATGTGAACAAATTAGGGAAATTACAATCCAGTACATTAGACTCTACGCAGTCCTAGAGATTTTACATGACCACAAAACACATCTCTAGGTATTGGCTGTCATAGGATCTGCTACCATTCTATGCGTAGATATGTACTGTAAGTTCACATCCTTTCGTGCAACCTTATCTTTGACAAAGTTATACTTGGTATCTATATGTTTGGTCTTGCCATGATATTTTGGATCTTTGGTGTACGCTATAGCTGCTTGGCTATCACAGTTAACCAATAATGGATTTGAAGTTTTCCTAATAACACCTAAATGATTCAAAAATCTCTTAAGCCAAACTCATTCTTGTACTGCCGCTGATAATGCCACGAACTCAGCTTCCATCGTGGACAATGTTATATATGTTTGCTTCTTACTGCTCCATGATATGGCGCCATTGTTCAGTAAGAAAGCAAATCTAGAGGTAGATTTCCTTTTATCTAAATCTCCTCCCCAATCAGCATCTGAATAGCCTTCAAGTCGCAGATCCTTTCCTTGGTAATTCAACTTGTAATCAGCAGTTCCCTTCAAAATACCTCAGTATTCTCTTAACGGCTTTCCAATGTGCTGGACCTGGATTGGATTGGTATCTATTCACCATTCCAACTGCAAAACATATGTCAGGTTTTGTACACATCATAGCGTACATCAAGCTCCCAACAGCACTAGCATAAGGAATATTTTTCATTTGTTCCTTCTCTTGTGGAGTCTTTGGACACAGTCTATGGCTCAATCCTTCACCTTTTGCAATAGGAGTGTCTATAGGTTTACAATTATGCATACGAAATCGTTCAAGAACTTTGTTTATATATGTTTCTTGTGAAAGAGATAACGATCTCTCCGAACAATCTCTTGAAATCTTAACTCCAAGAATGTAAGCAACCTCACCCATATCCTTCATCTCAAAGTTGGAAGACAACCAACTCTTGACAGTATTAACAAGCTTCATATTGCTTCTGGCAATTAGTATATCATCAACATATAATGATATGATCACAAATTAATCCTTTGATTTTTTGATATATACACAATGATCCTCATCAATCATTGTAAAATCATATGCCATTATGGCATTATGAAAACGTATATATCATTGTCTTGACGATTGCTTACGGCCATATATCAACCTCAAAAGTCGACATACCTTTTCTTCTTGGCCTTTCACTATGAAACCAGCAGGTTGTTCCATATATATTTCTTCCTCTAATTCTCCATTGAGGAAAGCAGTCTTTACATCCATTTGATGTAATTTAAGATCCATACTAGCCACTATTGCCAGAATAATGCGAATCAAGGTAAATCTCATTACAGGAGAAAATGTATCTTCATAATCAATTCCTTCCTGTTGATTATACCATTTCGCCACAAGGCGAGCCTTATGCCTTTCTATCGAGCCATCAGCCTTTCGCTTTATTTTGAGAACCCACTTGTTCCTAATAGCTTTGCGTCCTTTTGGAAGATCAACCAGTTCCTAGACTTGGATTTCATTGACTCTATTTTCTCTTCCATTGCATGAATCCATTTTTTCTTATTATGGCAATTCAGAGCCTCATTAATATTTCTTGGCTCATCCTCATCTTGCGGAACAATCATAAAAGTTTCCCCTTCAATGTCAAAACGTCGACGGGGAATACTTTGGCGACTTGTTTGCAGTATGGGAGATTGTACACTTTGCACATCATTCCCCATTATGCTCCCACTTGGATTAGATAATGATGATGTCGTCTCATTATGTGGTTGTAATTGAGAATGAACTGAATTCAATTCATTTCATATTACTCCCACTTGGATGAACTCCACTAATATCATTATCTTGATCCAAAGTTTCAAATAGGGAGTAATCTTCCCCTATTTCGTCATTCTTAGGAAATTCATCATCTAAGAATGTCCATCCAGAGACTCTCTCTTTGCTGGCCTGACCAAGGCCCATATCTATTCCAAATTCGACCTTAAAGCCGGATTCAAATTCAATTATACTCCCACTTTCCTGCTCACCTATGAATACATACCCTTTCGAGTGTTCCGAGTATCTTATGAAAATACTTTTCTTTCCTCTGGGACCCAATTTCCCAAACCTGTGAAAGGATTCATGAGTATAGGCAGCACAACCCCATGGCTTAAGAAAACTTATGTTCGGTTTTCTACCTGTCCATAACTCATATGGAGTGGAAGTAACTGATTTGGAAGGCACCCGGTTAAGTATATAGGCAGCAGTTAGCAACGCATCACTCCAAAAAGTAATAGGTAAGTTAGTATGTGCCATCATGGACCTAACCATTTCCAGTAGGGTTCTGTTTCTTCTCTCCGCAACACCATTTTGTTGAGGAGTGTATGGAATAGACAACTGTCTTTCTATTCCTTTTTTATCACATAATTTTCTGAGTTCATCAGATAAATATTCTCGACCTCGATCGGATCTTAATATTTTTATTTTCTTGTCTAATTGATTTTCTACCAAGTTCATAAACCTTTTGAAACAACTTAATGTTTTAGATTTATGAGAAATCAAATAGACATATCTGAATCGAGTATAATCATCTATAAAAGTGATGAAATAAACAGCCCCATGCATTCCTCTCACATTCATTGGATCACAGACATCATAATGGATTAAATGCAGAGGAAATTCAGCTCTTTTACCTTTTCCAAATGGTTTCCTTGTCGTTTTCCCTTCTAGGCAATGCTTACATATGGGCAAATCGATTTTTTCAATGTTGCCCAACAAGCCCTCTTTGGCTAATCTATTCATACGTTGTTGGCCAATATAACCAAGTCTAGCATGCCACACATTCACATCATTATCATACGAATTAGGAGACGTGGGAAGGGAATAACAAAAATTTGCATTAACATATTCAATATCTAATACAATGAAACCATCCAGAAAATAGCCACAACCATAGTAATTTGTATCCAAAAATAAATCCACACCTCTATTATGGAAGTTTATATTAAAACCTAGTTTAACCAACACTAAAACAGACATTAAATTCCGATGAATCTCCGGAGCATACATTACATCATGTAGGAACGAAGTGTGTCTACCACGCATGTTCAGTTGGCAGGTGCCAATTCCTTTCATTTCAGCTCTGGAGTTGTTTTCTACATAGATCCATTTAGTTCCAGTTGGTACTCGTCGGAATTCCACGAAGGATTCTCTATCCTTCGCTACATGGTCTATCGCTCCTGAATCCACAGTCCACAAATGATTAGACTTAGTTAAGAACACAGAACTCGACACAAAAGCAAAGTTCTGAAAAGTAAAAGGGGTGTTTACCTTCTTTGGCTCACGACAGTCGCGAGCATAGTGACCATTCTTGTCACAGTTGTAACACTTCACCCTTGTAAGATTCTTCATTCGAGGATGCTTTCCTATTTCATGTTGGTTAAGCTTGGGTTTCTTCCCTAAAGGACCTGCTTCCTTGCATTTCTCTTTATCAAGCTAGTTAGAACGTTTATGCTTGGAGCTTGAAGCTCCATGTGAGCTAGAACCAGTATGATAGAGTTCAGCTTTCGGCTTAGCTGCCAAGAGGCGGTCTTCTTCCAGCTCAAGATGACGCACTGCATCCTCAAAGGTTTTGATATTTTCATTATGAGTCAGGTGCACCTTCATATGCTCCCAACTCTGAGGCAAGGAATGAATCACTGCTTGCACTTGCTGCTCATGAGTGAGGACATGGCCAGCATCTTTCATGTTTGACATCTTTCTAAGATGTTGCTTCATGATCTGACCATGAGGCTTCTTATAAGAATCAAACCTAATAGTGAGCTGTCTCAGTCTAGTTACCGAAGTATGACCAAATCTTGCTGCCAATGCTTCCCACATTTCCTTGGCATTGTCAAAACGCCTAAACTCTCGCATGACGTCATTTTCCATGCTGCTCAGCAACGTGATGCGAGCAAGAGAGTTCTTTCTTTTCCATGCAGCAAATGCTTCCTTATCTCTCTTGTGCTGTGCAGTGTTTCCTTCTTCAGGTTCTACCATGGTCAGGTTTAGAGCTTCTAGTGCCTCTTGCTCTTCCAGCACATATTGAATTTTCATGTGCCATATTTCATAGTTGTTGCCATTGAGCTTCTCACCTTTGTTCAACTCAGCAACTATGCTTTTTGTGGCTGAAGCCATTGATCTGAACACATCAGACATATATGCACGAATTATTAATGCTTATCATTTATGCATCCTTTTTGCATAGACCCATCATATTAATGAACAATTTCAAGTAAGGTTTCAGAATCAAAAGATCACTATATTTCCAATCATCCTCCAAAAATCCTAACTTAAAACTATCATTAATATAATTGTCTTATGCAAAATAAATTTTATGAAGCTACAAAAACTTCTATGAACTACCCATAACAACCAACAATAACAGAAAGCAAATAATATTTAACATCCAATAGAATAATAATGCTTTCACATAATTCAACTAACATATCGGTTGCTACATCAACAACAATCAGGTAGTAAACATTACATAAGATGTCCACAAAGCTCACTTAACAAAGATCAGCCAATACATCTAACACCAAGTCAATACACGAACTGGGAAAAATCCTCTTTTGTTCAATTTCTTGATCTTTTCCCTTGTAACAATCCAGTAATATTCATTTATAAAATGCATCACAATTTTCTTATATGAAGCAGCTCTGTTGACATCCAATATGCGATTTAACACTCCTTGCCATTCTGGTGGAAGGGTGTTCATGAAAAATCGCACCATCTCAGACTGTGGCATAGGACGACCATTCCATATGACCTTTTGAATTTTCTCGTTGACTTCAAGGACGTGATCAATTAAGTCACCACTCTCCCATCGATGATCAGTCAGCTTAGCTATCAACTTAGAAAACCTTTCCTTTTGTTCATTGGTAATTGCACGAATAGGTGTACGCAACTTAAGGGGAGGCATTGTTCCTGCAACAAATGCAGAACAAATAAGGGACCACATATAATCCACATAGACTTATTTGGAAAAAGAAATACATTCTTTTCCTCCTTTTTTTTTTTTTTTTGGGTCAACGGTCAACAGTCGTCGGTCAACGGTGGTCAACGGTCAACAGTCGTCGACGCGGGCCGGTCGGACCGGTCGGACTAGACGAACCGGTCGGACCGGTTAGGTTGCCGGTCGTGTCGGGTCGCCGGTCGAGTCAGGTCGCCGATCGGGTCGGGTCGGTTTGCCCGTCGGGTTGGGTCGCCGGTCGGCCAACTGTTGCCAACGATGACGTCATTGATGACGTCATCCCAGCAGTTACTGACCGTTGGGTGACCTCATGGTGACGTCATCATGCGTTGGTTCGCCGACCGACGCGTGCCGGTTCGCCAGCCGGCGGCGCTGCGCACGTGCCGGTTCGCCGGCCGCTGGCGCCGCGCACGTGCCGGTTCGCCGACTGGCGCGTGTGGCGCACACGCTGGCCGAGCTAGCGCTTCGGGCGCGTGCGGCGTCTCCCGGCGGCGTTCGACCCATCGCCAGACTCGTCTCGACGAGCTCTTTCACCCTATGTCATCAGAAATCGATTTTGACTTACAGAAACTCAAAAAAGTGGATGAACAGTGCTTGGGTGTCGGGATTTTTCGCCCCAATTTGTGTCGGCGATTATTTTCGCGGAAAAACAATAAGAAATCATCCATAAACATGAAAGGGGTCGGGAAAACGTGAACTAGGGGTTTTATACCAATGTTGGGCTTGTCGGATTCCCAAAAACCGGATTCGACACTAAATCGAACTTCTAAAACAAATGTGGAAGACGAGCCCGGGAAAAACACGTATCACCGATCCTAAAGCACACCACAGAATCGAGCGTACCTTGTTAGCCACAGATTAAACACCAATGCCAATAAGAGGAAGAGAAAACCTATCCCGTTTGATCTGATGACATCGATTGGCCTTGAAGGGAAGACGGCGTCGCCTTTAGCCTTAGTTTTTCTTTTTGGAGGGAGAGAGGGAGAGGAACGTACGTACAAAATGCCAAAAAAGGTTTGTCCTCCCTCTCTTTCCTCCCTTATATACACCCCCTCCAAAATAGAAACGTATCTCTTCATCATATCCCTCCTTCCATGGGCCCTAATCCTGTGGGCCAAGATTTTAGGCCCAACATGGGTGGACGGGACAACTTAAGCCCATCACATAAAACCATCAAAACTCGATTTGGGTACCCATACCGTTGAAGGCGGGGACGATGACGAATGGCCAGCAATGGTCCAAAAGAGAGATTTCTCTTTATTCTGCCCTTTAAATTCAACCGATGATGGCTCATCGCAAATGCTAGTATCATGAGCTTCCCGTCTCTTCTACTATTAATTTTGAGCCTCTCCACTTGCTCTCTCCCCTTCTTCTGGAGAATATTTTTCCATAACAATTATTTTGTATGATTTTGCGAAATTCGCGTGATCAATCATTGTGAATGATCCATTGAAACAGGAAGCCTTTTAAGGTCATGCTTAGGACCAATTAAAAGATGGGTCGAACTCCGGATAAATACTTTTCCTTTTCGTGGGTGGGGGTTTGTTTTTATTATTAGATTTATGTAATTTATAAACTGGAGATCCACAATTTTTTGGGCCTCTTTTTCACATTCTAAATTTCTTACCCTATCATTTATCATCCGCCGAGGATTTGATCTGGGGTGACCGGCTTGCAATGGGCCTGGGTGAAGAATTGACCATGTGAAGTTGAAATGGACGGATATGATTGGAATATTGATCATCCAACGGTCGAGGGCATTGGTGAACTAATCCCCGAGGGATAGTGGAAGTCGTTATTCATGTCCTTGCAAGAGTTTCATGTTTTCTGACTCTAAAAGTTTGTAAAGTTGCCATGATCTTTTCGTGGATTTTGATGTTTTCATTTGGTATCTGTTTTAAGTTTCTGCAGAATTCTCTGTATGTCCGAACTGGATCGTGAGAGTTTCCACCATTATTTTGTTTTCAGTGAAACGGGAATTAAAAAACTAGATTGCTCTTTTTTTTCCCCGACTAAAGACACTCACTTTATGATGCTACACGAAGCGCACTTTCTCATCATGCCATTTTCAAATTTGTTCTTTTTACTTTCTTTTGCTTCGCTTTTCTCTCCTGGTTGTATTGGCCTGTGCCCTGCAAATAAAATAAGAATTTTGGAAGGGCACTATTCGTTTGGACCTATTTACGTCCAGAACTTGGTGGAAAAGCGGATCAAGCCAACTCAATTTGCGTAAGGACATTAGAATTGCCAAAAGTTTTGTACGGTATTCACTTTAATGCCAAAATTTTTTGTCAGCTCACTTAAACGTTAAATCAGAGAAAAATGATTATTTAAGTGCTTCAAGCGAGAAATTCCAATAAAAAAATATTACATGGAGATTATAATTAAAAAATAATTTGCGTTGGCATATATATATATATATATATATATATATTTTTTAAATCTAGTTCATGTGGACATGCAAAATGGCGTCGCTCAGTCCAACATGGATGGGTAGGGCACAAACAATGCCGCACCATCTCCATGCCCAAAATGATGTCGGAAACAATGAAATAAATGGGGCTTCGATCATATTCAATCGCTTGTCATCTCTATCGCTCTCACTTAGTCAACTTTGTTATCCTATCTAAATTGCTCAAATGAGAGGGAAAAATTATTATTCTTGATGCAGCCGTGGGACGTTGATACTAAAGGAAGGATAGTTTTACAATGAAGTTGTGGGTGCCTCAGTTTGTTTTATCAGTTGATGCTTACTTTGTTGCTTTCTGTCAACTAAACGACAATCGTTAAGTAATTTCACTATCATCAGATTTATGTAGTTTATAAGCACGATCTCCACGACTTTCTTGTCCTGTTTTTCACATTCTGGATTTCTTATCGTAATATTTGGGGATTTCTAGCATCCACAACTTTATCGTCGTTCTAGGGTGGCCGGTTTGCAATAGTAGGGCGCCTGGGTGAAGAGTTGAATGTGTGAAGTTTAAATGGACGGATGTGATTGGACGACTGATGATCCAACGGCCAAGGGCGTTGGAGAACTAATTCCCGAGGAAGTGTGGAAGTGGTTATTAATGTCCTTGTAAGAGTTTCATGCTCTCCTTTTTTTTTTTTTTTTTTTTTTATTATTTTTTTCTTTTCTATTTTTTTCATTATGGCTGCAAGGTCACTAACAAGTAACAACCCTCGCCAATCGAGCCTTACCGTTGCTAGGCAAGCTTAGCCCCGCTAGGGTTGGGCTAGCAAGGCTTCGGCGAGGGTCAAGCCTCCCTGGCCATGTGCGAGGCTCAACTTTATCGGATCCAGCGAGGTCGCACCTTATCTAGGTCACAAAGGTCTAACCCTTGCTAGATTCGGCATGGGTGACTATTGATAAAGGCCGGGAGACCGAACACAATGAAAATCTAGAAAAAAAAAAGAAAAAAAAGAGAAAATAATATTTATAAAAATAAAAAATTCATATAATTTTTAAAATTTTTAAAATTTGTCTATGTCAGTGTCGTGGCTTTATGTAAGACGTATGGCATTTACGTCAGTGATTTCTAACCAAAATTGATTGGATAGACTGAATAGATAATTTATTAAAATATTTAGAATTAAGTTAGTCAAATTAGAAAGATTTGGACACAAGCAACCAAAGGTGCTTCCAATGTTGAGGATCGTAGGATACAATGGATCGATTCCCTTTTTAACCTTAGATGACGAAGCGTCTCATTTGAAAATTCAAAGCAGTTCTTCCATTTTCTCTTCTTTGGAGACTTGAGATGGTCCCCTCAACCTTAGACAGTAAACATCTTATTACGTCCAACTATTTATTTGAATTCTCTCCATCATAAGGTGCTTCCACGCACCTAAGGTGCTTCCAATATTATATAATATTTCATTCGGCAGATGCTTGCGTCCCACTGGCGGCAAATCAGTGATTATCTCATTGCCATCGTCGGCACAAAGATGACAATTTTGACTTTTATAGGCTTGTTGTGTCAGAAACAGCTTTCAGCCTTCCAAAAGAGTTTATAAATAAAAGTATTGATCATCAAAGTCTGTTCAGGAAGGCAGCCTGATCATTTTCCTACACTTTACCCTAAATGGAATTCCGAGTTTTTGCCTTTGCAAGCATAGTCTCCTTCTGCATCTTCATCTTCATTTTACGAAAATTATGTGACAAGTCTGAAATGAAAGGGCTTCCCAAACTTCCTCCCGGTCCGAGGAAGCTCCCTCTTATAGGAAACTTGCACCAGCTTCTCGGGTCACCGCTTCTTCATGCGTTGCGGGACTTGGCCAAGAAATACGGGCCGTTGATGCATTTGCAACTTGGGGAAGTTCCTCACGTGATCGTTTCTTCGGCCGAGATGGCCAAAGAGGTGATGAAGACCCATGACCTTACTTTCGCAATGAGGCCGCCGCTTCTTGCTTCCGAAGTAATGTCATATGGATCCGCCGGCATTGTATCGGCGCCTTACGGTGAATACTGGAGGCAAATTAGAAAAATCTGCACTTTGGAGCTCCTTAGTGCCAAGAGGATCCAGTCTTTTAGGCATATAAGGGAAGAAGAGACTTTGAATCTCGTCAAATGGGTTGCTTCTAATGCGGGGTCTCCAATCAATCTTACTCAGAAACTATTCTCGACCAACTACGGAGCTACTTCGATTGCAGCTTTCGGGAAGAAATTCAAAGAGCAGGAGGAGTTCATCTCAGTAGTCACCAAAGCAAATAAATTGGCGGCTGGCTTTGAGGTTGGGGACGCGTTTCCCTCGTCAAAGTGGCTTCATGTGATTAGCAGGATGAAGCCACGATTGGAGAAGTTGCATCGGCAAGCAGACCGTATGATGAACAACATCATCAGAGAAAAAAGAGAAGAGAGGGCTAAGAGAAGAGATGATGAAACGAGACATGATGATTTGATCGATGTTCTCTTGAGGTTTGCCGATCCTGGTGGTCCTGAATTTTCCCTGACCACTGACAACATCAAAGCAGTAATACTGGTACGAAGTTTTTCTGTTCTTCATCATGCTCAATTTCCTCAGAAAAATGAACTGCAGCTTTGGGTTTTCAAATCAGTTGGATTTTTACTTCAGAACAAAGTCAAAGTTTGACATGGGTGGACTTTCATGTGTGGAAATGATATCGGTGCGAGAAGAAGTCTACCGAGACAGCACGGCCCAAATTAAATTAGCATGAACTTCGAGACGATTAAAAATAACTTTTATGCTCGAACATGTTATTGATTAGTTCGAGGCAATCTTTTCTTTGTCATTCGAGTTATTCTAACAAAAAATGGAATACGAAATGTGCATGCAGGACATTTTCGTTGCCGGGGCGAAACTTCAGCCACGCAGGTTGATTGGGCATTGGCCGAGATGATGAAGAACCCGAGAATCCTCAAAAAGGCGCAGGCCGAGGTGAGAGAGGTCTTTGACAGGAGAGGCAAAGCAGATGAGACGGGGTTGCCTGAACTAGAGTACCTGAAGCTGGTAATAAAAGAGTGCCTGAGGATGCACCCTTCTGTTCCCTTGCTGCTCAGGGAATGCAGAGAGAGGTTCGAGATAAACGGGTGCGAGATCCCGGTCAAGACCAAAGTGGTCGTGAATGCGTGGGCGATCGGCAGAGACCCCAAGTACTGGGAGAACCCTGAGGCCTTTTACCCAGAGAGGTTCAAGGACAGCCCGGTCGATTACAAAGGGACTAGCTTCGAGTACATACCATTCGGTGCAGGAAGGAGGATGTGTCCAGGGATGAACTTCGGGATTGTGAACGTGGAGCTTCCCCTCGCGATGTTGCTGTATCACTTCGACTGGGAGCTCCCTAAGGGAATGAAGAGAGAAGAGCTGGACATGGGCGAGTTGCTGGGCGTAACTCAGAGGAGGAAGCGGGATCTGTACCTTGTTCCCAAGCCCTATCAGCCTACCTTCACCGGTTGAGATCTTCTTTAGTAGTTATTACAAGGGTTGTTAAGGTTACAGATGTTAGTCAACAATAACGACGGGTAAGAAACAGAAAAGAATTCAATTATAGGGTTGTGAGGAGGGAGGAGGCTTATGTACTAAAGAGTGCCACTTGTTACTTGTCTTTTTAAGCTCCCTGGTACAAGAAACATTAGGTTCACACTTGTATGTCATTTATTAGAGAGAGAGAGAGAGAGAGAGAGAGAGGGGCTCTGACAGGTGGACCACAAAAATGACGTGTTGGCCGTTGAATGGACTAGTATAAAGTCAATGTATCTATCACTTGGGTGCCTAATATTTTCTCCAAATTATAGAACAAATTCAGTTTGGCTAAAACGACAAGCTGGTTAGTAGGATCAAAATTACAAAGTTGGCAAGAAAGAACTCATACATTTCACCAAATAACTAGGAAAGTCAACTAACCAAACTATATCTCCCATGACTAACCAGACTAAACTCGACAAAAATAATTGTACATCATATACACAATTATCTCAAACTATACTGAAAATCAAACTCCAAAAAAGTTCCACATCAAAATCGTTCTCGGCCGACTTATTCAACAGTTGTAAAATCTGAAAAAAAAGATTGAAAATGAATGACATCAGAAAACCAATGCTCAATGAGAAGTAAAATTATCTTCTAAACAAATTGAGTATTCATGGTGTATAGTATTAATCATTTCAAAACAAAGCACACTATCCTAGACCCAATATACCGAAGATATATTCATATAGTCACATAAGTTCATACATATGAAAAATCCAATTAAAAAATAATATCAAGGTAATATCAATGGTTCTTTCGCTGGACGCTCATTGTAAAAAATATGGCTATCCTTAATTCCCTGTGATAAGACCTACTATGATTCTCCAATTGAAGTGAGTCTCCCCCCATACCAGCCGATGGCTCAACCCAAATAGGACGCCTTGAGATCGTGTTCATACTCACAACCCGCAATAGGTTTAGATCCTAGTGGCAATGATCTCAAGACCACCAATTTATCTCCCGATTCTTAACCAAATTCAAAAAACGTTTAATAAGTTCATAGACCAATACATATAACTTTTCATAATTCATTCTGTCATTAGGATATATGTCATATAACATTTTTCAAACTCTTTCATAGATAATCAACTCACAAACTAATGAAGAGATGCTTTATTATGCCATTTTAAATAGAAAAATTACTAAAAAAAGTCATAAACTTATTGTAATTGTTCCAATTTAGTCATAAATCTTTTATTTTTTGGCTAATTGAGTTCTAAAATTTTTATATTTATGCCAATTCAGTTCATCTAACCAATTTTGATCAGTTTGTGGCTTGTTGGTGTTAATATGGATACCAGCCATTTTATGTGGTGCCATTGGTGCTAATGTGAATAATTTTTAATAATATTTATTTTTTTACTTTTTATTTTTTATTTTTTATTTTTTATTTTTATTTGTATCTATCTCTCTCTCTCTCTCTCTCTCTCTCTCATTACTTTCTTCTTCAGATTGTTGCCAACGATTAGCTAGAGGTAGCATCAACAAGGGACCTTGCTGACCTCGGGGAATTTGGCCAAGGTTGGGCGAGGCTCCACCTCAGCAAAGGCTGCGGCGGCAACCTCCCTGGGTCTAGCGAGGGTCCAACCTCACCAGACATGGGTGAGACCTCATCAGATCAACGAGGGTGAGCCTTACCCAGTGTGGCATCCCAAAATTCAATGACAAGCCATAAGGTGTGTTAAAGTCTCTAATTAGGTGATAAAATTTCTATGGCTTATGCTTTAGCCATTAGTCTTTTTATTGAGATGATTTGTGCATGTGATTGTGAGAATTTAAATTTGATAGATTAATAATCTATGCTTGGCCATAGGATTTATAAATTTAAATTTCAATGAACAAGATGCCCCAAGACTTTGGCCAAGATGAAAAATTGAAATTGAAAAATATTTATAGAAGAATTAAAAAAAAAAAGGGGTAAAAAAAATTCAATTGGGCCTTAAGCTCAAGAGTAGAACTTTAATGGGCCAAGTTGGCTGGCCCATTGAAGCCCACAAGTGGGCTGCCGTCGAGCAAGGGGGAGGGCCAAGAGTGGCCGGATGGCCCAAGCCCAAGAAGCCCAAACCCAATTCAAAATTCAATAAGACAAGTGGCAAAGGAGAAGCCATGCATTGGCCATGGTTAAGGCAATCTCATGATTGCTAATGATGAGTTCTAGAGGGGTATAAGAAAGAGAGAGAGAGAGGAGAGTGGCCGGATTCTTTTGGCCGAGAGAGAGGGTGAGAGAGAGAGAGAGAGAGAGAGAATTCGAGAAAGAGAGGGAGAGGCCGAGAGAGGAAGGAGGCGGAGCCGAGGGGTCGTCGCAGTCCGTCCGCCGTACGCCGCCGTGTTCGCCGCCCTACGCCATCGACCGACCGGTCTAGAGGCAAGTGGGAGTCCTCTAGCTTCTCTTGCATGCTTGTATGTTGATTGCATGTTGAATTTTTGAGTGTTAGATGGGAAAAGCCGAAGCATGGATGAGTTGTGTGTGAATGGTGTGACTGTTCTTGCTCGGATCATGTGAGTCAGAAACTTGTTTGAGCTTGCATGTGTGTTTGGAGTCCGATTTTGGCTTCGATTTTTTCATGAAAGTTGTATCTAACATCTTGTACTATAACATACTAAAATTTCGTGGAAAATGATGGGGATTTGAGGGGTTAAAGTCTCATCCTACGGAGACCCCAGATCTGTAAAGTTTTTACTGATCTCTTGCTGGATTCTTGATTGCATGTTGGTTTTTGTTGAAGATCTCACTTCGATGTCTTCATGAAAGTTGTAGGTGACATCTTAAACTACAAAATAATAAAATTTTAAGTGAAATGAACAATTATAGCCTAGTAAATCGGCTAGATCTTGGAGACGATGATTCTGGTGATGTGTTCCGAGACACCCGAGACTTCAAGGACCTGAATGATGACCATACTCTGGTTATTTGACCTAGATATCTTCATGAAACTTGTAAAGGATATCTTTATTCATAACATATCCAAATTTCAGAGAAAAATAAAGAGAATAGGTAGGTTAAAACTTCATATTTCGGAGATGGAGGCACTGGACGATGCGGTAATGGGTCCAGAAGCTTCGTGAGGTTGAATAAAATAATATATAAGGAATATGACTTGGAGTTCTTCATGAGAGTTGTACGAAAATGTCTGGGCTATAACCCAGTAAAATTGTATAATTTTTGGAGGCCATATGGATATTTTAGTTGAATTTATTCGGAAACCGTGCATTCTGGTTCATCCGAGAAATCATAGGATGTTTTTGGGAAAATTGTGAGATTTAGTAAAAATTCAATTTGGCCATGAATCTTGCAAGTAATTAACATCCTATGAGTTTGTTTAATAATTTCTTGAATTTTGGAAATTTTGGGAATTTATTGATATTAAAATAATAATAATAATAATAATAATAATAATAATAATAATAATAAATAATAAAATAAATAAATAAATAAATAAATAAAATAGATTTTTATTTGGCCACGGATTCAATTTAATTTATGTGGCATGTGTGATAAAGTCTTGGTACATATATGATATTGGATTGAGATGTATGTGTGATAAAGTCTTGGTACATGTATGATATTGGATTGAGATGTATATGTGATTAAGTCTTGGTATGTGTATGACTTTGAATTGAGATGCAAGTGTGAATTCCATGCCAAGTGTGATTTGTTTGATATCATGCCATATGCCATGTTAAATTGAGATCAAAAATGGTAAAAGTGGATGATGGTGAATGAGGAAGTGGTTGTGGTGGAGGATGATACCTAGAATGTATAGAGATGCATTGCCGGATGGCCCTGGGAGATTCAGGATGCCCGGAATGTGGGGGGCCGGAAGCCCTGTCGGAGGTTTCTGCCCGAAGGGAATGCCTTGTGATGCTAGTTGAGATGCGAGATGCCCGGAATGTGGGGGGCCGGATGCCCGGTGGCCATGGGATGGCTGAATGCCGGAAGCCTCGGAGGTCTTTGCCCGAGGGGATGATTAAAATAATGATGATAATAATGATGATGATATGATGATGATATGTATGATAATGAAGATATGCATGATGATATGCATGATGATGATGAAGATGATGATGTGGTTTGATGATATGCATGATGATATGCATGATGAGATGCATGATGATATGCATGGTGATGATGATAATGATGATGATATGCATGATGATATGCATGATGATGATGATGATGATGATATGCATGATGACATGCATGATGATATGATGATGATATGCATGATGATGATGATGATATGGTATGGTGATATACATACTTGATATGATGATGCCATGGTGATGATGAGGTGAATGATGTGATGATGTCATAATAATGATGACGTGTATGTTATGATGATGATACACATGTACGTGTTATGACTATGACGATGATGCATGATAGTATGCGCATGGCTTGAAGGTAAGTAACGCCTGCAATGCATGTATGATTTGTATGATGCATTGAGTTGTTATTGGATTCTTTATCTGCTGAGTAGTTGTACTCACCCCTTTTGGGGATAACATTTCAGATTAGCAGTATGCCGCTTCCTGCCGTCGCGCGGGGTGCATTTTATGAGTTACTGTCCAACGTTGAGGTAGAGTGTGAGGAGTTCAGCTGTCCTTCCGTGCTTGGACTCACCTACATACGCGTGCGTTGTTTTGTCTCTTACGATATAGGTCTGGCTGGGGGCCCAGTCGTTCAGGAGTTTGTCTCTGTCCACGTTCGCCGCGATGGGGGTGATGAGGGGGATGCTGCCGCCGCCACCGCCTGACGCACCGGACTGGGTGTGAGGCCTGAGCGCGATGAGTAGGGGCTGTGTTTTTGGGAGTTAGTTAGCCGACACATATGATGGGAGGTTGTACGCATGTGATGTAGAGGGTCGAGGGTTCTTTTTGGGATTTTAGGCTGGACATGGCAGAGTCCTAGCTTTTCCTTGTTATGTATTGACCCGAAAAGGAGTACCATCTTGAAAAGAATATGTAAATAATGTGTCGTCGCTTGTTTATAAAATCTTGATGTTTAGTGGTGTGTATTGGTATCATGGTTGGAAGGGGGATAGATGGTGATGCTTTAATTTGCTTCCGCTAATGAGTTGTGCTGGGACCGCTTTAAAAAAAAAATGCCTGAAATTAACGACGCTTCTTCTAAGTATAAGATGTAAGGGCAATAAGGTGTAACATTGGTGCTTGTGGCAACCGCCGAAGGGTTCGGGGTGCTACACCTAGCCACTGCTAGCAAGGTCGAGTAACACCTTTGTCTGGCGAGGCTACCTTTGACCTAGGTGAGGCTAGAGGCTAGCCGACACTCGACTGGTGAGGTCGAGCCTCGCCTAGCCATGGCCAAGTTCCCCAAGGCCAGCAAGGGACCTCGTCGGCCTTGCCTTTCATTGGTTGCCATTGGCATTTGGCTGGAGGAAGAACATAGTGACTAGGGGTGAGCAGCGGTCTAGGGTTGACCCTAGACCGACCCTGGACCGGCCCAACCCTGCCGGTCCTGGTCCGGTTCCCAAGTGGACTGGGTCGGTCCTTGGTCCTGAAATTCTAGGACCAACACTGTGTGGGTTGGTCCTCGGTCCTAAGAGTTTTGGGTCGGTTCAACCCTGGACCAACGCTATATATTATATTATATTATTTATAATTTTTTTTATATATTCAAGCCTAAGTAAAATGTCTGTTATATTATATTATATTGAGATGTTCTATCAATAGCACTAATAGTAATTTCAATTTAAAACTTTTGTTGAGTATTAATTATGTGTCGTTTGTTTTGTTTTCAAGTGTTTAGAAGTTCAAGTGAATTAATAAGATGTGAAGTTATATATTCATGGTTTATATTAAGTATTTTGAACTTTTTATGGTTTAATTGTATTTTACTAATAAATTTCAACTACACTTTGCTTTTCAATTTGTGTCAAATGATAGAAGTTTTTGAAGAATAGAGTAGTACTGCAGTTACTACGGTGATTTGCTAGTCAAGTGATGTGAAGCTCATTTTTTGGTTGAGTGGACTTTATATGATCAAATGCTAGTCAAGTGGTGTGAAGCTCATTTTTTGGATGAGTGGACTCTACATGATTAAATGCAAGAAAATGCTTTTGCATATGGTGTTATGAATATTAAAGATAGATGATTACAAGAACTTTCCATCTTGTTCCATATCTCGATGAGCGGTTAGCAAGTATGAAATTTCTATTATTGTGTCATCTTAAATTTACTAAATATGTATTGATATTTATAGTTTAGTTGCACAATGTCGCATTATCGATTGATATGTAATTTGAATTTGTAGGTTTTCTTTTTTAGGGAGTATAAAAAATAAGACGAAAAAAAATTATTGATCGGTCTCGGGTTGACCCTGGAACTGGACCGAACTCATTGGGTCGGTCCGGTCCTTAGTCCCAAGCTCAATAGGGTCGGTCCTCGGTCCTAAAAATTGAGGACCGACACTGTAGGGTTGGTCCTAGGGTTAAGGGGTGGCCTGGACCAACCCGGACCATGCTCACCCCTAATAGTGACCAAAAAAAAGAAAAAAAAAAGAAAGAAAGAAAGAGAGAAAAAAAGAAATAAAAATTTTAAAATATTAAAATATTATTAAAAGTTGTTCACATCAATATGATGAAGCCACATAGAATGCCCAATGTCTATGTCAGCACCAATTAGTCAAAATTAGCCAGATAAACTAAATTGATGCAAAAAAAACTAAAATGGCACAAATACAATAGCCTTATGACTTATTTTTCCTCCATTTCAAATAGCTAAGCCGGTTTAAATGCTCAATCCAGTTATATGCAACAAATATATTCTAAAAAAAATTTCATTTTTAATAAACATCATGCTATGGAATACCTCTTTCATACCTTTTATCATACTTAAACTTTTATAATTTTCAAGAGATAAGATTTTAAATCATAAAAAAATACATGCGCCACTCACCTATTATAACAAAACGAAAGAAGGAAAGCTACCTTCAATGGAAAACTCAAAATCATATAAATTTTGTGAGAAATAAAAATAAAATATAAAGCAACCTCAACTAAAATTAGACTGAACTAAATTTATTAGGTAATATAACAACTCCAACGTGCCTGCGAAATATCGCTTGTAATAGAGCAAGTCTGTTCTCCACTATATAGTGACAAACAATATAAAAATAAAGATAAATAAAATAATAATAGTCACTAATGTTGTTGTTATTATTCTTATTATGACGGTCATCATTATCCTCGCCTCCAAACATCATCCAACTCGAAAACTAAACCAATCTCGCCATCCCCCCAATTTCCTTCCCACATTTCAAACCTTCACAAGATTGTGCCATGGCTGCTTAAGAAAAAACCCCATTCACAATGAGGCAGTCAACAAAACTTGTCAATAGTTTCTTTCAAATAAACAAAGAGGAGTTTTATCCCACATAAATAATACGTGAGTGTGTGGGCCAATACATAAGCATGCTAGTCTTATAGTCTTGCAATTAAAGATTATGGGCTAAGTGGGCTGGATCCTATAAATTGGAAACTTCGTGTATTTTTTGCCAGTTACAAAAGAAGAAGATAAACCAGGGCAATCTCATCGAGATATACGAAATCAAGGCCCTGAAGAGGAAGCCTGGAGAAGATGACGCCCAGAAGATCCTTGCCCATCAGGTTCAACCCATTGTACACAAGCGTCAATGGAGGGTCAAGCTTCTCTCCGAGTTCTAGTAAGATCTTGGGTGCATTTGGGAACTGCTTTCCAAGGGGCTTTGGGGGGCTAAAGGCCTTTAGGCCAAAATGAAGGTGTTTGGGAACTACTTTTCAAGGGGCATTGAGGCAAAGCTGGCATTTGTAAGGCTAAAAGCCCAAGGCAGGTCCTAGGCTGCCTCATGTTACTATTCATCTTCTTCTCCAACAGTGTGGCTGATTAGAGATGAGCTTGAGAGGCTGGCGAGCTCATGGCTGAGGTCAACGAGGCTGCAGCGACTGTCACCGGCTAGTCACACAACCCCGATGACCGCTCACGAGTCGCGTCGCCACGACCCAGCTCTAGGTCGCGAAACCTCAGGCACGACCGGCGCTACCCAAATCTGGTCACTGCGAGGTCGCGCGACCTCACGGTGACCGGCATGACCCAGATTTGGTCACCGCGAGGTTGCGCAACCTCCAACGACCATATCTGGTCATAGCAAGGCCGCGCGACCTCAAGCGAGACCTTCGACAACCAGATCTGGTCGCAGTGAGGTCGTGCCAGTCACCACGAGGTCGCCGGACCCTAGGCGGCCCTCACCGATCATCTCTGAAGGTTGCTTGAGGCCGCTTGCCTCGCCGGCGAACTCTTTTATATTTTTTTATAATTTTTTTTTTATTAATCACCAAAGTCCTTTGTAAATGTAATCTTTCCAAACACTATTTTACTCAAAGGTACTTCACAATGGACTTTTAAAGTACAATTTACCAAACACAGTTTGTATTTTGAAAAACCCCTTTAACTCAAAGGTCTTTACATTTTCCCAAAGGCTTTCCCCAAAAGTCTTCCCAAACGCAGCCTTTATTGCTCTCGTTTCGATGAAATAGTGGTTCGGATTGTCCAGGATTGGAATGGTTATCTGTGTATGCGTGTGGGGAATTATGAATCTCTACTTTTGATCGTTGGGACGGATGATTCATTATGATATATATATTGAATTTCCGAGAGTGGTAAAAGAGGAAAAGACATCCAATTTTGAGGGAGCGTTTTAGTCCGTTGAGCCTTCGCGAGCCAATCTGTAGCCTTGTTGGCCTCCTGAGAACAATGGGCCAGCTTCATCGAGTTAATTTGGGCTAATATTCCTTTACAATGCTCTATTATAGTCTTCACATTCCATGGGTTTTCAGCCCAGCCCAAGATACTTTCCACCAAAGTCAAGCTATCTGTTTCACACTCCAGCTTTTCACTTTGTACTTGCTCTGTTCCAACTACTCCCACTTGCTGCTCCTTTTTCCACCAAAGTCAAGCTATCTGTTTCACACTCCAACTTTTCACTTTGTACTTGTTCTGTTCCAACTACTCCCACTTGCTGCTCCTTTTTCATCTTCAAAAACTCCAGCCCGTGTAGAATAGCTAGGGCTTCGGCTTGAACAGAGAATGAAGCACGAACCTCTCGCACGAAGCCATCGATGACTAGTTTGGCCTGATCTCGCAAGATTCTGGCAACTAATCTTGCATATTCTCCTTGCACCCATGAGCAATCAACGTTTAATTTCATCGATCCTCTCCCCGGCGATGTCCATTTTCTTGGTAACTTTAGATTTGTGGGTTTCTTTGCTCATTTTTTCTTCTGCCATCTGCTAAAGTTTTGTAGTTGTGCTTTCGCTAGATCAACAGTGGAGTGTGGATCTGGTGGCTTGGCTCGAAATATGAAGTTGTTGTGAGTTTTCCATACTAACCAGAGTACCATCACAACTAGCTTGTTCTCGGGTAAGTCGTTGCTCCCTTCGAACCTCTCCAACAGCCACTTATCAAACCTGGAAATAGTGTTGGGATTGCAGCTTAGGTTGATTTGTGGGTCTACCCATATGTATTTTGTCTATTTGCAGAGTAAGAATAGGTGCTTGGTTGTCTCCGGATGGGTGTTGCAGAGCGGACAAATTGGGTCAAGTAACACCTTCCTCCTGTATAGGTTCTCTCTTGTTGGTATGGCATCTTGACAAATGCTCTAAATAAAGGTTTGCATTTTCGGGGGGATAGTTAAATTCTAGATCTTAGTCCATAGTGTTCGAGAAGGCTGGAACGAACTTGATGCTCTGTTTGGTTCCGTTTTTGTGGTCCGAACACAAGCTCTATTATAGCCACTCTTTACTGTGTACATTCCTGATCTATTGCCTGTCCATACTAGAGTATCTCTGCCTTTGGGGTAGGGCTAATTGGGATAACAAGGATTTCGTTGGCTAGACAGTCTTAAAAAAGGTTCTGAACCTCTATTTCTTTCCATCCCCGGCTTTCTTCATTAATAAGTTTAGCCACCATTATAGGGTCATCTTTATTTGCCGGACCGCCGATCACACCTGATGTAAGCCATTTGTCCTCTCCTATTCAGATTAATTTTCCATCACCCACCCTCCATTCTACCTCCACTTCGATGGCCTCTCTCCCTGCTAAAATACTTTACCAACCCCATGATGGACATTGCCCTTTTCTTGCCTTCCACGATCTCCATTTAGGAAGTAAACACCTATTAGAATCCTAGTCCATAGAGCTGAAGGGGATTGAGATAACCTCCAAGCTTGCTTACCTAGCATTGCTTTGTTGAAATTTGTCAAGTCTTTGAATCCAAGCCCCCCTTCATCCTTTCTAGTTTTCGTTGCTTACCACTTTTTTCCAATGCAATCATCTCCTTTAATCATTTTGTTTCCACCAGAAAGATGCGATTCTTCTTTTAATAACTTTGCATATCAAGATGGGTATTTTAAAGATCGACATCGCATATTGAGGAAGGGTTTGTACTACACTTTTTATCAGTGTTTCTTTGCCTGCTTTGGATAGTAGCTTCTCTTTCCGGCCCTCAAACTTCATATTTACTCTAGCTAGGATCCAGGCAAACATCTCTTTTTTTGACTAGCCCCAATTCGTCGGAATGCCGAGATAAATCTCTGTCTTGTCTATGATTGGTACTCTAAGCTCTTGCGCCATGTTCCTCTTTAGATTTAAGAGGACATCCACTGCTGAAACATACTCCCGATTTGTTTAAGTTTATGGCTTGACCCGTTGTGAAACAATACTGGTTTAAAACAGCTGCTAGATTTTGACATTTTCTGATAGTCCCATCTAGGAAAAAAATAGCATCATCGGCAAAGAGTAGGTGTGATAGGGTAAGGCAGTACGTGTTCAAAGTTATTCCTTTAAGGCTCCCATCTTTCATGGCTTTGTGCATTAACCATGATAGGACATTTGCCACTAGAATGAAAAGGTAAGGGGAGAGAGGGTTGCCTTGCCTGACTCCCCTTGATGGTGTGAAATATTGCATAGGCTTCCCATTTACCTTCACAATAAAAGACATTGTTGAGACACATTGCATGATCAATGCTACCCACCTCTCACAAAATCCCATTTTTAGCAGGCATTCTCTCAAAAAAATCCCACTCAACTCTGTTATAAGCTTTTTTGCATATCCAGTTTCAGAATAGTTTGAAACTTCTTTTTTTCTCTTCTTAATTCTATGCCGATGGATAACTTCATGAACTATAAGTATGTTGTCTTGGATTTGTCGGCCTTATACAAAGGCACTTTGTTTAGAGGTAATAATTTCTAGGAGCCATGGCTTCAACCTATTAGCCATCACTTTTGATATAATTTTGCAGTTGAAGTTACATAGGCCGATAGGTCTAAATTTCCTTATACTTTCTGGATTTTTGACTTTCAGTATTAAAGAGATATGCGTTTGGTTTAGGGTAGGGTCAAGAGTACCTATCTCAAAGAAGTTTTGTACTAGTTGAAACACTTTGTGCTTTAAGTCCTCCCAATAGTGCTGGTAAAATTCCCCATTTAGTCCATCGAGACCTGGAGCTTCGAGTGAACCCAATTGGAAGAATGCTTCTTTCACTTCTTCAATGGATACACTTGCCATCAGCTATGCATTAATTTCTTCATTTATTGGTCTAGGACACTGATCTAGGACTGGCTGAAAATTCCTCAGATGCATCGACTCATAAAGTGTTCGATAAAAGTCTCCAATGTGTTGCTTGAGTGCATTCGGCTCCCTACACCAAGTTACTTCGTCCACCTTCAACATTGTGATTATGTTTCCTTGCCTTCTTTGCACTGTTGTGGCATGGAAATACTTTGTGTTTCTATCTCCCCATTGAAGCCAGTTGATGCGCGATCTCAGCCCCCAATATTTTTCCTCCTGTCTCCATAGTTTGTCAATTTGGGCAACAATATTCTGAGGTTCCTCCTTGTTGAAGCTTCCTAAAGTTCTATTAGTAATCTCTATTAGTGTTCTCTTCAACTCCCTAATGCGAATTGATGCATTGGAGAACTTGTCTTTACTCTAGGTTGCTAGTTCTTTAGAGACTTTTTGAACATTTTCAGAGAAGCTGTTTTCATTTGATAAATTTCCATTTCATGTTCTCTTTATGATCTCCCTGCATTCTTGATCTTCCAGCCAATAAGCTTCGAACTTGAATTCCTTTTTTCTTTTCTTACTTTCAGGATGCAATACAAGAAGAAGCGGGCTGTGGTTTGAGCCGACAGTTGGTAGAGCCTGAACTTCAGCATTTGGGAAGGCAACTCGCCAATCCATAGTGCATAGAACTCTATCTAGTCTTTTTTTAACCAGTTCCTCTCCTTCTCTGTTATTCGCCCAAGTATAGGCGCACCCTTTACTTTGTATATCCATTTGGGAGCAATCATTTAAGAGCTCACGGAAGGCTGCTATGCGGTAGTGGTCAGCTTCCCTCTTTCCTACCTTCTCCCAAACATACGAAATTTCGTTGAAATCCCCCATACAAATGTGGCACCCCCCGAACGGCCCCCAATCCGCTAGGGTCGCCACAGTCCACTTGCCTTTCTCTTGACCTGATAATATATTACTCTGATACCAAAGATTTATAATAAGTTTATAAGTCCTAGGGGTTTATATTTTTTAGATCGGTCCCTACGCAATTTACATAGCGGAAGCACATCCATCAACTCCCCTTTCACAAATTAAAACGATAAACACCTACTAAACATTTTATAAGTTAAAGCCGAACACCTTTATTTACATAAACCCGATGGACATCTTAGTCGGGACATCAAAATGCCAAGATTTTTCTAAACTTGGCTATTTTCAAAAGGTACTTGACTCTCTAACAGCCATGTACATAGGCCCATCAGTCAGTGTCGGCGGTCAAAAAACGTTTCATCTGTTGACCATCACTCTCGGTCACACCCAGTCTGGTCCATGAGCTGGCGGTGGTGGCAACAGCCTCAGTGTACTCCCATCACGGCAGACAAACACAATCAGAAACTCCTGAATCACTAGGCCGGCAGGAGGACCAATGTCAAACATGATCAGTACCCGCACTAAAAAAAAAAAAAAAAAACCAACCTTCGTATCTCAGGATGGTGGTGCTCCGAACACTCACACTGAAGGTCGACCAGAATACCATAAAATGTGCTGAGGGTGACTAGTAGTAGAGGCATATCCTCTAGTATGAAATGTTAGTCCCCAAAAAAGGGTGAGTACAACCACTCAGTTGTAAAAGATCCACTAAACTATATCATGCATAACCATCATAATCTAGTTTCATGCAAGATAGACAAAAATGTGATCAAAGAAATGAGCATGCATCAATTCCATTAAGCTCTTTAATGCAATGACCAGTGCGGTTCCAACAAGCAAGATGCATCGTGTTTAGTCACATGAGTCCCGATCATAGGGCCAAATTATTATGACACGTCACATTCCATGCCATACAATTTAGTCCCATAACCAGACCACACACACACACACACACACTTAGTAGAACCATTAGTTTTAACATTCAAAAGGTTTCATCCCTCAGAGGACCAATGTTTGCGTCCTTTTGCGATTTTGCACCCAACCTAACGTCGCAAAAGCCTCCGAGCATATATTCATAATACAACCAGGCATCCAAAGCATGTTGCATTACACCTCTAGGCATTTCGCATCCCACCTAGCATCACGAAGAATCTCCGGGGCTCGCCATGAAAATGGTTCCCCCTACCCTCCGGAATTATGTATCAACATACCACCGGGCATCCCGATGCTCCTGGGGAAAACCTCTAGGGCACTACAGACCCTAGGCATCCAAAGGGCATTGGCTCATTTGAACCTTTGGGCCTCTCAACTCCCGAGGCATCGTTGACCTGAGGGTCCAACGGTAGCAGTATTATCTCATATTATTTCAATAAAACATTTTCAATGCAATAACATTGGATGTCCCATGAGTTTTCACCAAATCTCATAGTTGAATAATATGCTGAATACCAACACCATCATATAAAATGATAAATCAAGATGCATTCACCCTTGAGATAAATTGGGCAAACTAGGAATAAAACAATCCAAAAGTCAGAAGGCATAGTTTTAGTAAGAATTTTGGTATAATCCCTAGACAAACTCAGAAAATTATAAAATTTTAGTATGTTATAAACAAGATTTAAAGGAAAGGATTTCATGAAGGACACTAAGCCAAATTCTTCATGTATAAAGAGTAGTAATTCACACAACTCAGCCCCAAATTTCTTATATCATAGAACTTACACACTAGCAGAAAAGCACCGTTCATTAACAAAAACTTATGCCGCTATATGGATTTCGGAAAATCTGACCAAAAACATATGTTATAGTTTAAACAATCCTTCACGACATTCATGAAGAAGTTAGGACCAAAATCACACTAAGACTATCCCTAGAAAATCTACAAAATTGCCGAGTTACAATTGATCTAATTTAAATACCATGAATTCAGTAGGATCCCGCGCCTATACCATGGCTATTTCATTTCCAAAATTCCACCATAGATTGTTCTTTCCATCATAGTTCAACAAAAGAAGAATATATAAAGATATCCAAAGCATTTCCTCAATTCTTTAGTCCCTATCTACTACAATCACTCAAAATCTAGCATTTAGCATCTAAATCCAGACATTTCTCAAGTCTATTTGCACTACCTCAGACAATAACAGTCTTGCATTACATAGGTTAATAGACTTTTACTTGCCTCAAATCCTAACTGTCAATGGCAAGCAAAAACAGAAGGCTCGTGAGTCTCGGGCGCAGCTCAACAGCGGCGAAGACGGGTGGTGTTGACGGCGGCGCGTGGACGCACGGCGAGAGGGCAGCGTCCTTCCTTTCCCTCGCCGTTCACTCCCTCACAAATCTCTCTCTCGCTCGTTCTCTCTTTCGCTTTCTCTCTGTCTAATTTTTCTGTTTGGTTCCTTCTCTCTCCTGCTCACAATTACGAGCATTTTGTTCCTTTGATTCATTGACTAATTTAGTCAATGCATGTGAGTTGTGGTGGCAGCAGAAGGAACAGATAGCCCATCTACTTGTGTCCATGCATGAGAGTCCCCACCTGACTTGCCGCTGCCACCTCACTTCTTCATGCAAAGAACGTGTCCACCATCGGCTTCCTCTTGGTCAATAATCTCCAAGATTCGTTGACCCCATTTTGTCGACGATTAAGAGAAAAGCTTGGGGTTACTTGGGCCGAGAAAATCCCACGCATGTACGTCCCCATGCAAGTCAATATTTCCTCCTTATTTGACTAACTTCAAAAAGAAACGTGACTAAGATTAGTGTCCAAGGACTTCTCTTGTTGCATGGTTGGTCGGTCCAAGAGATAAAAGAGAACGTGGCCATTGGTGGGATTGTTCATATGACAATTGATAATAAAAAGGAAATTCGTCTTTTGTTAACAAAACGAATTATGATCAAAGTAAAAGAGAGTAGGGAAGAGAAAATGAACACAAAAATTATAGTAGTTCGGCTTAATCCAAGCCTACATCCACTCTTCCGCACAAACAGCCCACCGGCTGGATTTCACTATAAACAAAAGAGTTGTTACAGCAAAGCTCTCCCTTGATTCCACAGTGTAGAGACTCTACTACACTTCCTCAAGGTTTCTTAAAGATATAGACTCTCTTTTGCGTACAAGATTTCGCTCAACAAATGAATTGACTAAGAACAAGGAGCTTCAGACTTTGGAATTTTTCTATCGCGCACACACTCGAACAACTGGAACGTCTTCCTTATATACTCCTTTATGCCATCATACCCGTTGGCACTTACCAAAAGAATTCTTCCAATCTACCCGTTGGACAGAATCAATTAGGAAGATAATTCGAGCTATTTAAGGAACATGACGATAGTCCCTCTATCCTGCTCGCCCATACAATCAGGATCTCGGTTTCCATAAGTAGAACCTTCCAAGTATACTTCGCCAATCAACGGATCAACAATCCCTGAATCAATCTTGATTTGAATAATGGATTCCGACATGCTATATCCAACCAAGAGATCTTCTCCAGTCGATAAGGTTAAATCCTTAACGAAACATCCAGTCCTAGATAAGCATTCTTCGACGGACTAGAAAATGTCAATGAGAATAAACTTGGAGTCTTGAGTCTGGTAGTCCAGAGGTCTTCAGACTTAAATAGTAGAGTCTGCAAGTCTTCAGACTAGATTGATGGAAACGTTTTGTCAGCTTCAAAATACTCAAGGAAGTTTTCTCCAACAATCTCCCACTTTTTGATGGTGACAAAACTTTCTTGCAAATTTGGATAACTTTGACCTGCAAAACATTACTCAAGCAAATATGGATATCTCATAAATATAAATGGCTTAGTGATAAACACTAGAATCTGCAACCACAGAAAATAGGTTAGTCTTGTAGATGAACAAAGCCATGAGATATCAATAGTACTTAAGATAAACAAATGTTCAAACAGTCAAACCCAGATCCAGTCCAAATCCAAACAGCCAAACACAAAAGTTAAGTCAAAACAAAACATCATAAAAGTCAAGAGTTCAAATCAAATCTGCACCACATCTCTCCCCCTTTTTGTCATCATTAAAAAGGTAGAGATGGAAAGAGAATGGAATTAAGATTGCTTGAGAACACGAACAAGCTAGAAATCTCCCATTGACTGGACAATGCCTTTCAGCTTTTTCAAGTCCTCCTTCAGTTGAGCCACATTTTCACCCTTAGCATTTGCTTGAACTTGAAGAGCAGTGGCTTGGATTTGATCATTCAAAGAAACTGAAGAAGCTTGACCTGCAGTTTGCAAGTTCTGTACTTCGCATCCCAAAGCATATATTTGACCCCGCATCTCTAAGAGAACATCAAGAATTCTGTGAAAGTTTGTTGAATTATCAATTTGAGTACTAGCTTCTGCACGATCAAACGGAGTAAAGGCAGATGATGGTAAATCAGCATAGTCACGCAGATTGGGCGATGAGACATCATGTCCCTCCTCAGGAAATTGAGAGGCATAGATGTTCTCTGGATCTGCTGGAGAGCGGCTTACTCCTTCACTGGTGGTAAGGTATGAGGACATTCCTCTTTTCTCATGATCTCCTCCTGTTTCCATGCCTTCAAGTGGAGAAGAGTGTTCCTCATGCTCTGCTTCCACTTGATCTCATCTCTCCTCTTCTTCTTCTTCTTCAATTCTTTCCTCCTCTGCATATTTTTCTTTTGCTTCTCTCTTTTATGTTTCTTTCTCCTCTGCTTCCAAATTTTCTCTTTCTCCAGTTCTCTGTTCTGTCTCATCTGTGTCTTTATCTTATCTCTCCATTGATTCTGGAACAGAATGACTCAAGTTCTTCAATGCCATTGCAGAAATGGTGATGTCATCCTCATCTTCTTCATCCTCAACGATGAGAGCTCTTCTTTTCTTGGATGGAGCAACCATGGGCTCCTTCCCTTTTCTTTTTGCAGCCGAAGAGATTTGATGAGACTTGACAGGGGTTTTCTCCTTGAATTTCTCCAACGCCTTGTTGAGTTCCTTCAGACGCATTTTAGAAACCATTTTCAGTCCCACCACCATTTGATCACAAGTTCTAACGCAGAGAATCCGGGGAGGTTGAACGTTCAAATGTCTGAATAACTTGGTCACAAGAGCTGGATAAGGAAATTGACCCTTGTCCTTCACCACTGCCCTGTACATGTGGAACATAATAGTGTGTGGAAGAGAGAACTTTTTCTCAGCATTGATGGCATACATCAGCTTTGCCTCCGAGTTTGAAACGTCAATTTTTGAAGTAGATTTTGGTCTGAGGTAGTTAATCACAATCTTGTGAAGCAGAATGTTGAACGCATTCATCCTCAAATAGGAAATCTTTCCCTCTGTCCTTCTATCCTTAACAAGCTCTAACGTTGCACCAACAATAAACACATTTATAGGTTGATATCTCCCTCTTTCAACCCCAATCACATCAGCCAACATATATATGTCCACCACATAGTCTTGATCTCGAACACTAAAAGAGAATCTATTCGCATCCAAAAAACTGAGATTCGAATAGAAATAAGCAATGAGTTTAGCATAAGCTTCTGTAGATTCAGAACAAAACTGTTCAAGTTGAAGAAGACTAAATTTTTCCCGCAGATTGATATTCACAGAGTCAAGAAAATCAAAATCCACACTTCTAGTGTTTATCACCCCACGCTTTAGCAACTTAGAGTACAGTTGCTTGTGTTCCTCTGATCGAAACAAGTCTGTTCTTTTGCTCTGTATTTTTGCCACAACACCCATTCTTGGTTTAAACTGACTGTACAACTTGTCATCATCATTCCCATATGGCTGATTCAGCCCTCCAACACATGGATCGCTTGGGATATTTGCAAATGCCTCTTCCGCCGACCCAGCAAGGGCAATTCCCAATCATTCTATTGTGCGTAAAAAGAAGGTTTCATTATTATACCCTTTGTCGTTCAGAAATTCATCAATGTACTTCAAAGGAGTACCACCCCTCTTCAAAGCACGATAAAGCTTGTAGGTAAAAGATGGCTTAAAAGTTCTTACAGGTTCTGCGTCTTCGATTATTTCGTCCTCTTCTCGATGTGCAACATCCTGAGGTCTAGATGGAGGAGATGAACGCTGCTGAGAATGTTGTGGGCTCTACTGCTGACTAGGAGATTCTTCTTCTTCGGTGAGATCAAAGTGCGTAGGCCCCTCACGCATTTGCTGCGGTCCCCTGTTCGCGATCCTCGAAGACTTCTTTTGAGACGACATCTTTCACAGTCTTTGAAAGATTCCAAGCTTGTTTTCCCAAGAAAGATGATAACTTTTCGAAGATTAAACAAGAAAAGAAGATAGAAATGGAAGATCAGTGCTCTTTTAGGGTTTTTGTGAGTAAAACGAAGAGGAACCGACAGTATATAAGACAATCGAAGAGAGGCATACAGAACGTCGTAAAAAGGAAGTATAAAGATGCCTTTTAAAAATAACTGCCTTTTCAAAAAATTACATAACTGTCATTTCAAAAAATAACTCATTTTTCGAAAAAGAAAGATTTCAATAATCACGGAAATTGAAAATAGGAAAAATCAATTATGGATAGATGATCGTACCTTTTTGAGATTTAATCCGAGAGAAAATAAAATAAAATAACTTACAGTCAAAAATCTTGGTCGTCTAAGTCTGAGTGTCTCTAGACTTTTACTTCTTCAAACCTTAAGATATTGAGTCTGGAACGAATAACTTCAAATTGATTTTTCTCCAAAGGCTTTGTAAATATATCCGCTAGTTGATTCTTTGAGTCAACAAACTAACTTCTCCATTTTGAACATGATTTCTAATGAAGTGATATCGAATCTCTATATGTTTTGCTCTTGAGTGAAGAATTGGATTCTTGGTGAGATTGATTGCGCCGGTGTTGTCACACTTGATCTCAGTGCATGAATCTTCAATTCCAAAGTCTCTTAGCTGTTGTTTTATCCACATAATTTGTGAACAACAACTTCCAAGAGCTACATACTCTACTTCTGCTGTAGAAAGAGCTACTGTACTTTGCTTCCTTGAAAACCAAGACATTGTCCTGCTTCCAAGTAGTTGACAAGTACCTGAGGTGCTCTTTCTATTAACTCTGCATCCGGCTAGGTCTGCGTTTGAGTATCCAAGAAGAGTTTAGTCTCCCTTTTTAGGATACCAGAGACCAAAGTTTGAAGTTGATGCAATGTATTTGATAATACGCTTTGCAGCACTTAGATGAGATTCTTTAGGGTCTGCTTGAAATTTGGCACAAATGCAAATACTAAACAAAATGTCAGGTCTAGAAGTAGTAAGATAAAGAAGTAAACCAATGATACTCTTGTATAGCTTCTAGTCAACTTTCTTTCCTTTTTCATCTTTGTCTAGCTTCAAGGAACTTGACATTGGTATATCAGTCTTTTTGCAATTTTGCAGTCCAAACTTTTTGACAAGATCATTAGCATATTTTTCTTGATGAATAAAGGTTACTTCCTTCAGTTGTTTCACTTGAAGCCCGAGAAAGAAGGTCAATTCACCCATCATGCTTATTTCAAATTCATCCTGCATAGACTTAGAGAATTTCTTGCATAGACTTTCATTAGATGATCCAAAAATAATATCATCAACATATATTTGAACAAGCAGAAAACTTTTGCTTTCTCTTTTGATAAACAATGTAGTGTCTACTTTACCTTTGATAAAGCCGTTTTGAATTAAAAACTTACTCAGCCCGTCGTACCAAGCTCGAGGTGCTTGCTTTAAACCATATAAAGCCTTTTTCAGTCTGAATACTGAGTCTGGTTTCCTTGGGTCTTCAAAACCAGGTGGTTGTTCCACAAAGACTTCCTCATGGATAAATCCATTTAGGAAAGCACTTTTGACGTCCATTTGGAATAACCTGAAATTCTTATAACAAGCAAAAGCAAATAACAATCTAATTGCTTCTAACCTTGCTACTAGTGCATAAGTTTCATCATAGTCTATCCCTTCTTCTTGCGTATATCCCTTGGCCATGAGTTTTGCTTTGTTTCTTACGACATTTCCTTTCTCGTTCATCTTGTTTCTGAAAACCCATTTAGCTCCAATGATAGATTTACCTTTCGGTTTAGGAGTCAGTTTCCAGACATCATTAATACTGAATTGCCTGAGTTCTTCTTGCCTATACAGCTTTCATCAGATAAAGCTTCTTCTATGCTTTTGGGTTCTATTTCAGAAATAAGAGCCACAGCACTAGACTCTTCACGCCTTTTGGATCTTGTGCGAATTCCTTCATTAATGTCACCAATAATGAGATCTTTGGGATGACTGGACTTATGCTTCTAGTTGTTGGTTGATTTATCATATTGTTGATCTTTTTCCTCATTTGAATCTTTGACAATCATTTGTTGCTGGTCTTCTGAAGTCTGAGCTGCTTCTGGAGATTTAGACTTTGTAGAGTCTGGAGCAGGTTCAGATTCTTCAAGTTGAGTCTGAATCAATTCATTTTGCATAGAATCTTGGAATTTGGCATTCATTGATTCCTCCACAGATTGAGTCTTCTTGTTGTAGACTCTGTAAGCTTTGCTTGTGGTTGAATATCCAAGGAAGATGCCTTCGTCTGATTTTTCTTCAAACTTGCCAACTCGATCATTTGCATTTGTCAATATAAAACATTTACATCCAAACACATGAAAATATAAAACAATGGGCTTCTTTTCTTTGAATAACTCATAGGGGGGTTTTCTCCATAATAGGCCTTAGAAAAACTCTATTAATGATAACATGCTGTAGAAACTGCTTCAGCCCAAAAATGTGAGAAGATGTTACTTTCAATTAAAAGAGTTCTAGCCATTTCTTGAAGCGACCTATTCTTTCTTTCCACAACTTCATTTTGCTCTGGAGTATATGGAGAGGAGAACACATGCTGAAAACTATATTCATCATAGAATTTTGTAAAGTCTTGATTTTCAAATTCACCTCCATGGTCTGTCCGTATACTTGAAATAACATACCCTTTCTCATTTTGGACCTTTTTAGCAAACTTTTCAAAGTAAGAAAATGTTTCAGACTTACTTGCTAGGAAATATACCCAAGTAAATCGTGAGTAGTCATCCACAATTACTAGGCAATATTTCTTACCTCCAATGCTCTAAGTTCTGGTTGGTCCAAAGAGATCCATATTCAGAAGCTGCAGTACACGATTAGTGGAAACTTGATTTATTGGTTTAAAGGAGTTTCTTACATGTTTTCCCAATACGCATGGTGTACATAGATCAGTCTTTTGGTATGACAGATTGGGTAAACCACGAACAAGCTTATTTGCTGAAATTTTGGCTATTTGCTTCATATTGATGTGCCCAAGTTTTCTATGCCATAAGTTTGCTTCGTCTTGAATTGAGATTAGACATTGGGTTTCATCTGGTTTAACATCAAAGAGATAGATATTTCCATGTCTTCGACTCATGAATGACTGAGAGGAATCTTTACTGGTTCCTGAACATATTCTCTCTTTAAAGTTGATTTTGAAACCGGTATCACACAGCTGAGAGAATTTTCTCAAGTTTCTCAGATTTTATAGAAAATCTTTTAGAAATATTTGAGATATCATTTTTCAAAAATGCATTTTCTTTTGAAAGGTTGTCTGCATTTACTTTCAAAGTAGAAACACTTTTGTCTAAACATTTGACATTTTCTTTCAAAACATTTTCCTGTTATTTTAGTGCAGAATTTTCTCTTTTAAGTTCGGAAATCCTTTTAAGAGAGGTCTTGAGACTAAGACATAATTCATCAATGTATTTAGAAACTTTAGTAGGGATTTTCAAATTACTCACCTCAAATTCACTATCTGAATCTGAGTCTATCTCGATGTTTGAATCTGAATCCGATTGTGCCATTAGACATGTATTGGCATAATCATCATCACTTTCTTCACAATCTGTATCACTCAAGGTTTCTACTTTGAGTGCATTTCGATATTTCTCAACTTTTCCTTTCTTTTTCCTCAGAAGGGGACAGTTGGGTATGATGCGTCCATTTTTTCTTACATTCAAAGCAGACTACATCTCTATTGGATTCATCATCCTTAACAGACTTAGTCGATTGCTTTTGAAAAATCTGTTTCTTTGGATTGAATCTTCTTTCTTTTCTGTTTAGCTTTCTGAATCTTCTTATCATGAGAGCAAGCTCCTCATCATCCATATCGTCTTCAGAATCTGTAACATCATAATCATCATTGGATTTTAATGCAATGGATTTCTTACCTCTAGGATCTTCATCTTCATTGATTCGCTCCACTTCATAAGAGTGAAGAGTTCCAACCAATTCATCGACAGAAAGTGGCATAATTCTTTGTGTCTCCCTTATTGAGGTCTTTATGTGATTCCAATCCTTAGAGAGTCAACGCAGTAGCTTGTTTACTTTCATGGGATTAGAAATTAGTTGACCTTGATTTTCAAGAGCATTCACGATTTCTATAAAACGACTAAACATGTCAGTAATAGATTCTCCTAATTTCATTTTGAAAGCTTCATATTGACCGAGGAGAATGTTGATTTTGGTTTCTTTCACTCGATCAGTTCCTTCATAAGTGATGTGTAATCTATCACAAACTTCTTTGGTTGTAACACAAGAAGATATTATGTTATATTCAGTAGGTGACAAAGCACAATATAAAGAATAAATTGCTTTTGCATCAAGAGCTTGTCTCTTGGTTATATCTTCTTGAGTCATTTCACTAGACTCAACAACTTCTTTTCCTCTCTTTGAGACAAGTGCAGATTTAGGAATGATTCCTTTGTCTACCACGTCCCATTCCAGAGGATCTTTTGATCTTAGGAATGCCTTCATCTTGTTTTTCCATATGTTGTATTCATTTCCATCAAAGTAAGGCGGTCTGGTATTACTTTGCCCTTCAACCAGCCCTGGAGCCAACATACTAGCCATGGATCTTTAACTCTAAAGTAAAACACTTTAAATTAAGTGAGTACAAAGGTTCTGACACCAATTGTGATAGCTAGTATAAGCACTTAGAGGGGGGTGAATAGGTGTAAAAATAATTTCTCGTGATAAGTGAGCAGTACTAATTGATAATAGAAAGGAAATTCATCTTTTGTTAACAAAACGAATTATGATCAAAGTAAAAGAGAGTAGGGAAGAGAAAATGAACATAGAAATTATAGTGGTTCGGCTTAATCCAAGCATACATCCACTCTTCCGCACTGACAGCCCACCGACTGGATTTCACTATGAACAAAAGAGTTGTTACAGCAAAGCTCTCCCTTGATTCCACAGTGTAGAGACTCTACTACACTTCCTCAAGGTTTCTCAAAGATATAGACTCTCTTTTGCATACAAGATTTCACTCCACAAATGAATTGACTAAGAACAAGGAGCTTCAGATTTTAGAATTTTTCTATAGCGCACACACTCGAACAATTAGAACGTCTTCCTTATATACTCATTTATGCCATCATATTCATTGGCACTTACCAAAGGAATTCTTCCAATCTACCAGTTGGACAGAATCAATTAGGAAGATAATTTGAGCTATTTAAGGAACATGACGATAGCCCATCAATCATGCTTGCCCATACAATAAGGATTTTGGTTTCCATAAGTAGAACCTTCCAAGTATACTTCGCCAATCAACGGATCCATAATCCCTGAATCAATATTGATTTGAATAATGGATTCCGACATGTTATATCTAGCCAAGAGATCTTCTCCAATCGATAAGGTCAAATCCTTAACAAAACATCCAGTCCTGGATAAGCCTTATTCGACGGACTAGAAACTGTCAATGAGAATAGACTTTGAGTCTTGAGTCTGGCAGTCCGGAGGTCTTCAGACTTAAATAGTAGAGTCTGCAAGTCTTCATACTAGACTGATGGAAACGTTTTGTCAGCTTCAAAATACTTAAGGAAGTTTTCTCCAACAATAATAATAGTGAATAACTTGTGTTAATCATGCTAGAAGAGGATAATTTCATTTTGTCCACTGCATTCCTTTGCAAGGTTTATTAATTAAAATTTGAAGTGTCACTTGTCCTCATATTATGCATTTCATGGCCTGTGTTCTTACAATATTATATTTTGTGGCTAATTTCTTTTACACTCAAACTAAGTGAGAATTATTTCAAGACGAGTCATATTTCTCTTGCATTTTCTTTGGCCACGTGCAAGGGCCTTGCTTTTCATTATTGGCACATCAAGTTGAAGCTTTACATGTAATTTTACACCTAGCATTGCTATGAATTAGATTATCTTAATTAATTTTTGACAAAACCCATTTTATCTTGCCCAAAACCCATTTTTCGTCTATTTCAAGACTCAAACAGAAGCTGCATGTGTTAGTTTTTGCTTTTCAATCCAAGAATTTGGAGAGCAAACTTCATATTCAAGGGCTATTAGGGTGGTGAAGACAATTAGTGGTTTGTGGCTTGTGTTCATTTGAGATAAGTGAAATTTCTAGTGTTAAGTTAGCTTAAATATAATTTTACTTCTATCTTGATTGGTTGGGTGAGGGGTGAAGTCTTGTTGTGAGTATGATGGTTGTTAAGTAGCTTGATAATATCTTGCAAGTTCGTTCTACTTCACCTTGGTTCGTTTCAGTTTGTTTTGTGTGATTTTGAGTAGTTCGGGTGTGCTCATTTTGCCATATTTGTCTCGATAACCCATTGCATGCTCGTTCTGCTTTTTTTTTTGCCTCCTTATGGGTAGTTAGAATTTGGTCAATATACTTATTTGTCTTGATAATCTATTGAATGTTCGTTCTACTTTTTTCTGTCTCATTCTGGATAATTAGAATCTAGCCATTATGTTGTATTTGTCCAAATAATCCATTGCATGTTCATTCTGCCTAATTCTAGGTAGTTAGAATCTAGCAATTCTACCTTATTTATCTTGATAACTCATTTCATGTTCATTCTGTTTCTTTCTGTCTCATCCTAGGTAGTTAGAATTTGGCCATTATGCTGCATTTGTCTTGATAATCCACTGCATGTTTTTTTTTTTTTTGGATTTTTTTTGCCTCATTCTGGGTAGTTAGAATCTAGTAATTATCCTGTATTTGTCTTGATAATCCATTGCATGTTCGTTTTGCCTCATTTTGAATAGTTAGAATCTAACGATTCTACCATCGTTGTCTTGATGACTTATATCATGTTTGTTCTGCTCTTTCCGCCTCATTCTGGGTAGTTAGAATATGGATGATGTATTTGTCTTGATAACCCATTGCATATTTGTTTTATTTCTTTTTGCCTCATTATGGGTAGTTAGAATCTAGCAATTCTGTTATCTTTGTCTTGATAACCCATTACACGATTGTTCTACTTATTTTTGCTTTATTATGAGTAGCTAGAATTTAGTCATTCTGCCGTAGTTATCTCGATGACCCATTGGATATTTGTTCTGCTTCGTTCTGCTAGAATTCTATTAGTCAGAATATGTTTGTTTCACTTGTTTCTTCTAGAATTTCCTGAGACAAAATCTGTCTATTTGTGAGTCTACTCGAATCTGTTCATTGGTAAGTCTGTTCACTTGTTGAATCTGCCAACTTCTGAATCTATTCATTGAGTAGTCTATTTATTGGTTCAGATAGACTTTACTGAATTTAAATCTAGTTCTAATTGAATGCGCTCATCTGTTGATTATGTCCATTGCTAAATATGCCCATTTGTAAGTCTATTCATTGTTGGATCTGTTCTTTTGTTCTATGAGCTATTATCAAACTAGAAACTTGCCTTTTTAATTGTTTAGACTTTATGACCAAAATGTACTTGTTCATCCAGACTCATAATATACTCATTTGATTTACCAGATTTTAATGTCCAGAACCTACTCAATGTTTAGACTCAGAACATACACATTTAATTTACTCAATTATTGATGCCTAGAACCTTTTCATCGTCTAGACTTAGAATGTACTCATGAAATCTCCATACTTTGACAACCATAATATGATTACATATTATTAAATATGCGGTTATTTGGTTAAGGCCTTAAATTGAGTTGAAATATGTGTGCTATGCTTGTGAGTATGCATATATCATGGCATAAATGAGATTAATGTGAATCTGTCACTCGTATAGTGGTGAGTGATGATGCCTTGTGGGGGAAGTTTGCAAGATGCCCCAGGGAGTGTTTTGAGATGCCTCGGGAGTCGAGATGCCCTTGTGGTGGAAGTTTGCAGGATGCCTCAGAGTTGAGATGCCCTATATGTCGGGATGCCCCAGGAGTGTACGGGAGGATGAAGCATTAATAAATAAAATACATTATTATGTGTAGAACTAAATCATTGTGTGAAACATGGTATGCACATACATAAGTCTAGATGGACAGTCTGTTGGTTAATAATTTATTTGGTAGAAAATCATGAAACGTGAAGTTTGTTTATGTTTGCATCATACTTATAAGATGATTATGCCTTCATTTTGTGTATACCAGGTAAAGTGGTAAGATGATTCTAACTTAAAACTAAAGATTTCATTTACTGGGCTTTGGCTCAACCCTATTATTTTTCAAACATGTAGGATGGACACCTCTCAACCCTGGCACTATGGAGTCCTTGTTTATAATGAAGCTTTTTAGGAAAGTGTAATTGAATCAGAGTCTGTCATAGTATATACCAAGTGTAGTTCTACAATATGGGTTGATATAAGAGGCTTGCGGAGTGGGTTCCTTTCTAGTTCGTTGCTTGGTCTTGAAATCTTGATGGAAAGTTAGTGGGTCCGTTGAGTAGCTTTGATTTGAACATTGGAGACACGGTAGAAGGAGAATAATTAACCCGTGACTCAGTCCGAAACATTTATATAGGCAGACTTTGAAAGTATAGTATAGTTTGAAGATAGGTCTCCCACCCCTACTCAGAATTCTGTCTTTTGCTGGGAATGTAATGAAGTTGTGAACTCCCATGTGGTATAAATAAAAGAAGTAGAATTATGTTTGTTATAATTATGAGGCTTTAAAGGTTAAAAGAATATTCATAAATATTTATTTTTGCTTCCGCGAGTTAAAAGAAAGTAACGAAATGAGAAACATGTGTCGAGTGTGTTGGACAAATCGCTCTAGAAGATTTTGAAGCTGACAAAACGTTTCCATCAGTCTAGTCTCGTTATTTGCGTCTGAAGACTTTCTGACCACCAGACTCATAACTCCAGACTCATAACTCAAGACTCAAGATTCAAGACTCAAGCCTTAAGACTCAAAATTATTCTCATTGACAGTCTATCTGATCTAGTGTCGAAGGAAATCCAAATCTGAGGATTATGATTAAGGATTTCATCTTGATCTCTGGAGAAGATCTTTTGACTGGACAAATACAACGGATTCTTTGATTCGTATCTAGATCAATTGAAGATCCGATTATCGACGAAGTATTCTTGGAAGGTTCTATTCATGGAAACCAAGATCCCGATTGTATGGGCGAACAGATTGATGGGCTATCGTCGATTCCTTTAATAGCTCGGATGATCTTCTTGATTGATTCCGTCCAACGGGTAGATTGGAGGAATTCCTTTGGTAAGTGCCAACGGTTATGATGGCATAAAGGAGTATAAAAGGAAGACGTTCCAGTTGTTCAATGAGTGTGATAGATAGAGAAATTCCGTAGTCCGAAGCACCTTGATTATTAGTCGATACGGTCCGAGCAAAATTGTATACGAGAGTGTCTATACTTGGTGATACCTTGAGTGAGTGTGGTAGTTCATCTACACCCAAAATCAAGGAAGATCAACACCGTAACATCTCTTTGTTCATAGTGGAATCCAGCCGATTGGCTGTCGGTGCGAAAGAGTGGACGTAGGCTTGAATCAAGCCGAACCACTATAAACCGCGTGTTTAATTCTCTCTTTCATTCACCGAGTCTTACGATTGAATGTTATTTGTTGCAATTCCTTAATTGTCTAAGTATTGTGCGAAAAATCGTTTATATACCTATTCACCCCCTCTAGGTACTAGCACTAGCTATATCAATTGGTATCGAGCTCGTGTTCTTACTTTATTTGAAGTGTTTTACTTCACAGTAAAAGATCCATGGCTAGTATGCTGGCACCAGGGCTGATGGAAGGGCAAAGCAATACCAGACCTCCCTACTTTGATGGAAAGGATTACAACATCTGGAAGAACAAGATGAAAGCCTTTCTGCGATCAAAGGATCCTCTGGAATGGGACGTTGTGGAAAAAGGGATCACTCCTACTGCTGCATCAGTTTCTGAAAGAGGAAAAGAAACAATTGAGACCGGTGGAATGACTCAGGAAGAAATCAATAAGAGACAAGCACTCGATGCAAAAGCAATTTACTCTTTATATTGTGCTTTGTGCCTTGTCACCAACTGAATATAACAGAATATCTTCTTGTGTTACAGCAAAAGAAGTATGAGACAGATTACACATCACCTATGAAGGAACAGATCGAGTGAAGGAGACCCGGAATCAACATTCTTCTTGGTCAATATGAATCCTTCAAAATGAAACCAGGAGAACCTATAACTGACATGTTTAGTCGCTTTACAGATATTGTCAATGGTCTTGAGAACCAAGGACAAAAGATCTCTGATCCCATGAAAGTGAACAAGCTACTACGTGGACTTTCTAAGGATTGGAATCATATAAAGACTTCAATAAGAGAGACGCAAAGAATTATGCCACTATCTCGTTGATGAGCTGATTGGAACTCTTCGATCTTATGAAGTGGAACGAATCAATGAAGACGAAGATCCAAGAGGTAAGAAATCTATTGCATTGAAATCAAATGATGATTCGATGATGCAGATTCTGAAGATGATCGGACGATGAGGAGCTTGCTCTTATGATAAGAAGGTTCGAAAACTGAATAGAAAAGGAAAAAGGTTCAACTCCAAGAAACAAAATTTTCAAAGACAGCAATCCAAGTCTGTTGATGATGAGGAACCAAACAAGGATGTAGTCTGTTTCGAATGTAAGAAAAAGGGACACATAAGACCCAACTGTCCTCTTCTGAAGAAGAAGAAAGGAAAAGCTGAAAAGTTTCGAAAAGCACTCAAAGCTGAAACTTGGAGTGATACTGAGTGTGAAGAAAGTGAGGATGAATATGTCAATCGTGTCGATGGCACAATCGACTCGGACTCGGTTCGGATCGGACTCGAAAGTGAATTTGAGGTAAGTGATTTTAAAATTCTTGTCAAAGTCTCTAAGTATATTGATGAACTGTGTTTTAGTCTTAAGACTTCTCTCAAAAGAGTTTCCGAACTAAAAAGGGAAAACTTAGCTTTAAAACAAAAAGAAAACATTTTAGAAGAATGAATCAAAAGTTTAGATTTGAATGTTTCGACTCTTAAAGAAAAAGAAGATAATCTTTTAAAAGAAAATACTTTTCTAAAAACTGACTTATCAAATATTTCAAGGAAATTTTCTATAGGATCTGAAAAACTTGAAAAAGTTCTTTCAGTTCAAAGACCTTACTTCAATAAGTCTGGTCTAGGTATGACAGCGAGAAACAATTCCCTTGATTGATTTTCCTAAAGTAAAAGAAAGAATTAAAAAGAGACCATCGAAAGAGGCTTACAAAAATCATTTCAAGAAAGTTTTTGTAAAATCGGTAGGTCGAAATGCTCTAAGATGTTCAAAGTGTAACAAGAAGGATCACTTTGAAAAAGAGTGTCCTATGATTTGGAAGCCTGTTAAGAAAGCATGGCCTTATAATGATTATTCTGCTAACACCAAAGGACCCAAGAAAATTTGGGTACCAAAGAAAGTTTGAGATTTTCATTTGAATGCGGGTCTCCGTCAAGAAAAAGGTAAAATGGTATCTTGACAGCGGATGTTCAAGACACATGACAGAGACTCAAATAGCTTCATAAAGCTTATTCAAGTGAACGGAGGAAAAGTTTCATTTGGAGGAAATAGCAAAGGAAATATTGTGGGATTTGGAACTGTCAAAATTGGAAATCTCACAATAAACAATGTTTCTCTAGTAGAAGGACTCAATTACAATCTTCTCAAAGATCGGTCAACTATGTGATACTTTGGATTCAAGATTTTCTTCCAAGAAGGAACATGTTACGGAATCGGTAAAGACTCTACTCGCTTTCAAAGGTCGAAGGCATGGAAATATCTATCTCCTAGATGTGAAACCAAAGATTCGCAATGCTTAATTTCAATTCAAGACGAAGCAAGTCTGTGGCACAGAAAAATTGGGCATATTAATATGAAGCAATTAGCCAAAATCTCGTCAAAGCAGCTTGTTCGTGGTCTACCCAGTTGCCTTATCAAAAGACTGAACTGTGTACTCCTTGCATTACGGGAAAGCAGGTAAAAATTCATACAAGTCTATAAATCATGTCTCTACTAATCATGTACTGCAGCTTTGCATATGGATCTCTTCGGACCAACCGTAACCTAGAGTATTGGAGGTAAGAAATATTGCCTAGTTATTGTAGATGATTACTCCCGTTTTACTTGGGTATATTTTCTTGCGAATAAGTCGAAACATTCTCGTATTTTGAAAAATTTGCTAAAAAGATTCAAAATGAAATTGGATGTGTTATATCAAGTATAAGAACCGATCATGGAAGTGAATTTGAAAATCAAAATTTTACAAAGTTTTGTGATGACTCGGATTTAAACATGTATTCTCCTCTCCATATACTCCTCGGCGGAATGGAGTGGTGGAAAGGAAGAATCGATCTCTTCAAGAAATGGCTAGAACTCTTTTAATTGAAAGCAAAATTCCTTCTCGATTTTGGGCTGAAGTCATTTCAACAAAGATGCTATATAATTAATAGAGTCTTTTTAAGACCTATTTTAAAGAAAACCCCTATGAGTTATTCAAAGGAAAGAAGCCTATTGTTTCATACTTTCATGTATTCGGATGCAAATGTTTTATATTGAAAAATGCAAAAGATCAAGTTGGTAAGTTCGAAGAAAGATCGGATGAAGGCATCTTCCTTGGATATTCTACATCAAGCAAAGCCTACGAGTCTATAATAAGAAGAGCCGGTCTGTGGAGGAGTCAATGAATGTCAAATTCCAAGACTCTATGCAAAATGAATCCAGTCAGACTCAGCATGAAGAGTCTGAATCTGCTCCAGACCCTCAAAAGATTACAACTCAAGAAGCTTCTCGGACTGGAAGATCAAAGCATCAAGCTACTCGAGAAGACTCGGATAAAGAAAGAGATCTTCAACCAGCCAAATCAACCAAGAATCGGAAGCATAAATCCAGTCATCCTAAAGATCTCATTATTGGAGAAATTAATGAAGGAATCCGCACTGATCCAAAAGGCGTGAAGAGTCTAGTGCTATAGCTCTTATTTCTGAAATTGAACCAAAAAGCATAGAAGAAGCTCTATCGATGAAAGCTGGATTGAAGCCATGCAAGAAGAACTCGATGGCAGTTCAACATTAATGACGTGCCGGATCGACATCTAAACCAAAAGGTAAAACGTTATCGGAACCAAATGGGTGTTCGAAACAAGATGAATGAAAAGGAAAAGTCGTACGAAACAAAGCAAGACTCGTGGCAAAAGGATATACGCAAGAAGAAGGAATAGACTATGATGAGACTTACGCTCCCGTGGCAAGGTTAGAAGCTATTCGTCTATTACTTGCGTTTGCTTGCTATAAAAATTTCAGGTTATTCCAAATGGACGTCAAAAGCGCTTTCCAAAATGGATTTATCCATGAGGAAGTTTACGTGGAACAACCTCCGGGGTTTGAAGACCCAAAGAAGCCGACTCGCCTTCGGGACCGAAAAAGGCTCTGTATGGTTTAAAGCAGCACCTCGAGCTTGGTACGACAAACTAAGTAAGTTCCTATTAAAGAATGGTTTTGCCAAAGGTAAAGTTGATACTACTTTATTTATTAAAAAGGAAAACAAAAGTTTTATACTTGTTCAAATATATGTTGATGATATCATATTTGGATCCCCAAATGAAAGTCTCAGCAAGAAATTTTCAAAGTCTATGCGGGATGAATTTGAAATGAGTATGATGGGAGAATTAACATTCTTTCTTGGTCTTCAAGTAAAGCAATTGAAGGAAGGAACTTTCATTTGTCAAGAAAAATATGCTAATGATCTTGTCAAAAGGTTTGGATTGGAAAATTGCAAAAAGACTGATATACCAATGTCAAGTTCGTTGAAAATAGACAAAGATGAAGAAGGGAAGAAAGTTGATCAAAAGCTGTACAAAAGCATCATCGGTTCACTTCTTTATCTTACTGCCTCTAGACTCGACATTTTGTTGAGTGTTTGCATCTGTGCTAGGTTTCAATCGGATCCTAGAGAATCTCATCTCAAGGTTGCAAAACGTGTTATTAAATACGTCGCCTCGTCTTCAAGCATCGGTCTATGGTATCCTAAGGAGGGAGACTTTAATCTTCCGGATATTCGAGACGCCGATCCGGCCGGTTGCGAGTCGATAGAAAGAGTACTTCAGAACCCGCCGCTTGCTTGGAAGCGGGGACGTGTCTTGGTTTTCAAGGAAACAGAGCACCGTAGCTCTCTCTAACAATGACGAGTATGTAGCACTTGGAAGCTGCTGTTCGCAAATTCTATGGATAAAACAACAGCTACAAGACTTTGGGATTGAAGACTCATGCACCGAGATCGATGTGACAACACCGGCGCAATCAATCTCACCAAAAATCCAATCCTTCATTCAAGAGCAAAGCATATAGAGATTCGACATCATTTTATTAGAGATCGTATTCAAAATGGAGAAATCTCAATTCAATTTGTTGATTCAAAAGTCAACTAGCGGATATATTCACAAAGCCATTGGAGAAAAATCAATTCGATTTCATCCGTACCAGACTCAACATTTTGAAGCTTGAAGAAGTTAAAGTCGATGAATTTCCATCAATCGAGACTCTATCTTTCGAACTCTATCTTTCGGACTCGAATTCTCCTCGGACTCGAGACCTTCATTGTATAGACTGTAAGTTATTCTTTTAATCTCGAAAAGGTACGATCTTTCGTTATATTTGATTGATATAATCTTTAATTTCCGAAAACATGCCTTTTTTCAAAAAGGGAAAATCTCTTTTAAAATGGCAGTTATTATTTTTTAAAGAAAGACGACTGTTCACTTCTCTTCGTAACGATTGCTCTTTCCTTTTCAAAACTGAGTTATATATACACAGTTTTCTCTTTTTACCCGATTCTCAAAACCCTAAAAGGCATTCTTCTCTCAACCCCGTTTTCTACTTCGTATTCATACTCGAGAAAGTTGTCGTTTTTCCTTGGGAAAGCAAGTGAAGGAATCTTCCATTGACAAGAAAAGATGTCTTCTTCGAGAAAGTCGTCAAGGATCGCCAGGGGGTCCACAAAGAATGAAGGAGGGACCGACGCACTTCGATCTCACCGAGGAAGATGATTTGTCGAGACAAAGAACGAGTCATATTCCTTCTCCACCTCATCACTCACCTTCTACCCCACAAGGTGCGGGTCATCATCAGGAGGAAGTCATTCTAGAGGACGTTGAACCAGTGAGAGCACAAAAACCCTCATTTATTTACATGCTCTATCGTGCGTTGAAAGTTTCTGGTTCTCCTCTGAATTATATAGATGCCTTCCTTAAAGATAAGAATTATGGGAATGAGTACAGATTTTTGAAGCGAATGGAGGAATTGGGAATTGCTCCCAAAGGTAAAGGAAAGAGTCACTTGCGAACATTCCAAGTGACCCTCGTGTTTCAGGACCGATTCCTAATGAGGGGATCGAAGATGATAAAATGTTTAGTGATTTTCAACCGAGAATGGGCATTGCTGCAAAAGTAAAGGGAAAGAAGATGGAGTTGTTTAGATCGAATGAACAGGAGAAGCTGTTCTTCAGTCTGTTGAAACGAGGAGTGATAAACCCCGGGAGTGTTGATTTTGATTTCCTGGATGCAATTAATGTGAACTTAAGGGAAAAGTTCGAACCGCTTCAACTTGAGCAGTTTTGCACCGATACCATCGATGGTTATGCACACTTGACTGCATATTTCTATTCGAATCTAAGTTTTCTTGATGCGAATAGAATATCATTCAAAGGTTCGAGATCGGGATTATGTGATAGATGTGGACATGCTTTGGCGGACATAATTGGTGTTGAACGAGGACGTTATCAACCAATCAAAGTCTCGATTGCTCGTGCTACTCGGATCTTATCAAAAACAGAGATACAGAGGCGAAGATTACCTACTCGAAGATGAGTGCCATCAATATTGTGCTGCACAAAATTGTGATCAATTGCATCAGGCCAAAATCTACATCAAAGACTGATGTATCCAATTCGGAAGCCAAATTGATGTATGCAATCAACTCTGGGAAGAAGTTCTCTCTGCCTCATACTATTCTCTTCCATATGTACAGAGCAATGTCGAAGAACAAGGGACAATTGCCTTACCCAAATCTTGTGACAAAAATCTTCAGACACATGAATATCGAACTGCCACTCACTCTCTGTGTTAGATTGTGCGATAAAATGGTGGTAGGTTTGAATATGTTGACGAAGATGCGTCTGAAAGAACTTAGCAAGGAAATGGCAAAGTTCAAGGTGAAAACTCCGCTCTCTTCTGCATCAAAGAGAAAAGGAAGGAGCCCATTGGTACTCCATCCAAAAAGAGAAGAACTCTCATCTTGGAGGATGAAGAAGACGATGAAGATCTTTCTATTCCTGCACTGGTAAGGACTAGACGTTCTGTATCTCGATCAACAGAACTTCAATCGAAGCAAAGAGAAGAAGAAGAGCAGCGAGAAAAGGAAGAAGAAGAAGAGCAGCGAGAAAAGGAAAAAGAAGATGAAGAAGAAGAAGAGCAGAGAGAGAAAGAGATAGAAGCTGAAGAAGAAGAAGAGCAGAGAGAAAAGAAAAAGAAGAAGAAGGAGAAGAAGAGAAAGAAAAGTCTGCGATGAATCTAGAGAAAAAGAATCAAGAGCATGATAATCACTCCACCCATCTTGATGTCTTAGAGACGGGGGAGTTGGCGAGCAAGATTTTGATGTCTTAGAGACAGGGGGAGTTGGGGAGCAAGAAAAATCCTCACCTCATGCTGCTCCAGAAGAGTCTCCATTGATTATAGAACATCATGATACATCATCAAATCTGCAAGGTCATACAGAAGCGCCATCGTCTGCATTTACTCCATCTGAGAAAGTAAATGCTAGTATGCAGACAGACAATTCAGCGGATTTTCATCGTATTCTTGATATTCTTATGGAAATGCGGGGCCAAATCTATGCTCTGGACTATGAAATTCAAGCCATCAAGAATGCTGGCCAAGCATCTTCAGTTACCCCGGAAGACAAATGAAAGACCTCGCTCGCAGATTCAAGCCAATGCCAAAGGAGAAGAGGTAGCAAAATTAAGGGAAGACTTGAAGAGGCTCGAAGGCATAGTACAGTCCATGGGAGAATTCCAGATCGTGCGCATTCCCAAGCAGACATGACTCTTTTCTCACCTTTTTACTGATGACAAAAAGGGGGAGAAGAAATTTGAACCAACCATCTTTTTCAAACATTGATTTTAAATTTGTTTTTGTGGTTGTGAGTTTTTTTTTAAGTTTTTTTTTTAGTATGACTTGTGTGAACTTGAGTATGGACTGAATTTGGCTGTGGATTGTGATGCTTGACTATTGGCAATTTATATCGAGTGTTGTTTTATGGTATTACTCATGAAAGTCTAACCAATTTTCTGTGGATGCAGAGTCTGGTTGTTTTATTAAATCTTTATGAGATAGCCATATTGCTTGAGAAGTGTTTTTGCAGGTCAAGGTTGTTCAAATCTACAGGAAAGTTTTGTCATCATCAAAAAGGGGGAGATTGTTGGAGAAATCGCTCTAGAAGATTTTGAAGCTGACAAAACGTTTCCATCAGTCTAGTCTGGTTATTTGCGTCTGAAGACTTTCTGACCACCAGACTCATAACTCCAGACTCATAACTCAAGACTCAAGATTCAAGACTCAAGCCTTAAGACTCAAAATTATTCTCATTGACATCTATCCGATCCAAAGTGTCGAAGGAAATCCAAATCGAGGATTATGATTAAGGATTTCATCTTGATCTCTGGAGAAGATCTTTTGACTGGACAAATACAACGGATTCTTTGATTCGTATCTAGATCAATTGAAGATCCGATTATCGACGAAGTATTCTTGGAAGGTTCTATTCATGGAAACCAAGATCCTGATTGTATGGGCGAACAGGATTGATGGGCTATCGTCGATTCCTTTAATAGCTCGGATGATCTTCTTGATTGATTCCGTCCAACGGGTAGATTGGAGGAATTCCTTTGGTAAGTGCCAACGGTTATGATGGCATAAAGGAGTATAAAAGGAAGACGTTCCGAGTTGTTCAATGAGTGTGATAGATAGAGAAATTCCAGAGTCCGAAGCACCTTGATTATTAGTCGATACGATCGAGCGAAATTGTATACGAGAGTGTCTATACTTGGTGATACCTTGAGTGAGTGTGGTAGTTCATCTACACCCAGAAATCAAGGAAGATCAACACTGTAACATCTCTTTGTTCATAGTGGAATCCAGCCGATTGGCTGTCAGTGCAGAAGAGTGGACGTAGGCTTGAATCAAGCCGAACCACTATAAACCGCGTGTTTAATTCTCTCTTTCATTCACTGAGTCTTACGATTGAATGTTATTTGTTGCAATTCCTTAATTGTCTAAGTATTGTGCGAAAAATCGTTTATATACCTATTCACCCCCCTCTAGGTACTAGCACTAGCTATATCAGAGTGACGTTCTGGGATGTCACATTGATGCAGATGTGGGGATGATGATATCAAAGGAGGAATCATTATACATTGAACTTAGCATCGTGGGGACCTCAATTTGTTTTATCAATTTGTGTGTGCTTTATTGCTTTTTATCCACTAAACAACAATCGCTGAGTAAGTTTATTGTTATTAGATGATCTCCACAACTTTCTTGTCCTCTTCTTCACATTCTGGATTACTTATAGTAATATCTCGAGATTTTTTATTATCCACAACTTTCTCGTCCATCTAGGGTTGGCCGGCTTGCAACTGTCGGGCGCCTAGGTGAAGAGTTGAATGTGTGAAATTTAAATGGACGGATGCGATTGGACTATTGATGATCTAATGGTTTGAGGGCGTTGGGGAACTAATCCCTGAGGGATTGTGGAAGTAGTTATTAATGTCCTTGTAAGAGTTTCATGCTTTCCTTTTTATGAATTTTGTTATTTTTTTTCTTTTTTTTTTCCTTTTGGATTTTCTATTTTTTTTTCATAATGGTTGGTAAGGTTGTTGATAACTCTCGCCGATCGGGCAAGGCTCAACCTTGCTGTCGCTAGGTGAGGTCGGCCTCACGAGGGTTGGGCTAGCAAAGCTCTGGCATGGGTCAAGCCTCCCTGGCCATGTGCGAGGCTCGACCTTGCAAGATCTTAGTGAGGTTGCACCTTGCCCAGGTCATGACTCTTGCTAGATTCACAAGGATGACTTTCGATAGAGGCCATGAGGTTGGACACAATGAAAAGATAGAAAAAAAAAAAAAGAAGAGAAAATAATATTAAAAAAGTAAAAAAAATTCAAATATATATATATTTTTTATGTCAATGTCAATGGCACCACGTAAGATGCCTGGAATCTACATCAGTGATTTATGGTCAAAATTGGTTAGATGGATTGAATTGACAAATTATTAAAATATTTAGGACTAAATGATCAAATTAAAAAGGCTTAGGACACAAGCAACCAAGGATGTTTAGGATGGTAGGATACAATGGATCGATTCCCTTTTTAATGTTAGATGACGAAGCGTCTCATTTCAAAATTCAAAGCAGTTGTTTTTCCATGTTCTCTCATTTAGAGACATAGGCCAGCTGATCTTTAGATGGACCCCTCAACCTTACTAAAAATCTTGTGTCCTCCAACTATTTATTCGAATTCTCTCCTATGATGGAAGCATCGTACCGATATTATATAATATTTCATTCGGCAGATCCTTGCATCGCGGTAAATCGGTATCTTATTGCCAACGTCGGCACAAAGATGACAACTGGCTAAGCAACAGGTTTTACTTTTATAGGCTTCTTGTCTCAGAAACAGCTTTTAGCCTTCCAAAAGGTATTGATCAGCAAGGTCTCTTCAGAAAGGCAGCCTGATCATTTTCCTACACTTCCCCACCTAAATGGAATTCCATGTTTTTGCCTTGCCAAGCGTAGTCTCCTTCTGCATCTTCATCTTCATTTTACGAAAATTATGTCACAAGTCTGATGTGAAAGGCCTTCCCAAGCTTCCTCCCGGTCCGAGGAAGCTCCCTCTCATAGGAAACTTGCACCAGCTTCTCGGGTCACCGCCTCATCGTGCGTTGCGGGACTTGGCCAAGAAACACGGGCCGTTGATGCATTTGCAGCTTGGGGAAGTTCCTCACGTGATCGTTTCTTCGGCTGAGATGGCCAAAGAGGTGATGAAGACTCACGACCTGACTTTCGCAACGAGGCCGCCGCTTCTTGCTACCGAAGTAATGTCATATGGATCCACCGACATTGCATTCGCACCTTACGGTGAATACTGGAGGCAACTTAGAAAAATCTGCACTTTGGAGCTCTTTAGTGTCAAGAGGGTCCAGTCTTTTAGGCATATAAGGGAAGAAGAGACTTCGAATCTCGTGAAATGGGTTGCTTCTAATGCGGGGTCTCCAATCAATCTTACTCAGAAACTATTCTCGACCAACTACGGAGTTACTTCGATTGCAGCTTTCGGGAAGAAATTCAAAGAGCAGGAGGAGTTCATCTCAGTAGTCACCCAAGCAAATAAATTGGCGGCTGGCTTTGAGGTTGGGGACGTGTTTCCCTCGTTAAAGTGGCTTCATGTGATTAGCAGGATGAAGCCGCGATTGGAGAAGTTGCATCGGCAAGCAGACCGTATGATGAACAACATCATCAGAGAAAGAAGAGAAGAGAGGGCTAAGAGAAGAGATGATGAAACGAGACATGATGATTTGATCGATGTTCTCTTGAGGTTTGCCGATCCCGGTGGTCCTGAATTTTCCCTGACCGCTGACAACATCAAAGCAGTAATACTGGTAACGAAGTTTTTCTGTTTTCGTCATGCTCAATTTCCTCAGAAAAATGAACTGCAGCTTTGGGATTTCAAATCAGTTAGATTTTGACCTCAGAACAGAGTCAAAGGTCGACATGGGTGGACTTCACCTGTGGAGATGATATCGGTGCGAGAAGAAGTCTATCTTGAAAGCACGGCCCAAATTAAAATAGCATGAACCTCGAGACGATTGAAAATAACTTTGATGCTTGAACGTGTTATTGACTAGTTCGAGGCAATCTTTTCTTTGTCATTCTGAGGATTAAAAGTCAAGTTATTCTAACAAAAATTGGAACACGAAATCTGCATGCAGGACCTTTTCGTTGCAGGGGGCGAGACTTCAGCCACGCAGGTTGATTGGGCATTGGCCGAAATGATGAAGAACCCAAGAATCCTCAAAAAGGCGCAGGCCGAGGTGAGAGAGGTCTTTGACAGGAGAGGCAAAGCAGATGAGACGGGGTTGCCTGAACTCGAGTACCTGAAGCTGGTAATAAAAGAGTGCCTGAGGATGCACCCTTCTATTCCCTTGCTGCTCAGGGAATGCAGTGAGAGGTTCGAGATAAACGGGTGCGAGATCCCGGTCAAGACCAAAGTGGTCGTGAATGCGTGGGCGATCGGCAGAGACCCCAAGTACTGGGACAACCCTGAGGCCTTTTACCCGGAGAGGTTCAAGGACAGCCCAGTCGATTACAAAGGGACTAGCTTCAGTACATACCATTCGGTGCAGGAAGGAGGATGTGTCCAGGGATGAACTTCGGGATTGTGAACGTGGAGCTTCCCCTCGCGATGTTGCTGTATCACTTCAACTGGGAGCTCCCTGAGGGAATGAAGAGAGAAGAGCTGGACATGGGCGAGTTGCTGGGTGCAACTCAGAGGAGGAAGCGGGATCTGTACCTGGTTCCTAAGCCCTATCAGCCTACCTTCACCGGTTCAGACCTTCCTCTGTAGTCATTACAAGGGTTGCCAAGGTTACAGATGTTAGTCAACAATAACGATGGGGAAGGAACAAAAAGAATGCAACTTGCTACTTGTCTTTTTTAGCTCCCTCGGAAGAGGAGGTTTATGTAATAAAGAATGCCACTTGCTACTTGTCTTTTTTAGCTCCCTGGTGCGAGGAATATTATGGTTACAATTGTATGTCATTCATTAGTCGAGTGCATCTGGATGAGTGTCCTCACCGCTTACCTTTTACATAGAATACTCATATTTCAATAATTGGGTCAAACTTCCCATCTACATGGGATTGCTATGCTGTCAAGACCACTCTTTTCGGGGTTTTACATAGAATACTTGGTTTTGAATGTCAAACCAAATATGTGGGGTTTACAAAATCTATCAAATCATCACCCTTCAGGATCATATCAAATTAATCCCAAAACTAGACTCCCTCCAAAGACAGTCCTGTGTTTATTTTTTTTATTTTGCCCTCTTTGGCATTTATTATTTGTTAAATTGCTACAAAGAATCTAATGGGATATTTCTCTGATGTTGGAGCTGAGATAGATTTGAAGCAAATTTAAAATATTGGATATTTTATTGATAGAATTAAAAGGTTAAGATTGAACTGAAATCGCTAAAAAATTATAATTTTTTTTGTCATTTGACCTATAGTTTCGCATGAAAAGGTTAGTCACGTGATATTGGTTATTTTTCTTTGGCCAAAAATGCGATGGTAGTTGGCTAGCTGAAACTCAGCCAATTATCCCGTTTACCTTTTTCCCGCAGACTAGACAATGAAACAAGAAAAAGGCTGAATTTTCAATTTACTAATTTTGATAATAATAGTTGGGACTAATTCAAGCCACAAAAAATAGTTGGAACGATTTGGTGCCTACTCGTGCTGAGTTGAAAAGGAAGCGATATCAATGATGTGACCTCTAATGGGAGATGTAACAACCAAGGCAATACTGATTTATTTACAGCCTGAGTAATCTGAGCTGAAAACCAAAATAGGTAGAGCATTAGAAGCGTTATTAAGTATGAAAGGAGTGGTGGGTAAAAGTATTTACTAAAATAAATAAAACTAATATGGAATGAGAATAATGGCTCTAGATTTTTACGTAGTATATACTTACATCTTGAATGTGGTCGTGTTTCTTCAAGGGCTAATTCTATTAAAAAAAAAATCCAGAACTGATACCCTCACGATTCATTTACTTTACCTTAATTTTCATCTCACAAAAATCCCAAATGAGTATCCCTTAACTCATATGTTTCAAACTACTTTTCATTTAATACACATGTACACCAAATCTACCCCGTTAGCAATTTGGGATATGCCATGTTTGGTAGATTTGGATTAGGAGTATCGGTCTGGGATTTTTGTGAAATGAAAATTAGTTTGGGATGTCATGAGCGTACAAGTTTATTTATTATTTATTTATTATTTTTTTGTGAGACAAACTAATTTGAGGTCAATGTGTCGTGGGAGAGCAGTTTGGGATTTTAATTAGTTTTAATCCTTCTTCCAACTTATTAAGCTTTATCCGTTTATCTAAGATTTTTAGATTGCCAATTGTTAGCAAGTTGATAAGGTCGGCATCCTTTAAGCTTATGCATAAGAATAAGAGCTACCACTTTATTATAGAATTAGACTTGAAAGCGAATTGGTTTAGCATTCGATTGTCAATATAGTTGCAAGGTAAATTTATGAGATTAACAAATTCCACATTTTGATCATGGCTTTTGCATATGATCATTGTGATAATCTTGAGGTGCTTAATTATTGAAGATCAGCATTTTTTTGTGTGTTGGTGTGCTAATTCTAAGAATCAATTCCGTTGAAAGAGAAAAAAGATAAAAATTTTATTAGGATAATTTGACGGTGAAACACTCACGATTCACGTAAAGAAGAGAAGGAGATAGATAGATTTTTTGTTTTATTTCACCTTATCAGAAATAATTACGGGACTCGCCTTTTATAAGCTTGATACATTACTCTTAAGCTAAGTGACTCATTGTTGACATCTAATTTAGATTTAGTTTTTAGAAATAGAAAATAATATTTGATTAGAGGGAAAAAAATTTAAAAAAATTTTGAATTCGAAAGCTCAACCGTCAGATTTTGGAGCCACTTTGTTGTTGAGAGGTTAAGCGAAAATTTCCACGTGCTAAACGAATTCGAGTTTTCACTTTATAAATAGGGGGTGCGAGACGGTGAAAGGGGGGGGTTTTCTTTTCTCGATTGAAAAAAAAAACGAAAATCAAGCACACCAAAAGAGAGAAAGAGCTTCGGTTTCATTAGGGTTTGGGGGAGGAAAGGTTGAAGGTTTGACTTTTGCTGAAAAAGCAAAAGCAGAACAGAGAGAGATGTGAGAGTGACATGAGAGAAAAGCGTGTGCTGCAAAAGAAAAAAAAGGAGAAAAAAAGAAAAAGAAGAGCACTGTTCATCGTCTCCTTCGTGCAGCCACCGCCGCTACCCGCCTGCTGAGCCATCGCATCTCTGTTCGACCTGTTCGCCGCACCTCCGCAGCCGCCGTTCGTTCCCTCGCGATTCGCAGCACCCGCGAGCCTCCCTCGCCACACGAAACCCGCGCCACTCGATCCGACCGCCGCTGCTGCTCCGCCCGAAGCCAGGCAGACCCGCGCTGCTCGCTCTCCCGACGTCCTGCCGACCCGCGCCGCTTGCCGCCCCGAAGCCAGCCGCGACCGCCGCGCTGACCCGACGCCAGCGCCCGAGTTTCCCCGCTACCGAGAGCCCCGACACGGCAGATCTAAGCCAGTCGTCGCTCCACCGCCGAGCGAGCCCTGCACCAGCCCGCGCCTTCGCATTCCTGCCCTGCCGCGTCTTCGCCCCTGTTTCGTTATGCTCCCACTCCGCTTGCAGCCGCGTCGACCCGTGACGACCCGACGCCTCCGCTACTCTCATCGTGCTCCCGCCCGCGCCTGCCCGACGATCGCGCCGGCGCTCTCCCGCACCCCGAGCGCCGAAGCCCGCGCTGCGCCACCCACCGCCCGAGCGTCGCGCATTCTCCGCCTGCTGCCGACACGCCATCTCCGCGACCGCCCGGTGCCCGACGCCCGCCTCCGCACAGCTCTCTGCTCCGCACTTCTGCTCAAGCCCGAACCAGTCACTGATTTTTTTTTTCTTCCTGCAGCTCCGAATTGCCGGACCTCGCCGGAGCTCCGCACCTCCGCAACCTCCGATCGACGGCGACGCCACCGTTACAGCTGCCGCCCTTCACTGGAGCCGGTGACCAGCCACACGAGCACAAGCCGTGCTTGGGAAGTTAAAGAAGAAAGGAAAAAATAAAAGAAAAAAGAAAAGAAACTTAGGTAGTATATTTTTATTTTGGGAAAAAGCCACGAAAAACCCTGAACTTTGCCTGGAGTGACACATTTACCCCAAATTTTTTTTTGTGACGTGAAAAACCCCAAACTTTCCAAACCGTGACACATTTATCCTATAAGGGCATTTTTGTCTTTTTATTCTGTTTTTTCATTTTTCTTTTTTTTTTTTTTTTTTTTTTTTTTTCCCTCCGCCGCCATGGCGGGGCCGGCGGAGGGAAGCCGGCGTCCGGGCGACCTCGCGGCGTCGGGCGAAGCGGGGACACCCTCGCCGTCGCCGGCGAGGGACACCCTCGCCCGACGCGGGCGGCGGCCCTCGCCGGCGTCGGGCGAGTCCCCCTCGCCGGATCGGCGGGGCCGTCATCGCCCGACGCCGGCGAGGCCGCCGCCCGCTGCGTCGGGCGAGGGCCGCCCCGCCCGACGCCCCGCTGCGTCGGGCGAGGGTGCCGCCGGCGAGGGCCGCCTCGCTGCGTCGGGCGAGGGCCGCCCTCCCGCCCCTCGCTGCGTCGGGCGAGGGCCCTCGCGTCGCGGCACCTCGCCCGACGCGGGCGGGGCAGCCCTCGCCGGCGTCGGGCGAGGACCCTCGCCGGATCGGCGAGGGCACCTCGCCCGACGCAGCCCTCGCCGGCGTCGGGCGGGGTCCACGCCCTCGCCCGGATCCGGCGAGGGCACCCCCCCGGCCGGCGGCGGCCCTCGCCGGGCGGGCGAGGGCGGGGACACCCTCGCCGCGCGCGCGGGGCGGCCCTCGCCCGACTCGGGCGAGGGCCGCCTAGCCCGAGGCCGGCGAGGGTGACCCTCGCCGACGCCGGCGAGGGCAGCCCTCGCCGGACGCCGGCTTCCCTTCGCCAGGCCGCCCGGCGGAGGGAAGAAAGAAGAAAAAAAATTTTTTAAAAAATTTAAAAAAAAATTTTTTAAAAAAATTTTTATGAAAAGACCAAAATGCCCTCTAATTCTGGGTAAATGTGTCACATAACGAAAGTTCAGGATTTTTTGTGTCAAAAAAAAGTTTGGGGTAAATGTCACGGTTGGCAAAGTTTGGGGTTTTTCACGACACAAAAAAAGTTTGGGGTAAATGTGTCACTCTGGGTAAAGTTCGGGGTTTTCGTGGCTTTTTCCCTTTTATTTTTTATTTTTTACTTATTTCATGTTATGTTAGCTTATTTTTTTTTTAAAGTTTAATTATTTGAATTGTAGTATTATATATCAATATTTGTAGACCTTGTAGACATTAGGAGTTTTATCCCAAATTAAGGCAATTATTAATTTGACCCGTAAGACGTCGGGTCATTTTTTTTAATTACTTTAATTTTTAGGAATTTTGATAGCATTTCAATTATTAAATTATTATAGAGTTAAAATAATTGTTAATTTAATCCGTGAGACAATAGATTATTTTTTCGGTTATTTTAATTCTTATCTTCATTCATTTAAAATAATTACTTGTTTGGAAAAATTAAAAAAATCAAAAAATCAAAAAGTACATAAAAATCTAAATATTGCATTAGAGCATTTAGGTTTAGTAAATTAGAATTGCATTTATAGGATTATAATTTTTAGATTATACTTTTAGATGGGTGATTTTTGTTAGGGCTAATTTTAAATAATGTTGGCATGTCTTGATATAGCTTTTAAGATAATATATAGTTTAAGTTAAATTGATTCCTAAAATAAATTAGAATATCATTCACTTAGTTAATCTAATTAGTTTTTTTTTAATTCCGAATTTCAATAAAAAGAATCAAAAAAATATTAGGTACATATTAATTAATTTGCATAGTAGGTTTAATTAGAATTTTTTTATTAGTAAAATGTGGTTATATCTAGAACTTAGGTACTTAGGTCCATACACATCTCATATTAAAGCAGCACACCTAGATATTTTTAGATTAAGTCAATTTTCATTTAGTAAAACACAAAGAGGAACACAAAATGTTATGCATGCCATATGAGTTATAGTTTAATTGTTTTTTTTATAAAAAAGAAAATGCTAAAAGATGATCATTGCACCATTAAGTTACTTTCTTTTCAATAAAAAAACATTATGTCATTAAAAAAGAAAAAAAAAAGATCATTTCCTTGGTTAGTTAATAGGTTAATCTCATATCATCATTATTTAGCATAGGTTGCATATATGCATTAAAAAATGAATCATCATTAAAATAAAATCATAACAAAGCATGCATGTAGAAATACCATGTCATTCATCCCATATCACGTAGCATATGCATATTTAGGATTATATAAATTAGATTGCATACATATAGTGATAAGTTTAAGTCATACCATATGAATTGCATCTCGCATGTCATTAAAATAAATTCATGTATATTAAGTTAGATTAAGATTGCATAATAATAAAAATTAGGTGTCATATCATTTAGAAATCATGTTTAGGGCATGCATTTTTATTAGCAATTTTTTTTTATTGAATGTTACTTTATTGATTGTACACCCGCATAACCACAATTTGCATGTTAGTAGCTTAAGTTAAAATTAATCAACATTGCTTGCAAAATATTTTTTGAAATTAAAATAAAAAGGTACCGAAATGGCGTTAGACTAATCTAGCGTAACCATGTCCCCAGATCTACTGAATCTTTGATTCGCAAAAGTAAAGTATTCTCCCATACTTTACTTGGGTTTCTAACCAACCCTAATTAGTTAGTGGCAACTCCAAATTGAATATAATTGCATGTTTAAATGAGTTAATTTCTATCAAGTCGCGATTGGTAGGACTTGGGAGGGTCCGGACTTAGTAATCCATTAGCCTTCTTTAGGTAATTCACCTTAAAAAAAAAAAAAAATCGGGAAGGTCGCGACACTCATAAATCTACTTTGTGTTCCGAGGAGATAAAGTCCTAGAAAGTTACAAAATATTAATTATACCTAGAAATATGAAAAGTCACAACATATAAATTCAAACAAACTTCTCAAAAGTAACTCTATAATTATGACTATTCTTCAATGCATGCAGCCTTCTTGAGAGTCGAACATACATATTAATGAATCAATAATTTCTTTGCTTGGTTGACAACATTGAATGAGTTTGGTTTAATTACTAACATTCCCCCTCAAACCAAATTCTCTTCCATCAATCATTCCAATCAAACTCTTGAACTTCCGAAAAGCATCGATCTTGAGAGGTTTAATGAAAATGTTTTCTATTTGATCTCCCATCTTCACATGCAACACTTCAATATCCTTCTCTCTCACCTATTCTCGAATGAAGTCATATCGAATATTGATATGTGTGACAGCATTAATTTTTAGAATTTGTTTTCAATTAAATAAATCGAGCATTTCGTCGATACGCCGATTAGGGGTGAGCAGTTCTGATTCCAGTTCGGTTCCGTCTAGAACCTGGAACCTACCCTCCGGTACAGGTTCCTCAATTTTTGGAACCTAGAACCTACCCTCGGGTACAGGTTCCTCAATTTTTGGAACCTGGAACTTACCCGTTAGAACTGAGAACCTAGAACCTACCCTGTCACAGGTTCCAGGGTTGGTTCCAGGTTCCGACAGGTTCTTTTTTCTTTTGTTTTCATTTCATTTTCGTAGTCGATGCGAATATTCGGAAGCTGAAATAATTCAATAATTGGCCCTCCATTTTCAATACCTGCCAAAACACAGCAATATAAATTTTTTACATCCGAACAGACAACTAAATTCATAGTTCTCTAGAGAAAACATTGTCTAATGTATAATTTGGTGATGTTTCATAATAATAACTACGGGCATGTTGTATGAGTATAGGCTTGGCATTTCACTCTTGATTTGAGTGGGCAAGAAGTGGGTGCCACGTCGAACAGAAACTTGTGTTGGCAATCGCTGGAGCATTGAAAACAATACAATAGCCGAACATAATTGAAAAAAGAAAGAAAAAAAATGAAATAATAGAGAACCAGTCGTCGGAGAAGAAGCTCAACAAGCTCGTCTCTGAGAATCGGTCATCGGAGAAGAAGCTTAACGCGAGCAGTGTCTTGCCCCTGTTCGACGGCTTCAAGCTCGCGTCGTTGAGCCCGACCCACTTCGCCCAATTCCTCCACTACGCCTTACGATCCATGAGGCACTTCACAAAAGCCATGGCTCGCGAGATGGAGGCGGCGAACTAGAACCTCGACAAGGCCATCCCATTCATCAAGCCGCAAGCGAGGTTCGCGAAGCCCGGCCACCAGCACTTCGCCATCGAATCATTCGAGGCTAGATCGATCTTCGAGGGCTTCAACTTCCCCGACGAAGGAAGAGCTCGGTTTTGGCGGAGGCGGTGGGGGTGGCAGTTCGGAGCAACGATGGCCTAGACGGCCGAGTGAGCGGCGGCAAGAGGTGGTAACGGTGGCGGTGGCTCACGGCGGTGAGGGGCGGCGCGGACGACGCGACAGCTTGTCAGGCTCAATGGCGAGACGACTTGTCGGACGAGCGGTGAGTGGTGGTGGTTCGGTGGCCAAGAGGTGGTGGTGAGTAGGGCGTGGGGCGACGGTGTGGTGGTGGGTGAAGCAATAGCCAGCAAGAGGAGGAGGAAGAAGAAAAAGAAGAAGAAGAAGAAGAAGAAGAAGGGGTAGGGTTTCGGCTGAGAGAGGGGGAAAGAGAAGAGAGAGAGAGAAGAAAAGACGAAGTGACGTGGAGGGAAAAGGGGAGAAAAGAAAGAGAGAGAGAGAGAGAGAAAAGCAAGGGAAAGGGGGAAGAATCCGCAGAGGGGGGGAAATCTTGCGGGGGCGACGCTAGGGCTTTTTTTTTTTTTTGAATTATGACCAGTTCCGGTTCCCGGTTCCCTTTTTCTGTGAACCGAAACCGGAACCGGGAACGCCGGTTCCCAGAAAAAGGGAACCGTGAACCGGAATCGATCTCTTTATAACCGGGAATCGAACCGGACCCTTCTCTAGTTCCTGGTTCTACCCGGGTACCGTGCTCACCCCTAACGTCGATGGTGCTATTCTCTGAGTTGATCACTCACGAGATAACTAGACTATCTGGGAAAGCAATTAAGGAATCTAAATGCAATAGACTTGAAAATTCGACCAGGAATCGATTGCTCGACTGTGTTGATTTGCAAGGGTCATTACGACATTGTCAAAATCAATCAGAGATCAGAGATAGGTCGATTCGACTGAGATATGTGATCAAAGTGTGGGTGATTCCATCATGATTGCAAAATTCTCGTCGATTGGCACTAAATTGATTTTCTGTCGTTTTTGGTACTGTGTCTATAATTGAAATCTCGAGATTTTCACGACAACCAAGAGTATGTGTCGAAAATATATGTTGTGGCTTGAAAATAATCGATATTGCACTAAAAATTCCTAAAAGTTACACAGTAGACTAGGTCACGCTAAAATCGTATCAGATTGAAATTAACAACGAATTTGAACCTAATTTTAGAAATTGAAAGTTCTGTCGTGTCACAATTCATTTTAGGAGCGTCGACCCATCCTCCAAAGAGTTTTCAGAGATTTCGGAATTTTTACGGAAAATCTATTTAGATGTTGCGGAAAAATAACGGAAATTCGGATGGGCTAAGTCAAAGGAAATTTGGACTTCCAAGCCAAGCCTTTGGGTGTTGGGGACTTGCAGAAAATTGTACAGGATTTTTCTTCAGCGAAATCGGACCTTGAATTGGAGAAGTCGGAGAGGAAATTGAAGTTCAAATTTAGTGAAATTCGGATTAGGCATGGGGTTATGTCTTTTTAACATTAATTTGAGTCATTTATGGAAATTTTGGCTTCAATTTGATTTAATGATGGGAAATTATTTCAAGAAAGTATTAGAGGGGACAATGCATTCAATAAGATGGATAACACTCTTGACTTTGCCTCCTTTTTTCCTATCTTCCGTCGCATGCCAGGTAGCCAATCTTCCCCTCCGTGCCTTTTTGCTTTCACTCTTCTTCTTCAAGTTGATCTCATTTTCTTCTCACCGAGCCAGCTGCTTCTGCCCTTGTCTCTCATTGATTTCCCTCGCATATCTCTCTGCGTCTACCATTCACCCCGCCGAAGCCACGCGCCCGTCTCCTGTTCTCTTCCAGTCAACACAGCAAAACCGTTGTTGACTCCTTGAAGCCCAGCTTCCGTCGAAGCCACGCCAACCCGCGATTGAAGCCCAAGCTACCGCGAATCCTTCACCTCACCAGCACACTCCTTCGGTCAACACCCCCACCGAAATCCCCTCCTGTTGACTCGCTGCACGCCCCCGCAATCTCCTCCTTTGTCCGTAGTATCCCACCAGCGAAGCAGCATCACCGTCCACGAAGCAGCTTCCCCAGCAGCAACCGAGGCAGCCGCGTTGCCTCTCGCCTTCGCCCGCAAGTTCGGCCAAGTTTCGGCCCATCTCCATCGAGCTCAGCCCAACTTCCATTCTAGCAAGCCCATTCGAAGCCAACTAATCTTGAATTCAGCGGCCCAAGTCTTGTTTTCCTCAGCAGCAGCCCAACTCAGCCCAGTTCAGTTTTAAGCCCAACTTTGGTCCAGTTCACTTGAAGCCCGCAAAGCAGCCCAACTTGAAGCCAAGCCCAGCATTTGTTGTGGGCTTGCAAGGCCTTTTGGGCCCGGTCCAAGTGCCCGTTGACACCGCCGCAAACGTGAGTATCGACCGTCATCGTACCGCCGTCACAGTAAACCAGTTTCCGTAATAAACCGGTGAGTTTATGCACTAAACTCTTCTTAGTAGGCTAATGACGTTTAATGGGTGTTTATTTTAATTTAATTAGGAATTAGGTGGTTAGTTAGATTAGATTAGCAATTTAATTATTCAATTATGCATGTTAGGTGGTTAGATTAAATTAACTAAGGCCTAGATAGGATGTGTTATTTATCTAGACAGGTTCGGGAATTTTTCCGGCCGTTTAGGCAGTTAATTTAGTGATTTTGGCTTAGGTTGGTATTTTTAGAAATTAAATTGATTTATTTAATAAATTTTTATAAATTATTTAATTATTAATTATTTTTTCGAAAATTAAACCAGGATAATCGGTGACCGGAATTTCGTGTTGATTGCAATGGTGTGGTTAATTTCTACAATTGATTGTAAAATTGTACAAATTGAGTGCTAATTAGATTTTTGATTACTTATTCCAAAAATTGTGAATTTTCAATATTTATTCAGAAAATCCCGGGTGTCAGATTTTGATACCGAAAATAGTTTTATATATTATATAAAACAGTGGGATTTTAAAAAAGAATGATATCAATTTTTTTTTCTGGGTCAATAAGACTGCGTACCTACACACGACTATTTTACCATATATTTCTAATACGAAGAAAAATATCAGGTTCATCATTTTAATTGAGGCATTTGAGTGCAATGCACGGTGCCTTGGGCCATACTTGAGTGATTGTGTGTTGGTTAAGAGAACCCGTCCCAAGCTATTAAGTTGGATGGTAACCCCTATATGGGATGCCCCTAGACAATGGGAAGCCAGTCGCAGTAGATTCTGGATATGTGTTCCTTCGGGAAAGCCGTCTGATGGAGACGTGCCATGCTCAATGGTGTGAGACGAAGCCTAGCAATGCTAGAAGACCGCCAAACAGAGAGTATGCCGTGTTATATGCCAAGATCAAAACTAGGAACGTATGATTAATTGAGTTGAATGCGCTGAATTATGGGACAAAATTGTGTGGCACGATATGAGATATGTCATAACGATTTGCCCCTATAATCAAGACCCCTATGCTGGTTTGAGAATTGAGTGTGGCGTTCCAGTTGTTGGAGCTTATTTATTGCTCATGCTTGTGATTGCTTGTGATATAAACGATACTGACCTACAGGGTGGATCTAAGATGAGGCAAGTCTTTTTCTTTTTCTTTTTTGTGATTGTGTGGTTAGGACACTTCTAGGCGTATTTCCCTCCTAATTAGGAGCGTGAACTTGCTGAGATTTATATCTCACCCCATCTTGGGTTAAATTTTCAAGGTCGTCGAGTGGGAGAACCTGAAGCCGAGAAGAGGTGATCTGAAGTATAGGTCAATTATGGTGCGTTTGGTTTAGCATTTGAAAAGCTCATTGGGAAAATGCAAAGCAGTTTAGCCTAAAGGGCTTTGAGGGAAATGCAAAAACTGTTTGGTAAATTATGTTTTGAAAAGTAACTTTGAGACAAATGATGTTTGGTAGAAAACACATTTGCAAAGCCCCTTTGGTGATTTATCTAAATATTTTAATTTTTATTTGTTTAAAATTTTAAAAATAATGTTTGCGACTTTTTTAATTTATATTTGACAATCATGTTAAAGATATTATGTAAACAATTTTATTTATATTAAAATTTCTTTTTTTTGCTAAAAAATATCAAATGGAAAAAAATTACATACTTTCTTTCTAAATTACAAGAAGAATATTTTCATTACAATAAAAAACATAATAACATATGCTTTGAAGAAAGAAGCTCATTATCCTTAAAACCATTGCTTCGTATCGTTGAGGTATAAACTTATTATGCAAGATCTAGAGACGGGCTCAAGTAAAAACAAAGAAGGTTGAAGATATTGATTTACATCTAAACTATGAGCATCACTACATTTTGCATCGGATGCTTTCGAGAAACCCCAGTTGAATGAACAGTTGGCAAAATGAGTTAATGTTTTGATCCTCAGTGCCAGAACATGACCCCAAGATTTTCCCTAAGTAACTCTAGCGAAAACCTTTGGAAATTGGATTTGCCATGGTTATAGTGGATCCTTTTGGCCTGTTCCTTTGCTTAGCATACTGAATCCAGACATGCAACTAAAGCGATGGAATTAATTTTCAATCTTACTCATCTGCAATGGGAGCCTCAAATGTCAATTTGCGCAACGAACAATCTAAGATAGAGTGAAATCATACACAGGAGTAGAGTAACTCAAAAACCGCACTAAACCACATTATTATGATCCATACTTAACTCTGGAATCTTAAATACAAATCCAAAGCTCAACTCATAAGGAAAATAAAGGCAAACAAAGCTATTCTTTGCACTGAGCAAGGAGCAGGTGCAATAATTGACACAGGGCTTCATTCCTCCTTTACTTGCAGACTACTCTGCCTCCATGGATGAGGACAGGGACTTTCTGGTGAACCGGGTTGAGCCGCAGAAGTAGAGCGCTCTTGTTGAGGATGTCTTCCTCGATACAATTGTAGGCTATGCCCTTGAGCTTCAATACCCACTCCACCCTTCGCACGAAGGGGCTGACCCAAAGCCCCAAAAGCTCTACTTCTTGTGGATTTTCCATTCGAGCGTCCCAGGAGAAGACTGGTTTTTCCGTGAGCTACAAACTTGACAAACCATAGGCCCTTCCCGACAAAATCATACAGCATCCCATACCCAATCTAATGCCTTCCAAATCATAAACTCTTACCCACGAACATCATCAGAGATCTTAAGAAAATCATGCATAAGCACTCACCGACAAACCACAACCAAAGAGGCTGACCACGGTCACGGTCCTCCAATGCTCTCTGCACACCAGACTACCCTCGCCGACACCGCCAGTCACCAAATTCACGAAGTTCCACCGCAGCAGCCGAGTAAAAACTCCCATTCCATCGCTCTACTGTTCGGACCCGCTCGTCTTACTCATCTTCACGGCCTTCAGTGGCTCCCTCCTCTTGACCACCCTCATGTCGACACCCACATTCTCATCCTCTCCTCGGCAGCTCAACTCCACGGCCACGGTATCCTGTGATGCCAGCATCGCAACCATCAGTTACGACTGCAACCTCAGCGCCACCTCCTCGTCGCCCACCGTCCAGTCGAGCTCAATCCTCCCGGGCCCCGCCTCCTGATCCCGTGGCGACATCGACCCCAGCGACGACCCCGACCTCGATCCCGACGACGCTGTCGATGAGACTGACGCACGCATCGGATCCTCGACGCCGGCGTGGCCCAGATCCTCCCCGGCACCGTGCGCGAGCGTGAGGTGGAAGCTCTCGGATGTTCGGTTCCATCCCACCTAAGACATTCCCGATCGGGGATCCGCCAGCCTCTCGCATCGCTCACCGGCCTCTCGGTTGAGCGATCGCGGCGATCGTCGTCGGCGGCGGATCGGAGGACGGTAGTCGAGCTCGCAGTCGTCACGAGGGAGAGAGCGATGGTGAAGGGTGCAGAGCGTGAGGGAGGGTGTAGAGAGAACGCCATCTAGGGTTTTAGTTTTCAAAATGGGCAAATTTGGTTTTTCAATAAAGTTTTGAGGGTAAATAGGCAACTTACTAACTTTCATTAAATGACCCTTCAGCATTCTCAATGGTTGGCTTTCACTTGAAAGCCCTTTGGGAATGATTGCCAAACACCCCAAATTTTCTCCAATGGGCTTTGGGGCTCCAAGGGGCTTTCTAAATGTCGAACCAAACGCACCCTTCAGACCGCTTCTTTTTGGAAAGCCAGTCTTTGAAATCTTTTGGTCATAGACTTTGTATATGACTCAGTGTGTATATAAATGTGTGTTTTGTTTGTAAACCTATTGCCTTGCTTTTCTATCCCGAGTTGTTGATGTTAGAGGATTAGTAATTCGCTTCTGCATGTGCATTAAAATGAAAGGGTCGACGACTCGTCCTGGGAAGTTGCTAATTTTTCTATCGACCACAGAGAGATGGGCACGCGCTCGAAGTTTGGGGCGTGACAATATATTTGCTTCGTCCATGAAAGACTGGATTTTTCGCCAAAGCAACAGTAGAAACATCATCGACAAAAATCTTTGCTACTTTTTTCTACTCCATATGAATATCTTTGAGTAGTCTTTTCAACCAAATTGCATGACAAACACATGAGGATTCAACTACATATTTAGCTTCATATGTTGAAAAAGTAATGCAAGATTGTTTTTTTTTTTTTTTTTTATGAGCATGTGAAAGCAATGTCGCACAAGAAAAATACAAAGCCTGAAGTGCCTTTTCAATTATCGATGTCTCCACCATAATCACCATCCGAATAGGCTCTAAATTGGAAAGGTTTAGACTAACAATAGTGTAAGCCATGAGTAATAGTGCCTTTGATGTAGTGAAGTATTCTCTTTGTAGCTTAAAGATGCGATGACTTTGGTTTCTCCATGTTTCGGCTCACAATTCCAACACTATACATGATATTCGGTCTCGTGCATGTTAGATATCTCAAGCTTCCAATCAAGCTTCTATAATACTTCGAATCAACATCGACACCATTATCAAACTTTGAAACTTGGTTCCGCACTCCGTCGGTGTATTGACCGGTATACTATCCTTCATGTTGAATTTTTCAAGGATATTTTCTACATATCCCTTTTGGGAAACCAAAATCCCATTGGAACTTTGCTTTACTTTGAACCAAGAAAAAAAATTCATGAGACCATTATTAATTATCTCAGATTCTTTCACCATCAATGCCTTAAAAGCATTGATCATCGCCGGATTATTTCCTATTAAAACAAGGTCATCGGCATATATATAGGTGAGTAAAACATCATATTTTTCTTGTTGCAAATAAAGTGCATGCTTGTTTAAGCCAAAAAATACATATAATATAACCATTGAAGAGCTTGTCAAGTCTACTTTCATTTTATAAACCATAGTCCTAAACTGTCACGCCCCAAACCTCGAGCAAGCGTACATCCATCAGTGGTCGATAAAATTGCAACGTCCCAGGACGCATCGCTGACCCATTCATTTTATTGCACATGCGGAAGCGAAATAAAAACCCCTTACAGCAAACAACATGTGATAGAAAAGCAAGATAACAAATTCACAAATAAAACATGCTTTTATAAACAAACTAGATTTATATACAAAAGTCTACAAAAAGATCGACTTTCAAAAAAAAGCTATCTTATGATCTACTAGTCAGACACATTCGCCGATCCTTCGGACTCTACCTCCATAGGCTCCGAGGGCTTCAGGTCCTCCACAACCCCATCTGGAGGGGATATCAAAACGCTGAAGGGGGCCTACCATATACCCATTGAGTCCATGGCAAAACCACGCCCTGAATCAATGAGGTACCCTTTGAGGTAGGCCCTCATCGACCCAAACAGTGGTCACAACAAGCTCATAGACCCAATGTGTGACGTCCTGGTAGCATCATGTACTAAGCGCAAGCGGAAATTATATGGATTATCTTTTCTTTACAGGACTTATTCATTACAAAGGTTTAACTAGAGTTCACCTTTAAAGGTTAGCATGTATAACATGGATATCTTAAAATCTAAATTGCATATAGAAGGTTGTCCTGTAATAGTCTTGTCATCTAACAAATAGACAATTCAACCAGGATCATAGATAAGGATCATGAGAAGCTTCATTACTTTCCTTAGTAACATTCGGGCTTACAAAAATCAACTTGGATCACTTCTAGTTTTGCACCTATATATACATTGCATTTACAAGTTTCAAAAGTGAAGATGCAAGTAAATAGCCAGGGAAAAAGGGTGAGGGGGTTCTAACTCCACTATTCCACGCAAGCTCACGTCTATCAAAAAGCAAAAGACATTCCTCCAGCTTCTACACGATCATGGGCGTCTAGGCGCCATCCATCAGCACCAAAAGGAAGAGGACCAAATATCTCTCCTTCGTGGTTTATGAACCACGCAACGAACCTCATCGGGATCAAGTCAGATATGCCGTCGTCCATCCACAGTGTAGCCTCATACTTCGTAAAAGTCATCTCCACATCAAGGTCAAACACATCAGTAAAGGTAGCCTCAATACTCGCTATCACACCATAACGAGCTATCGGCAGCATGTCCATACTAACAATCTGAAAAATATAAGGAATGAGCAACAACAATGCCCAGTAAAGAAAGAATAAAACTCTAACCTACAAGGTTCAATCATGGACTCAGCGTTTCCTCTCCTTTGCTGGTCGTCTTCAGCTTATCATGTTAGTTCTGCATGCAATCCAAGCCTATTGGGCGAGTGTTTTTACTATCCCTGTTGCTGCGCTGGATTGCATTGAGCAAATCTTGAGACAGTTCCTCTGGAAGGGCCCTGGACTAGGGAGGGGTGGTGCCAAGGTCTCCTGGGATGATGTATGCCTTCCGAAGGAGGAAGGTGGTTTAGGGATTCGTCGGCTGAGGGATTACAATAAAGCGGCTATGTTGAAACACATTTGGATCCTGTTTATGGACAAAGAATCCTTGTGGTGTAGGTGGATCCATTCGACGGTTACGAAAGGAAGAGTTTCGGATGGTTAAACAACCCACCTCTTGCTCTTGGGTGTGGAAGAGAATCCTCCATCTTAGGATGGAGTTTTGGCGTTCTTTTCGCTGGAGCATAGGGGATGGCCGTTCTGTGTCCTTCTGGTTCAACAATTGGCACTCGAGAGGCCCCCTCAACCTTTTATTTTCGGACTCATTGATCTATAGTTCTAGTTTACCCAAGCTTGCTACGGTGGAGGATCTTTTCTTGCCAGCTAGTCAGTCCATTCGAGCAGTACTAGAGTCTTGGGAGCAACCTCTTCCTTTTTTATCACAAGTACCGGATCGCTTTACTTGGGTAGGAAGTACTTCCGGTTTATTTTCGGTGGCGTCGGCATGGCACCTAATTAGGACGAAGAAACCTCGAGTCAAGTGGGCTTCTTTGATATGGAATAATGCTATTACCCCAAGATATCGTTCAATCTCGGCTTATCACCAAGAATCGGCTCCCCACCCGGGCCCTTCTTTTATCTTATGGCAGGATTGGTGATGCGGTTTGTGCTTTTTGCAAATTGACGCCAAATTCGATTGATTATCTGTTTTTTGATTGTAGCATTACAGCCAGTTGTGCATTTCTTTGGGCAGCTCGATGCAACCTTCCGTGGCGTAATAGCAGTTGGGCCGACAACCTTTGCTAGGCTTTGAAATTTTTACCCGGAAAGGACTTCTATCACTCCATTGCCCGATTTTCCTTTGGAGCGTTGTGCCATCTTATTTGGAAATACAGGAATGACATCCTTTTTAGGAACCTTACATTCACGGTCTTGGTCTTGAAGAATCACCTCATTAAGGTGGTCAAGGATAAGGCCTTGACTTTTACAAATGTGGAAGACAATCCAAGAAATAGAAGAATTCAACGTAGCTAGGGGATTGACCCTTGCATTTTTCATTCATCCTCGGTGGTTCCTTAGGAGTCCTATTGCAGTGTGTTTGCTATATGGGATTCTTCTCTTCCTTTGGCTGCATCTTGCCTTGTTCTTGGTTGCCATTTTTGGCTCTAACGTTTTTGTGTTGGGTTTTGGGCTTGGGTTGCCATTGTTTGGCTGGTTGATCACCTTCTTCTGTTTTGGTTCTTTAGGAGGTGGCCGTCTTTGTGCTGTTTGTGCCTTCTAGCTTTTGCCTTGTTGGCTTTTCTTTTATTTCAGCACCCTTCCACTCATTATGCTCTGTTCGTATTGAGTGTAAGCCGGTGCCGTTGCTTGTACATATTGGCTTAGCTTAATACATTTACCGTTCACCAAAAAAAAAAAAAAACTCTAACCTAGACAATCCACAGCTGTCAAAGAAAACAAGAGAGACATAACCAAATAGCTTAGATATTAAGACGGGATTGTCACATGTATAACTAAATGAGTATTAGTGCATCACATGAATGGTCACTCTATACCAGGCATACTAAATGCATCTATACATATATCATAATCTCAATCTATATCCAAATGAAATGCAACAGTAGTATGCACAACTCACACGCCAAGTAGAAATTATAATTTAGTTTGAATATCAAGTCCACCCTCGATCAGTTTACCCATCGGAACATAGCCGGCCCAATCAAGTCACTTCCGGAATCCCACATCCAGCCTTCCACAATATTTCTATCATGGGTATCTCACTCTGAGGCATCCCAGTATCACACAACCAGGGCATCCCAAGATCACTCAATATGAGGCATCTCACTCCAAGGCATCTCAGTATCCCACAACCGAGGCATCCTTGATCACACACAAGGGCATCTCACTCCGAGGCATCTCAATAACACGGGACCGAGGCATCCAAGAACACACAGCATGGGCATCCCACTCCCTAGGGCATCACAGGCATCTAAGTACCGATGGAAATCTCTTACTCATTCATGTGCACATTTCACACATCACACCTTTGATTAATGCCATCATAGCATGCACAAGACCTCAAGAGTACACAATTTCCTCAAACATAATCAAGATTAGAACACATAATTATCGTGCACCAAACATCACACAAGTCCTGATTATAAAGAAACCATTTCGACACATCCCATTCCAGCCAAACAGCTTTCACCCCATAATCAAGCGCAACGCTTCACACTCATTGCATACGCATGTCACCATTGGTATCTATACCGTGACCATTCTTCAAATGATGGATGAGATATGCTCATGCACAAACTAACCACTATCATGAGATCTTTAGACTCCATATATGTCACAAAAGTCAAGCACAAGAGACACAACAACTATAAAGCATTCTCGGATCAAAACAGGTTGTGAACTCAAATGAGCAGTTTCGAATATGGACTCAGAAAGTATATCTAATCTTATCGGAATGTTACAAAATTTTAGTATGTTATAGAAAAGACATAGATTAACATTTTTTGTGAAGAAACCTAAGTCTATATCTCAATTTATTAAGAGCAGTAATTTGTTGTTTCCTTCAAAATTCTTCAGTAACTTTCAGATTTAGTACCTACAGAAGAAAAATCGTTTCACCACCTGAATCTTGTCCATTTGTTCTCAAATTTTGATATGTTATTCCTAAGGATGCTTCCTACAACTTTAATGAAGGGTTTAAGGTCCAATTATTTCTAGAAAATTACAGAAAATTTGTAGAATCATCAAAGGTCTTGCTGTCTCCTACAATACAGCTTACTGTTTCAAAGAGCGCCTACACGTTTTCGCATCCATTTGGCTATAACTAGAAGTCGAACTTAATCTAATGGGTGTTCTCTTAAATAAACTTGTTATTTTCCTTATCTTCATCATTAGAAATCAAGGCGACACAAAACAAAAGGCTTTCCATCTATATTTCTCTAGAACATGAATGTTTTGCGCCGTTTTCTTCATTTTCAGCTCAACTAAACCATTTAATTTCTCTACAAATTCCTCTTTTAGTATTCCGACACTTCTCCACAGCATCTGAGAGTAGCCATAGCAGGTCTTCACTTACCTACAACCGTCCACAGCTCAATCCAAGGCAATTACTCGCATCTTGACTCATCTGCAACAGCATGCAGCACTTTTCCTCACTGGACAGCCACCTTTCCATCTTACTCGACCAACTTAGCTTTCACACACTCAACTTTTGAAACATGCAAGGCTCTAACATGACATGCAAGGACTCACAGCTTCAATCTAGAGTTCATCTAGCTCATTTCAACACAAAACAGCAACATCACACCTAATCCTCCACCATTCGGATAGTTCCACAAGTTCCCTTGGCAAAATCAGTGGATAACTTCTAGTTTAGAGGTTCATCTTTCCTTACCTTTGTTCAGCTACTTGATGACTCAAAAAGCTTACAAGGTCAGCACCTATTCTCGCGCAAGAAGAAGAAAAATCACTGGAGTGCTGCTGGTTTCTTCGTTGCTCGACCGAGAGAGATAGAGAGGAGAAGAAGAAGAGGTTTCGGTTCTTGGCTTTGAAGAGAGGGGGAATTGGCACAAATTAAGAGGAAAATAGAGTTATAAGCTAATCCCTAGAGTAGCATTAATCATTAGCAAATCTAATGATTATGTTTCTCCTTCAGCTGTTTCGGTTTTGAGAAAACCGTGGGAGAAGAGAGAAGAATCGTGGCCTCCATGCACGACTTCTTTCCAACATCTGTCGATCGATATCAATTAGTCTCTAATCTGCATCGTTAATCGCTTTATTAGTTCCTAATGCTTTTCACTTAATTCCATTCTGAATCCACTAAATTTCAATTCTCTTGTATTTACACAAATTTATGAAATCATATGACATATTAAGAACTCGGTGTTAATCTACGAGGAGTTTATCACAAGAAATGTGAAAGTTAGAAATTGATATTAGTATTACAATCACTAATCGAATCATCATAACTATAATCTATAAACTTAATCGAATAAAAACACTCGGGCCTAAATACCCGTCTCTGGCCCAACAGGCTTATTCTATGACAATCACGGCCCACTAAACTTAATTTACCATTCTAGCGAATCCGATTCTTGGCCTGCTCCAAGCCAAGTCCAAGTCCAAATCTTCCATTCGGCTAAACAAGTATCGTGTGGCCCGCCAACTTCTCAAGCCCACACGTTCCTCACGATCCATCAGGTTTGTTTTCTGGCCCGATTTAAAATAATCCGAGCTCTTAACAATCTGATTACACTAATAGGGTCGGTGAAATTTTGGGATGTCACACAATGACTCTCGGGGACAGGGACATCTATGCTCCACTCAAAAATCCCTTGAGGTTGACCAAAACGTTCCGAAGGGGGGACTGCCATCTAAGAACTTGAAAAGTTAAGCCCACGATAGGGTGAGACAACGTCTTAGCAAATTCACCCTCTAAACCCCGACTAGGAAGAAAATACACCTAAAGGTGGCCTAACCACACAACCACAGAGACTCACCTCGTCTTCAGATCCTCCTTGCATGTCAGTACGGTTCATATCACAAACATAAGTAGTAATAAAACTCAATCAATTGGAACACCTCAACTTATATCTCAATAAACACAAGGGTCCTTATTACAAGGCCAAATTGTTATGACACGTCTCATACCGTGCCACACAATTTTGTCCCATAATCAGACACGTCAATTTCACTCATTCATGTGTCCCAATTGATTACGACCCAACAGCCACGACCGACTCAACAGTCAGTGGTCTTCCAGTGCAACCAGGCGTCATCTCGCACCACCGAGCACAGCAACGTCTACATTGAGATGGCATTCCACTAGGGAGCATCAGTCTAGCCTCCATTCCAATTGGCATCCGTTGACTTGGGACATCCCATATAGGGGCATCGTCTGGCTTAACAGCTCGTGACGAATTCTCATAACCCTCACACGATCATTCAATCTCGGCCAAGAACACCGTGCATTGCACTCAAATGTCTCAATTAAAATAGTGAACTTGGCATATTTTCTTCATATTAAAAACATCCGGTAAAATAATCGTGTGTGGGTACACGGTCAAATTGAATTAGAAAAATTGATATCCTCCCTTTTAAAATCCCACTAGTTGATATAGTATCTAAAAATATTTTTCGTGTCAAAACCCGACACCCGGTATCTTCTAATTAATACCAAAATTTCATAATTTTAAAATAAATACTCAAAATCACAGTCACCACTCAATTTGCACAAATTAACATTCAATTGCATAAACTAAGCACACCACTGCAATCAACACGAAATTCCAGTCACCGACTATCCCGGTATAATTTCTGGAAAATATTAAATAATTAAATAAATAACAAAAATAATTAAATAAATGCAATTTAATCCAATAAATGCACACTTAGGCCTAAAATGTTAATCTAACCACATAAACGGGCCTATAAAAATAATGCACCTATCTAATTAAATACTACACTATATCTAGCTCTTAATTAATCTAATCTAACCACCTAATAATCTTAATTAAGCAATTAAATCACTAATTGCAACTAACTAACCACCTAAGTCAGACTTAGCCTAATCTAATTACCTACTAAATGTCATTAACTCCCTAAGCAAAGTTTAGCAAGTATCGGTTTTGCGGGTCGATGAGTTCACGGCAACAACGACGCGGAGGCAAGCGGAAAACAAGCCTGTGGCGACACCAAGCGAGATCTGGACCATCCCAAAAAAGGCCCACGACGCCTCACAACCTAGCTAGAACTTCGGTTCTGTCCAAGGCCGAAAGGAGCTGGTTGAGCGGTCGGTTGGCGCAAAAACAGCAAGGTGGGTGGCTAGGCGGTCATGGCAAATCTAGGCAACGTCAGGGACGGCTAGATGGTGACAGAGGAGCTCCGGCATGAAAGGGCTAGTGAGAACACCTAAAGCAAGTTCGGCAATTAAATAAATTTACGAATGAATAAAAGAGTTCAGGGAAGATAATAGAAACACAAAGTTTATAGTCGTTCGGCTTAGATGAAGCCTACGTCCACTCTCCCGCACTGACAGCCACTAGCTGGATTTCACTATGAATTAAAAAAGATTTTACAGTCTCACGTCCTTGACTTTACGGTGTAGGAACTCTACTACACTCTTCCAAAGTCTCACAAGTGTTTGCTCTCTCTTTTGAGTACAAATTAAGCTCGACAAATGAAATATCCAAGAACTGGGAAGTTTTAGACTTTGAAATTTTTCTTTCACACACTTCCTCAAACAACTGGAGAGTCCACATTAAATACTCTTTTATGTTTTCACGGCTATTGGCACTTTCCAAATGAATTCTTTCAATTTACCAATTGGACAAATCAATTAAGGAGATCTCGAGTCGTTTGAAGATCGAGATGAAAGCCCGTCAATCCTGCTCTCCCATACAATCAGGATCTTGGTTTCCATAAATGGAACCTTCCAAGTATTTTCGCCTTTCAAAAGATTTGATTATCCGAATTGACTCCAATAAAGATAATTGATCATAAGGTGCTATATCTAGCTATAAGGACTTCCAAAACCATACAGATCGAATCTTTGAAGATAATCCTACATCTGAATAAGTCTTCATTTATCGGTCTGAAACTGTTAATGAGGGCAGACTTTGAGATTAAAGTCTAGCAGTCTTCAGATTTTGACGGTAGAGTCTGGAGTTCTTCAGACTATAGTACTTGAGTATGCAAGTCTTTAGACTAGACTTTTGGAAATTTTTTGTCGGCTTCAAAATAATGAATGAGTTTTCTCTAACATGGCAAAGCTGGATGGCGACTTGAGGGCTCGCGGGGACGCACGGCTGGCGTGAGGACACGAGCTTGCAGGGCTGGACTCGTGGGCGACAGAGCGGCTTGCGGGCTGCTCGGACGGGTGGCAATGGCGCACGATAGCGGCAGGGGGCGATTGACGAGCTGCTGCTAGCTTTCTTCTGGATTTGTTGAGCTCTCAAATGCACAACAATGGGGAAAGCAAGGTTGAAGAAGAAGAAGAAGACAGCTGCTGAGGAAGGGGGGCCACAAAATATCCAAACACTCATCACCTTTGTCCCACCAGCCTCATCCTCAGCCTTTTTACTGCACCAAGGCTTCTCCAACAAGCCTCCCAAGGTGGCTGAAATGTCGCTCCCCCATTAAGTACGCAAATCTCTTTACTTCATTTATATATGTTTTTAATTCTAGTTATAGAGATCTTGGAATGCGCTTTTACGACTTACAACATGCACTGGTCACCCATGATAATGAAACAAAAGAAGGAAAGCTAACTTGAATGAAAAACTTGAAATTCTATTAATTTAGTGAGAAACAAGTATCAAAACAAATACAAGGCTACCTCACCTAAGATTAGAGTAATCTAAACTATTCAGGTAATATAACAATTCCAACGCGCCTTCGAAATCCTGCTCGTTATAGAGCAATTTTGTTCTCCACTATATAGTGACAAACAATAACAAAACCAAAGATATATAAAGTAATAATAATCACTAATGTTGTTGTTATTTTACGACAGTCATCATTATCCCCGCTTCCAAACATCACCCAACTCGAAAATTAAACGAATCTTGCCATCCCCCCAATTTCCTTCCCACATTTCAAACCTTCACGAGATTGTGTCATGGCTGCTTAAGAGAACCCCCATAAAAATGACATAGTTGTTGATAGTTTGTTTTAAATAAACAAACAAAGCGGTGTCTTGTCCAATTTAGGAAAGGTGTGTGTAGACTAATATACAAGGTTGGAAGTCTTGTAGCCTTACGATTGAAGACCAAGAGCTAAGTGTATTGAATCCTATAGTATTCCCATGTGGTTTGTAGACCATCGGCACTTGTCAACGGCTTTTTAAAAAACAAAATCGTTTATCAATTATTTCCTTTCGAGAGTTAATCAAATTTATTATCTAGAATTCTCATTTAAAACTTTATTCTATATTTTGTTGGTGACACGAGAAGAAGATGAGCCAGGGCAATCTCAATAAGGTATGGGAAATCAAGGCCCTGAAGAGGAAGCCTGCAGAAGACGAAGACCGGAAGATCCTCAAGCATATCGCCCATCTGGTTCGGCCCATCTTGCGCAAGCGTCAGTGGAGGGTCAAGCTTCTCTCCTAAGATCTTGCTGCTTCGTTTCGATGAAAAAGTGGTTCCGATTGTCCAGAATTGGGATGGTTAGATCCGCGGGCAGCAAGATCTTACCAGAACTCCGAGAGAAGCTTGATCCTCCACTGACGCATGCGCAAGATGGGCCGAACCAAATGGGCGATATGCTTGAGGATCTTATCATAAGGATAGAAAAGTGGTTCCGATCTGAGTGATATAGCTAGTGCTAGAACCTAGAGGGGGGTGAATAGGTATATAATCGATTTTTCTTTGATAGACGCACAATACTTAGACGGTTAAGTAATTGCAACAAATAAAAATCAATCGTAAGGCTCGGTGAATGAAAGAGAGAATTAAACACGCGGTTTATAGTGGTTCGGCTTGATTCAAGCCTACGTCCACTCTTCCGCACATCGACTGGATTCCACTATGAACAAAGAGATGTTACGGCGTTGATCTTCCTTGATTTAAGGGTGTAGATGAACTACCACACTCACTCAAGGTATCACCAAGTAAAGACACTCTGTGTATACAATTTCGCTCGGGCTGTATCGACTAATAATCAAGGTGCTTCGGACTCGGAATTTCTCTATCGATCACACTTCTAAAACAACCGAACGTCTTCCTTTTATACTCCTTTATGCCATCATATCCATTGGCACTTACCAAAGGAATTCCTCCAATCTACCCGTTGGACGGAATCAATCAAGAAGATCATCCGAGCTATTAAAGGAATCTGACGATAGCCCATCAATCATGTTCGCCCATACAATCAGGATCTTGGTTTCCATGAATAGAACCTTCCAAGAATGCTTCGTCGATTATCGGATCTTCAATTAATCAAGATACAAATCAAAGAATCCGTTGTATTTGTCCAGCCAAAAGATCTTCTCCGGAGATCAAGATGAAATCCTTAATCATAATCCTCGGATTTGGATTTCCTTCGACACTTTGGATCGAGATAGACTCCAATGAGAATAATTTTGAGTCTTAAGTCTTGAGTCTTAAATCTTGAGTCTTGAGTTAAAGTCGGTGGTCGAGAAAAGTCTTCGAGACGCAAATAACCAGACTAGGCGATGGAAACGTTTTGTCGGCTTCAAAATCTTCTAGAGCGATTTCTCCAACAATCTCCCCTTTTTGATGATGACAAAACTTTCTTGTAGATTTGAACAACCTTGACCTGCAAAAACATTTCTCAAGCAATATGGCTATCTCATAAAGATTAATAAAACAACCGGACTCGCATCCACAGAAAATTGGTTAGACTTTCATGAGTAATACCATATAACAACACTCGATATAAATGCCAACGAGTCAAGCATCACAATCCACAGCCAAAGTCAGTCCGTACTCAAGTTCACACAAGTCATACTCAAAACATACTCAAAAACTTAAAAAAAATCACAACCACAAAACAAATTTAAAATCAAGGTTTGAAAAAGATGGTACAAATTTCTTCTCCCCTTTTTGTCATCGGTAAAAGGTGAGAAAAGAGTCATGTCTGCTTGGGAATGCGCACGATCTGGAAGTCTCCCATGGATTGTACTATGCCTTCGAGCCTCTTCAAGTCTTCCCTTAATTTTGCTACCTCTTCTCCTTTGGCATTGGCTTGAATCTGCGGAGCGAGGTTTTCATTACGTCTTCCCGGGGTAGCAAGATGCTTGGCCAGCATTCTTGATGGCTTGAATTTCATAGTCCGAGCATAGATTTGGCCCCGCATTTCTAGAAGAATATCAAGAATACGATGAAAATCTGCTGAATTGTGCATCGCATACTAGCATTTACTTTCTCGGATGGAGTAAATGCGGGCGATGGCGCTTCGTATGACCTTGCAGATTTGATGATGTATCATGTTGTTCTTCGAGCAATGGAGAAGCTCGAAACTCTTCTCGTAGCAGCATGAGGTGAGGATTTTCTTGCTCCCCAACTCCCCCTGTCTTTAAGACATCAAAATCTTGCTCGCCAACTCCCCTGTCTCTAAGACATCAAGATGGGAGGAGTGATGATCATGCTCTTCCGTTTCCTTCTCTCCGGATTCAGCGAAAGACTTTTCTTTCTCTTCTTCTCCTTCTTCTTCATCTTCTTTTTCTTTTTCTCTCTGTTCTTCTTCTTCTTCAGCTTCTATCCCCTCTTCTCGCTGCTCTTCTTCTTCTCTTTGCTTAGACTGAAGTTCCGTTGATCGAGATACAGAACGTCTAGTCCTTACCGTGCGGGAATAGAAAGATCTTCATCGTCTTCTTCATCCTCCAAGATGAGAGTTCTTCTCTTTTTGGATGGAGCACCAATGGGCTCCTTTCCTTTTCTCTTTGACACGGAAGAGAGAGGAGTTTTCATCTTGAACTTTGCCATTTCCTTGCTAAGTTCTTTCAGACGCATCTTCGTCAACATATTCAAACCTACCACCATTTTATCGCACGGTCTAACACGAGAGTGTGTGGCGGTTCGATATTCATGTGTCTCGAAGATCTTTGTCACAAGATTTGGGTAAGGCAATTGTCCCTTATTCTTCGACATTGCTCGTACATATGGAAGAGAATAGTATGAGGCGAGAGAGAACTTCTTCCCTGAGTTGATTGCATACATCAATTTGGCTTCCGAATTGGATACATCGATCTTTGATGTAGACTTTGGCCCGATGCAATTGATCACAATTTTGTGCAGCACAATATTGATGGCACTCATCTTCGAGTAGGTAATCTTCGCCTCTGTATCTCTGTTTTGACAAGATCCAGAGTAGCACGAGCAATCGAGACTTTGATTGGTTGATAACGTCCTTGTTCAACACCAATTATGTCCGCCAAAGCATGTCCACATCTATCACATAGTCACGATCTCGAACATCGAATGATATTCTATTCGCATCAAGAAAACTTAGATTCGAATAGAAATATGCGATCAAGTGTGCATAACCATCGTGGTATCGGTGCAAAACTGCTCAAGTTGAAGCGGTTCGAACTTTTCCCTTAAGTTCACATTAATTGCATCCAGGAAATCAAAATCAACACTCCTGGGGTTTATCACCCCTCGTTTCAACAGACTGAAGAACAGCTTCTCCTGTTCATTCGATCTAAACAACTCCATCTTCTTTCCCTTCACCTTTGCAGCAATGCCCATTCTCGGTTGAAAATCACTAAACATTTTATCATCTTCGTTCCCCTCATTGGGAATCGGTCCTGAAACACGAGGGTCACTTGGAATGTTCGCAAGTGACTCTTCGACCTTACCTTTGGGAGCAATTCCCAATTCCTCCATTCGCTTCAAAAATCTGTACTCATTCCCATAATTCTTATCTCTAAGGAAGGCATCTATATAATTCGAGAGGAGAACCGAAGCTTTCAACACACGATAGAGCATGTAAATAAAAGAGGGTTTTTGTGCTCTCACGGGTTCAACGTCCTCTAGAATGACTTCCTCTCGATGATGACCCGCACCTTGTGGGGTAGATGGTGAGTGATGAGGTGGAGAAGGAACAGGGACTCTGTTCTTTGTCTCGACAAATCATCTTCCTCGGTGAGATCGAAGTGCGTAGGTCCCTCCTTCATTCTCTGTGGACCCCGCTTGCGATCCTTGACGACTTTCTCGAAGAAGACATCTTTTCTTGTCAATGGAAGATTCCTTCTTTCTCGAAAAACGAAGATGAATACGTACCTTTTAGGGTTTTGAGATTAAAAAAGAATATCTTTTTGAAAAGGAAAGAGCTATAAAATAATAACGCATTTTAAAAGAGATGAAAATGCATGTTTCCGGAAATTAAAAATGGTATCAATCAATTATAAGCGAGAATTCGTACCTTTTCGAGATTAAAAGAATAGAGTCTATACGATTGATGTAGATTCTTGATGTAGATTCTTTTTACTTCTTCAAGCTTCAAAATGTTGAGTCTGGTACGGATGAAATCGAATTGATTTTTCTCCAATGGCTTTGTGAATATATCCGCTAGTTGACTTTTCGAATCAACAAATTGAATTGAGATTTCTCCATTTTGAATATGATCTCTAATAAAATGATGTCGGATCTCTATATGCTTTGCTCTTGAATGAAGGATTGGATTTTTGGTGAGGTTGATTGCGCTTGGTGTTGTCACATCTCGATCTCGGTGCATGAGTCTTCAATCCCAAAGTCTTGTAGCTGTTGTTTTATCCATAGAATTTGCGAACAGCGCAGCTTCCAAGAGCTACATACTCTACTTCGTTGTAGAGAGCTACGGTGCTCGTTTCCTTGAAAACCAAGACACCGTCCCCTTTCAAGCAACGGCGGGTTCTGAAGTACTCTTTCTATCGACTCGCAGAAGCCGGATCGGCGTACGAATATCCCCGGAAGATTGAAGTCTCCCTCCTTAGGATACCATAGACCGATGCTTGAAGACGAGGCAACGTATTTAATAACACGTTTTGCAGCCTTGAGATGAAATTCTCTAGGATCTCGATTGAAACCTAGCACGAGATGCAAACACTCAACAAAATGATGTCTTAAAGAAGTGAACCGATGATGCTTCACTTTTGATCAACTTTCTTCCCTTCTTCATCTTTGTCTATTTTCAACGAACTTGACATTGGTATATCAGTCTTTTTGCAATTTTCCAATCCAAACCTTTTGACAAGATCATTAGCATATTTTTCTTGACAAATGAAAGTTCCTTCCTTCAATTGCTTTACTTGAAGACCAAGAAAGAATGTTAATTCTCCCATCATACTCATTTCAAATTCATCCTGCATAGACTTTGAAAATTTCTTGCACAGACTTTCATTAGGGGATCCAAATATGATATCATCCACATATATTTGAACAAGTATAAAACTTTTGTTTTCTTTTTTAATAAATAAAGTAGTATCAACTTTACCTTTGGCAAAACCATTCTTTAATAAGAACTTACTTAGTCTGTCGTACCAAGCTCGAGGTGCTGCTTTAAACCATACGAGCCTTTTTCGATCGAAGACGAGTCGGCTTCTTTGGGTCTTCAAACCCTGGAGGTTGTTCCACGTAAACTTCGTCATGGATAAATCCATTTAGGAAAGCGCTTTTGACGTCCATTTGGAATAACCTGAAATTTTTATAGCAAGCAAACGCAAGTAATAGACGAATAGCTTCTAACCTTGCCACGGAGCGTAAGTCTCATCATAGTCTATTCCTTCTTCTTGCGTGTATCCTTTTGCCACGAGTCTTGCTTTGTTTCGTACGACTTTTCCTTTTTCATTCATCTTGTTTCGAACACCCATTTGGTTCCGATAACGCTTTTACCTTTTGGTTTAGATGTCGATCCCATACGTCATTAATGTTGAACTGTCTGAGCTCTTCTTGCATGGCTTCAATCCAGCTTTCATCAGATAGAGCTTCTTCTATGCTTTTTGGTTCAATTTTAGAAATAAGAGCTACGGCACTAGACTCTTCACGCCTTTTGGATTTGGTGCGGATTCCTTCATTAATTTCTCCGATAATGAGATCTTTAGGATGACTGGATTTATGCTTCCGATTCTTGGTTGATTTGACTGGTTGAAGATCTCTTTCTTTATCTCGAGTATTCATGAGTAGCTTGATGCCGATCTTCCAGTCGAGAAGCTTCTTGAGTTGTAATCTTTTGAGGGTGCTCGGAGCGAGTTCGGACTCTTCATGCTTGAGTCCGATTTGGATTCATTTTGCGTAGAGTCTTGGAATTTGACATTCATTGACTCCTCCACGATAGCTCTTCTTATTATAGACTCGTAGGCTTTGCTTGATGTAGAATATCCAAGGAAGATGCCTTCATCTGATCTTTCTTCGAACTTACCAACTTGATCTTTTGCATTTTCAATATAAAACATTTACATCCGAAAACATGAAAGTATGAAACAATAGGCTTCTTTCTTTTGAGTAATTCATAAGGGGTTTTCTCGAATAGGTCTTAGAAAGACTCTATTGATTATATAGCATGCTGTTGAAACACTTCAGCCCAAAATCGTGAAGAAATTTTACTTTCAATTAACGAGTTCTAGCCATTTCTTGAAGAGATCGATTCTTCCTTTCCACAACTCCATTTTGCTGAGGAGTATATGGAGAAGAGAATACATGTTTAAATCCATAATCATCACAAAATTTTGTAAAATTTTGATTTTCAAATTCACCTCCATGATCTGTTCTTATACTTGATATAACACATCCAATTTCATTTTGAATCTTTTTAGCAAATTTTTCAAAATACGAAAATGTTTCTGACTTATTCGCTAGAAAATATACCCAAGTAAAACGGGAGTAATCATCTACAATTACTAGGCAATATTTCTTACCTCCAATACTGGGTTCTGGTTGGTCCGAATAGATCCATATGCAACAAATTTGCAGTACATGATTAGTAGAGACATGATTTATTGATTTGAATGAATTTCTTACCTGTTTTCCTAGAATGCATGGAGTGCATGGATTGGTCTTTTGATATGATAATTTTGGAAGTCCTCGAACAAGCTGTTTTGATGAGATTTTGGCCAATTGCTTCATGTTGACATGGCCGAGCTTTCTATGCCATAAGCTTGCTTCGTCTTGAATTGAGATTAAGCAATGCAAATCATTTGGTTTTACGTCTAGGAGGTAGATATTTCCATGTCTTCGACCTTTGAAAGACGAGTAGTCTTTACCGATTCCGAACATGTTCCTTCTTGGAAGAAAATCTTGAATCCAAGTATCACATAGTTGACGATCTTTGAGAAGATTGTAATTGAGTCCTTCTACTAGAGAAACATTGTTTATTGTGAGATTTCCAATTTTGACAGTTCCAAATCCCACAATATTTCCTTTGCTTTGTTTCCTCCAAATGAAACTTTTCCTCCATTCACTTGAATAAGCTTTATGAAGCAATTTGAGTCTCCCGTCATGTGTCTTGAACATCCGCTGTCAAGATACCATTTTACCTTTTTCTTGACGGAGACCTACATTCAAAAGAGAGTCTCAAACTTTCTTTGGTACCCAAATTTTCTTGGGTCCTTTGGTGTTAGTAGAATAATCATTATAAGGCCATGCTTTCTTAACAGGCTTCCAAATCATAGGACACTCTTTTTCAAAGTGATCCTTACTTGTACACTTTGAACATCTTAGAGCATTTCGACCTACAGATTTTACAAAAACTTTCTTGAAATGATTTTTGTAAGGCTCTTTCGATGGTCTCTTCTTAATTCTTTCTTTTACTTTAGGAAAATCAATCAAGGGAATTGTTTCTGCTGTCATACCTAGACCGGACTTATTGAAGTAAGGTCTTTGAACCGAAAGAACTTTTTCAAGTTTTTCAGATCCTATAGAAAATTTCCTTGAAATATTTGATAAGTCGTTTTTAGAAAAGTATTTTCTTTTAAAAGATTATATTCTTTTTCTTTAAGAGTCGAAACATTCAAATCTAAATTTTTGATTCTTTCTTCTAAAATGTTTTCTTTTTGTTTTAAAGCTAAGTTTTCCCTTTTAGTTCGGAAACTCTTTTGAGAGAAGTCTTAAGACTAAAACACAGTTCATCAATATATTTAGAGACTTTGACAGGAATTTTAAAATCACTTACCTCAAATTCACTTTAAGTCGATCCAGAATCCGAGTCCGAGTCCGATTGTGCCATCGACACGATTGGCATATTCATCCTCACTTTCTTCACACTCGGTATCACTCCAAGTTTCGGCTTTGAGTGCTTTTCGAAACTTTTCAGCTTTTCCTTTCTTCTTCTTCGAAGAGGACAGTTGGGTCTTATGTGTCCCTTTTTCTTACATTCAAACAAACTACATCCTTGTTTGGTTCCTCATCATCAACAGACTTGGATTGCTGTCTTTGAAAATTTTGTTTCTTGGAGTTGAACCTTTTCCTTTTCTATTCAGTTTTACGAACCTTCTTATCATAAAAGCAAGCTCCTCATCGTCCGATCATCTTCAGAATCTGCATCATCGAATCATCATTTGATTTCAATGCAATAGATTTCTTACCTCTTGGATCTTCGTCTTCATTGATTCGTTCCACTTCATAAGACCGAAGAGTTCCAATCAGCTCATCAACGAGATAGTGGCATAATTCTTTGCGTCTCTCTTATTGAAGTCTTTATATGATTCCAATCCTTAGAAAGTCCACGCAGTAGCTTGTTCACTTTCATGGGATCGAGAGATCTTTTGTCCTTGGTTCTCAAGACCATTGACAATATCGTAAAGCGACTAAACATGTCGGTTATAGGTTCTCCTGGTTTCATTTTGAAGGATTCATATTGACCAAGGAGAATGTTGATTCTGGTCTCCTTCACTCGACCGTTCCTTCATAGGTGATGTGTAATCTGTCCCATACTTCTTTTCTGTAACACAAGAAGATATTCTGTTATATTCAGTTGGTGACAAAGCACAATATAAAGAGTAAATTGCTTTTGCATCGAGTGCTTGTCTCTTATTGATTTCTTCCTGAGTCATTCCACCGGTCTCAATTGTTTCTTTTCCTCTTTCAGAAACTGATGCAGCAGTAGGAGTGATCCCTTTTTCCACAATGTCCCATTCCAGAGGATCCTTTGATCGCAAAAAGGCTTTCATCTTGTTCTTCCAGATGTTGTAATCCTTTCCATCAAAGTAGGGAGGTCTAGTATTGCTTTGCCCTTCCATCAGCCCCTGCCCGCGACATACTAGCGATGGATCTTTTACTCAAGTAAAACACTTCAAATAAAGTAAGAACACGAGCTCTGATACCAATTGATATAGCTAGTGCTAAAACCTAGAGGGGGGTGAATAGGTATATAATCGATTTTTCTTTGATAGACGCACAATATTTAGACAGGTTAAGTAATTGCAACAAATAAAAATCAATCGTAAGGCTCGATGAATGAAAGAGAGAATTAAACACGCGGTTTATAGTGGTTCGGCTTGATTCAAGCCTACGTCCACTCTTACGCACCGACCCAATCGGCTGGATTCCACTATGAACAAAGACATGTTACGGCGTTGATCTTCCTTGATTTACGGTGTAGATGAACTACCACACTCACTCAAGGTATCACCAAGTAAAGACACTCTCTGTGTATACAATTTCGCTCGACGTATCGACTAATAATCAAGGTGCTTCGAGACTGGAATTTCTCTATCGATCACACTTCTAAAACAACTAGAACGTCTTCCTTTTATACTCCTTTATGCCATCATATCCGTTGGCACTTACCAAAGGAATTCCTCCAATCTACCCGTTGGACGGAATCAATCAAGAAGATCATCCGAGCTATTAAAGGAATCGACGATAGCCCATCAATCATGTTCGCCCATACAATCAGGATCTTGGTTTCCATGAATAGAACCTTCCAAGAATACTTCATCGATTATCGGATCTTCAATTGATCTAGATACGAATCAAAGAATCCGTTGTATTTGTCCAGCCAAAAGATCTTCTCCGAGATCAAGATGAAATCCTTAATCATAATCCTCGATTTGGATTTCCTTCGACACCTGGATTAGATAGACTGTCAATGAGAATAATTTTGAGTCTTAAGTCTTGAGTCTTAAATCTTGAGTCTTGAGTTCGAGTGCCGGAGTTAAGTCCTGGGTGATCAAAAAGTCTTCAGACGCAAATAACCAGACTAGACTGATGGAAACGTTTTGTCAGCTTCAAAATCTTCTAGAGCGATTTCTCCAACACTGAGGTTCCGTGGGCCAAATAGAGACGATCATTTCTATCCTTATGATCAGATCCTCGACACGATGCTTCGTGAGCTCTGCCACAAGGTGCTCGGCCCTCACGATGTCAAGTTCTACAAGCTCTGGGATGAACCTAGAAAGGTCGATCATTACAAAAGTCTTAGTGTCCTTTCTAGTCATCGCCATTCCAGTCTTTAGGATAGATGTACTATATTTTGAAATGCACTTGGTGGTTTGGGCATTGCGCTGTCCCAATGCCTTCACTTATATTCCAGTCTACTTCATGTACATTATGATGTCAACTAAAGGAGTGCAAGATGTTGACGGCCAAGGTAATAACTGGCACCAGCCAAGATTTTGATATTCCTGGGAGGCGTCTTGGTGGTTCCTCTAAAAGGCCACCTATTTCATCACTGCGGCAAACTGCTCTGGCTGCTGCAGAGAGGAGAGCAGTTTTGGGTTCTCTCCTACCATTTGGACCGTGGTGTCTTGTCGCGATAGTAGCATCATGGTTGTTGCGAACAATTTTTTCGGGTGATGTGAACCACCTAGGGTTTGGCTAATGGATTGTTAAGCCTAGACTTAATTCGGGCTATTCCAGGCCCATACCAATTCGCGACTTAGGTTCAAATTTCTTAACATGCAAATAATTTAATTAGGAGTCGCCACTAATCTATTTTTGGTGGGTCGATTAGAAACCCAAGTAAAATAACGGGAGAATTATATTACTCCTACGAACCAGAGACTATGGGTACGGGAACATGGTTACGCTAGAACTCTCTAACGCCCTTTAGGTACCTTTCTTTTTATTTTGAAAAATGTTTGGCAAGCAGCTTGGATTGATTTTAAACTAATTCCCTAACATGTGAGGTGTTCATGCAGGTGCACAAACCACCAATTTAATACTCAAGAAAGCAATTAAATAATGCAGAACTTACCTCAAAGCAACGAAAGCATCTGCAATGTTAAATTAAAATCCATATCAACAACCCTAGATATGGTTTCTAATTAACATGCAATTTTTATTTTATTTTCGCTTAATTAATGAAAATCATGCAATATGTAATGCAATGTTAATTGAATGACTTAATTCTAATGACATGCAATTTCTAATTAAATGGACTAGCATCCATCACTAAATGACATGCATTTCATGAATCTAATTATATATGACATGCACATGTTTTTTTATTTTCCTAGTAAGCATGCAATCTATCTTAATATGCAATGACATGTAAAGAATGTTCTAATTCTAATTTTGTCTTTTTCTTTTATAACCTTCGAAATTTAAAATTGCCAAATAATTAAACGTGCAATTTAAATTAATGAGAAGAAAATACGATATCCTAAATTAATGTTTTTGGTCTTTTTATTTAAGAAATTCGAAATAAATTTCCTATCCTAAACATGCAACATAACATTAAAACCAGTAACATCCTAACATGCATTTAACCTAACTCAATTATTTTTTTGGGTTTTTCCTTTACGGGAGCAATCGGGAACAGCACAGCAACAAATCAAGCAAGATATCATCCATGTCCATTTTGGAAATAAATTGACGAATCATATCTCGCGCATGAGATCGGATTTGCCAATTTCAAATAAAATCGCGAATCGTATCTCTAGCGGAAGATCGGATTTGCGATTTTTCCGTGCGATTGCGAGTCGTATTTCGAGCGTGAAATCGGACTATCAATCATGTGCACGTTGTGAAATTAAGGAATAAATCCCTAATTTAAAAGATTTCCGAGAAAATTTGGATTGGATGCATCATCGGAAAGATTTGAATTTGAATGCAATATCAACAAATTAAGTAAGGAAATTATCAAATTAAATTTGGATAATATCTTTACCAATTTCGTAATATCGTTCTCAAATTTGGACTCATCGGATGATGGGACCAGCGATGGCTCGTGGTGGATGATGCTGGAACTGATGCGGCGGCCGCTGGATTGGACTGAAATCGTCGCAACGAACTACTCAACAAATCTGGGAAAATCAATGGAGCGGACTAGACTTGCGCCAGGTGGTGTCTGCGATTAATGGAGATCGTGGCTGTGTGTGGCAATGCATTAAACATATAATAACCACGTCAGGAAAGCGAAGCCATGAGAAAACCAGAAAACTCTTCTTCTCTTATTTTCAGGTGTTCACACGGGTATGACGTGTGCCCCTTTTACGTGACTATAGAGAAAGAAAAGTGGAATTTTTTTATTGAGAATTGATAACTCCCTTAATAGCTTGATGATCTCCTCGGTTTGGTCTCAGTGCGGCAGCAGCTTCATCGACAGGGAATCCGTGGTGGTGTCACGTGCGGACCAACGATGGGACTCTGATTATGGGTTGCTCGACAAAGCTTGCTGGTCCAGTGATTCTTGGTCAGGGAAGGAACAACTCACTGTGGGGACTTGTGATTCTTGGTCAGGGAAGGAACAACTCACTGTGGGGACTTCTCGATAGAGGCTTGGTGCCCGCTGGACAAGCTCGGCACAGCAGTTACACGCTGACTGCATCTGCAGTGACGAGATATTGGAACGAAAGAAGGCTGATGATTTGTTGTCGGTCGTGGGCAAAGGCACTGGTAAACCTGCAGGGAAAAACTCAAATTATGATGGCTAGATTCGGTGCAGGAGCACTGGGGAGCTCGCTGGAAATTTGCTGATATTCCGACGCTGCACGTTGTCATGCAATAGTTGTAGCACCGTGGGAATTGACCGGATGCAACACGAGGAAGGTGCCGGTTTCTTAGCGAACGCGTTAAACTGGAGTGGCACAGCGACTAGGCGAAACCCGTTGATGTTGTTGTCAAGATTATCAACAACGCTGGACCGACGCAAGTCGGACAACTGGAAGCATCAAGTCAGCGGCAACGAGGGAGTTGGCAGCGGAACACCGCTTTAGACTAACGGATATGTCTGCGAACCTCTCTCTCTCTCTCTCTCTCTCTCTCTCTCTCACCCTACGCATTTAATTTATTTATAGGCCACAGTTAGGGTTTTAATTTTTCTAAATCCATATCCACGAAAATTCCTTTTTCCAAATGCAATATTTGCTTTTGATACGATTTAGGATTGCAAAAGGATTCTTCCAAAATTTGAAATCTCACACAAATCAATCTGTAAAATCTTTCTAAGGATACGGGCTTGGGCCTATTTACTCCCTTCATGGGCTTAGTCCAATTGTCAAATTAATATTCTGAACCATCAATTTGAACCCATTCGGCCCAATGTAAATGCAAATTAAAATAAATGCACCTAAAACTATATGCTATGCAATTAATGAATTAACTAATATTTTTTAGGGGTTAAAATTAATCCCTAATTTTTAATGCAACTAATAATTAAAAGGGTCACCAAAATTTAGGTGTCAACAATGGTACTTAGTCCAGCACAAGCTGCTGCAATGGCTGTTGCAGGATGACATCTGGTGTGGTTATCAATTGGAAGATGGCGGGGATAGAGAAAGTAACCCTGATATTCTGCAAAATATTGAGAATGAGATCGAAACCCCTGGAAAATGAGGCATGATGATGCAGGAAGCCGAGCTTCAGGTCTCAGAAAAGAATTTGTGAATCGAATGAAGCTTCAGCTTCACGATCTTCCAGCAGTGATTTGGATCGGAATTATGTCGATTTAAGAGGGAATGATGGGACATGTGGAGCAGATGATCTCAGCTGTGCACATCAGAGAAGCAAATTGGAATCAGATAATGTATTCTATTCAAAGTCGAAATGTCATTTGGGGAATGCTTCAGCTGGCATGCCATCCAATTTGACTTATCAGCCAAGACTTAAGGGCACTGCTAAAGATCCTTCAATTGATCTCCTTATGTGGGCATGGGGAATATGCACCTTATTAAATCCCGTGACTATTATGTATTGTAAATGAGGTTGATTTATTAGATATATCGTTCCAAGTTGTTTTGATACTTTCAGTCTATTCATCTTTGCATTATTTCTCCTTCCAAGTTTTTTCTATTTGTTAGATAGCTCAATCTCAATTTGTTTTCTTCCTTGTGGTTGAAGGTTGCATGTGCAGTTGCACTTCTCTTTTCGTTGTCCATCATTTGTTATTAGTACTGAACCTGCAACTGAGCTACTCATAGTTGCTAGATGTGTTAAAGAGTCTTGCTTTACGAACTGTTTCCTTGTTGGTTCATTTGAACATTAGGCTACACGCAAAAGTGTGAATAGGATGTGAATCTAAAAAGTTAATCAAAGCTTTATAACAGTTTGCACTGTGATATGAATTTTCTTAACTTCTCTACATTATGCAGTCAATGAAGTATCTTTGAGGTGTGACTGACATTGCTTCCTTTTCGTTAACCATATTCACGGGCAATCTATCTCTTTTGCTGCAATCCCTCTATAACTCGTCTATAACAAGTACATTTGGCTTTATTTGTCATGGTGTCACGCAGCCACTAAACTTCAAGTAGAAACAACACCTGTCACTATTTTTAACCTTTTGAGTTTACTATTGCATTACAGCCCGGATTCATGGTCGTTAGTCTGGGGGAAGAGATGTAGATCAAAGAAAATGACTGAACCACAATAAATCAGTTTGCAAATTCTTCTAACTGTTCAACTGTTTCATCATTTGTTAGATAGACGCATTTGTATTACTCAACTGTTTTTCTTTGAGAAGAATTCGTTAAAGTATTCTGTAAAAAAAAAAAATAGAAAATAGACTAATTCACCTCCTCTTTATCTCTGCGTTAGCCATTTTAAGAAAAAACTCACCAACCAAAGATGCTTCCATTATAATATTGCAACCATCAGATGTTAGCATTACATTAGCGAAAAATCTGTGAGAATCTTCACGATTGCACAAAGTCCCAACTCGCTAAGGGACAATTTCAACTTTTATAGGCTAGTTTTCTCAGAAACAGCTTTTAGCCCTTCAAAAGAGCTTATAAGTTGATCATCACCAAAGTCTCTCCAGAAAGGTAGCTTTGTTATTTCCCTTCATTTTTCCCCAAAATGGATTTCCAAGTTTTTGCCTTTCCAATTGCAGTCTCCTTCTTCATCTTCATTTTCACTGCAATAAAATACAGTCAGAAGTCCGATGTGAAAGGCCTTTCCAAGCTTCCTCCCGGTCCAAGGAAGCTCCCTGTCATAGGAAACTTGCACCAGCTCCTCGGATCACCGGCTCATTGTGCGTTGTGGGAGTTGGCCAAGATATATGGGCCATTGATGCATATGCAGTTTGGGGAAGTTCCTCATGTGGTCATATCTTCAGCCGAAATGGCCAAAGAGGTGATGAAGACCCATGACATTACTTTCGCAACTAGGCCTCGGCTTCTTGCTACAGAAGTGCTGTCATACGGATCAACAGACATTGCATTCGCACCTTACGGCGAATACTGGAGGCAACTTCGAAAGATCTGCACTTTGGAGCTCTTGAGTGCCAAGAGGGTCCAGTCTTTTAGGCATATAAGGGAAGAAGAGATTTCGAATCTCGTCAAATGGGTCGCTTCTAATGCAGGGTCTCCAATCAATCTTACTCAGAGACTATTCTCGACTAACTACGGAGCTACTTCGATTGCTGTTTTCGGGAAGAAAGTCAAAGAGCAGGAGGAGTTCATAACAATAGTCAAAGAAGCAATTCAATTGGCTGCTGGCTTCGAGGTTGGGGACGTGTTTCCTTCATTGAAGTAGCTTCATGTGATTACCGGGATGAAGCCACGATTGGAAAAGTTGCGTCAGCAACTGGACCGGATTATGAACAACTTAATCAGAGAAAAGGAGGAAGAGAGGGCTAACAGAAGCAGTGATGAAACGACACACGATGGTTTGGTTGATGTTCTCTTGAGGTTCGCCGATCCTAGTGGTCCTGAATTTTTTCTAACCACTGACAACGTCAAGGCAGTACTACTGGTAGGGAAGTTTTTCTGTTTTCATCATGCTCAATTTTCCTAAGAAAAATGAACTGCAGCTTTGGGCTTTCAAATCAGTTGGAATTTTTTACCTTAGAACAAAGTCTTCGACATTAGTCGACTTTCACTTGTCAACGTGATACTGATGTGAGAAGTGTATCGACCAAAGCATGGCCCAAATTAAATTAGCATGAACCCAAGACTGATATTAATTTCATTATAACTGCAATGCTTTAAGATGGTATCAAATAGTTTGAGCCAAGCTTTTCTTTGTTGAGGCTAAGGATTAAAATTCGAGTTATTCTAACGAAAATGGAACATGAAATGTGTATGCAGGACATTTTTGCCGCCGGGAGCGAGACTTCAGCCACGCAGGTGGATTGGGCATTGGCGGAGATGATGAAGAATCCGAGAATCCTAAAAAAAGCGCAGGCTGAGGTTAGGGAGGTCTTCGACAGGAGAGGCAAGGCAGATGAGACAGGGTTGCCCGAACTAGAGTACCTGAAGCTGGTAATAAAAGAGTGCCTGAGGTTGCGCCCTTCTATTCCCTTGCTGCTCCCGAGGGAATGCACAGAGAGGTGCGAGATAAATGGATACGAGATCCCGGTCAAGACCAGGGTGCTCGTGAATGCGTGGGCGATCGGGAGAGACCCCAAGTACTGGGACGACCCCGAGTCCTTTTATCCAGAGAGGTTCAAGGACAGCCCAGTGGATTATAAAGGGACTTGCTTTGAGTATATACCATTTGGTGCAGGGAGAAGGATCTGTCCGGGGATGAACTTTGGGATTGCGAATGTGGAGCTTCCACTGGCAATGTTGCTGTACCACTTTGACTGGGAGCTCCCTGAGGGAATGAAGAGTGAAGAAATGGACATGAGTGAGACACTGGGTGTGAGTCAGAGGAGGAAGCGTGATCTGTACGTGGTTCCTAAGCCGTATCAGCCAAGCTTCACTTGTTGAGACATTCGTAGAAGGTTGGTACAAATGTGTTACAGACGTTTGTCGCCAATAATGTAAGGGAAATGCAATCATGTACTTGTTCGGCGGAAAGGGAGGTTTATGGATCAAACAATGCATTATGGGGGAATTAATTAACTTATGTTTCTATGCCACTTGCTCCTTGTCTTTTTTTACTCTTGATCTGTGTCTTTTTCTCAAGGGAATAGTATGACCGAGCGTGATAATTTAGTTGTGGAGGGACCACAATATCTATTATGAAATTACAAGTCCAGGTGTTGCGATAAGCAAATTTCTGGTCAGCTTGTGCCTTTCGCATTTGTTATCTTTGTAAGAGTTCCTCTGATATGAGCTAATACTGTAATTTACTGTTCTACGAAATTAATCTAATAAAGTAAGATATAAGATTTCTTAATTAATCTAATGTAGGGTTGACTACTATTAACCGAGTAAAGCCCGGCCTGTGATGAAAGAGCCTGTGACTTAAAACTCTATAAATAATGATCAAATCTCTCATCTAATCCTAACATACAAATAACCTCACATAAGAAGTGTTTATTGAACGCTAAGGGTGAAGATAGTCTCATTGAGTCAATGATATAGAAGACAATAGAAGAGAAGAACTTGAACTTTGAACTTGAGCTTTGGATTGTTGCGATTCTGCATTTATAACAATGAATTCCAAATTAAATGCACAAATTTCTTTTCTTGACTATATATGTTTTCTTGATTCTAGCTATGAAAAACTGGGCGTGCTTTCGCGGCTTACAATCGTATGTAAAGAGAGTTTTTCTATTTGATGTAAAGTCCACGTCAGCTGTTTCGTTGCATCGATAAAAATGATCCCTTTCCCGATTTCTCTTCTTCGTCCTCTGTTTTCTCGTGCTTTCCTTCTCTCTTCTATATCTCTGTTCCTCTTCTTTTATTCAACAAAAGCTGCAAGAAAACTAACGAATGGACTGGGGAATAACATCGTCGGCTTAAGTGACAGATAAACTCGTGTCTTTTGAGGTCTAAACCTTTTCATTTTATTGCTAAAATAGGCCTATTCGTTACAAAGTCCAACAAACGTTTTTCGATTCTATTTTACAAAACATATAGAGATAATCCATTCATCTAGCATTTCAATTTGCGAAAAAAAAAATATTTTAGACTTTTGGGAAATTAATTAATTATATGTTGACAATAATTTATTATACAACTGAGGGTTACCCTGCTTGCGAGGTAACCTTGGTTGGTTAATAGAATTGCATTCCCTATTTTAATATGCTAGTACCTATACGCCTCGGCCACCCAATTGAAGTGATATTTTTTCTTCCCTTTTTTAGGAAAGTACCTTTGAATTTTTACATCCCAGAGTCTAGACGAAGCAATTTAAGGTCATATTTAGGACCATCGTCTTACAGGGAGGTCCTTGACCACTACCTTTTTCGAGGTGTAGGAGCCGTCTCTATGTTAAATTAATGTCTCGAGTTTGAATTTGAATAACAATTTATTAAATCGAATTTGTTGGGAAAGATTTCCCAAGTGGGTTACAAATCGGATGAAGAAGTTTTCCTCTTGTTAGACTTTCTTTTGGCATACAAAAGAAAGGAAAACATTATCTACAGCTATAAGACAAAAGAGGAAATAAAAATAAAGATATAGTCAAGTTTTTCTTTTCTTCTTTGTGCAGAAGCGGAATACGAATTTTGAATAAAAGATTCCACATGGGTCCAGAGTCAAAGTTTTGACTCTGAGCACATAATATAAAAAGGCCAAGTTCTCTTTTATCAATGGAGATAGCCGCAAGTAAAAGCTGCATGTCAAAGCCGCACGTAGAAGCTGCATGTCGAAGCCGCACGTCAAGAGAGAAGAACGTGAACTTGTACGGAAAGAAGAGAACAAGCATACGAGTTCTTCGTTTCGGCATTTTACTTTGAGCTTGAACATGCAGTGATTTTATGCAATTACTTTATGTCCATGTGAGTTGTTTATTTATAAACACTTTGGGTTTGGGTTTAATCTAGATGTAGAAAATACTCGAGCATGTGAGCAATTGTAAACTCTAATTCTCCGATTATGGTGGATAATTTGCTACTGACTCTCCCCATAGATCTAGATACCGATACTCGAACCGAACCACGTAAATCTTTGGTATCTTTATTATTTCTCATTATTTCTCTGGTGATTTTGCGTTGGCATAAATTGCAAGATCCTATCATTTTCGTGTATTATTAGTATTATATTTTCAACACTCCACCCCCCTACTATTTTACGGTCCTTAAAGTATTGGGACCAAATTCTTAGCTAGTTTACCCTACCATAGTGTAAAACCCTTCATTGAACCGAGGAACCTTTTAAGACCATGCTCAGGATCTAGTCTTATGGGGAGATCCCCAACCACTATCTTTTGCAAGTTGTAACAGTCTGATTTTCCACTTCTGTTTTCAATTGAATAAGTCGGGTTTTTCATCGACGTGCTTATAGTGCTATTCTCTGAGTCGATCACTTATGAGATAACTAAACTATTTAGGGAAGTCATTAAGAGATTTTTATGCAACAGGCTTGAGAATTCGACCAAGAATCGACTGCTCGACCGTGTCAGTTTGCAAGGGTCATTGCAACACAGTCGAAAATCTATCAGAGACCGGAGATAGGTCGATTCGACTGAGGTTTGTAATTAGGCATGTGTGATCCTACCTAATTGCAAAATTCTCGTTGATCGACATTAAACCGATTTTTCTGTCATTTTGATACCCCGTGCCTATAATTGAAATCTCGAGATTTTCACGATAACCGAGTGTCGCCAATGAGTCGAAGATGTACATTGTGATTTGAAAATAATTGACCACAGATCAATTGCCCTAAAAAATTCAAAAAACTACATAGTAGTTTAGGTCACTCTAAAATCGCGTCAGATTGAAATTAACCGCAAAATTTAATCTGATTTCAGAAATTGAGAGTTCTATCGTATCATAATTAATTCTAGAAATGTTGATGCATCCTTTCAAGACCTTTTGACAAACTTGAATTTTGGTGGGACATTCAAATGCAGCAAGTTAAGTGGAAATGGGAGAAACCATAATTTAAATAGATTTTTGGTATTCAATGTGGAACAATTGGAGATGGGAATTATAAGGATTTAATTGAGGCCTTATTTTTGTTATCTAAGGTTACCAAATGGCAAAGTGAAAAAAGGGAAAATCTAAAGTGGAGACTATGAAATTCGGAGGTCTACATGCTAAAGGGGAATTTAACTTTATTTGAAGTGCATTTGGGGAGGATAAGGTCATTTAAGAGGGGTAGGCCCCTTGATAGTGAATGGCCAAAAATACCATGGAATAAGAACCATGGATATGGAAATTTGGGGAGGGGGACCCTCCATGGTTTTTTTTTTTCTCTCTCCCCTCCATCCGTGCGGTTTCCCTTCCCCCTTGGCTTGTTCGACCTTATCTCTCCCTTTCTTTCTCCCTCTCACTTTCCTTTCCTTTTTCCTTTCCATTTTCTCCCACCAACTATTTTGTGTTTGTCTTATTCAAGTGTCACGTCCCGATCCTCCGAGCACATGCTTATCCTTACTTGTTCAATATAATAGTAATGACCCATGACGCATCGCCGACCCATTCAATTAATATACGCATGCGGAAGCAGATATAAATTCCCAGACAATAAAAAAATGAGATAGAAAAGCAAGGCCAAACTTTTAAAACCACAACAAGTCTTTTATAACCAAATAGGTTTATACACAAGACCAGACTAGTCACAAAAACGTCGGTTCATCAAAAAGGAATTGTCCTATGACTAACTAGCCACATAGGTTCATCGATTATGCTTCTTTCACCTTCCCAAACTTTGGGACTCCCAGCTCTCCATAGCCGTCACCTAGGGACTTGAAAATGTGATCCCACAAACGGAATAAGACTACGTCTCGGCAAGTTCAACCCCTTAAGACCCAATTAGGAAGAAAATTGCCCCCTAAGAGCTGCCTAAGCAAAATCAGGCATCAGAGGACTTACCTTAGCCTCAGTTTCTTCCTGCAAGTTAGTTCAATTCATAATTACTGACAATCACATCATCCAACCAAACAGATCGAACTATCAATCAATCGACACAGTCGTTTCCATGTCATCAAAACCATCATACGGTCATTTCGATTATTCATTGCCAACTCTTAGTCATGGCCCAACAGGCACGACATAGACTTAGTGGAATCACGGCCCTATTCGGCAAATTTAAACTTAGAGGTATCATGGCCCCACTCAGTAATTTTAGACTTGGTGGTAATCACGGCCCCACCAGGCAATTTTCTAGACTTGGTGGTAATCACAGCCTCACCGGGAAAATTTAGACTTAGTGGTATCATGGCCCCACTCGACAAATTTAGACTTAGTGATATCACGGCCCCACTCAGCAAATTTATGTACAAATACCTGCATTATCCAATTTTTGGGATAAATCTCCATAATCACTAATTTACTTAATTTTCATAAATCAGTGCTCAATTAAATAAATAGAAAGCACCACTGTAATCAACACAAAATTTCGGTCAATGGCCATCTCAATTGAATTTCAAGAAAAAAAAATTAATTAATTAATTAATTCCGAAAATTAATAAATAAATGCCAATAAATCCAACTTAGACCCGTAATGCCTAATTGGACACCGAAACGAACCCGGAAAAATTTTGAGACATGTTCAATATATGCCAGAGTCTATTTACTCGCTAATTGTACTAACTATCCACCTAACATGCATTGACAATTAATTAAATTCTCTAATTTAATCTAATCTAACCACCTAATTTGTCTTAGCTTAAACTAATCAACCCTTAAGCACAATTAACCTATTAAGCGAGGATTAATGAGTTAAACTCACTGGCGTAATGCGAAGACCGGTTCATCGTGACGGTGGCATGACAGCGGTCGAAACTCAGGTTTGCGGCTGCGTCAACGGGCTTGGACTGGGCCTAAAATTGGCTTAACAAATCTCAACCCAAACTGAGATTTGTTATTGTGTTGGACTGGGCTGAAGACACGGGCTTCAAATGGGCTGGATTGCGACTGAAATTCACTTGGGCTGCTGGCATGAGTGGGCTGGAAATTTCATGGGCCTCTACTAGGGTCTTGGGCTGAAGCTTGGGCCAAACTACTGCTGTGAAGATGGGCTAGCTTCTTGGGCTGAACTGAGCTTGATTTTGGCTAAAGATGCGAGCTTGCTGGGCTCAATTCTTGGGCTGAAACCTATGGCCACCCCTGGGCTTGAAGATGAATTCGTGGGCTGCAGGATAAAGACTCGTTGGAGAAATTTTGAGTAGCTGCTGGCGTGTGGACGAAGATGGAGCAGGCAAGCTAGCTTCGAGATAGACATGAGGGAGATTCGGTGGATGTGCGTGGATGTGGGGGCTCAACGATGCGGGAAGCAGCTAGCCGAAGACGTTGCTGGAGTTGATCGGTGCTGGTAGCAGGGACACGAGGCGGAGAGAAGACGCGTGGGCTGAAGCTTGCTTGGTGGGGAAAGATGGGCCGACACACACGGAGCTGCTAGTTTCACTTCGGTGGATTGAAGCCGTGTGGGCGTTGCTGGCAGGAGAAGAGACCACAGTCAACAAATTGGAGAGTTCGTTAGCTGGATGCGTGGCTTCGAGGGAGAGGGGAAATAGAAGATGGTGGGAGGAGGCGTGAGTGGGGAAGGAATTGATGATGATGCTAGCGATGGATGAAGACATGATAGAGAGAAAAATCGAATGAAAAAGGAGCTGCAGCTTCAGTTGAGGAAGGAGGTCGAATGCAAGAGAGGGAGAGAGAATAGATAAGAGCGAGAGACGTGTGAGCTTGGAAGAGAAGAGGAACAAAAGTCAATAAACCTTAGCACTTCCATTAATCACTTGTCCCCTAATTCTTTCTAGCCAAATAAATCCCACAATTATCCAAATTTTGTTGCAAAGGTTGCTGCTCTTCCATGGTTCCGAATTTCACTCAAATAGTCTCTAATTTCTTCACGAAATTCCCCAATCCAACGTCCATTTTCAATCAAGAAAAAGCCCATAGAATTTCTACAAGTGCCCCTCGTCAAATAGCTCAACTTGGAAGCCCGAATTTCCCTTGCAATCGGCCCATTTGAATTTTCACTAATTTTCGAAATGTCCGAAGCAATTTTCCGTAAAAATCTCAGAATTTTTGAAAATTCTTCGGAGGATGATTTGTCGTTCCTAAAATAGATCGTGATATGACAGAACTTTAAATTTCTGAAATTGAGTTCAAATTTGCGATTAATTTCACTCTAGCACATTTTTAGCGTGAATTAGGCTCCTAGGTAGCTTTTAGAAATTTTTAGTACAAATAACCCATGGTCGATTTTCTTCGAGCCACAATGAACCCACTCAACACATTGGTGACTCTCGGTTGTCATGAAAATCTCGAGAATTCAAATACAAACACGGGATACCAAAATAATAGAAAAATCAAACTAGTGCCGGTCGATGATAATTTTGCAATTTAGTGGAATCACTCACGTTTAACCACTCATCTCAGTCGAACCGACCTATATTTGATCTCTAATCGATTTATATCTATGCCATAATGATCTCGGAAGATAAGCACGATCGAAGCAGTCGGTTCCTGGTCCAATCCTCAAGTCTATTTGCCTTAAAATCCTTAATGACTTCCCTAGATACTCTAGTTATCTCACGAGTGATCAGTTATGAGAATAGCACTATAGGCGCGTCGATAAAATGCCCGATTTATTCAATTGAAGACAGAATCGAAAATCTAGGATGTCACAACTCTTCCCCTCTTATAAAAATTCCATCATTGAAATTTAAACCTTACAATACTCCAGCAAAAAGGTGGGGGTACAAATGCCTCATCGACTCTTTAGTCTCCCAGGTTGCACCTTTGGTGCCGTGGTATTGCCAGACCACTTTAACTATCAGGATGGTCTTTGTACACATAACTTACTCTTTTCTATCCACGATCTGAGCCGGGCTTTCAACGTAAGACACTCGGTCATCCATGTCCAATTCCTTGAAATTGAGCATGTGGGTCGTGTTAGGCTCATACTTCCTTAACATCGACAAGTGAAAGAAGTCGTGCACTTGCGCCAATCTTGATGGCAACGCAAGATGATACACCAAAGTCCTGATTCTCTCAAGAATCTCAAACAGACCTACGTACCTTGGACTCAGTTTTCCTTTATTGCCAAAGCACGAAGTTCCCCTCATTGGTGACACCTTAAGAAAAACGTAATCACCAACTTGAAATTCCAAAAGCCTCTGACGCTTATCTGCATAACTTTTCTGATGACTTTGAGCGGTCTTTAATCTATTTCTAATCACTACCACGGCATCCATTGATTGCTGAACCAACTTTGAGCCTGTAATCTTTCTTTCCCCAACTTCATCCCAACACACCGGTGTTATGCATGCTCTGTCATACAACGCTTCAAATGGGGCCATCTGGATGCTCTGCTGATAACTGTTGTTGTAGGAAAATTCTACGAGATGAAGTTGTTATTCCCAACTTCCCTTAAAGTCCAGTACACAAGCTCTCAGCATATCTTCAAGAGTCTGAATTGTCCTTTTAGATTGACCATCCTCTTGAGGATGATATGACATACTATACTGAAGCTTTGTACCTAAAGCACCTTGCAAGCTTTTCTGAAAAAGCGATGGTAAACCTCGGGTCTTTATCTAATGTTATCATAATCGACACTTCATGCAGTCGAACTATCTAACACAAGTACAACTCAATGTGCCTATCTAAGTCAAGACCCTTTCACACTACAATAAAGTGAGCTGACTTTGTCAACCTGTCGATTATTACCCATATTGAATCATTACCTCTCTGAATCCTTGGTAATCCGATCACGAAATCCGTCATAATATGCACCCATTTTCACTCTGGGATCTCAAGAGGTTGCAACAGTCCTCACGGCTTGTAATGCTGAGCCTTAACCTACTGACACGTCAAACACTTGGCAACATGTCTGGTGATGTCCGCCTTCCTACTAGACCACAAATAGTGTTGACGTAGATTATGATACATCTTGGTACTTCTAGGATGAATGCTGTAACTACTATGATGAGCTTCTGATAAAATATCCTCTCTAAGCTTTGCATCGTTAGGTACAACTAAACGTCCACGGAACTTTAGTGTCCCATCATCAGAAACTTTAAAGTCAACTTTCCTTTCTTCGATATCCTCTTATAAATTTTTTTGAACATCTAGGTTTGTCGGTTAGAGTTGCTTGATTTTGACCTGGACATCCGACTCAATTCTAAGGGTAGCCATGAGATGAGAAAGGTAGCTTACCTCAAATTTGAACACCAAATCTCGAGCTCGCTCGAGTAGATTCCACTCCTTAACCAACAAGTGAGCAATTGACAACTTTCAACTCAAAGCGTCGGCGACCTTATTTGCTTTCTTGGGTGATATAAAATATCACAACCATATTCCTTTAGCAATTCCATCCATCGGCCCTATCTCATATTCAACTCCTTCTGAGAGAATAGGTACTTGAGACTCTGATGGTTTATGAAGATCTGAAATCTTTCCCCACATAAGTAATGTCTCCAAATCTTCGACGCAAAAATGATTGCTGCAAGTTCTAAGTCATGCGTTGGGTAGTTCAATTCATGAGGTCTCAATTGGCGAGAGGCGTATGCAACAACCTTACCATATTGCATTAACATGCAACCCAGTCCTCTGAACAACACATCACTATTGATCTCATACCCTTTAGGACTAGATGGAATCGTCAGCACAGGTGTAGTAGTCAGCTTTTGCTTCAGCTCTTGGAAACTACACTCGCACTTGTTTGACCAAACAAATTTCCCGTCTTTTTTCAGGAGTCTTATCAAAAGCGATGCCAAAGCTGAAATCCTTCAACAAACTGTCTATAGTAGCCTATCAAACCTAGAAAACCTCGGATCTCTGTCACGGTAGTCGGTCTCGGCCAGTTAATAACAACTTCAATCTTGCTCGGGTCCACAGAGATTCCTTTGCCTGAAATCACGTGACCTAAAAACACAACACGAGTCAGCCAAAACTCACATTTGCTAAACTTAGCATACAATTGATGAATCCTTAAAGTCTGGGGCACTAGTCTCAAGTGACTCTCGTGCTCCTTAGCACTTCTCGAATATACCAGGATATTATCGATGAACACGATCATGAACTGATCCAGATATTCCTTGAATACTCGATTCATCAAATCCATGAAAGCAACTGGAGCATTCGTCAACCCAAATGGCATCATAGCGAACTCATAATGACCATACCGAGTATGAAATGCTGACTTTGGAATATTTTCTTTCCTAATCCTCAGCTGATGATACTCTGTCCTCAAGTCAATTTTTGAAAATATCGACTTTCCTTGTAACTGATTAAACAAGTCATCAATTATTGGCAATGGATACTTTTTCTTGATCGTCACCTGATTGAGTTGGCGATACTCGATGCACAAACGCAACGAACCATCTTTCTTTTTGACGAAGAGAACTAGTGCTTCCCAAGGTGATGCACTGGGACGTATGAATCCCTTGTCCAATAACTCTCGCATCCACACCTTCAGTTCCTTCAATTCCGATAATGCCATCCAGTAAGGAGCCTTAGAGATTGGCTCTGTCCTGAGAGCTAACTCAATCATGAACTCAATCTCTCTCTCTAGAGGCAATCTTGGCAATTCCTTCGGGAATACATTTGAGAATTCTTGCACAACTGAAATATCTTCAATATTAAGCTCCTCAATTGTTGTATCCACGACAGTTACCAAGTAACCTTGACAACCCTGACCTTACAAACAGGTTGCCTCTTGCAACGAGATTAGGGAAACGAGGGTCCTCCTCGGTTCCCTACAAACTCGAAGCTCTCACCCTTTAATGGGTAAAATTGAATCGACTTGCGATAGCAGTCCATTTTAGCTTGTTGCTTGGTGAGCCAATCCATGCCAATTATCAAATCAAAGTCATACATGGCTAGGACTAACAAGCCTATTTTCCCCTCTCGCTCACTGATCTCTAACTTGCAACCAAACAACACAAAGCAGACAACACTTTATCCTTTAGAGGTGTAGATATGCTAACAATAGATTCCAACAATTCAAGATTCAATCCTATCAACTTAACATACTGCTCAGCAATAAAGGAATGTGTTGATCCTAGATCGAATAAAGCATAAGCAAAATGGTTGTTCAGCAAAACCATACATGTGATCACGTCAGGTGCGGCCTCTGCCTGACCTTGGGTAATGGTATACACCATGCCTTGAATTGGAGCTCGGAGCTGTCCTCCTTATTGTGCATTCTGAGGTGCATACTCTTTGATTTATCCCATCAGTGGCAACGGCGGCAACTGCGGTTGTCCTTTTATCCTTCTCGAACAATTCCTGGCCATGTAACCCAGTTGGCCACACTCAAAACAAGTGCCCGACTTAGATTGGCATGGGGTAGATTCGTGTCGCCTTCCACACAAGAGACATACGCCATTATGGTTAGGCCCAGACTTGCCAACTCCACCTTTTCTTCTAGGCAGAATCTAAAATCTTTCTCTAACCATGGGCCTCTTCCCATGTCAAATTGCATCTTTGTTTGTATTAAATCTAGACCTAAACGTGGCGGCTCTCTCATTCTGATCTCTCTCGATCATCTAGGCCCTCTCGTATAGGTCATTGTAACTTCTTAGATTCAGTGAAATCAATGTACTCCTCAAGTTCAGCCAGAATTTGTCCCTAATCCTTCTCACTTGGTTTGCCAGATTCTCAATTAGTTCAAGAGCATATTGTGATAGTTTAGCGAACTTCGCCTCATATTAATCGACAGTTAGAGAACCTTGACGAAGACGTTGAAACTCTACCATCTTCATCTCTCTGGCAGTCTCGGAAAAGTATTTACCATTGAAAGCCTCAAGGAAGGCGTTTGTGGCACCCCTCGACGGCCCCCGAACCGTTAGGGTCGCCACAGTTCGATTACCATTCTCTTGCTTGACCTGAAGGTCTATCAATCCTGGGGGTTTTACATGCTTTAGATCGGTCCCGGCGTAGCTCATATAACGGAAGCATACTTATCACCTCCCAAACCCATACACAAACTAAACAATACAATGCAATACACACCTCTACAACTTCATATATATATGCATTTTAGGGCCAAATCACTTTTATTTACATACTAAGATGGATTTTACAAGTCGGTATAACAAAAGGGCCAAGATTTTAAGTAAGCTCAGCTAAACTAAAAGAGAACCCAACTATACATCAAACGTGTATATCTATCCATTAGCTAGTGTCGGCCATCCCAAAAAGTGTGAACCTCCACCAGTCACACACTCCTATCACACCCATCCCAGTGCATTGGCCGGCAGCACGCGGCAACATCCCCATCATCCTCCCATCTTGGCGAACATGGACAGATAGAAACTCTTGTACTACGGGGCCATCAAGTAAGCCCACATTGTACATGACCAAAACACGGACGCGGATAAACACCAAACCATGAACACCGACGCAAGGGTGCTAACACTCGACCTCTACATCAGACGAAAATCCATAAAACGTACCACGCGTGATAGGTGCTAGAGGCATCGCTCAATCTGAAATGTTAGTCCCCAAAGGGGTGAGTACAACCACTCAACAGTAAAGATCCATCAAACTACACAATGCAACAAGCAAGACAATCAAGATATCATGAGAGAAGCACATATCATTCATGCTATCGAGTATACCTCACCGTGCGGTTGTGCATATCTCACCATGCAGTCATGCATATACCACAATGCAATCATACTTGTATTTCCATGAGGTTCATCCCATGCTATATGCACATACATACGCATGATTCATATCATCCATACCATCATGTATACATCCCCATGAGATCCATTCAAGCCTTCACGATCGCATTCTCAATGTCAAATAGCATCAATTCACTTTCATAAGCATATCATGCATCATGCCATATGCATATACCCATGTACATGATTCAATTTCAATATTTATCTTTCACAAGGATCTCATTGTTTTTTTCTTCCAGGGACCAATGTTTGCATCCCACAATTATCGCTCGCACCCAACCTGGCGTCGCGAGGAGAGGAGCCTCCGGCACAAACCTCCAGGCATCCGGCACAAATCTCCGAGCATCTCGTATTCCAACTGGCATCACGGGGAATCCCCCCGGCACAAACCTCCAGGGCTTTCAGCACAAACCTCCGGGCATCCCGAAACTCCTGAGGACCTCCGGTACAAACCTCTAAGGCTTCTAGCACAAACCTCCGGGCATCTCGAAACTCCCGAGGACCTCCAGCACAAACCTTCTGGCATCCAGCACAAATTTCCGGGCATCTCGAAACTCCCAAGGCATCGTTGGCTCACACCTTCAACGGTATCATTATTATCACAATATATAATAACATATATGGCTCATTTTCAACATGACATTTGATGCAACAATATCAAAGGTCTAAACAAGTTTTTTGATGTCATATGATATGCCAACATCACCATATATGCAGTACACATAACACCCACAATGTCACATTTCATAAAGCAGTTCATTGGTTTTTGAAAATAGAATCAATTTTCGGGTAAAACAGAATGCACCTCTTTAGTAAAAATTCTTGGAAAATTAGTAAACAATCTCAATAAATTTTGAAAATTTAACAGAATGTAAAAAGATCCAGAGGAAGATATTTCATGAAGAACACCATGTCAAGAAAGTTTCTCATCAATCACATAGATCCATACATCACAGCAAAAGAAATTCCAACGCCACTTTTGCACAGTTTTGGAAATAATTTCGATTAAGCACTTAAATAAACTCCAAAAATTATGAGATTTTAATATGTTATATATGAAATCTAAAGGTAAAAGTCTCATGAAGAAATCAAAGTCTAATTCCTTCTAGATTAAAAGCTATATATTTTATAACTCTTTCTATCTCTCGGTTCACTGTCTAGATTCATCCTTTTCAAAGAAAATCGTTTTCCCTGATCATTACTTGTCCGTTTATCCTCAAATTTTAGTATGTTTCTCCTCAAGATGTCATCTAGAACTCTTATCCAGAACACGAGATCAAATTCGGACTGGATACTTGCACGAAATTCACAGAATTACAATACATCATCATAACAATTTCCAGATCTAGCTTCAAATTTGGACTGGATACTTGTTCATTTCCTCTCAAATTTTGATATATTATTCTCTTAGAAGTCCTTTACAACTTTCATCAAGAAGTCGAAGTCAGATTCCAACTAGAACATCGCATGCAACTCACAAAATCACCAAAGGTCAGACTGTTTCTACATGCAACAACTCACTTGGAACACTACCACCATTCATTCGAGTTTCCAGCATTCAATGTCATAGCTCAAGCATTTCCAGCATTCAGCATCACAATCACAGCAAGCAAAAGGTAGATCAATGGACTCTACTTGCCTCTAATCAAAGCAAAAACACAACAAGCACACGGTGGGGCAAGGCGGCTCGATGGCGGCACTCGGCGACAAGCACGGCAGCGAATGGCCTCCCTCTTCCTTTCTCTCTTCCTCTCTTTCTCTCCTTCTCTCGCACAATAGCTCTCTCTCTCTCTTTCTCTCTCTCCCTCTCTCTCTCTCTCTCTCTAACGATAACCCTCTCTCCCAATCCGCCCCTCCTCTTTTCTTTCCCCCTCAATGATTTGCAATCATTTGATTTTGCATGGCAATTGCCACTTGGCTACAATGGACTAACACTTGGCAAGCTTCTCTTGCCACTTGGGGATTTACATGCAAGTTGATGGGCCTCCCTTGGGCCTGGCCTCTCCCTCCATTCCTCTCTTCCCATGGTCGACGGCAGCCCCTTCCCTTTGGGCTTCACGAGCCAAGCCTTAGTGGCCGAACGGTGGGGCTCTTGTGGGCTGGTCTTGGCCTAAGAATTTTGGCCAACTTCCTCTTTTAATAATCTTTTCTAAATCCCCACTTATATAGATATCTAATTACACTAATTCACTTGGCCATAAAACTTTGCATCATAAATAAATAAATTTCAACTTATAAAACACATGGCCAATAATAGAACTTTCCCATCAAGTAATTATCCATTGAAAAGCTTTTCCTTAATCTTATTGTAAATCATGGATCAAATGGCTACAATATAACTTGATGGTACTTCCATCATCTATCCATGGTTCATAGCACATCTAGAGGTTATCATGAAATTCTAGGATGCCACATCGTTCCACTCTCAGATGACACCTTTTGGAAATACTGCTCCTTGGGTGGTTCTCCACCAAGTATTTGCAACTCCCTCCAGTTGGTAAGTTGCAAAAACTACCTTTTTCAGTTTCATTGCACATCAATAGTGCAAAAGCCTTCTCAAGTTTTTGGATCCACAAAACAACAACTTCGGGGTCTCCTACCCCAGTGAACTAAGGTGAATTCAACTTCAATAATTGTTCCACTAGCTTGTGAATCAGTCTCCCAGTGACTACAATTCCTGACAAACCTTCAACGGGTGTGGCAATAGGTGCAGCGACAAGTGTAGCAGTGGCAACGGCAGCAGTAGCGGCGACTTGAGTGACGGTTGCAACAGCGGCAACTTGATTTTGGGCCTGCTACCCAATCAAGTCCCTCATGGTCTCCAACGACCGCAAGATCCCATCTGCTCTGGGATCACCAGGGGTCGCAACCCCAGCACCAACTAGCGGGACCGGCGATGGTGCTACTCCACTTGCACTGGCCTCAGCTTGCGCTCTACCTCGGCCACCTCGGGCACCGACCCTTGTCAACATCCTAGCCCGAGTTACTAAAGATAAAGTCCTCTGTCTATGAGTCATTAACTCCTACTCGCTCATGGTTCAGTCTTTTACTGAAACCTATCTTCCAAATCCACACTGGATTAGAAGATGAGCAATCCACACATAACAAACAATTCTACCACACAATTATCATCGACATGCACCAATCATGAATTTAAAGGCTTTTCCTACTTACTATCTCATATCCATCGCACCTTACTACCCCAATTTCTAGCAACCATGCTCTAATACCACTAAATTGGGATGTCACGTCCCGATCCTCCGAGCACGTGCTCATCCTTGCTTGGTGTCGCGACCAATTTTTTGGGTGTGAACCACCTAGGGTTTGGCTAATGGATTGTTAAGCTTAGACTTAACTCGGGCTCTCCCAAGCCCATACCAATTTGCAACTTTAGGTTCAAGTTCTTAACATGCAATTGATTTTCAATCAAGAGTCGCCACTAATCTATTTTTTGGTGGGTCGATTAGAAACCCAAGTAAAGTAATGGGAGATTCACTTTACTCCTACGAACCAGAGACTATGGGTACGAGGACTTGATTACGCTAGATTTCTCTAATGCCCTTTCGGTACCATTTCTTTTATTTTGAAAAAAAGGTTTTGCAGGCAATTTGAATTGATTTTAAACTAGTTCCCTAACATGTGAGGTAATCATGCGGGTGCGCAATCCACCAATTTAACACCCATGTAAACAATAAATAAATTGCAAAAACTTACCTCAAAGCAATGAAAGCATTTGCGATGTTAAATTAAAATCTACATCAACAACCCTAGATATAGTTTCTAATTAACACGCGATTCCTTTTTTTTCTTTTCACTTAATTAATGAGAATCAAATCCATATGCAGTGCAATGCTTCTAATCTAACAAGAAATGATAGAGCATGGCAACATGTCCTAAACTATATGAATGAATAAAATTTTTTGTGATTTCTTAATGAACATGCAATAATTAAATATGCAATCTAAATTAACCAAAATGACTTAATTCTAATGACATGTAATGCAATGCAATGACATACAAAATTATTTTAACTAAAATGACATGCGACATACAATTTAATATGCAAGCTATATGTCACGCAACATCTATTAAATGACCTAATCTAATGACGGGCAATTTCTAATTAAATGAACTTAACAACAATCAATAAATGACGTGCATTTCATAAACATAATTCTATATGACATGGACATTTTTATTTTCCTAACAAAACATGCAATTTATCTAGGAGACATTATCTACCTATAGTTGATAAACATGCAATCCTAACATGCAATGACGTGCAAAGAATGCCCTAATTCAACATGATATATGCATGATGATTTTTTGTGTTTTTATATTAATTTCGAAATTAAAATTTCACATGCAATTCAAATAATGATCAAACTAACATCCTAAATGAATGTACTTTCTTTTTTTGGTTTTCTTTTCCATGATTCAACATAAAGTTCTTATTCTAAATATAAAAGATAAAAACCTAATCCTAATTCAACATTTTTTGGATTTTCTTATATAAAATTCAAAATAAGATTGCAATTTTAACCCTAAAACAGGAAATATTCTAAAGCAAATCTAATCCTAACTCAAATATTTTTTGGATTTTTCTTTTACGAAAATAAGATTGACTCAACCAACTTGACGATAGCAAATCAAACAAGATAAGATTGATATCCAAAAATTGACGAACCATATCTCGCGCATGAGATCGGGTTGGCCAATTTTAAATTAAATCATGAATCGAATCTCGGGCTTGAGATTGGATTGTCAATTTTTGTAAGGGATTACGAGTTGGATTTCGGACGCGAAAATCGGACTGTCAATCCCTAGCTTGAGGGGCTAATTCATGTTGGAATCTCAATCATGTATCAATGAATAATCACACTAAAAAACTAAAAAAAAAAAAAAAAAAAAACTATAAACTATATAAAAATAATAAAGATAAAATAATAAAAAACTACCTAATCTGATTTTTTTGTCTTTTATGTTTTTTCTTCCTTTCCACACACAGCCATGGATCTCCAAGGGAGTCGGCTGATTAATCCGACAAAGGGGATCTGGCAAGGGCGGCTGCAGCATAGGAGCGGAGTTAGGGAGGCTCGGGTCCGGACGGGTAGGAGAGTGGCGATGGGCTACCGATATGGCTCGGGTTGCAGACGAGATGGGCTCGTGGTGTCAGAGCTCCGTTGCGGGGACTCCAGTAGCAGATGGCAGGGCTCTTCGTGGGTCGATGTGGTGGCATGGTACTCGTTGGGCGTCAGAGCAGAGTGGCTTCAGGTGACTCACGAACAGAACAGGGAGGAACCGTCTCGAGGTCTACTGGGGCACGAGCAAAACCAGAGCAGAAGTGGCGTCACCGGCAGCAACTTCGAACGGGTAGAACAAAGTAACGTCGGGTCGTCGGCTAGGGCAGCAAAGGAACGGATCGGTAGAAGTCCAGGCAACGCGGCAAGGAAACTATGTGACCGGCTTCAACGAGCTTCTACAAGGCTGTGCTCACGGAAGGGCTGGGTCGGCGATGCCGGTGTCACGAGCTTGTGGGTGACGGCAGGCGGCGAACCAGTGCAAGTTGCAGGTAGATCACAGCGCGCAACGGCTTCAGGCTTCTGAGCAAACTCCGCGATAGGAGCTCGAGCGTTGGTGATGGTGCAATGGGAAGGGCACGAACGGAGCAGCAGAAACCGGTGAAGAAGAAGAACAGCGATCGTCCTTCCTCTGCACAGCCGCATGCTTCCCCTTGTCTTCGTATCACTCCCTCTTTCCTCTTCAATAAAAGGGCCTCCGTATGCTTTTCTTTTCTTCTTCTTTTTTATTTATTTATTTCTGAAACCTTCAAAAACCAAGAAAAGAACCCCCTCCCCCGGTAGAACCCTACGTACACACCTTTTTATAGGCCAAAACAAAATACAATCCTTTTGTGAATATTTCATCTGATGAAAGGATTGCCTATAACCTCCTAATCACAAAAATATTTTTATATTCCTTATCTCCCGAATATCCTCTACTGATTTTATCGCCTATTGCTGAAGATAAGATTGCAATGCGATTTTCTTAAATTTCAAAAAAATTCACCCTAATATCGCATCAAATACTAATTTCTCAGAGGATAATTAATTAAAAAAACAATGGGCTTGGGCTAATTTGCTCCTTTCGTGGGCCTAGCCCGGCCTACCGAACTAGAGCTCATAAACATAAACTTAAACCCATCCACCACCGGTCCAATAAAATGCAAAAAAAAAAAAAAATGCAAATTAAAAATAAATGCACCTAAATCTATATGTTATGCAATTAATTATTTTTTTAGAGATAAAATCAACCCTAATTTTCTATGCAATAAATAAATGATCGGATCGCCAAAATTTAGGTATCAACACTTGGTCAATATAATAGCGATGTCCCAGGACGCATCGCCAACCCATTCAATTAATAAACGCATGCAGAAGCAGATATAAATCCTCAGACAATAAAAAAAAAAAAAAAGGATAGAAAAGCAGGGCCAAACTTTTAAAACCACAACAAGTCTTTTATAACCAAACGGGTTTATACACAAGACCAAACTAGTTACAAAAATGTCGATTCATAAAAAAGGAACTGTCTTATGACTAATTAGTCATACAGGTTCGTTGATTATGCTTCTTCCACCTTCCCAAACTTCAAGACTCGCGGCTCTCCACGGCCGTCACCTAGGGACTTGAAAATGTGATCCCACAACGGGGTGAGACTACGTCTCAGCAAGTTCAACCCCTTAAGACCTGATTAAGAAGAAAATTGTGCCCTAAGGGCTGCCTAAGCACAATTAGGCATCATAGGACTTACCTTAGTCTCAGTTCCTTTCTGCAAGTTAGTTCAATTCATAATTATTGACAATCACATCATCCAACCAAACATATCGAACCACCGATCAATCGACACAATCGATTACATGTCATTAAAACCATCATACGGTCATTTCGATTACCAACTCTTAGTCATGGCCCAACAGCCACGACCTAAACTTAGTGGAATCATAGCCCCACTCAGCAAATTTAGACTTAGTAGTATCACTGCCCCACTCGACAATTTTAGACTTGGTGGTAATCACGGCCTTACCAGGCAATTTTCTAGACTTGGTGGTAATCATGGCCTCACCGAGAAAATTTAGACTTAGTGATATCACGGCCTCACTTGACAAATTTAGACTTAGCGGTATCACAACCCCACTCGGAAAATTTATATCTAAATACCCGCATTGTCCAATTTTTGGGATAAATCTCCATAATCACTAATTCACTTAATTTTCACAAACTAGTGCTCAATTAAATAAACAGAAAACACCACTTAATCAGCACGAAATTCCGGTTACTGGCCATCCCGATTGAATTTTCGAAAATTAATTAATTAATTACGAAAATTAATAAATAAATGCCAATAAATCCAACTTAGGCCTATAATGCCTAACTAGACGCCGAAATGAACTCGGAAAATTTCCGAGACTCGTTCAATAAATACTAGAGTCTATTTACTCGCTAATTGCACTAACTATCCACCTAACATGCATTGACAATTAATTAAATTCGCTAATTTAATATAATCTAACCACATAATTCATCTTAACCAAAACTAATCAACCCCTAAGCATAATTAACATACTAAGTGAGGATTAGTGAATTAAACTCACTGGCATAATGCGAAGACCGATTCACCGCGATGACGATGCGACAGCGGCCAAAACTCGGGTTTGCAATTGCATCGACGGGCTTGGACGGGGCTAAAACTGGCCTAACAAATCTCAGCCCAAATTGAGATTTGTTATTGTGTTGGACTAGGTTGAAGACACGGGTTTCAAGTGGGCTGGATTGCGACTGAAATTCACTTGGGCTGCTAGCATGAGCGGGCTAGAAATTTCATGGGCCTTTACTAGGGTCTTGGGCTGAAGCTTGGGCCAAATTGCTACTGTGAAGATGGGCTGGCTTCTTGGGCTAAACTGAGCTTGATTCCGACTAAAGATGCGGGCTTGGTGGGCTTAATTCTTAGGCTGAAACCTACGGCCATAGCTAGGCTTGAAGATAAATTCGTGGGCCGCAGGATGAAAACTCGCTGGAGAAATTTTGAGTAGTTGCTGGCGTGCAGATGAAAATGGAGCAAGTAGCTGGCTTCAAGACAAACGTGAGAGCTGGCTTTGAGATAGACGTGAGACAGATTCGGTGGATGTGGGTGGATGTGGGGGTCAACGATGGGGGAAGCAGCTTGCCTAAGACATTGTGGGAGTTAACCGGCGCTGACAGCAAGGACACGAGGCGGAGAGAAGACACGTGGGCTGAAGCTTGCTCGGTGGGGAAAGATGGGCCGACGCACACGGAGCTACTGGCTTCACTTCGGTGGATTGAAGCCGTGTGGGCATTGCTGGCAGGAGAAGAGTCCACGGTCAACAAATTTGAGAGTTCGTTAGTTGGATGCATGGCTTTGAGGGAGAGGGGAAACAGAAGATGGTGGGAGGAGGCGTGAGTGGGGAAGGAATTGATGATAATGCTGGTGATGGATGAAGACACGACAGAGAGAAAAATGGAATGAAGAAGGAGCTGTAGCTTCGGTTGAGAAAGGCGGTCGAATGCAAGAGAGGGAGAGAGACATGTGAGCTTGGAAGAGAAGAGGAACAAATGTCAATAAACCTTAGCCCTTCCATTAATCTCTTGTCCCCTAATTCTTTCTAGCCGAATAAATCCCACAATTATCCAAATTTTGTTGCAAAGGTTGCTGCTCTTCCATGGTTTTGAATTTCACTAAAATTGTCTCCAATTTCTTCATGAAATTGCCCAATCCGATGTCCAATTTCAATGAAGAAAAAGCCCGTAGAATTTCTACAAGTGCCCCTTGTTAAATAGCTCGACTTGGAAACCTAAATTTCCCTTCCAATTAGCCCATTTGAATTTCCACTAATTTTCGAAACATCCAAAACGATTTTCTGTAAAAATCCCAGAATTTTTGAAAATTCTTCGGAGGATGAGTCAATGTTCCTAAAATAGATCGTGACATGATAGAACTTTCAATTTCTGAAATCGGGTTCAAATTCACAGTTAATTTCACTCTAACGAGTTTTTAGCGTGACCTAAGCTACCAGGTAGCTTTCAGAAATTTTTAGTACAAATGACCCGCGGTCGATTTTCTTCGAGCCACAATGAACCCACTCGACACATTGGCAACTCTCGGTTGTCGTGAAAATCTCGAGAATTCAAATATGGACACAGGATACCAAAATGATAGAAAAATCAAACTAGTGTTGGTTGATGAGAATTTTGCAATTTAGTGGGATCACTCATGTTTAATCACTCATCTCAGTCGAATCGACCTATCTTTGATCTCTAATCGATTTATATATGTGTCGTAATGATCTCAGCAGATAAGCACGGTCGAGTAGTTGATTCCTTGTCAAATCCTCAAGTCTATTTGCCTTAAAATCCTTAATGACTTCCCTAGATAGTTTAATTATCTCACGAGTGATCAATTCTGAGAATAGCACTATAGGTGCGTCGATGAAATGCCCAATTTATTCAAATGAAAACAAAATAAAAATCTAGGATGTCACATCAAGTGTTTCGGTTCCCTTGCTTCTGCTGAACCGACTGAAGAGTAGCCAAAAATAGAGAAGGGCTCTGTTTTGGTGCTGTCGGTTTTGGACCAACAACCCTCCTCAACCAAACTGCCCTCTATGTTCTATTTCTCCTCAATTTGGCCATTGATCGCAGCTCAACCACCCTCACCAGCAGCCTAGCAATCCTCCAAAATCAACGAGGTCTTTGCATCCCTCCGCCGAAAGCTCAGCACCGTGTCCACAAGTGCTGCAGCATTTCCACTGTTCATCCCTCCTCGATCTCGACTCATCACCCTCTCCGGAAGTCCCCGCCTCTCCACCTGTGTTGCTATCCAACCGCTAGGACCCCAGCAGCTCTAAACCAACCGCCAACCAGCGAACCGGCTCTGCTATGTCGCTGCCTCGCCCCCACGGTTGCCGTGCAACCGCTGCTCAGCTCCACCTATCCAAGAGGACCCCCTCTCAGTAGTGAGCCAAAGGCCTCACGATCCTGTTCCAGGTCGATCGGAACCACTCCGGCACCCCCGGAGGTCAAGGTCTTGCTGCCGTTGTCGAAAGTCATTAGTTTCTAAATCAGGTGAGTTAATTTCCTAAAGCTTAATTAGGGGTTGATTACATTCATTAAGTGAGGGATTAAGTTAAGTAAGATTAGCACCTAGTCTAGTTAGGGTAAGTATTAGTTAGCCAAGTTAGTTGAGATAGAACTAAATAGTTAGACTAGTTAGTTAAGTTGGTTAGACCATTTAGTTAGGAATTTAAATATTTAATGAGAATAGTAGTCTAGGAGGTTAGTGTAATGAATTAGTTAGTAGGTTAAGATAGTAATGTATTTAAATAGCTGATTGGGACTAATCAATTCAAATGGATAGCGCAATCGGATGAATGCTATTAATTGAATAATTAATTTAAATGATTAAATTATAATTTAATTAATTATTTAATATTGTCCGGAAATTATATCGGGATAGCTGGTGATTGGAATTTCGTGCTGATTGCAGTGGTATGCTCAATTTATGCAATAAACCGTTGAATTGTGCAATTAAGTGATGATTGTTAATATTGACTATTTATTTCAAAATAGTGGAATTTCGGTGTTTAATTGGAAAATACCAATTGTCAGGTTTTGGACACCGAAAGTATTTTTAAGTACTATATCAAACAGTGGGATTTTAAAAGAGATGATACAAATTTTCTAGTTTGATTTGACCGTGTCCCCACATACGATTATTTTACCATGTATTTCTAATATGGAAAAAAAAAAAAAAAAAAAAAGACCAAGATCACTACTTTAATTGAGGCATTTGAGTGCAACGCACGGTGTCTTAGGCCGAAATTGGATGAATGCATGAATGATATGAGAAGCTGTCATGAGCCTTTGGGGCCGGACGATGCTCTTTTGGAAATGCCCCAAATCAACGGATGTCAATTGCAGTGGATGCTAGGCCGATGCTCCTATAAGGAATGCCATCTAGATGAAGCCCGGTTAAGCCGGAAAACCGCTGACTATTGAGTCAGCTGTGACCAATGGGTCATAATTAATTGGGATGCATGAATGATTGAAATTGAGGGGCCTAATTAAGAGACGGAATTGTGTGGTGTGGTATGGGATGCATCATAACGATTTGGTTTGGAATCGAGGCTGTGAATGGTGATGATTTGTGTGTGTGTGTGTGTGTGTGTGTGTGTGTGTGTGTGTGTGTGTACATGTCAAGATGTCCCAATGATATATGATTTCCATACAATTATATGCAAATTAATTGGTACTGGCGTGCAGGAGAATACTGGTACTAGATGAGTTTGAGGAAATGTGGTTAGGTTACCCGTGGGTGTATTCTTCTCCTAATTGAGGTTTAGGGAGTGGACTCACTGAGACATTGTCTCATTGGTTATTGTATAACCACTTTCAAGTCCCTAGATGGAGGATCGTCGAGCAAGGTGCAGGGGTTCGCAAGAAGTAAAGTCTAGGTTTTTCTTTAGTCCCTGCCAAATGTCGACGAGTCTTCCGTCTAATTTGGACAGTGGGTGACAGTTCACCCTATGGTTATCAAGAAGTTTGATAGGATCGGAGGGGACTCTAGTCCCATGGATGAGGAGCTCAAAGTGTAAATAGCCTAGAAGCTCCTTTTTGAAATAGATCCATGTGGTGTTAAACTTTTTTGTATATATACGTTGTTGTATTATAAGTGTGTTTTGTGAAAATATTATCCTACATTTCTATATCACTTTTATGTTGTTTGGAGATTGTTATTATGTTTCCACGTGTGCCATAAACTAAATGGGTCGGCGACACTTTCTGGGACATCGTGAATTTTATCGACCACTGAGAGATGTGCATGCGCTCCAGGTTCGAGTCGTGACACAAGGCATAGGAGCTACCTTTGTTGGAAGCTAATGACACAACTAGAGGTGGGGTAAATAGATTGTTTTAGAACTTTGAGAATCTTTCACGAAAATTAAGTAACACCGAGTAAAAATCTAGTCAGGGTAATTTTTAAAAACCTGTGAGCAACTTGTATGCTTGTGGAAGTAATGAGAGTGAAAAACAGTAGCACACTAAGATATATAGTGGTTTGGCTTTATCCCTAAGCTTACGTCCACTCCTTGGACTAACAGCCACAAATTGGGCTAGATTTCTCTAATAATTTGCTCAAAAAGTTACAACTAGCAAGTATTTATCTTTTTTCATGATAGATTACACTATCAAAACTCAACTGCTACTCTTACTCTTGTACAATTAATTGTATCACAAGTACTTAGATAACAAGAATACAATACTCAGAGAAATAGTTGAAAGAGAGAGTTTCTCTTGAAACACAATATATTTAAGATTTTCAGTCTTTGTATTTGCACATGTCCAACATTTGCCATGCCTTTAAAGGCAGCATTAGAGAAGTTTATGTTTTAGATGATATTCATTTTGAGAGGCTATACATTCAAAATGATATTTTTTGAGCGACAAGTTATGTTCGGAGTTTCAAGCATAAATCTATAGACTTTATCAGGCTCTACTGGAATCTTTTTGAACAAATTGTACTTGGTTTGGATGATTTCTGCCAATTAATCCAAAATGATGACATGGTTTTGTTTTCGAAAAGTGAAAATGAAAGATTCCCTATCTGGAAAAATAACATTTGAATAGAATAGTGCCACGAGAGTGGAGACTTCTTCCTTCATCAAGCTGGAAAAAAATTGAGTTTAGTGTTTCAAAAAGTTTGGAGAGAAAAATGCCGTGGGCATTAAGATAGTCAAAATCAATAAATCATTGTGGAGCAATTCCTCAAATGTGAAAAGCTTGAAAAGAATTCTCATGATCTTTGGACAAAAAAATTTCAGACTTGAAAGAAGGATCGGGGTGAAAACTTTCGGTAGATTTGAAATTCTGAATTACTCGATTGTCGTCATCTTCATGACGTTTGTCTCCCGATGTTTCTTCCATTTTAGTTCTAAGCTCACTTTGTTCGGGTTGGTCAAAGGCTTGAGCAAGTGCAATCTATGTTGGTTGCACTTCAGGTTGATTATTAGGCCGAGGGGCTTTTTCACTTTCCCTTTTTGGATCAGTTGGGACATCCTCCTTGGTAGAGGACTTTTGTGGGGATGCTCGAATCACCGATTGAGAGGTTCCTTCGACAAGTGTAGGAAGTAGTGCCAATGTTCGAGTTCCGGTAGAAGCAGACATAAGTGCTTCGAGTATCGCCTTGCTTCGTGTCATCAGATTCTAGTTGGTCACCCCCTGAACTACTTTTTCTTTCCGTGGATGGATTTGGAAAGTCGTAAAGACAACCAACTGCATTGAGGGGGCAGTAGGTACAACTGTTATTTCCTTGTTGGTTCATAAACATGACTCAAGGGCCTTGGCAGTAGCTGTGTTGCTCCCTCTGTGAAAGACGGCAAGGTCGTGCTTGCGGTTCTTGATCCTGCACGTTCTCCAACTTGTTGAGATAGGGGAACACTTTGGCATTGAGTTACCTTAGTGGCATCCTTACGTTAGTCAGTGAGATTAATATGCGATGATGGTCCTCCTTTGGACGCTCTTACCATTATTGCCAACGTGCGAAGATGTAAACGTCATCTACAATAGCAATATTGCAGCAGCTTTCATCATTTTAATAACCAAGACAATATTGCAGCAGCTTTTACCACACATAACAATACAAAATTGGCGCAAAAAGTATGCACTTCAACAAAAAATAGCACAGCACAATTATAGTTAGAGAAAATTAACCAAATGCATAATATGATTTATAAACTTTTAATATATTTAATGTAGTTCTAGAATTTTAACTCAATGTAGCTTTTATCTATTTAATGTGATTCTTAGATTTTTAATACATGTTTAATTTAGTCATTGAATTGTATAAAATTGTTCAATGTCGTCGTTGAATTTGAATTAATGGAAAAACAATATTAAAAATATTCATATAATTGAAGGATTAAATGGTAAAATCTAGAAATCAAATTAAAAATTCAAGAACTATATTACACGTTAAGCTAAATTTCAAAAATCATACTAAACAAATTTAAAATTTAGAGATTACATTATATATTGAACTAAAGTTTAGAAATCATTTGTGTCTTATTCGTTATAGCTACAAACGTGTTGGGCACGGTAAATCGGATTATCCAATTATTTGACGAACTGGGACGGTCGCCCGAAGATCGCAAAGAAAAGAGGCTCCACTCGATAACGCCCCCAACTCGAAAGCCAAACCAAATGTCGCCATCGGCGCCAATTTCCTTCCCACATTTCAAACCTTCCCCGAGATTGTGCCATGGCTGCTTCAGGAAAACTCCCATGCACGGCGAGGTTAGTCTGTAAAAGTTAGGGCTTTTTCTCCTCCCTTAGACCGCAAGAAGAAGAAGAAGATGAACCAGGGCGATCTCCACAAGGTATGGGAAATCAAGGCCCTGAAGAGGAAGCCTGCAGAAGGCGAGGCCCGGAAGATCCTCGAGCGGATCGCCCACCAGGTTCAACCCATCATGCGCAAGCGCCGGTGGAGGGTGAAGCTTCTCTCCGAGTTCTGGTACGATTTCGCTGCTTTCGTTTCGATTCCGAGTGCCCCGGTAGCGTTCCGATGCCCTAGACTGCCAAATAGCGTGCCTTTGATTGATGAGCGAGTGATTGCCGATTGAAAATTTGTGTGGGGTGGTAGCCTGTGTATGTGGGGCGTATGGAATTCTGAATCGCTTTTCTTGATCCGTAGGAGGTATGATTCGTTATGATGAATGCGTGGTGTTAATTGCAGTCCAACGAATGGGCGTCTCCTGGGTTTGAATGTGGGTCGTGGGGTGCACGTGAAGTTGAGGCTTCGCAGGCCGAATAGAGACGGTGATTTCTATCCTTATGATCAAGTCCTCGACACGATGCTTCACGAGCTCTGCCACAATGTGCACGGCCCTCATGATGCCAAGTTCTACAAGCTCTGGGATGAACTTAGAAAGGTCAGTCATTAGAAAAGTTTCTGTGTCCTTTTAGTCATCTCCTTTCAGGTTATTAGGATAGATGTACCGTATTCTCACATGTACTTGGTGGTTTGGGCATTGCGCTGTCACAATGCCCTCACTTATATTCTAGTCTACTTGATGTTCATTGCGATGCCAATCACAGGAATGCGAGGAGTTGATGGCGAAGGGAATAACCGGCACCGGCCAGGGTTTTGATCTTCCCGGTAGGCGTCTTGGCAGTTTCTCTAAACAGCCACCTATTTCATCACTACGGCAAACTGCTCTGGCTGCTGCAGAGAGGAGAGCAGTTTTGGGTTCGCTCCTACCATCTGGACCGAAGCGTCTTGGCGGTGATACTAGCATAATGGTACTTAGTCCAGCACAAGCAGCTGCGATGGCTGCAGAAAGGAGACTGCAGGATGACATCTGGTGTGGTTCTCAATTGGAAGATGGCGGGGATAGAGAAAGTAACCCTGATATTCTGCGAAATATTGAGAATGAAATTGAAACCCCTGGAATATCCCAGCTTGATAATGCAGGAAGCCAAGCTTCGGATTTGATCTCTCGGAAAAGATTTCGTGATTTGAATGAAGCTGCAGCTTCAAAATCATCCAGCAGTAATGTGGATCAGAATTATGTGGATTTGACAGGGAATGATGAGACATGTGGGGCAGCAGATGATCTTAGCTGTGCACATCAGAGAAGAAAATTTGAATCAGATACTGTATTGCATTCTAAATCCAAATGTCATTTGGGGAATGCTTCATCTAGTATGCCATCCAATTTGACTTCTCAACCAGGGCTTAAGGGCACTATTAAAGATCCTTCAATTGAGCTCCTTATGTGGGCATGTGGAATATGCACTTTATTAAATCCCGTGAGTATTATGATTGTAACTGAATGCCAATGGTTGATTTATTAGATATATTGTTCTGTGTTGTTTTGATACTTTCAGTCTTTTGATATTTGCATGTTTCTCCTTATAATTTTTTTTCCCTGTTTGTTAGATTGATCAATCTCAATTTGTTTTCTTCCTTGCTGTTGAAGGTTGCATGTGCAGTTGCACTTCTCTTTTCCTTGCCCATCATTTGGTATTAAAGCTACTCATAGTTACTAGATGTGTTAAAAGGTTTTGCTTTACAAGCTGTTTCCTTGTTGGTTCACTCAAAGATTTGGCTTCATCTGAAAGTGTGAATAGGATATAAACCTAAAAGGTTAATTGAAGCTCTGTAACTTGTTTGCACCCCAATGTGACTTTGCGTAACTCTATTACATAATGCAGTCAATAAAGTTTCATTGAGGTGTGACTAGCATTGCCTCATTTTCATCACATCAACCAGATTTATGGGAAATCTATCTCTTTTGCTTCATCCATTCTATAACTCTTGTATAACTTGTGCAATTGGCTTTATTTATCATGGTTTCGTGCAGCCACTTGCTCCAATCTGTAAGGTTTGTGGTTCGGAAAGGCTCAAGGATGAGGGCTCCAAATTTAAGTCCTGGTCCTGTAAATTCTGCACGATGGATAACAGTGTCAAGTTAGAGAGATGTTCAGCTTGTGAGCAGTGGAGATATTCACATGGGTCTCCAGTGTCAGCAAGAGCACCATGTCAGGGTGATTGAGAGAGTATGTCATGTTGGTGGTATTCCAGATCCTACTTTCTACTGGGAGGTAATTGTTGTGCACTCTTCTGTCTGTGTTATGGCCAAGCAACATGAATAGCCAACACTTGCAATACAATCACCGTTTTTTCCCAGAATTTGTGTATATATAGATTTGAGGAGAGTGGTTTTGTGCCTACTCTTGCTTTGAATTAAAAAGGAAGCAATATGGAAGATGTATACACTAATGAGAGATCTAACAGCTAGGTCAGCACAGTTTTATTTGCAGCTTGAGTAATCTAAGCTGATTGTTTCCTACTGGAAAACTGTAAGACCAAAGTGGTCCAGGCAGAGACTTAGAAGTGTTATTTAGTATGAAACTGATGGTGGATAAAAGATTTTATAAATACAAAAAGTCAATAGTGGATTTGATTAATGACTCTGGCTAAAGATGGACTATGTTTGTGTTCTTCCAACTTATTGAAGCTCCATTTATTCAAGATTTTTAGATTGCCAATTGATTTTTGTAAGTTTGAAAGGTTGGCTTGGCATCCTTTCAGCTTATGCATAAGAATAAAAGCTACTAACTTATGATAGAACTAGACTTAAGAGCCAGTGATTTTCCATTCCATTGTCAACATGGCTGCAACTTAAAATTCACGAGATTAAAAATCATCCACATTTTAATCATAGCTCCTGCTTATGATTATTGTGATAATGAGGTGCTCTATTGTTGAAGATCAGCAAAATTTATGTGCTGGTGTGCAGATTCTCAGATTCAGTTCCTTTAAAAGAGGGAAAGGATAAGTAATTTGAGAATCTTATACCTCCAAATTCATTTCTTGCACGAGAACTCTGGGAAATAAGACAATGTCAATTTTGCTTTTTCTGAATACCCTGTCACTAGATAGATAGATGGCATGAGTTCTGCCTGATGGCCATATATGGCTGCTTCAGCAGCTTTTTTCTTTGTTCTATAAATGGATTTATGCTACTTCAGCACTTTGAAGAGGCATCTCTTGTTCATTGATTGAGCCAGGCCCCAAAAGAAGACATAAACCATTAATTTCACTTACAATACTAGATGTATGGACTTAGAAGAATAATTTGAGATAGTTCTGGCTTATTACGCAAGGCTGTGCATGAGAAGTGTATAAAAGCTAGTATTAGACCATTAATTAGAGCATCTTGTGCTTTATTAGGAATTAATGAAACATCGCTGTGCTTGTCAATGTTATTGGTAAGATACTTTTCCAAACTTTAGCATTTGAATGCTATTTAACTATATTGACATTTTTGCAGCTGTCTATCATAATTTGATGGCAGTCTCAGTGAATGCCATAGTTTACTGAAGCATGGTCAATGCAGATCCTGTACATCCAAAGGTTTTATTGTTCAGGCCTGTGCAGAAGTTGCCTTCACAATAGGGATCTTGGCTTGAAGGAGCTAGTGATTGACTGGCAAAGAGAGTGACTTCAGAGTTCAGATCTCTCATTAACATTAAGCCCACATTTAGATAAAAGTATCAGTTTTGAGAGGTCATCATTTGAGGAAGATGCACAAAAGCATTAGCCGAATTGTGAGTGTGCCTGTCACATCACCACATCACATGACTCATGGCTTGTTGATATTTCTTTTTCATCTTCACGTTAACATATAAATTGCTTCAATGTGTTGGGCTTTTTGCTTAATTGAAAATCTGGTGTTGAGGTCAAAAACTCAATTTGGCTATCCAGACCATTGAAAATGGGAAGATGATGATTGGCTAGCAATGGTCCAAAATGAGATCTCTCTATTTCTGGCACTTTCAATTCGACTGATGATGGTCATCCCTCTCTTCTAGATGGGGGATGTGTGTTTGGTTTGTTTATTATCAGATTTGCTGTACTGGAGTTATGTGATATATGAGTGGTATCAACCACTTTGTCGTCTTCTTAGATCTGGGGTGACGGTCTTGCAACTGTCGGTCCCAGTGAAGGGGTGATTGTGAAAATGAAATAGATGGATGCAATGGATCATTGATGATCCAACTGTTGAGGATGTTGCAGAACTAATCCCCAAGAGTTTTGAGTATGAAAAACATGTTTTTTTATTTTCATATTTTGATGTTTTTTTATTTTTTTATTTCGTACTCGTTTTGATTTCCTTTCAAGATTCTCTGTTTCTCGAACTAGATTATAAGAGCTTCACCATTGTTTTCTTTTTAGTGAAATGGGAATTGAAAAACTACGCACTCTTGTCCTTTCATGCCATTTCCAAATTTATTGTTCACCTTTTCTGTTTCACTCGTGGTATGGTGAAAATGTGAACTCTAAAGGTATTACTAATTGAGGTGGGGAATGAAATACGATCAATTGTTTTATAGATCGTTTTGTAAAGCATTTCACTTTTATTTTATTTCTATTCGTTTTTCTTTTCCATTTGATTTAGTGGATCAGGACCACTCGATCATTCAGTTTGTAATGGGTCCCCAAACACACCCCATCCCTTCACCCCCTACCCCCAACGCTTCCCCTTCTCCCTCTCTCATACACAAAATGTTTGTGCAAAAACCAATTCACGTATTTCCCCCGCATACAAATGTATTTTTACGCAAATGGTACCATGCCCCAGCTCCATGGCGAACCCAGAGCCATATGCTCTTTTGCCTTAAAGAATGTATCAATGCACATCCTCAATTTGATAGTCCGGGTTGATTGACTTCATTTTGCCACTCGTATGATTTTCAAAGGATTCTAGGGCAATTTTTTTTATTTATGAAACCATGGCAGCCATAAACTCATGAATCGACTGCCGACATCTCTACCTGTTAAGGCAAACCTGTAAACAAATAAGATCAATTTGGTTACTAAGTTTAGTTCGAATGATGAGCGTCTATTCTTCTCGCAACATAACAAGCGCCCCCTTCATGAATAGCCTGAAAGCCACATGGAATGCTCAGAAATGTACGGAACGCCGGAGAAAATGACTTGGGCGAGATGCATCGACTCCTTTTTATCGGTAGACGATGGAGCGTCGTATCCATAATTCAAGTAGCTACTCTTCCATTTTCTCTTTTTGGACGATAGGGACATTGTTTCAGCGCAAGATGGTCCACTCAACTTTTTTTTTTGGTCCGTGTCCGTGTCCACTCAACTTTACACAGTGATATCATCTCCACCCCAACTTTTTATCTAAATTCTCTCCTTGCTCAATCCCAATTTTTATTAGCCGGAAGAAACTCCCTAATTTGAGCGCTGGGGAAAAAACTACCGTAATCCTCTCAAATATAGGCACTCGTTTTCCCGAGAAAATCGTGGTTTCCATGAGAAGTGTGGTCGTAGCTCCGTCTTCATCGTGTGTTTGTAAGGCCTCTCCTGGCTTCTCTCTCAAGACCCGATTCTCTATCCACAATCACCTCCGATCCTTGCGCGCATCTCTCCCACTCCCACCATCACCATTGCCATCACCCTCGTCTTCCTCTCAAACCAAGCCACCCTGGCTTCACCACTCTGACATGGCCGCCTGTGTCAACGACGCGCCGAGAACAGAGAATCGCAAATTTTCCCGCGACCCATGCCCGGGCGAGCGCGGATACAGCCTCAGGTTCGCGAATTTGTTCCGACCCAGAATTTCTAGCCCCCTTTCGAGCGTACCCGTTTTGCAGAACCGAGGAAAGACCACGCACATCAGGAAGGTCGTCGACGACTTAGACGAAGACAAAGAAAACGTGTGGCTCCGGATGCGAGAAGAGGCCCGCTCGGATGTTTCTCATGAGCCCATACTGTCCAACTACTATGAAAGCTCGATATTTTCGCAGGATTCGCTCGAGAGCGCGTTGGCTAGTCATTTGTCGATCAAGCTAAGCAATCCGAGCCTTCCCAGGGGGACTCTGTATGAGCTATTTCATGGGGTGCTGGCAGAAGATCGAGAAATTGTCAAGTCTGTGAAGGAAGATTTGAGAGCAGCTCACGAGAGAGACCCCGCTTGCGTGAGTTATGTGCACTGTTTTTTGAACTTTAAGGGGTTTCTTGCGTGCCAGGCTCACAGGGTGGCTCACAAGCTGTGGTCACAGGGGAGGCAGGTCATTGCGTTGCTAATACAGAACAGGGTCTCTGAGGTTTTCGCGGTCGACATCCATCCTGGAGCGAAACTCGGGAGAGGGTTGCTCTTCGATCATGCAACAGGCCTTGTTGTTGGCGAGACGGCTGTGATTGGTAACAACGTGTCGATTTTGCACAACGTGACATTGGGAGGGACCGGGAAGGAGTCCGGTGACCGGCACCCGAAGATCGGTGATGGGGTGTTGATCGGGGCTGGGACTTGCATCTTGGGGAACATCAGGATTGGAGATGGAGCGAAGATTGGAGCCGGGTCGGTAGTGCTAAAGGACGTGCCCCCGCGGACAACTGCAGCCGGGAACCCTGCGAGGTTGGTCGGAGGCAAGGAAAACCCAGTTAGGCTTGATAAGATGCCTAGCCTCACAATGGACCACACCTCTCATGTATCTGAGTGGTCTGACTATGTTATTTAGCAAGGACCAAATTCAGAAGCATTTGAAACGTTTAGTTGATCCTGGATCGTGTGGTTGTTGGTGCTTACTAATTGCTGCTGCTAAATTGGCAACATATAGCGGTGGCCACGCAACTTAAGATTTCATAGGTTTGTAACGTGCCTGGCCTTTCTTAATTCAGTGACAGGGGCTAGTTGATGAGCATTTTCTCTATTGAGTGCGTGGTATGTATATTTGTCATGATAACACATCTGATGCTCTGTGGCATATGACATGGCACAGCTTGAACTTTGTTGCCAATTGTACTTTCTGATCTCGGATATATTTGTTATGATTCAATCAATTAACTACAGAAAGGACTGGAGTGATTTTTCTCAAGAACCTGCTCTCCTGCAATGTCAACCAATGTTGATTGTTTCGAAGGGCCAGTTTTGCGAGCTTAGTGGATTAAAGAAGAAATTGAAACACTCTACATATAAGAAGAAGGAATCGAATCAAAGCATGATCCAAAAGAGTCACCTGCCATAGCCTTTTCTGATCGACGGTTGAGTTATATATGGAACGTGGCCCAGGCAAGGCAGAAAAACATTTCTTGAGGATCCCATCGGAATGACGGTTCTTGACCTACATGAAATCATGTCATGGAGTTAATTAAGTTGGAGTTTTAGGTGGAGCCCTCCACTGAAAATCATGTCTTACAGTTTATACAGAAGTGCAATATTAGATGGTTGTGCTGGGGCCGTAGGCAATCTTAGAACAAACTTGTGTAGCAGGTGGTGTTGGTATTGTGGTAACTGTGTCCACATCCACGAGAACAAACCGTTTTCTTTTGCTTAGGTGAACATCCTTAGTAATTAAGCCAAATTCATGAATGTCCTACGTATGTGCCTCTTGACTATTTGTGTTTCCATATCTAGTTTTATGTTTTGTGAATTCCTGAGAATCTATTTCCATGGAATGTTAGACAGATTTTACAAGTCATTTAAGAGTAAGAGTGATGTAACAAGCCTGTATAAAGATAAGTCCTATGATCATTTTTGATAAAGTGAAATAAGATGAAATAAAAGGAAAAAGAGGTAAAGTCTATTCGTCTCATTCTCTTTTTTGAGTTGTAAGCTTTTTCACCTTCAATTTGTCCCATCAAATTGGCATAAAATCAAATGGTTTATGATCATGACCTCAACAAACACTCAACTTCCTCTTTAATACACTCATTTTACCAAATAAAACTATGGTAATTGGGCTGTTGGAATGAAAGCCCTACTTGGCACTTATCGTATATGGGAACTTGTCAACAAAGGCTATGATGACCTAGAAGACGAAGCCACCTTCAGTCAAAATCAAAAGACTGCCTTGGAGAAAGTTCGAGCAAAGGATGCCCTGTCAATTATCTATGAAGCTTTATATGATATTGTGTTCGAGAATGTTTCGAACGTTACTACTTCTAAGAAGGCATGGGAGATCCTTCATAACAGACACCAAGGAATACAAAAAGCTAAGAGGATTCATCTTCAAACTTTGATAGACGAATTCGAGGCAATCCATATGAAAGAATTTACTCATGTTATCATTTCTTCGGCCGAGATGGCCAAAGAGGTGACGAAGACTCCCGACCTTCCTTTTGAGAATAGACCTTAGCTTCTTGCCACCAACGTAATGTCACACGAATCCGCTGACTTGCATTTGAGCCTTACGGCTTATGCTGGAGGCAACTTAGAAAAATCTGCACTTTAGAGCTCTTGAGTGCCAAGAGGGTCCAGTCTTTTAGGCATATAAAGGAAGGAGAGGCTTCAAATCTCGTCAAATGGGTCCCTTGTAATGCAGTATCTCCGATCAATCTTACTCAGAGACTATTCTCGACTAGTTACGGAATTACTTCAATCGTGGCTTTCGGAAAGAAATGCAATGAGGAGGAGGAGGAGATCATATCAGTAGTCGCCAAAGCAGCTAGATTGTCAGCTGGCTTTGAGGTTGGGGACATGTTTCCCCTGTCGAAGTGGCTTCTTGTGATTAGTTGATTAGGCCGAGACTGGAAAAGTTGCATCAGCAAGCGGACCGGATCATGGACCACATCATTAGAGAAAAGAGAGAAGGGAAGGCTAAGAGAAGCCGTGATGGAACGGCAACATAGATTTGATCGATGCTCTTTTGAGGTTCACCAATCCCCGTGGTCCTGAATTTTCCCTGACCATTAACAACATCAAGAAAGTAATACTGGTAGGGAAGGTTTTCTGTTTTCATCATGCTCATTTTTCCTCAAAAAAATGATCTGCAGCTTTGGGTTTTCAATCAGTTTGAATTTTTACTTCATAACAAAGTTGAAGTTTGATGTTGGCTGACTCATACTTGTCTACATGATATTGATGCGAGAAGAAGTCTATCGACAAAAGCACAGCCGTAATTAAATCAGAATGAACACGAGACTGATACAATTCAATATGACTTTGATGCTTGAACATGTTCTTGAATGGCTTGAGCTAAGCTTTTCTTTGTCAAGGCTAAGGATTAAATTTCGAGTTATTCTAACCAAACACGAAATATGAAAAGTGCATGCAGGACATTTTCACTGCCGGCAGTGAGACTTCAGCCACGCAGGTGGATGGGGCATTGGCAAGGATGATTAATCACCCAAGAATCCTCAAAAAGGCGCAGGCTGAGGTGAGAGAACTCTTTGATAGGACAGGCAAAGCAGACGAGACAGGGTTGCCCGAACTAGAGTACCTGAAGTTGGTAATAAGAGTGCCTAAGCATCCACCCTTCTGTTCCCTTGCTGCCCCTGAGGGAATGCAGAGAGATTTGCGAGATAAACGGGTAAGAGATTCAGGTCAAGACCGAAGTGGCCATGAATACGTGGGTGATCCGTAGAGACCCCCGAGGCTTCTTACACAGAGAGGGGTTCGAGGACAGCCCAGTTGATTACAAAGGGGCTAGCTTTGAGTACATAGGTTTGGTGCGGGAAGGAGGATATGTCCAGGGATGAACTTTGGGATTGCGAACGTGGATTTTCCACTTGCAATGTTAATGTACCACTTTGACTGGGAAATTCCTGAGGGAATGAAGAGCGAAGATCTGGACATGAGTGAGTCACTGCGTGTGACTCAGAGGAAGCGAGATTTGTACCTGGTTCCCAAGCCCTATCAGCCTAGCTTCACCTGCTGAGACATCCTTAAGAAGTTGGTACAAGGGTTGTTAAGGATGCAAACATCGACTGCACTGTCGGGGAAAAAACCTCAAGAATGCAATTGTGTGCTTGTTAGGAGGAAAATAAGTTTATGACTTACAGATTGCATTATAGGAGAATCAATGAACCTATCTTTCTCTTTCACTTGCTCCTTGTCTTTTTTTAGCTTTTGAACGGTCTTTTCTCGAAGGAGTAAAACTAGAATGAGAGTACGCCTGAGATCATAGCTTAGCGGTGAAGGGTTCACAATGTTTTTCATGAGATTACAGGTTCGAGTAATATCACAAGTAAATAAGGTTGACAGATCAATTGGTGAAGTGTAATAAAACCTTTCGTTTGGAACTATAAATTCCAAGGGTAGTCCTACCGTTTGATGAGCCACGGAGCAACTTGGGCTTGAAAGCCTACATACTTCGGCCCATTTTCAGGGCTCATTACCCAAATCCTGCATATAATTTTTCGAAGAAAGTGTGATTGTTCCTCGGAGATGAATAATCTCGGTAACATTATTATTTATCGTCATTGTAAATTTTGTTTGTTTTGCAAAAATAAATAAATTTAGAAAATATTTTCCTATATTTGTATTACTTAAAATAATTTATCAACGAGAGATATTTTTATCATCGATAATAATTTATATTTAAATATTTTCATTTATGATGAAATTTTTTTTTTTTTTTTTTTTATTTTTTAAGTGATATAAATAATTTTATTAAAAATATTTTTTAAACCAATTATATTTTCAACAAATAAATGGATCCGGCGATGGGTTTGTCATTTGTTTATTTATTGTGCACTGTTTGGTCAAGCATGTACAAATAATTCAAACATTAGGAACATGTGGCGACGGCGGCGTCGACAAAGAGGTAAGCTGCCAATGTGGGAAAAATTGGCTCACAACGACCAGTCTGTCGGGTTGAATCTTGAAAGTCCATATGAGCCTAACGAATACTGTAATTAATTCCCCCATTTGAAAATGCAGAAGCAAACAAATTGGTTGGGACATGGATAAGATAATTTAGTTTTGAACGGATTTATCGGGCACTCGTTGCCCACCGTTTTTCGATGCGTTATCCCCCACGTTCGTGAATTTAATATTAGCGAAGGTGAGGAAATTAAAGGAAAATATATTATTTTCTTTTTTGCTTCAGAATATATTATGAACTTAATGAACACACTTTTTAGAAACTGTGTGATAACTATGATTATAGGTGTAGAAGATTCAACAGAGGACGACATTGTTTAATAATGTTTAGCTAGAATATTAGGAATAACATCACAATGTCATAGATAAGTTAAAAAAAAAAAAAAAAAAAAAAACTGAAAGCAAGTTAGTCACGACTGCGAAAAAAAGAACGCATGCATGGACTGAGAAAATGCAGCCAGACTTATCATATGATACCCCCTTCTGTCCTTTAGGGCCAAGTTGCCCTCTACTAACCCATGCTTACATAACCATTGTTTGGTTGTTCTAAAGGAAAAGCAAATGTTTCCAAGTCATAGGTATCATTAAGCAATCGATCAATTTTTAATTATTTGTCATATGAAATGGACACTTGACTTTTCAATCTTATTCACCACTTGACATTTTGGTCTGAGTGATACATGTCCCTTAGCTTTTTGGACAATTCTTGCAGTTTCTTTTATGAATTTTTGGTTTTTTCTTTCTTTTTTACTCCTTTTTTTTCCTCAGTTCCCTCTAACAATCTGCAACCGCAGTGGTGGCTAGCTAGAGCCCGGAAGCCTCAGCGGTCCACAATAAAAAAAAAGTGAAGATAAATTAAAAAAAAAAAAATCAGAAAAATTAAGAAAATTTTTTTTAAAAAAAAAATATATATATATATATATATATATTATCCATATCAGCATTGGCAATAATTTATGCAATTTCATATACTTCAACTAAGAGCTCTTGTTGTGGTGGTGGGTCCTGCACTAATGTCACATGGGAGTTTACGTTGCGGCTGTCAACTAGTGGCGGTTCCTCCGGTCTCAAAAAAAAAAAAAAAACTAAGAGCTCTTGTCCTTTTGTGGCTTTTGGAGCAATTAGCTAATAGCATTATCAAGCCTTACCTCATGACTCGAACATGATATAACTGGGATAACAAGGTTCTTGATAAAGCAAGCACATCGTGCTTAATTTTCTCTTCATTGCTTGATCTCTAGCATTCGCAACTTTGCAACTCAAACCTAGACTCAAAATTGAAAACCATGATTTACATATCGTATCTACTAATCTTTTTTCAGTTGCCCGGCACTTATAGTGATGGTACATATACCATGTACAACCTACATTTTGATGGTACATAAGTTAAAACAATCATTTAGATTGGTAGTTGGGTGAATACAAAATTAGTCACAAATGGGTAGCATTTCTCACGACGGATGTCTTTTCTTTGGCCTTCTATATGCATCTAAAATGGTACTTGTTCTATTGGTTTCGAGCACGCATCATCCATATATGCACCCATGAATAATTAGTCATTTGACGCAAGAGTAAGGGGATCGCATCTATATGTCCTGCAATTTACTTCACTCAAATGTGTGGTCCGTTATCTGATTTGTCAGCTTCAATGCGTGACAGGATTTTTGTCCATCCAAGAAAAGATTATGCCAGACGCATGCTCTAAAAAAATGGCCAATTTCTTTATTAATAACATGTGTCGCATGCTCTTCCATAAGAGAACCACCCAAAAACACCTATAAATGTGAGCTATGTAGCTCCACCAAAAATCTCAACACACATACACTCTTAAATTCCGCGTTCATCTAGTCTCACTACCCCACTAGTCCCTCATGGATCTTCAGCTCACTTTCCCAGTTCTGTTCTCTTTCCTCCTCTTCATCTTCATGGCACTTAAAATTGTCAAGAGAAAACCAAACCCAGAAGGCTCAGCCCCAAAGCTCCCTCCAGGTCCATGGAAGCTACCCATCATAGGCAACATGCACCAGCTCGGTGGCCCACTTCCGCACCGGACGCTGAGTGAATTGGCTAAGAAGTATGGTCCGTTGATGCACCTCAAGATGGGCGAGGTCTCCACGGTTGTGTTCTCATCGCCGGAGACCGCCAAGGAGGTCTTGAAGACCCATGATGTGATCTTTGCCTCTAGGCCACCGATCCTTGCCTCCAGCATCATCTCCTATGACTGCACAAGTATCACCTTTGCACCCTATGGGGAATATTGGAGGCAACTCAGGAAGATCTGCATCCTAGAGCTCCTGAGTTCCAAGAGAGTTCTGTCATACCGGTCCATCCGGGAGGATGAGATGTTGAACATGGTGAGGTGGATTGCAGCAAGGGCCGGGATGACCATCAACCTCACCGAGAAGATCTACTCATCCCAGTACGGCATGACGTCGAGGGCCGCATTCGGGAAGAAGTGCAAGGAGCAGGACAGGTTCATCGGGGTAGTGAAGGAGGCAATCAAGTTTGCGGGTGGGTTCGGGATCGCCGACCTTTTCCCCTCAGTGAAGCTCCTGCACGTCATGAGCGGGATGAGGCCGAAGATTGAGAAGCTGCACCAGGAGTCTGACAGGATGCTGGAGGATATCATCAGGGAACACAGGAATAATAGATCAGAGAATAAGAGTGGTGATCAGCGTGAAGATGGCGATGAAGATTTGGTAGATGTTCTCTTGAAGTTCCAGAATCAAGGTGATCAGGAATTATCCCTGACCACCGAGAATATCAAGGCAGTGATCTTGGTAAGTTAATTCAGTTTTATTTACGCAAAATTCTTTGTTCTTCTTTAAAGTCAATTCTCTTCTCCAAACATATGAGCCGTGCTCTGATTACCCGTGTCTATAAACCCCTAGGAAACGGGTCGCCAGTGCATGTACAGCAACCAACATTTCGGTGACGACATCTTTTCTTTCTGCAGGACATATTCAGTGCAGGGAGTGAGACACCAGCCACAGCAGCGGACTGGATCATGTCAGAGCTGGTCAAGAACCCAAAGATCATGGCCAAAGCACAGAAAGAGGTGAGGCAGGTCTTTGGCAAGAGAGGAAAAGCAGATGAAGCAGGAGTTGCGGAGCTCAAATACCTAAAGTCAGTGGTCAAAGAAGGCCTCAGGCTACACCCACCCGTCCCACTCCTCCTCCCAAGGGAATGCTCACAGGTCTGTGAAGTGAATGGCTACACAATACCAGTGAAGACGAAGGGCATCATCAATGCATGGGCTCTGGGAAGAGACCCGAAATACTGGAGAGACCCCGAGGTGTTCGACCCGGATAGGTTCTCGGACAACTCTAGCGTGGATTATAAAGGGAACTGCTTGGAGTACATACCGTTTGGTGCTGGGAGGAGGATTTGTCCAGGGATGACTTTTGGGCTGGCCCAAGTGGAGCTTCAGATTGCAGTACTTCTGTACCATTTTGACTGGACGCTCCCCGGTGGGATGAGGAATGAGGACCTGGACATGACTGAGGGTTTTGCTGTGACAGTGAAGAGAAGAGATGATCTCTTCTTGATTCCCACTCCTTATATTTGCTAACTTTCTGTCAGCTCCCTCATTTGTGTTTCCTTGTAATCACCTAAAAAATGTATGTGGCTGCTCATGGGAAGTGAAGATCTAGGGTTTCTTTTGGGTACTAGAATAAGGGCTCAAGTGAGTTTTTTACTTAAAGACTTTAAACTATGAGGAAGCTGTTGGGATCAGAGATGAGATGTGGATTATGTGCTAGTATATGTAAACATGAAATTGTATTATCTAATAAAGTGTAATAGTTTTTTTTAGGATTTATTAGATGATGGTTATATCATATGACATGTTGACATGATATCATTAATTCAATTAAGTGTCCGTTAATAATTTGCGTTAAAAAGTTATAAGCGATACAGTTGAATTAAATGAGCAGCATGACAACAAATCTTTTACATCGAATACTCATATTTCAATACTTGGGGTCTCAATTCCCATGCCCCGGAGATTCAATTTGTACGGTCAAAAGGAGGTGCATTTTCTTCTTGTGATGAAGAGGCGACACTTTCATGTATTTTCTGGAGGAAAGAGACATCCATCGATTAGGGGTCCCACTAATGAGAAATTCAGCTTATGATTAAATCATATCGTGTTGTACATATTTTCCAAGAAAAGATGCACTTGTTGCTAATGTTACCCCGACTTCATGGGACCAAGTCTCACATTATATCAAGACTTTTGAGTTTAGGGTATTTAGGTCACAAAAGAAAAGTTTAAGTATTGTATTTATGACTCAATTTTCAAAATCAATACAACCGTGTGGTTTTCGACCAAATAGTAATAAAAATTTTCATTTTCTCTGCTTTTTAATTTTATCCCCCCCCATTTTAGCTTATCAAAATAAATCAACAGCTTTCAAAATAATATCAAATTAATTCAAAATTTTGCTTTTAATTACCCTGTCCCCCTCTTTAGCATCAAGTTCTTGCAAGAGTGCAGTTAAGACTATATTTGGTGGGATAAACTTCATCTTTTTCTTTTCATACCAAAAATTTCAAGAACATTCTAAGGAAACAAAAATTGGCTGAAATGAAGCCGCATAAATATTTTTTATTGGATTATTAATTTTTTAGATTATTTTCCCTCAAATGTCCTCCCTTGAATAATACAGCCAGACAAATCTTCATTCTTTTCGGGGACAAATTCGAAATTTGGATAAAGGTCTAACAGAATATTTCTTTCTAGTGTTGAAGGACTTGGTATAGAATTGAAACAAATTAAAAAGTTTGGAATTTATGGTGTGTTGCCGAATAAAATAATAAAATAATATAAAAACTAAAAACTTTGTTACATTAGAACTGATTGTGCCACATAGGATAGCTAGCATACACGTTAGCAATCTTCAGACAAATTGGCCCAAAAGATTATATTGGCAAATTGTTCAAATACATAAAACTAAATTAATACAATTAAAATGTTTGAGATTGAATAGACATCCTACAATGGGTTTAAGATTTTATGGACAACTTCCCCTCTCTCGATAGAGTAAATTCAATTGAGTAATTGAAAGGGTCTCCCGCTTCATACATCTCTCATTACGAGTTCATTTCAAAACATCTTCCTAACAGAATTCATTCAAGACTTTTATGCAAGAAAGTCGTTTGTGACATTACCATTCCATCAATTTATTGATTACATGTCCTCATGAATTCCGCCATATGCACCCATTAACTAGGATGATATACCCGCGATACTCTTACCTAGTATTTACTCATATGATACCATGCCTTGTGAAGGATTCCGCCATATGCACCACATTGACTGGCACCTATAGAAAGAAAGGTTTCTTAGATTTTCTTTTTACTTTCATATACTATTTTTTAAATAGACCTTGTTAACTAAAGTCCCAGTAATATTTAATAATAAATCAATTGAAAAATTTTGCATATTTTAACACGTTGATTGTCATCGTATCATACAAAATCAATGTCTTGGAAAATAAATTATCAAAATATAGTACACTAACCGAAATTCTTTCGATATTTTTATACCCCGATGGGAAAAAACCCACTTTTGAAATCTGGAGGAGAACAAGAAGGAAAATAAGAATAGCAAGTTGAACTACCTTTCTTAGCGTCCAACTTTCAACGAAACGTGGCTTTATTGGGTCTTTCTGATTATCATTTGTTTCTAATTTTAATTATAGGAAATATTAAATCTTGATATTTGAAAAGTATGACAAATGTGCTTATCAGTCGAAACTGCTATGGATGACAAAGTGGTGCCTAAACTTATTTATTCGTTTTTTAGTTTTTTTCTATTTTTATGTAAGATCTAATTGTCATAATTAAGATTTTGCATGTTTTATATTTTTTTTTTTTGGGTATCGAAGGTTTTATGTTTTCAATTTTTTGTTAGATTTTACTTATGTAGAAATTAGTTTTGCCAAAAAGAGAAATTTTCAAGATACCTAATTTCTTTTCGATGTTATCTTAACAAATTTAAGGATTAATTGACAAGTAGAATCTAGAAAATTTATAACATACACCTTTTTTTAAGGTAATAACTTTTCTATAAACTTTCACATTTGTCGTGTGTATCACTTTCAAATTCTTTCCTATCTACTGTCTTTTATATACACATATAATGGGATAATCGAGAAACAAAAGAAAAAAAAATCTCTATTACTAATTTCTAAAGAAATTGGTCAATGGAAAACTTTAAAAGATGAAATGTAATTAAATCACAATAGCATAAAATAAGAAATGTTTTTTTTTTCTAAATGCAAATGAAGTTTGATCATTTTGGATTGACGAAATTTAATATCATTCGTGGTGAAATGATTTCGAAAAAAACATCAATTAAGAAAGGGTTTGATGGTGATATGCACAACAAAAGTAAAATTTATGAAGATAAGATTGTTTTACAAAATTGTCTATGTTAATCTCCTTTATTCTTCTTGATATTTTAACTCATAAATTTGCTCAACAATGAAAAAAAAAAATGAGATTTCTAGAAAGTTGTTCTTTTTACAAAACTTATTTTACCGAAGTAAAATAAAAAAGAAAAAAGAAAAAACATACCTTTGATATACACGAGATAGCCACATTATAAAAACATAAAATATACAAAATATTTAATTATGACAACTAGATTCTAAATAAAAATTAAAAGAGAATAAAAAAGAAGACAAGTATTTAAATTTGGGGGGACCACTTTAAATTGCAATTGAATGAATGAGGGCAATTTTACCTTTTTAGTGAAATATGAGGTGGTTTAGCTGTACAAGGGGTGCAAATAATGCACCCCTTTTTCTTTTTCTTTTTTCCTTTTTATAATCAACGGTGTTATAAGAAAGCCATGCATGGGTTATCATTTTAAATACGCTACATGAGTTCTAGTACTACCTGAACAAAAAATTTAATTAACAAAGTACAAGGGTTTTGTCTCTCTTGGATTAGAGCAGCTCTCAGCAGCCACTGATGTGCTAATCTTTGTTAAGAGATTGGACATTAAAGCAATGGTCCTTAAACTTTACGTAATATGTAATGTGGTCTCTGAACTTATAACTTGTTCAATTTTGATCTATGAACTTTAGCTCAATCTGCAATTACGTCTATGAAATTTTAATTTATTTGATATGATCCTTGAACTTATAATGTATGTTCAAGTTAGTCTCTAAATTATATAAAAATATTCAAAGTTGTCCCTAAACTTATGTTAATAGAAAGAGAGCATTGGTTATTTTCATATAGTTTGGAGATTAATTTGAATATCCATTATAAGTTCATAAACCACTTAAAATAAATTAAAAGTTTAGAGATAGCATTACCCATTAAGCTAATATACACTATAATATTGAATAAATTGAAAGTTTGGGGATCATATTGTATATTTAGTCAAAGTTTATAGATCATTTGTGTCATATATTTTTATTTAATGGGATCAAAAGGTTACAATAGAATTAAAAAAAAATTAGAAAATATGGAATTTACTTTTTTATGTTCCCTGGAGTTTTACATGGTAGCTTTTTCTTCTTCTTTTTTCCTAGGCCAAACATTTGCCGGTCGTTGGCGAGCCGAAACTCAAACCTATTAGTCACATTTACCTTTTGTAGTAAACTAAGAAACAAAAGAAAAAAAAAAAAAAAAAAAAAGCTGAATTTTCAGCTTGCTAATTTTGTTAATAATAGTTGGGACTTTCGTGGTATGAATTTTTTTTCTTTTGCATTATAAATGCTTAACTTACTACCAATATACATACAAATTTACAGATGAAAATCTTGAGGTGAAAATAATTTTTTTAAAGCACAAGTTATAAAACGGAAAATATCAACTTGGCTTATTTCTAAAGATACATGCGAATTGTTATGTCCTTTAGTATAGTTAAAATTCCATTTGGAAGAGGATGGCATTGGCCCCATGAGAGATCATGCCTTAATTCAAATCATTTAGACATAACAGTTGACCATTTGATGAACCTCATGATGATTCCACATGAAAATATTAATATGCACGATTGTCGTAGTTCGAACTACTTTTCAAAACAAAATTTCTAAGATGGCAGTGTGTTGAAATAAAAGCCTGTCACAGCTCAACTATACAAGTATAGAGGAAAATACATGGCCGTCACTAATTCAAAGAAAATTACACAATCCTCCTCCTACCTAAGGGTAACCTTGCACTCATAGATATAAAGTTATCCTTAGCACATATAAACAGATTTGCATTCACTATATATGTCTAAAAATAATTCAAAAGAGAATACACTTTCCAAAACACAAACATATGCATTAAAGACCAAAGATATTTTCAAATAGTTTCACATAAGCTTTTGAATATGATCAACATTCAGTTAAATATAATATCACAACAACAATAGTTCAGTCCAATGACTAATCTAGTACTCAAAGTTAAGACTATGTCTATGCTTAATGCTCCGTCACAAGACTTGCTAAGATTTCACTTGCTAAAGGCTCTGCCCAAGCAAGACGTTTTCAAAATATTATACACACTCACAACCCAATTATACGGTTCTTGAATCCCAATAAGAATAACTACATAATCTTCACAAGTTAGCATGCAAATATAATGGGTCGAATTCCGCAGCTCGATAACTCCCTAAACTTTGCAGTAAATATGTGCACCAAAGTTGAAATGGAAAGGTCCTAAAAGAAGCTATTATTTCAGTATAAAATGTCCCAAAACACATGAATGCACAAAAGGTCCATATTATCAGGAAATATAGATTTGAGAAAACGAAGCGACCAGCATATATTTTGCAAATTTCAATGAAAGCTTCTGCAATGCAACGTAACCGATGATGGCTCAATCTCGCAATGGAAGTAATCGTGATCGCTAGCTAGCTACCACGCGAAATTCAACATACCGAGTGGTCAGTAATTGCCATATCAGTCTTGTATGGGGGCTACTTTCAGGAAAATAATTGTTTCTTTCGCAGGATAGTCGCCATTGGTGAGCTTGAAAATCACAAGCGATAAAGTGGCTGGAACGAGTTGAGTAGTCTTTTTCTCTATCGGAGAAGTTTCTCATCAAAGCCAAAAGTAGGGTCTAGTGCTGAAATAAGAACTAATTTTTTGGTCGTAGGCATAAATCTATTTAAGATTTGAAAAAACCTTCTCTTCAAGCATCAAAATCCAATGTGGCTATAATGTGAAAAATTCGGTCATCTACTATGTACCATTTCAAACACCTGAATTTCACTAAGTGCTAGCTTGAGATTTGATTATCAGTTTTTTCTTTAAAAAAAATCTCACACCATTATTTTCAAAGTCCATCAACGAATCACTTGGTTTTACCCTTTCTATAATTTTTCCCTCCTCCTACTTGATGTAGATTTTGTAGTCACAACTTTTATGTTGGAGTAAACAAGGTCTAGACTATACCGGATCTCACAAACTTTATTATCATGTGACACCACCTTGTGTTTTTTTTATAAGATAATCATAGCATAACCCAAAAACAAACTCATATTTCAATTCCAAAGAACGAAAAATTAAAAAAAAAACAAAACAAAATAAAGGATAAACATTGCAATTTGAAAATTCCACAGGTCTAAATAATAAAATATTTTTATAGCAGACTGTTGAACCTACTCGTTCACAATCTTACACAAAATCTTTTTTTTCTCCTTTTGCAATTATGTTTAATTGATGGTATTGAGCTACCTACCACAAGATGTCTCATTAAGTGAAGACCACATCATCGATCTTCGTTGTCGCATAAATCAAAAAGTGGATACAATCTCATCCATTTTCCTACGTGTCTCAATTATTGCGATTTGGGTAGGACCAGCTTAGACTTTTTCTTGATGGCATAAGTATGGTCCATTGAAAGGTACGTCCATCGAGGAATAAATAATAAAAGATTCACGTTAAAAATCGTTTGGCTTTTAATGTTATTTTTTTTTTTTTTAGAATCAAAGTCAAGAATAGTAAAAGATACGATTTCGTCTCACGGTGTCTAGAACCAAAGTGTGCTGGTTAGACGTGTTGGTTCTAGTAGGAAGCAAACTTCAAATAGGGACTTTCAATAATAGTTTGACAACCCGGTTATTTATTTTAACGTGCTAATACCCGCACACCTTGTTCCTAGCAATTAGAGAGAGAGTTTTTCCTCCCTCGCCTCTAGGAATATCCCCGAAGTTTATGTCCCAAAGTTCACACGAAGTAGTTTTAAGATATACTCAAGTACATATTCATATAAAATAGTAAAAGATATGATTTCCTTCCTCATAATTATAAAGTCTTTTTCTTTTCACAAATTGACATGCATTTATATCTTATCTTCAACCCAATATTCAAAGATTAATAATTCTTAAATTTTAGCACAATATGCAATGTCATTATTGAACTTCTAATTAACTTAATATAATCTTACTCTATCTCTAAATATTCAATATAGTGATTATATTTTTAATTTGTTCAATCTAATCCCTCAACTTCCCGATAAAATCAAGTCAACCATTTAGCACCCTTCATAACTTTCTATGTTTAAACTACTGCCTAAATTTTAAAATATCATTTCACGACAACTAGTTTTCTAAATTCATAAAATTGTTACTTTCTTACATATTTTGTCTTTATAAATATCATGAAATTCCATTTGAGTAAAGTTTAGCTTATGATCTATACAATAGTAGAAGTAGAAGCTCCTTTAGAGTTGTATTAGATTGATATTCCTACCATTTTAAGTGTTTTTATAAGGATATCTATACACGATAATAATTTTATCTATTGCTACTTGTACTTATATTAACCTAAATATTGTCCTAATTTTTAAATTATTACAATTTTAATATTTTGTATATTGTGTTTAAAAAAAAGGAACAAGAACCAGCTTAATATAAGTACTAATATCTATAGATAAATTAAAATAATTTCTAAAAAAATCATTATGTAAGCACTTAGGTGGCAAATGGGTGGCTCAAATTGGATTTAGGTGGGTCTTAAATGGGTTCAACCTAAATTCACCCATTTAACTAATTTTGACCTATGTCTTTCTAAAAAGTTTAGATGGCCCAAACGCAACCATATAACCTACATTTTTCTAATTATACCAATTAAACATTTAGCAAATTTAAAATATATTATAAATAAAGAAAAAAAAATCCAGCCAGACATATTTCCATCATGCCAGGTACGAAATGAGCATCGGCTCTGCCCCTTCCTCCGCTGGCACCACCTTAAATAACCGCAGCACCCGTTCCTTCATCCTCTTCAAATGCAAGAACGCCATTTCCCCCCCTTCTCCCAGAAGGCAGCATTCGGTTGCTTCTCCGGCGCCAATTTCTCGTGTTCCTCCACCCAGGTCCAGCCTCGCCTGCCAGACATGTTTGGGCTCATCCACTTTGTCGAGAACCTCCATCATTAAGAGTCGCTCTTCGAGCACAAGCTCGTACAAGAGACATGTCCCTCGTCTCGGCGCTTGAGGGTGTGATCTCCACCAAGAACGTTAAGATTGTCAAGATGGTGAAGAAAATCGAAGAGCTTGAAACACAAACGAGAGGTTATCGAATGCAAGCGAGAAGATGGCGAGTGAAGAGGGAGAGAGAAAAGAGTCCGAGCCCCAGTGGGTTGGAATTAGGTTTAGTGACCCATTTAAACCCATTTGTTTTAGGCTTCGACTTTTGGAACCCATTATGACTAGGCTATTCAAATTTGAAATCACCCATAAATGACTCGTTCTAACAAGTTTGGGTTAGTAAATGCATTTAAGACCTATTTTGACAGATCTAGCCTTCTAGGCATCAAATAACAATAATATCAACTAGATACAACTGATGTTATGCTTTTACTATTATAGAGATCATAAGCTAAGTTTTATTTAAATGGAACAATCATAATATATACAAAGACCATAAAGGTAAAAAAAAAAGTAATAAAAAGATATCATATTTCTTGTTTATTTAATAAAATGATTGAAATGAAAAGATATTTTAAATGGTGGGCAATAGTGTAATTATGCAGATTTATGAACGGTTACGAAGGATTGATTATTATGAAAAGTTGAGGGACTAGATTAAATAAATTAAAGTTTTAGGGGTTGTAATGAACATTCAAAAATAGTTTAAGGACCACACGCCAACAAATTAAAAGGTTAAAGACGACATTGCATATTAATGTCAACTTCTCAAGAATTTACTATTATAAGATGTCATATTGGGTTTGTTTTGATAAGGGGATTGCAGTGGAATCTAAAAACAAATTCATATTTTGAGAATAACCATTACAATTTCAAATTTTCAAGGTTAATACTATGAAAAATCTCAAAATGATACACTTGTAACAAATTTATCTCAGATCTAATTTTTTTACCATTAAAAACCTCAAACTGTTACATTTGTAATAAATTTACTCAAAACTATTTTTTTTTTTATTACCAAAAACCTAACCTAATAGATTTGTGACAAATTTACCCTTAGTTATTTTCCATTAAATTATAATAATAACATGAAAAATCACAAACGAATACATTTATGATGAATTGAGGTAGAACCCCAAATTAGTACGCCTTTCAACTGTGATATGTCATCCAATTCGGCAATTTGACAGTAAAATTTAATTGAAACTAAGTAAGATAAATTTGTCATAGATGTATTTGCCTGTTTAGGTTTTTTTTTTTTTTTTTTGGTAAAAAATTAGATTGGATAAATTTGTTACAAGCATATCAGTTTGTAGTTTTTTGTGATATTAGCCCAAATTTGAAAGGTCTTAATTCAACAAAATCCAATAGTGGACACTCCATCATCTTTGAGAAAATCATAAGGATTTTCCAAAATTATGGACGGGAACCTTTGCGTTCAAGCTTAGTAAGTGAAAGTATATATACCCTCAATCTTCCAACATCTTTTCTTCGGGCAATTATATTTGATTGATAGCATAGAGCTACAAACACAAGTCCCTTCAAATTTCCAAAAGAAAATAGAAAGAAAAATATCTCATTAGGTCAACACCAAAAATGTTAGCAATCTTCATTATCGCAGATAAGAAAAAGGGAAAATGACACTAAAAGTGACATAAATTTTATATGTTGCTCAAATGTCAAAATTTTTTAAGTGATAACTTGAGTGCCACTTTTGGGAAAAATAAAAGAAGATCACTTAGTGCCATCGCCAATTTGAGTTTTTGGAAAATCCGGCGAGGCATTTTCTTAAAATAAATAGTCCAATGTGGGTCATCAGCAAAGTGAGCTCAGCATTATTTGACCTAAACAATGTCATCTAATCAATGTTCGCCCTAAATTAATGAATTGGGGACAAATTGAATCTCTTTTTCAATCTCTAAACTCATGTCTGGGGACTTTGGGGCACAATCACCATATGCAACTTGCAATGGAGAGCAAGAGCAAGAGAAGCTCAAGATCGTGTCAACCGAGTGAAGAGGAGTTGAATATTATTGCAATTGTGGGCTCAGAAGTCCAAGTACAGACAACGCTTCAATCGTGGATACCCACTTTGAAGCTTGAACTTTACATATCTACTTCTAGAATTTTCCCCTTTTTCCACGCATCGTTGCTAGTTGATGATTTCTTTTGAATTTTTTTTTTCTTCTTTTGAATCTTGTGGGTGTCTTCTTAGTTCATGACGCTCAATCTTCAAATTGTGCTGCAATGGATTCTTTTATGTGGGAAGACAAGAACTAAAATTTTCATGACAACAAAACGTACAAATAACAATTCATAAGTCTATGTGTATTAGTTTTCAAGACTAGAGCAGTTTGGTGTTGAGCTAATGCGACCTATTTTGTGCCTTTTAGCAGTGCCTCTAGCACCGAACCCTAGCTTTTTTTTCCCTCCAAGCTCCCGTCTTTTCCCTCGAAACTTCTTTGTTCATAAGCGGTGCCATTTGATCAAGAAGGGCCAAGTCATCGCCGCATTGGACTTCCTTTTTTGTAAGGAAACCCATTTAGGACTAAATTTTATTCTAAGATGAATTTTCGGAATTCGTCGTCAGAGACATTTAAGTAATCAATTTTTCCATTGATACACCACTTAAATGATCGATCAAATTTTTTTTTGCATCAAAGTAAGTGCCGTACAAACATTATGATACTTCAAGTATCATTTTCCTTTAGAAAAAGTATATAGATAAATTATCAAAAGTTACTTCTATTCTTTCTTATGAGATTTTTTTCCTTACCATCAACATCAAGACGAACCAACGATTGCATAAAATAATAATAAAAGATACGATTTGCTTCCTCAAACTATAAAGCATATCTTTTCACGAAACGACACATTCTTCACCTGGCATATTTCTTGTCCTCAGCCTAACATTCGAAGGTTAATATCCTTGTGTCAAAAAAAAATTGGTTCTTAAAACCCCTTGTGCTGTTAGTTACTTCATATATGTGAGAATAAAAATATTTGGTATTTCCGCTCGTTTATATCACAAGTAAAACCTGACTCACAACGAAGTGGACGAGGTCCTAGAAGAGCTTACTCTCTTATATCAGCTCTTCTGGCATGTCTTTTGGTTTACTGTTTTCAGAAACATCAAAATCGTTCTTGTCGAAAGAAGAGGGGAAAAAACAATTATGGCCTCTTCTAATAGTGTAAAATAGAGTATAATCCTTTTCAGGTGTTTACCTCCAGAAAAATCTTACCGTCACTTTCCTTGCTTAAGATCATAGCTAAGATTCAGAATATGCCTGCAAATTCAACCCAAGGACTTGTTGTGGGTGTCTCCTTGTAAACCCACTTTGTATCTTCACGAATGTGTTCTTCAACAACTCCAATCCACTATCAATTAATAAGCCTGGAAAGAGACCTCACTAACTGAGCACGCAATCACCGACAGAAACTGTCCACGTAAATAGTCTATAGCTCAAATTTCTACAGCCCCAAAAACATCTGCCCCATCATATATAGTCTATGACAACTTCAGATCTTGAATCGGGATTGTTATTTTACGAACACACATATTTGGAAGGCGATTATATAATTCATTGAGATTCTGATCTCTGGCAATAGCCCCTGTGAGAAGTGAACCAATACAGATTGGGTAATAAGGAATTCTGCGATCATGCTCCGTGAGCTGCAAAGAACGTACTCCATCCTTTGCTTGGTAAACTTCCTAGGAGAGTATCTGACCAAAAAAAAAATCTTCCTAGGAGATTCCCGCATTTCAAGGAAAATGGCTTCAGATTTCCAATGCAGCAAACGTTGTTATGGAACCTGTAAACTAGGATTCTTGCGTCAATTTTCTGTATGAATGAGTAATTTCGTGGAGCGGAAGAAGTTGTAAACCTTCATCAACAGCTTATAACTCATCCATCCGTGGCACAACAGTATCTCGGAACCTGTGCAACCTTAAAAAAGATTGAGAAAATATTTTGTGGCGTATATACATGTGATATAACAAACTAATAAAAAGTAAGATGCATGCATACACAACATCAAGTAGAATTACGTTCGTAATAGGTGGGAATCAGTAATTGGTCAAGTACTCCACATCATCACTTTGATATGATTTGTATGTCACATAAAGTACTCTAACTTGTTGGGGAGAACCGGACAATAATTCATCATGAACTAAACATAATTCAGAATCAATTCCTCATCCGAAACTAAATCAACCAAAATTCTTTTAACCCCAACAATAACTAGCAATATATAATGCGTAAATGATAAGGAAATAAAGCTAACAACATAACCAAAGATTTAATATTGAAAATCAATGCAGAAAAAAATCACGAACTGTCCAAAAACTCACTAATTACTACAGTCGAATAAATAATATATTCTTCTCTTAGGAACTTTCAAAAGTGGCGAAACTAATAATTCGTATCCATTGCTCCAACCAAATGCCACGAAGTTCAAGTTTTCTCGTGTTAGAGTAGATCAAATTAATCTTTTGGCGGTGAAAGTGGCGATTTTTTGCCATAGGTTATGTTTTTTTTTGTTGGTAAAATAGGTTATGTTTATCGTGGCAAAAGTGGATTTTCGTCACCATCATGATCATGACAATTGCGAAATTTTATTCTTGTTGCCTTTGATAAGAGCAAGTGTGGTGATAAATGGTTTTTTTTTTTTTTTTTTTGGTAGTGAAGGAATCGGCTTGCAGCCGACAGCTGCGCCGTAAACCCCCAGGTGACACTTAAGCAGGAGGACCCACCACCCCTGAGTCACACTTAATACACCTAGCGCTTCCCCTGGATTTTGAACCCTTCACCTCTTCGTTGAGAATCGGTAGAGCCTTATCCAGTGGAGCTACCGCGGCCGGTGGTGGTGATAAATGTTGTTTGTCGCCTTTGGTCTAATTTTTTTCGTTGCCCTTGATAAGAAAAAACAAAATAAGGCCGTAAGAAGTGGGCCTCTAAAATAAAAGTTCATATAAGTTAAAGTCCACCCACATGATTAAGCGCATAAATTCAACTTTTCAGCCCAAATGTCTCATGATTGGGCTGGTGCAACGAAAAAGAAAAAAAGAAGTGAAGAGGAGAGGAGAGAGAAAGAAGAATCAGAAAAGGGGAGAGAGAGAGAGGGGGGGGGGTTGGGTTTGGTTCAGCATGCCGTGAACACCTCAACAAGCCGAATCAATGCCCTTTTGATTCTTCTTCTTCTTCTTCTTCGCCGTGAACACCTCAACAAGCTGAATCAATGCCTTTTTTTATTCTCCTCCTCCTCCTCCTCCTTCTCCTCCTCATAAAACTGAATCGGACATTTGTTACCTTTTTGGTTATTTGAATTGGATGATGAAGCTCCTTTTGAAATAGCTAATGAGTTTATTATTTGTAAAATGGTTTGAGAATGCAATATGAAATGCATTATTTTTAATGGAAGGAACTGTGAAAGGTTATGCATATTGATTCGTGAACCAAATTCATATGTGAGCTGGTGTACTTTAATGACACCGTAGTGATAGTCTTCATTCGTGACCCCAATCATACTTTCTGAAATTGCTTTGCGAGTGGTTGGAGAATCATATTGATGGTTTTATGTTCTTGTTGCTAGATCTAAGCCAATCAAGGGTTGTAAGTGTGCATACAATTCTCTAGACAACTTGATCAGGCTGAGCCATCAATTGATACAGATGAAGACCAACACCAAGGATGAAATCTTGGTAGGTCTTGTTGCGGGCTTTAAGAGTGATCGTAATTTGATATTGAATACTAGAATGATCTATGGACTGGATCAATATGTTTGCTTTGATATTGTGGATCAAATAAGTAATTTTTCTATCAATTAAATTTGGATGAAGTGACATAACTCATATTTGACATTCTACACATATTGCATAGTGGGTTTAGATAAATGTGTTCCCGATACTATTTATAAATGTGCATAATGGATGCTCGATTTATTTAAAAGAGATTTGTATTACTCACTATGCGATAATTTGCTTGCACCATTCATCTCAATTCTTTTGAGGTTCAATAGCTATCGGTAAATAGGATGGGAGCAAAATCAATAGGAGATTTTTGGGAGTTGGATTTTGGTGTAAGTTGAGATAGTTAAACATGTTGAAACAATATTTGTTGGGTTAAGTTTGTTAGTCACTAGAGATGTAAGGTGGACTTTGAAATTCTAATCTTCTAACCAGCTCGGTGTTCTATCACCTATATATTATTGCAAGTTAATTTTAGTTGTGTTTGAGGCCGCATCCTTCGAATAGGAGCATGGCCATTTTATTTTTCTAAATTTCTAGAGTTAAGTCGTGACGTTTGTTCATAGTAGAGCTTAGGTCACGATCTTTTTGGAATTGGATTTTATTGGGCATTTTGTGATAGGCTTAGCACATTAATCTTTTGTTACGTATTGAGGTGAATGTTCCGTTTTGGTATTTTTCTTAAATTTAATGGACGTATATGCATTAAAGGTTACATATAAAGCTTTTTTTTTTTAGCTCGACGAGCATTCATATATATGTTTTTGCATATTCATAATAACGGGCATTGGGTTTCTCATGATCATATAATGGAGTTCGAATATGTTTAGAATAGTCATTACTTTTAACAAAATATATCGTGGAGATTATTGAAGCGGAAATCATTTACTTTTATGCTTTTTATCCTAATGCTAAATTTTGTGACAATAGGCGGCGAAATACATAATCGAGAGGAAAAAAGTGGTTTCGATGAGAGACAGGTCATGTAAATTCGGTGGAAATGGAGAATGACAAGAAAGATCAACTGATTTTCGAATGTTATACAACCGAGATGACGTTGAACAATCCTCTTACGAAGAGAAGAACTTGTGAGACGTTACTAAGGCCACGAAGGAGATGAACTTATTAACAATTAAACGAAGATCGTCTGGTCGACGCCTACTCTATCACTTGTTTCACGGGTGGCTAAAATTCAAAGGGAATCCAATCGGTTTGAGATACGGAGAAATGTTTACATTGAGATTACAACTCAATTTGTTTCGTAGAAAAAGAATGTTTAAGAATAATTAATCAATGAAAAATATTTTTATTATCATCAACAGTTTGTCTAAATATTTTTATAAATGATGAAAATATTTTTCATTCATTTATTTTTATAAGTGATATTTTTTTAAATAGTTAATACAACAAAAAAAACCCTAAACTAATACATTTGAAATACATTTTACCCCAAACTAACTTTTTTACCACAAAAAATCCAAACTTGTATACTTGTGACAAAGTTATCCACAACTAATTTTTTTTATTACAACAAAACCTCAAACAAGTACAAATATGACAAATATATTTTATGTTTGTTTCCATAAAATTGGATTAATAAAACCGATACACACATGATAAATAAATGGTAAAATCCCAAATTGACATATTCATCAATTGTCACATGTCATGTAACTCAGTAATTTAATGGTATAATTTAAAAGAAATTAACAGAGAGTAAATTTGTTAGAAGTATACCAATCTAAGATTTTTTATAATTAAAAAATTAATTTGAAGTAAATTTATCAGTAATATATCAGTTTTTGGTTTTTCATGATATTAATCATTTTTTCAAACTAGTTAAATTTTACAAAACAAACACAGCCTACATTTCAGTGCACGTTACTTTGGAACCAGCGATGGTGATATTGTTTCAATCAAATACGCCATATTGGCTAGTGCACTTGATGGAATTTGTACTGGGTAGTGTGTGGAAGTCGCGGTCGTTTCCCATGAATTGCGGGACAACCCTAAAACACGTCCCAAGCCGAGATGAGCGCATGACTTATTAAGGCACTGCCTTGAAAGAACCGGGGGACTTTTCTTGAGTTTGAAAGATTTCGATGGCGTTTTAGGATCGATGCTGTGTCCTCTAATTTACTTTGAATTGTTCAAGCATAAGATTCAAAGACGTACACCTTATGCCGTGCATTGTACAGTCAGCCATTTTCTAGTTCCAACCCTCTGTAGAAACGAACATTGAATCTTGGATATTGTGAAGCCCATGTGCATATGAAGAGCACCAATGGTCCAAGATTCTTGCGGAGGAATACCTGGAAATGAAAAAGATGGTCAAAACATGTGCATGGAAAAATCTCGCCCGTATCTGTTTGCGGAGAACGAGGGAGAGAGACCTCACGCGATGGAACGAAGAGACGAGAAGAACTCAACTCCACTTCTATTTATTATTATTATTATTATTATTATTATTATTATTATTATTATTATTATTATTATTATTATTATTATTATTTGTTTATGGATTTATCAGTAGGTGGTGTATAGATCAACCTTTGCGTTACCCAACTAGTCTACCTATCCATACAATCTTAAGGGCACGCTTCCCCTATCGCCTTGTCCGTTTAGGATTTTATTCCCGAAATGCTCTTGATGAGATTTGAATCCAAAACCACGAAAAGAGAAGTAACTCCCTTATCATCTTGGTCAACATTTTATTGATATCTCGATATCTTTTTGGCAAATTCTTTTCTCCTTTTCTTGGATGTGCCTACAAAAATCCTTTTTTTTTTTTTTTTTTTTTTCATACTCCATTTTCATGTCCAAATTTTGAATCCTTGACCTCTCTACTTTCTACCAAATAGCTACTAAGACAACAGTCTTTTTGCAGGGGTAGACACATACTCATTGTACCTTTCTCGAAATGAATTTATTAACTGAATAGTTTCTTGCAAATTTGTTAACCTAGAAATATTGTCACTTTTAATTTTGATCAGACTTGGAAAGTTTAGATAGCAAAACATGTGTGTGTTGTTATAAAAAGTCGAGGAGACAATCTATGAACATGATGGTTTTAGAATAGAATGAAAAGTAATATCATCAGGCATATCAAACAATAATTCCAATTCGCCGGTCATTTTCAAAAGAGAATATCTTTTTGTAATCAGTCAAGTCGGCGCACAAGAAAATGGTGGATCCTTCCGGCCAGGTTTAAAATATAATTGGGAAGAACTAAACTGTTAATTTAGTAATCATAAAGTCAACAAGATGACATAAGTGTCTTAATCACCCATCACATTCAAGTTGAAGAACGAAAAATATTATTTCGGGAGATTGGGAGGAGGAAGAAGATGCGGACATTGGGAGGGACATTGAGGTGTACATTTTGGAGGCTCCTATGTAGGCTTCTAATGCAACAACGTCTGGATTGAGTTGATCGTGAACTCCAACGTAAGAAATCAAATTATTGATCACGCTCGGATCATGTGCTTTCGCATAATTTATTGAATAAAAAGCACATGCGAGTGAAGAACGTCAACGAAAATAAGGTGAATTCGGGATGGTACATATTGCAGTTGGGCCGGGTTATAACTCCAACTATGGTTCCAATTATTTTACTGAGATGAACGATTTAGAAAACACTTTCTTGAAAATGATCGTTTATATTACTTGAAATAATTAATCAATTAATAATATTATCATTACCGACAATAATTAATGTCTAAGTATTTTTATAAACAATGGTAATATTTTTCATTAATTCATTTTTATAAATCATACAAGTAATCATTTTTAAGAAAATATATTTTAAATTATTCATTTTCTGCAAAAACAAATGGAATCTAAGCTTTGTTTATTTACTTTAAATTTTTCAAGCGTAAGATTCAAAGACATCCACCTCATATCCTGCGTTGTTTCGATAGCCATTCTTGTTTCAACCCTCAGTTGAAACAACCCATGAATCATGGCTTTCGTGTAGCCCGTGTGCATGTGACTAATGAAGGGCACCGATGGTCCAAGGTTCTAGCGGTGGGAATTCCTGGAAATGGAAAGATGGTCAAAACACGTGCATGGAGAAATCTCATCATGAAGGGAAAAGAAGAATCTCATTTGTTTCTTCCACTATTAGATGGTGCACGAGATTAGCTTTCACATATCTCGATTAGTTCACTTACTCGAGTAAGGGCGCGTTCCATCATATCAATATGATGCACTGAATATTTTACTCATAGAGTGATCTTAATAAAATTCAAACCCAGGATCACTAGCCTTTTTCTCGTAAATGCCTGGTAAAATCATTTTTGTTTTACCCAATTTTGATATCCAAATTATGAACATGTGGCCTCTCCACTTTTATAAAGTAATTATCAAGAACACGCGTGACAATTATTCTATTTCTGTTCAAGAACTATTTTTCTATTTCAGACTTACTTTTGAAATAGAAATCCATTTGGTAACAAAATTTCATTTTTTTTTTAGAACAAATTTTTAATCAAGAAATAGGTTTAAAACATAAATGAAAAGTATTTCTTTTTTATTTCTCTATTTCTGAAACGGAAATGAGAAATAAAAACTCTTCTCATTACTCGTCCTCTCTACTAATTAGCTACCCACCCACCGCCTATGCTTGCCATTGCCATTTGCCATCGGCCATGGGTAGCTGGTCGCCGCCCATCGCTTGCCACCGCTGTCACCATCGGTTGCTACCGCACTTGCTGCCGTCGCCACGCCTATCGCCATTGCCGCTCAAGGAAGAGAAATTTTGTGTCGTTATCAAACTTTTCATGGAACAGAAATTTTAAGTTGTTATCAAACACGTATTTTTATTCAAAAACTCATCAAGAAATAAAAATAGAAAAATCTATTTATTTTTCTAGAAATAAATTTCTTACCAAAAAATTATCATTCACGCCCTAAGACAACAAACTTTTGTAGACACACACTCATTATACCTTTCTTGAGATGATTTTATTAAGTAAATAATTTCTTGCAATTTTTTTAATTTAGGAATAATGTCATTCGCCTTCTTGATCGGACTTTTTCTTTTGGTCGGACTTGAAAAGTGATTATATTGGGTACAAGCAATTCAAATTATCAACTGACCGTGGTCATGTCAAAATAAAATTATTAGATAGCAATAGGAATGTTAGTGTCGGTAGCAAAGGTCGATGAGACAATCTATGAATATTATGTTCAGAAAAAAAAAAATGAAAGGTTATTATCATCATGCAAATCGTAACCAGCCAAAGTCAACGTACAATATATGGTGTTATTCATCCGGCCATGGGTAAAATGTAATTTGATAGAAAGTGTTTACATATAATTTTAGTAATCATAAAGTCAACAGAATGACATAAATCACTCACTCACATTCAAGTTGAAGAACAATGATATTGCTAATTCGGAAGATTCGGATGAGGAAGAAGGTGTACATTGCGAGGTGGACATTTCGGAGGTTCCTATGTAGGCTTCTTATGTAACAATGCCCGGATTGAAGTGATCTTATACTCCAAGGTAAGAAATCAAATGATTAAATTATGCTATGCCCATATCATATGTTTTCACATAATCTATTGGATAAAAGCATGTAGGTGCGAAGAACGTCTACGAAAATAAGTGAGTTCAGGACGGTATTGCAATTTCCTACGAGAGACCAAACAAGTGGGCCAAGTCACAATCCCGAGAAATCTTAGCTTATTTACTTTGATTTATTCAAGCATAAGATTAAAAAACATCCACCTCATGCCATGCATTGTATGGGATCTCCATTTTCTTGTTCCAACCCTCGGGTAGAAACAAAATTTCAATCATGACTTTTATGTGGCCATGTACAAGTGATGGGAAAATTGCCCTAAACGTTTTAAATATATTATAAATGATTATCAACTCAATTATAAATATTTTAATTCTGCCAATTTAGGGCACGTTTGGTAACGCTTCTGTTTCCAAAAACAATTTCTGATCATAAATAATTTTTTTTATTATATTTCCAAAAACAATTTCTAAGCATTTTAAATCATTTAGTAATCGTTCAAAATTTCAATTTTCGGAATAGAATTGTGTTTGGTACCATACTCAAAATTTTTACTCCAAATCATTTTCCTTTAATTTTTAAATACTTTTATTACTTTTTTCCTCTCTTTTTTTTTCCCCTTTCTTTCTCTTCTTTTTCTTCTTCAAGTCGCTAGTTGCCATCCTTGGGATGACCGATGACGAGCCAAACGAGGGCTGGCAACCTCACCGGAGCATCACCGACCCTCGGCGAGATCGTGCCTTGTTGGCTGAGCCTCGCCGATAGCTGGGTGAGGCTTAGTCGAGCCATGGTTAAATCTGGCGAGGTCAAGCCTTGCTTGCAGCTGGGCGAGCTTGGCCTCGCTAGATCTAAGGGAGGTCTAGCCTCACCCACCCATAGCTTAGCCGAGCCTCGTCAGGGCTAGGCGAGCCTTAATAGTGGCTAGGGGAGGCCTGGACAAGGCCGGCCTGGCCATTAGCAAGGCTCGACCTCACTGGTGGTTGGGCGATTAGTTGCCGGCAACCGGCAGCAGTGGGCTACGGACGACGGATAATGGTGGACTACAACGACGATGGTGGCAACAGATGAAGGAAGAAGAAGGAGGGAAGAAGAACAAGAAAAAGAAAAGAAAAGAGAGAAAATAGGGGCCTTGATTCTAGAAATTTTCCCGAGAACAAAGAATCAACTATTATTTATTTCTTGATGCTTTGTTCCAAATTTACTTCCTGGAACAAAAAAAAATGAATTTATTCTCGAGAATAAAAATTTTGCCAAATAGATTTTTATTCCAAATCTACTCCCGGGAATAAAAGAACATAAATTATCACTGTTTGGCAAGTTGCCAAATAGCCCCTTAATTCTAAACCTTTCGACGATTTGCCAATATAGTTATTTTGACTAATTTTGATTAGAAATCACTAACACGAATGCCGACCATTCTATTTGGTACAGTTGGTGCTAATATAGATAATCTTTGTGAAGTTTTTAAAATTTTTTTAGTTTTTTTAGTTTTTTCCTATTTTCTTTCTAAAAATTAAAAGTGCAAACTTTTTAAGAAAATAAAATAAAATAAAAAGAAATTATTTTTAAAAATGCAAAATTTATCCACATTAAAACATGCATGCTAAGTAGGATAGCCGGCATCTACATCCATGATTTTCATCAAAATTAGCTGGAAAGATTAGATTGTTAGATTATAAAAAGATTTATGTTTAAATTTATATAATTGAAAGATTTAAAGACAAAATTTGCATGCGCATGATAAGGATTAAAACTTTATTTTGGTAATTTTCCTGGCGAGTGACTAATGAAGGGCACCAATAGTCCAAGATTCTAGCGTAGAAATACCTGGAATAATTGGGATTGTAAAGATGGTCAAAACACATGCATGGAAAAATCTCTGTCATCTTTATTTGCGGAAAGTGAGAGAAAGAGAGACCTAACGTGATTGAATGGAGAGACAACAACCATCTCCTCTCTCTCTCTCTCTCTCTCTCTCTCTAACTATCAATTATGTCTAGAGTAACTTTCACATACCGTTGCATGATCCTTGGGTAGCCTCGAATTGAATCGGTTAGCATCCAAACCACCGTGAGTTATCTCACCTACCGTTACCCCGGTAGTTGCAAACCCCTCGTTCTTCTCATGATTGTTTCTTTCCTGAGAGGCGGGATACGGGGCCCCACATTGGGGACTCTCACCCTTGGAAGGTTTTCCCTTCTGTGGGGGGTTCCCCTTGAACAGTTTAAGGACCTGAACTATCAATTATGTCTAGAGTAACTTTCACATACTTTTTTCAAGGGCACACACCATCAGATCAGCCTGATGCATTTAAATTTTTACTTATAAAGTACATTTAATAAAATTTTAACCCAAGATCACAAGCTTTTTTCTCGAATATGCCTAAAAAGGATTTTTTTTTTTTTTTAACCCAAGTCTTTTATATCCAAATTTTTAAAACTGTGGACTCTCCACTTTTACAGAGAGGTTATCAAGGCAACAGTCTTTTATACGGGTAAATCAATAATCACTGTACCTTCCTCAAAATCAGTTTATTAAGTAAATGATTGTCTGGCGAACTTGTTAAGCAAGGTATAACGTCACCCTTGCTCTTGATCGGACGCGAAAAGGGATTTTACATTGCGGTCTTTGCGGACAAGCTATTCAAAATACCAACTGACCGAGGTCATCTCAAAAAAAAAAAAAAAAAAAAAAAAAAAAAAACTATCGTTAACAATAGCACTCTAGGGTTGGTAGCAAAAGTCGAGGAGACAATCTGGCAACATCATGTTTGGAAAAAAAGAAAAAGAAAAAGAAAGGTTATTGTGTCATGCAAATTTTAATCACTTAAAGTCAACACACTGGAAATGCCGTATCCATCCAGCCAACGGGAAAAAAATAATTTGATAATAAAATATTAATTTGGTAATCATACAACAAGACGACATTAGGGATCTTAATCACCCACTCACGTTCAAGATGAAGATAATAAAGACACTACAATTGTCACAATTTTCGTATAGCGTTTATTTGAATTCTATAATTTTTGTCTACTTATTTAATGTCATGACTTTAAAAAATCATTCACTTGAGTATCGTCGTTTTCAATCGATCATTTAAGCCCCATAACTTTGGAAAAACATTCACGACAAGTTATATGCCGTCCCATAAAATTTTTAAAAAGTTACAGTATTCAAGTGAGCGTCGTGCATAAATCAAAGTGAGTGATATATGAAAATTATAATATTTGTGGTATTTTTTTCCCCAATTTGAAGAACAAAATTATTAATTTAGAAGATTCGGAGGAGGAAGAAGATGAACATTACGAGATACATCGGGGTGGACATTTTGGAAGTTTCTTATGTAACAACGTTTGGATTAAATTGATCGTACACTCCAAAGTAAGAAATCAAATTATTAAATTATGATATGCTTAGATTATATGCTTTCACATAATCAACTGAATAAAAAGCATGTGCAAACGAAGGACGTCAACGGAAATAGGTGAGTTCAGAACGGTGTATTTTGCAGTTTCCTGCAAGAGTGACGATCGAGAGACCGAATAAGTGGGCCGAATAAGTCTAGTGCTTACTTGAAGTCACGGTCGCGCCCTTGGCTTACGACGAAACTGAATGATTTTGCTTGTTGCTTCCCTCTTGTTTCCTTTCATTCCCTGACGGATTAGAGAGATAGTTACAGGCAACCCCCCAACTATAAAGTCGTTCCATAATCATTAGAAGTGGGGGAACTGGTATTCATCGTCTGAATTGTTAATTAACATTACCCTCATGGACAACAAATAAATTTCTTGCATCAATCCTTGTTTTAATTAGTGAAAGATTAGTCAAACAGTTTTCTTTGCTTTCTTTCGGACAAGATTGATCAGTTTAATCTATTCAACAGCTGAATTGTGATTGGACATAGTACCCAGGCGATGACGTTCTTAAACAATTGTTAGAGTTACCAGATGAGAACGTTTCTGATAAGCAGATCCAGTAATTTCTTGGCCCTGTAAACTATCTTACAGACTTTGTTGCCAAATCTCCAAGCTCATGCAATCCACTGTGAAATCTTTGGAAGGGAAAAAAAATCCCTCCTTAGAAGGAAGAATATACACAAGATGTTAAGACACTGAATAAGAAGTTACAATGTTTACCCCCATTGCAAATCTCCTTTGAGGAGAAAAGAATTTTACAAATAGATTCTAGTGATCAATACTGGCCAGCTGTTCTCCTTGAAGAAGTCCATGGTAAGAAACGAATTTGTGGATACAAAAATGGGAGATTCTCCTGGGCAGAAGTCTGTTACCACTTCACGTTCAAGGAAGTAGCAATTGAGTTTGGAATTAAAAATATTGAATTCTACCTATCGGTCATCATTTTCTCGAGGAAGTGGATACTTTGAAACCAAACATAAAAGGAGACAAAAATATTCTCGCTGATCTACTTTCAAGGTCCAAAGAGCAGGTGGATCATCCTCTGATTTTCCCAGCCACGGAGGTGATGTGCCACCATAATTTGGTCAAAAGATTTTCACAGGACAAATCTTTAGGCAAGCCAGAATTCTCGCATGGAATGTCAGCTCAAGACTCTTACAATATATGGAGGTTTGAGTTTAAAACCATTTGTCATGCATCTTGAATACCCATTCATTCATATTTTCTCATTCGATTCGGCCAACTTCCTAGAGGAATGAAAATAGTTCTAGTGGTATATATTTTCATCGTTATACCATAGCCATTGAATTCCTTACTACTCAAAGTGGTTTCATCTCTGAGCTTATTAAAGAATTTATTCACCAACCAGCTGATGCTTAAATTCCCAAATCCAGAAGTCCATGCCATCATCTTTTCCATATAAGGAAGATTTTACACATCTGGACCAGCTCAGCAACTTAATGTTATGTATATAATTGCTAAGAAATCCTTTTGGTTGTAGTCTTGCAGAAATTGATGGTGAATACAGGAAACTCAAGAGTCCTGCGCGAAAGAAATCACATTGTACCAAGATCCATATGGCCCGGTGCAAATCAGCAAGGAGTACCTTGGGATTACTCCCAAGCATGTGAATCTACTAGAGGTGCCATCCAGCAACTTTTGAGGAGTACAAATGAAGTCTTCCAAACCCTACGGAATTCCCTCAAGACCCTTGGGATTATAGAAAAACCGATCTCATAAATTTGGACAACCGGCCACAGCCAAGTCTCAATCCAAGAAGCAGGAGCTAGAAGACACGTGGCAATCTAATATTAATCCAAAGACCCGGTCCTTGCAAGCAAGCGATGACTCTGAAGATCACCAAATCACGAGAATCCGCCTTTTAGGAAGAGCAGTTTGTCCACATGCTTGTGTCATTGTATCGTGTGTTTTATTTTTGGCCGCCATTGCCTTTGGCCACATGAATTAGAAGCATCTTTCAGATGCCTTCCATAATTACTCTTGAATTACTAAGTCAAGTGGAAGTGTGTAATGCTCCCAGCTTTTGATATATGAGCCTAACTTTCGTCACAAGTTAAATAAGAGTTGGCTAAAAGTTGACTTATCGTATACACTCTCGCAAGTCTTTTAAATACTTTCCTTCTTTTGTCAAGGCTTGATGGCGTTCGAAGATTCGAATTTTGTTTTTAGTCCCATAAGATGAGCTGATTCCACAAATAAACTCTCTACTTACTTTTGTGGAACCTGTGAATCATAAAGTTTTTGAGATTTGAGAAACTTAAGATGCATATTAATGATACTTGAAAACTAAAAAGTAATCCATTTGAATGGCTGAGAGAAGACTAAAAGACTATTGGATTTGGACCTTGCTTATCCCCTACTCGGTTCTCCGTTATATACTTGTTCGGACCGAGATAGTTCTTTAATTTATGAACTGAACTTCCTCACTTCATGGCTTTTTAATAAGCCATATCACCAGACTTGCTGATAACTATTATAAGTTTTTTGCGCAAAATTGGTGTCATCATTTTCAAATGTGGGTAAACGTGTACACATATGTTGCGTTGATGTGAAAGACATAATGACTTACTCTTTTTTTTGGTCGAAAGTATTACAAAATTGCATGTCGATTACAAAAAAATAATAGTCGTAAACAATTCATTAAGTAGAATATAATAATAAAATAACATAATCAGAAGAACACGCTAGAAAATTTATTAACGAAGTTCACCGAAACCTGAACTACGTTTCCATGCAGAGGCACTCTGCGAATCCATTAGACTTCAAAAAAAGTTAGAATATAACAATGATATTCTCTCAAGATCATGATATAAAAAGATTGAGAACCCTTATAAAGAAAAAACTCACTTTTTTTTCTTGCTTCTCTATTTTCTTTTTCAGCATCTTGACGGCTAACGTCTTGCCATTGCTAATATTAAATGTGTAACTTATAATGTAAAAGTAAATCTAATAAAAAGACAAAAAAAGCCCCTAAAAATATATGGCTTCATTTATAACAGAAAGCATAATGATTTACTTAACCAATGCATATTTAAATATATTTTAAGATTTGAAAAAGGTCAGCTAGCATAAAGCACTTTCTTTTCGTGCACAAATTAGTTCGCTCATTTATGAAAGGAATTCAGTTAAGTTCAGTACAAGTACGTTTATTTTCGTATAACCGAGTGATATTGCAAGACTTATTATAATACATCTTAAATAGCAAAAGAAGAACAGATGGCTAATTATAAAAGTTGCCTTTTGCTTTTTTATTTTAAATGAAAACGAATTATTTTAGATATGTATGACAAGTGCCGGCTAAGGTATATTAAGGCCTCGTTTGGTAACGATTATATTCCTGGGAATAATTTTTTTATCAGAAATAGTTTTTCTAATTCTATTTTTAGGAACAATTTTTAGCAAAAAAATGCATTTAGTAATTATCCAAATTTTATATTCCTAAGACAGATGCGTTTGGTAGAATTCTAATTTTTTTTTGTTTCTTTCAATTTTTACTTTTATTATGTTTTTCTTTTTTCTTTTTTCTTTTTCTCTTCTTCGTCCTCCTTTGCAATCAGTCGTTGGCCATCGTTGTGGCCGCCGACTGGCTGGGCGAGGTCCGGCAAGCTCGCCTTGGCCTTGCAAGTGGCTAGGCCAGCGCAAGGTCAGCCTTGCCCTGGCCTAGCAAGGTCAAGCCTCGCACAGCCACGGCCTCGTTAGGGGTTGACGACGTTCCAGCGAGGTTGCCGGCCCTCGTCTGGCTGGTTGCCGACCATAGTCGAGGTCGACGACCGGCCCAAGGGAAGAAGAAGAAGGGGAAAGAAGAGAAGAAAAGAGGAGAAAAGGAAAAAAAAAAAAAAAAGGAATTAATTTTAGGAATTGTTCTCAAGAATAAGAAATAACTTTTTTTTACTTCTGAGGCCGGCGACCAGCCAAAATGAAGAAGAAGAAAGGGGAAGAGAAGAAGAGAGAAAAGAGGAAATAAATTGATGGGTTAATACCTTGAAAAACCCCAAACTGGTACACCTGTGACAAATTTACCTTAAACTATTTTTTTGACCATGAAAAACCCCAAACTAGTACATCTGTGACAAATTTACCTCGACTAACTATAAAAAAATCATAAACTGGTACATTTATGACAAATTTACCCCAAGCTAATTTATTCGACCACAAAAAACCCTAAACTGGTAAATTTGTGACAAATTTACTCTTTGCTAAATTGGATTAACACCACAAAAAAATCACAAAAATTGTAAATTATGACAAACGGAGTGTAAAATCCCAAATTGGTATACCAGTCAATTGTCACGTGTCATTTAACTTAATAATTTGACAACAAAATTTAATGAAAACTAGTAAATGGTAAATTTGTCACAAACATACCAATTTGGGGTAAATTTGTCAAAGGTATACCAGTTTAGGGTTTTGTGTGGTCAAAAAAATAGTTTAGGGTAAATTTGTCACAAATGTATTAGTTTGGGATTTTTCAGGATATTAACCCTAAATTGATTCTAGAAATTGTTCTCGAGAACACTAATTTTTTTATTTTTTTTTACTTCTTGATTATATTCCAAATTTATTCTTGAGAAAAAAATAGATTTTTGTTCCTGAGAATAAAAATTTTACCAAACGGATATATATATATATATATTTTTTTTTTTTTTTTTGGGGAAAGAAAAGAATAAAAATAGCTAATCCAAAGATGGTTACCAAATAGGGCCTAAACAAGCCCTTCAAATGCAAGAGCAAAGGAGAGGTACAACTTAAAGTTTTCGAGCCATATACTTACAACTTCGATGAGCAAGAAGATGAATCTTGGGCTAAGATTACTCAAAAAGAGTGACCCTTTAATCAATAGATATCATATTCATTGTTAGACAATACCATTGGATGGATGATTTGTGAAAGAATTTGTACCATGTGACACACCTAATTAGTGATATTTAAGTATTTTCCTATACTATTACTCATACTTGATTTTCTATTATCCAAATCCACTTCCACTTCAAGACAGAGGCAATGGACCGTTAAAACCGTTCTTGGGCATCTCCAGCGGACTTCTCCCACCATGCCCATTCTCCACTGCTTTCGTACTCACGTGTTATGGAGTCCAATCTAAAGTCAACCCCGAAAATTCTTCCTTCTCTCCTTCCCGGAAGGCGTATAAGCACACAGAGACACCCAGCGAACTCACCCGTGGAAAAAATGAAGCTTTTCGATTCATCAAAGCAGGTGCTTCAAAGCTTCTTCTCGCACTCCTCCACTCTGATGTATTCAGGTGGCGACTTTCTCCTCAAGACCACGTTTTCACGTGGTTTCTCTGGATCTCTGCACCTGATTCTGTTACTTGGGCTCTTGGTTTCATGGGCGTGCAAGAGAATACGGGCACGGCGAAATGGAGTAGGCTCCAAAGAAAGCCGCAGAAGAAGCAGGATTTGGTACCATAAGCCTACTCTGTTTTGCTGTTTAGGCTTGTCTGTGTTTAATCTGGTGTTGTGTGTGGCGAACTACTTTTATTGGTATGCTAATGATTGGTCGGAAGAGAAACTGGTTTCTCTTTTGGATTTAGCACTGGAGTCTCTCGCGTGGGGAGCTCTAGGTGTTTGTTTGTACCGCCAAAGCTTCGATTTTGGAGTATCAAGGTTCCCTCTTTTGTTGAGAGTCTGGTGGGGTTTCTACTTGTCCATTTCATGTTATTGCCTTGTCATAGACGTTGTTCTGTATAGAAAGCGTGCTCCTGTGCAGACATGGTATTCTATTTCTGATATTGTCTCTGTTGCCACCGGTTTATTCTGCTGTTACGTGGGTTTCTTTGGTAAGATTGAGACCGATGATGATCTGCTTGAAGAACCCCTTTTAAATAGTAACTTGGTTGCAAGCAACGCCAAATTAAGGAAGCGCCCAGGAAATGAAACTGTGACCCCGTACTCAAAAGCGGGATTATTGAGTATAATCAGTTTCTCGTGGCTGAGCCCTTTAATTGCTGTTGGAAATAAGAAAACATTGGACCTAGAGGATGTTCCTCAACTTGCTCCTCGGGATAGTATAGTGGGGTCATTGCCGGGTTTCAAGAAAAAGCTCGAGGCAGATGCTGCTTCAGGTAATGGAGTGACTACGTTTAGGCTGGTGAAGGCTTTGATCATGTCCGAATGGAAAGAAATAATTTCCGCTGGGGTATTTGAGCTTCTTTTAACCCTAGCTTCTTACGTTGGTCCGTACCTTATTGATACTTTTGTTCAATTCCTAAATGGGCAACTCGAATTTGAAAGTGAAGGCTACCTTCTTGTTTCGGCCTTTTTGGTTGCAAAGCTTGTCGAGTGCCTTTCCTTTAGGCAGATGATGTTTAGGCTACATCTTGTTGGGATTAGGACTCGCTCATTGCTGGTTGGACTTGTTTATGACAAGGGATTAAACCTTTCATGCCAGTCTAAACAGGGGCATACTAGTGGGGAAATCATTAATTTCATGTCTGTAGATGCAGAGAGAATTGGTGATTCTTGCTGGTGCATGCACGAACCTTGGCTAGTACTTGTAAAAGTTGGGTTAGCCTTAGCGATCCTGTATAAAAATCTTGGGCTTGCATCTATTGCAGCTTTGGTGGCCTGCTTGCTTGTTATGTTAGCTAATATTCCTGTGGGCAAGTTCCAGGAGAAATTTCAGGAAAAGTTGATGGAATCGAAAGATAAAAGGATGAAGGCGACTTCTGAGATCTTGCGAAACATGAAAATTTTGAAGCTTCAGGCATGGGAGATGAAGTTTTTGTCCAAGATTACTGAACTGAGGAATATTGAGACAGGGTGGTTGAAAAAATTTGTTTATACTCAAGCAATGGCCTCTTTTGTCTTCTGGGGTGCCCCAACATTTGTTTCGGTGACTACATTTGGTACATGCATGTTATTGGGGATCCCACTATCGTCTGGGAAAATATTATCTGCGATTGCAACGTTCAGGGTCCTCCAAGATCCCATCTATGCCTTACCAGTTGTATTATCCATGCTAGCTCAGACTAAGGTCTCACTTGACAGAATATCATCATTCTTGCGCCTTGAGGATCTCCAGAACAATGTCGTTGAAAAGCTTCCTCGGGGCACAACTGATACAGCAGTCGAGATCATTGAGGGGAGTTTTACGTGGGACTTATCTTCCTCTGAACCCACATTAAAGGACATAAACTTGAAGGTATTCAATGGCATGAAAGTTGCAGTCTGTGGCACCGTGGGTTCGGGAAAATCGAGCTTACTTTCTTGCCTCCTGGGAGAATTGCCAAAAATATCCGGAACCCTCAGGCTATGTGGCAGCAAGGCTTATGTTGCTCAGTCTCCGTGGATACAGAGCGGCAAGATTGTGGACAACATTTTATTCGGCAAGGAGATGAACCATGAAAGATATAAAAGTACCCTCGAAGCCTGCTGTCTGAAGAAGGATTTGGAGCTTCTCCCATTTGGTGATCAAACAATCATAGGCGAGAGAGGGATAAATCTGAGTGGCGGACAGAAGCAAAGAGTACAGATTGCCCGTGCAATTTATCAAGATGCAGACATTTATCTACTTGATGACCCTTTTAGTGCTGTTGATGCACATACTGGATCTCATCTGTTTAAGGTTAATCGTTTTTGCCTGCTTTTCTGATTGTGCATGCACCACCGGTCATTTGCCTCACATTAACCATTATGTAGTGTGGCTTTCTTGATGGAAATGAAAAGTTTGAAATAAAAATTCCTAGATTCTGCTCTTTGCAAGTCTTGGATTGGAGATATTTTCTCAATTTTCTGCTACCTCTTGTGAAGGTTATTAATTGAGTCTTTCATGTGATAGGAATGTTTGCTAGGACTTTTAAGTTCGAAAACAGTGATCTATGTTACTCATCAAGTAGAGTTTCTACAGACAGCTGATCTAATCCTGGTGAGTGATTACTGACTTATGAATTGGTTTTGCTTAGAGTCACTTTGTTAAATGGTGGTATGTATATTTGCTAGGTCATGAGAGATGGAAAGATTACAGAAGCTGGAAATTACAGCGAGATTCTTCACTGCGGAGCAGATTTCATGGAACTAGTAGGTGCACATGAGAAAGCTCTAGCCGGGCTTGGTTCCCGCCAAGCTGGGCCAGACTCTGAAGCATCTGGTGTCAACAATGAAAGCAGCCAAACCGAAAATACTGTGGAGAAGGAAGAAAAAGGAAATGTTCAAGATGGTGAAGTAAGGGCAAAAGGGCAGCTTGTGCAAGAAGAAGAGAGAGAGAAAGGTAGAGTTGGTTTTATGGTGTACTGGAAATATATTACGACGGCATATGGAGGAGCTCTCGTGCCTTTCATATTACTGGCCCAAATTCTATTCATGCTCCTTCAGATGGGAAGCAATTATTGGATGGCATGGGCGACCCCAGTATCAGAGGACATGGAACTTGCTGTTTCAGGATCAATGCTGATGCTTGTTTATGTAGCTTTGGCTGTTGGAAGCGCCTTATGTATTCTTTTCAGGTCTTCACTTTTGGCAACTGCTGGCTACAAGACAGCTACGATACTCTTTAATAAGTTGCATCTTGCAATATTTCGAGCCCCCATGTCATTCTTTGATGCTACTCCAAGTGGACGAATTCTAAGTAGGGTGAGTCCTAATATGGAACATCACTCAAATAGTTCAAAGAGATTTATCTCTGAATACATAGGGAAGACAGATTATGCTTTTGTTGATTCTTCTCTTGTTTATTTCAATTTCTTTTTCTTGGATGAGTGATGGATTGCATTGTGATGCAATGTTTCTTTTCAGGTCTCGACAGACCAGAGTGCTCTGGATTTGAGCATTCAATTCATAGTTGCAGGATTTGCCTTCGCAATGATCCGGCTCCTGGGAGTTATCATTTTGATATCTCAGGTCGCATGGCAAGTCCTTATAATTTTTATCCCCGTGATCGCTACCTGTATCTGGTATCAGCAATATTACATCCCATCTGCTCGAGAACTGGCACGGTTGGTTGGTGTGAGCAAAGCTCCAGTGATCCAGCACTTTTCTGAAACAATTTCAGGATCGACCACTATTCATGGCTTTGATCAAGAATCAAGATTCCGAAACACAAATATGGAGCTTTCTGATGCATATTCTCGGCCCAAGTTCCATGTTGCTGGGGCAATGGAATGGCTTTGTTTTCGCTTGGATATGCTATCCACCATCACGTTTGGAATCTCTTTGATTTTCTTGATCTCTATTCCTGAGGGATTCATTGATCCAGGTAACAATGTCCTTGCCTGAGTTCTAAAAGGGACCCTATCTATATTGATGAATATATTAGTCATCCTAACCTCCTCCTGTTCTTCTTTCTGAAGCAATCGCGGGCTTAGCTGTAACGTACGCACTTAATTTGAACATGATACAAACAATGGTTATTTGGAATTTGTGTAATATGGAGAACAAAATTATATCGGTTGAAAGGATACTTCAATACACTGGCATTTCAAGCGAGCCCCCTCTTACAATAGAGGATAATCGCCCCAGTCCTTCATGGCCAACATGTGGAGAGATCGCCATTTCCAATCTGCAGGTGCTAGGAAATTTTATTTTATTTTATTTTTATTTTTTTTCTGTTATGCCCAAACAATGTGTCAGCATGTTTTGTCCAGTCATTAGGACATACTTCACCTTTCTGACAATTTGGGCGGAATGCCAGGTCCAATATGCTCCACACTTGCCGCTTGTTCTGCGAGGCATCACTTGCACTTTTCCTGGAGGGATGAAAACGGGCATCGTGGGGAGAACGGGCAGCGGCAAATCAACTCTCATACAAACACTTTTCCGTGTAGTAGAACCTTGTGCAGGTCAAATCCTAATAGATGGCATTGATATCTCCTCAATTGGGCTGCATGATCTGAGGTCTAGATTAAGTATCATCCCTCAAGAGCCAACCATGTTTGATGGTACCGTGAGAAGCAATCTAGACCCTCTTGAGGAGTACTCTGATGAACAGATTTGGGAGGTGCATTCATTTCTTTTCCCTATTGGAGTTTCTTGGAGTTTCTTTTCTTCAGCTAATCTATCCTGCAATTGCAGGCATTGGATAAGTGTCAGCTCGTGGATGAAGTCAGGAAGAAAGAAGGGAAACTGGATGCAGCAGGTTATCTTTTGGACCCTTTGACTTGACCATCCAGAAAGTGTTTAACACATTCTAGAACCGAATTTGTCTCATCCCTTGCTCTATTATCTTTGAGCTGCAGTTGCTGAGAATGGTGAGAACTGGAGCATGGGACAGAGGCAGCTCGTGTGTCTCGGTCGGGTGCTGCTCAAGAAAAGCAAGATCTTGGTACTTGACGAAGCTACTGCGTCCGTTGACACAGCCACTGATAATCTGATTCAGCAAACGCTGAGGCATCACTTCTCGGACTGTACAGTTATGACCATCGCGCATCGGATCACCTCAGTCCTTGATAGTGACATGGTTCTTCTTCTAGATAATGGTCAGTAGTTTTTACCATGATCTCATCTCAGCCTTGCATATTCAGCTTATGCTTCATCAGTTTTTCCCCCTCTCTCTCTGATTGTGTCCAGGCCTTGTTGCGGAATATAATTCTCCAAAAAGATTGCTGGACAACGAATCCTCATTGTTCGCGCAGCTTGTAGCGGAGTACACAATGAGGTCTAAGTCCGGCTTCGGCAATTGAAGAACCCCCTACTTCAAGTTGATCACGAACTACTGCTTCTAAAGATAGAGAGGAGGACGTGTCAAAGAGTAATTCAACCGGCGATTGTCATTGCCGATAGCTCCATATCAATCAAAACTAAATCTAATGCAGTTAAACGTGGACCACAAAGTTGATTTTCCTTCCTCCGAAAGAAAAACATATTGTTGAAGTACTTATCGTCCCTCTTTGTGGATGCTATTTTACTTTACATCTATTGACATTAAAGCACTGTTTGGTAACCATTTAAATAGTGCCTGATTCTGATTTTTTGCTCATGGGATCAGTTTAGGAACAAAATCGCGTTTGGTAAAATTTTTGATCTCGGGAACAAATTTCTATTTTTTTTGTTCCCGGAAGTAAATTTGGAATAGAATCAAGAAATTAAAAAAAAAAAAAAAAGTTGATTCTTGTTCCGGGAATAAATCTAAGAATCAAAACCAATTATTCTTCTTCCATTTTTTCTTCTTCTTCATTGACCGCCATCTCGTGGTTGCCGTTCGCCACCGCCTGCCACTAGTCGCCGGCAACAGGTCCGGTGAGCTCGTCGGAGGCAAGCCCAACCACCGGCGAGCTCGCTAGACACCCGCTTGGTCCCGGCGAGGCTCGCCCAGCCCCGACCGGTGGCCACGCGGGCCTCGCCCAACCCCGCCTTGCCGGGGTTGGCAAGCCTCGCCGGTGAACAAGTAGGCCTCGCCTAGCCCTGGCGAGGCTCGCCCAGCCCCGGCAAGGCCGTCCTGGCCACCGGCGAGGCTGGGCGAGCCTTGTTGGGGGGTGCATGACAACCATTCTGTTCCATAAATAATTTCTGGAACAGAAATAGATTTTTCTATTTCTATTTCTAGAAGAGTTTCTAAGCAAAAATAACCGTTTGATAACGAAACAAAGTTTCTACTCTAAAAATAGAAATTCGTTTGATAACGACACAAAATTTCTTCTTTTCCGGGTCTTTGGCCGATGACCGGCGGTGGCGTTGGCCGATGGCGGCGACAGCGGCGGCGACGGCGGGCGACCCGGCGGTGATCGGCAACCGGCGGCGGCGGCGGTGATCGGGCGGCGGCGGCGGGTGGCGGCGGCGACCGACGGCCGACGGCCGGCGACCGACGACCGGCGGCCAACCACGGCAACCGGCGACTAGCGACGGTCGGCGGGTGGCGGCGGCGCCAGCCCCCGGCGGCCGATGGCGGGTGGCAACGGGCGGCAACCGGCAGAGGAGGAGGAGGCAAGACGTCGTAGAGGAGATGAGAGTTACCGAAATTAGGGTTTGTAGGAGAAATTATTTCTGATTTCTGTTTCAGAAATAGAGAAGTAGATTTTTTTTTTATTTCTGATTTCTCTTCCAAATCTATTTCTGAAATAGAAATCTATTCCAGAAATAGAAAAACGGAATAGGTTTATCAAACGGATTTCTCTTCTAGGAATAGGTCTGGACCATAAAACTATTTCTGGAACTGAAATTTTGGTTATCATGCGCCCCCTTGGTGGCCAAGCGAGCCTCGCCTAGCCCTGGCGAGGCCAGCCTGGCCATCGGCGAGGCTAGGTGAGCCCTACCTAGTTGCTGGCTCGGCTTGGTTGACGAAGGCCAGCCTCGTCGAGGGCGAGCGACGCTCCGATGAGGTCGCCGGCCCTCGTCTAGCCGGTCACCGGAAGAAGAAGAACATGAGAGAGAGGAAGGAAAAAAAGAAAAGAAAAAAAGGAAAAAAAGAAAAAAAATTATTTAAAAATTAAAAGAAATTGATTTGGAACATAATCAATGAGCATAGTACTAAATGCAATTCTATTACGGAGTTAGAAATTTTGAATTGTTACCAAACGGCTTAAAATGCTTAGAAATTGTTCCCGGGAACAAAATAAAAAAAAAAAAACATTTCTAATTAGAGCTATTCCTGGAAACAGAATTGTTACCAAACGTACCCTTAATTTTTAGCCAATGCGTCCTTAAAGGTAAAATATTGAAATTAGGGTTTCTAATCGCGACGGAACCCATTTCTTGAGCAAAAAGTATAGCTTTTTATTTCTTTTTTATTCCCCATTCATTTGTGATTAATTTCCTAGTCATTTTCATAAAAAAATTCGAAAACAATCAAAATGTTGTCAATAAGTTTACTTTTTTGGTCAAGTCAAAGTCGGGTTAAAATGTGGCTTTTTGTACAAAAAGTTTCCAATTAGTCTCAATTTCACTTTGGCCATAAAAGTTTCCAAAAACAAAAAATCAAAGTTTTGACCTATTAATCAATATTTTAGTGACTAATCACTACAATGTTGACTTTTAGTTAATCATTTGACAAAAAAAAAAAAAAATGTGAAAATTTTCAAATTACCTTATTTTAGCTTCAATTTGACTTTGACCACAAAAATTTCTTAAAAATCTATTTTTTCTGATTTTTTTTTTTTTTTCAGATTTAGGTTCAAAATTGGTCAAAATTTCTTCCTAGTCATGTTTTAGCTTAGTTACCTTCACAACATTTGATTTAAAGGTTATTTCACACTTAGTAGTTAAACCAATTTTAAAATTGGTTTAATATCCTGAAAAAATCAAAATTGATACACATTTGACAAATTTACTCTAAATTAATTTTTCAATCACATTTTCCAAACTCGTACACCTATGATAAATTTACCTCAAACTAACTTTTTTACTATTAAAAATCCTAAATCGATACACTAGTAACAAATTTACCCAAGCTAAATTTTTTTTACTATCAAAAATCTCAAATTGGTACATTTGTGACAAATTTACTCAAAACTAATTTAGCTTGAGTAAATTTGTCACTAATGTACCAATTTAAGATTTTTGGTGATAAAAAAAATTAGTTTAGGATAGATTTATCATGCGTGTACTAGTTTGGGGTTTTTAATAGTATAAACCTTTTAGAATTTAGCATGACATGAAGAAAATATCCATTTTTAACCCTAATTAGGGATCTTGATGAGTTCTTCATAGTTTAGTAGATTTCACCCTCAATGAGCTCCTTTTTGATAATCCAAATTCTTAATCGATTTTGTCAATTTCACTATGAAGCATTTCAATTTGATGAATTTAGCATATTTGAACTTTGAAAAGTCAAGTTAATGTGCTTCAATTGATGTAATTGAAGCTGACCCATTCTAGACTAAGACTTAATTTGATAGATTGAAGTTCCATTTGAATATTGATCTTCAATTTCATTTTAATGTCTAATTCATGTCATCACATTAATGTCAATTTAAATGCATTAGGTCATCCTAAGTTCAATTGATTGAACAAATTGATATTTGATTACATCAATTTAATTCAATTGCGATCAATTTGGCAATTGGTGATAGGAATTGCAGAAATCGCGTTAATTGGTTTCACAATCCAAATTTGCATGCCCATAAAATTTGAGCGTAATTAATGTCATTCATGAGATAATTGAACCAATTTAAATCAAATTGAGATTTGGTAAAAGGTTCATTGATTTAATTGGGGAAAATTTGGATTATTTCTTTTCAACTTAGCCCATTTCTCTTTTGTTTTTTTGTTTTTTTTGTTTTTTTTTTTTTTGTTTTTGGTACTGGAGGAATCGGCTTGCAGCCGACAGCCGCGCCGTAAACCCCCAGGTGACACTTAAGCAGGAGGACCCACCCCATTTCTCTTTTATTTCTTTTGTTTGAACAGTAATTCTTTATGATTAGGTCCTCCAGGAATCTAATTTCACACATTTTTGGCCAAAGATTGACCGAATAAGCAAAACCGATTCATATTGGTCCTACCGACCTCTGGCAGTTTTAGCCACTTTTCGGCCAAGTTTCAACAACCGGCGACTACCAAGCTAGCCTTCTAGCCAACCACCCCATACCCTTTTTACATGAAATTACCCAAATCCCCTAGTGAACTTACAAAATTGCCCTCGAGATAGGAAATTACCAGAATTCCCTCCGATTAATGACTAAACCAAAAAATCAATTTTGGCCTTTCGTTGGCATTTTCATCCTAGCCATCCAATATAAAATATGCTTAATTTCCCTCTAATCATAAGAAAGCTTAGCAATTAAGCATTTTTGATCTTATCTTTGGGAGATCAAGCCTTACATCAAACCAAGGACTAGGATCTCATCTTAGGAGAAGTATATATGCATTTTTTCCTCTGAAAGTTGGGTCTCTCATTTTCAAATCTAAATTCTCTCTCTAGCCTTCTCTCTTTCTCTCCCTCTCTTTAAGGTTGGCCAAGCAAAGAAAGGTGGAAAGAAAAAGTGACGTTAAGAGAACATTAGAAACATAGTAAACTAAATCAAATCACATTTTACCACATTAATTCTAAATTTCCCTTTAGTGCGCTTCTTTAGAATATGTTTGTATATTTCAATTTGAAAATATGCTTGTTTGGGATAATCACTACAATGAGGATAGCTCATTATGATCAATCTTCTAAATTTCCCTCTCCCAATTTTTTTGTACAATTAGCTCTTCCTGGAAATTGAACAATACAAACATATTCTAAAGAAATGCACTAAAGGGAAATTTAAAGTTAACATTGTAAAATGTGATTTGATTTAGTTTACTATGTTTCTAATGTTCTCTTAACTTTGTTACTCTCCGATTTTTCATAGCAATTAAGAGCTAAATTCGATAAAATCAGGAAGAAAGATTTATACCCCAAAATAAATGAACAACCTTTCCTTTTTTCCTATTTCAACAAATCTAATAGTTAGTTCCAATTGGAGCGAAAGTGATAGTTGAAATTAAACTGCTATCTTCAAGCAATGATGACATTGTTATGCTAGCATTGCTCTTTTCTTAAAGTTAGTATTCCTTTATCAGAAATTGAAGAGGTTTTTTCTAATGAGGTCACTTATCGGTGGGTACATACATGGAAATTATCCATATTAACTCAAAGTAGATTTTCATTTAGGTGATTTTCATGCCTAGACGTGACGATTGGGCAAGAGAGGACAAGACGGTCGGGGCTTGGACCTAAGCAAGCACAGGTGGGGAAAGACTTCGCCATGCTGAGGCTCATCCGCTTCGCTTGATTTTGGGCCCAAGCCTTCCTGTGGAGAGATTTCCTTGCCTAGATCCACCCAAATGAGATTTTTTTTTTTTTTTTTTTGCGCCCTTTTGTGTGTCTAAAATATGGATAATATTGTAATACAAAATGTGATTTAAGTTATTCTAAGAAATATGTTGTATTGAGGTTAACAATACAACCTAGAGAGGGGATTGAATAGGTTGAATGAAACTACTATAAACTTTCACGAACTATGTCACAATAATTAACAAGCGAGATGAATGAGACTTTCATCAGCTTGTGTGAATATTATGATCAAACAGAGCAAATAATGAGCAATAAGAGTAGATCACAAAGCAATTTATAGTAATTTGACTTCATTTCCAAGTCTACATCCATTCTCTAGCTAATAGCTTTAATAACAGTCGAATTCCACTAGTAATCAACCGTGCAAGTTACAATCGAGAAGTGTAGTTCCTTTCACACAATAGATCACACTATCAAGACCAACTATTGCACTTCCACTTGTATGCATGACTGTCTCCTATTACAATGCTACACCTTTATATAGAGATATCAAATGAAGAACAAAGAAAATTTCTTGCTCAAAGTGCAGCGACAATATATTTCATGTCCAACCTCTTCCAAGTTTTGCCAATCCTTATTTACAGAAGTCTTCAATCTAACCATTGAAGACGTTTAAGGAGTCCCGGCTAGCTGTTTGAGAGTAGGCAGAGACCTTTGCTAAAATCGGGATTGCCCATACAATCGTATCCTTTGATATTAACAAATTTCTTAAGATGAAGTCTGCTGTAGTTGTCACTTCACTAAGGTACTAAGGTAGATACTTCTCAATTTATGATATCTTTCCTAGTTCTTCAGTTATGAAACCCAATCTTGCAACAGGTCTTTTTTGTGCTATCGATGGTCATCTTCATTTGCATGCCAATACTTAATTGTGATGTTGTTGATGACTTTGCTATCGGCATACATCTTATATGGAACCATCCTTTTTTGGCACAAGTAGGTTGGAACAAAATAAAGACTCATACTTCCCATACGTATCCTCCTGTAGTAAGCTCATCGACTTGTTGCTACAACTCCTTTATTTCTTTTGGATTGCATTGATAAGCAACTTTGTTTGGTAAATAAGCACTCGAGATAGAATCAATTTAATGGTCAACACCTCTTAAGGGAGGTAATCCATGTGGTAATTCCAACGGAGAAACATCTTTAAACTCATCGATCAAGGATTGCATTTAGGGATGTAGGGTCCTTTCTATTTAACTTTTTTGATTTTCAACCATAAGCAAAGTAAAAACATTCTTTTATTTGCTAATGGCCATCTCCACCCATGTCTCACTCCATAACAAATTTTCTTTGCTAGTGTTTCCCTCCCTCGGTTGATTTTTGCCGATCATAAGTGGGCTTAAAGGTGCAAATATGATGAGTTTTTCCTCTTTCTAGAACGAGTAAGTGTTTTTCTATCCATCATAAACAAATTTCCTATCAAATTGCCAAGGCCTTCTCAATACAAGAGATATGATTCCATCGGAATAATATCACATAGAACATGATCTCAATAGTCTCCTAATCGAAAAAGAAAATCCAAGCTTGTTTAAGTACCTGAAGATTGTTCCTTTTTTTCATCCACTCCAATTAATACATTCAAAAGTGTTTGAAAGTAGGAAGATTCAATGTGTTGATTGGAGTTGTTGATGCTATGTTGGTGCAGCTTCCACCATTGATGATCAAGTTACACACCTTCCCGTTACTCAGGTTTAAAAACTATTTTCCTTTTGCTCGTTCGCCTTTGGAGTGATTATAGAGTGCAAAGCTCTCTTGTTAATGAGCAATTCTCCTTCATTTGGCTGCTCTCGATGATTTCATCTTTTTCCTTAGATTCGGACTCAATTTGGTCATTGCCTTGCATAGCTTCTTGAAGCCCCATGTCAATCTACTTGATTTCTTAGAGAGTCACAACTCTTCAATTAGGACAATTGGCTTTGAAGTGTCCATAGCCATGGCACTTAAAGCACTTTTGAATACTACTACTGTTGGTCTTTTTGGGGAGTTCTTTGACGGGCTCTGTGGCTTTCTCCTTGCCTTAATCTTTCATCTATGTATTCTCGGCCTTGCTAGAAGAAAAACGTCCCCCTTATTGATGATTTAGTTGACAAACTCTTGCCAGGCTTCAGTTGTTTCTTCACTTTCATGGCTGGCTTACAAACATTTTCGCAAGACCAATATGGTTGAAATTCAACCAAATCGATAATGTCTCTTTTCAAGCCACAAGGAGTTGTTCAAACTCTCTAATGTATTCTTCAATGCTCATTCTGCACTGCTAGAGGGAATTTATTTTAAGGAAAAGGTCTTACTTGTAGTTGTCAGAATAGAACCTCTTCTTCATAAGTTTCTTGAGTGTTTCCTAAGATTTGATTCGGCTTTTTCCATCATGGACTCTCTAGTTCTTCAAGTTTTCCCACCAAAATGAAGCATATATATTCAACTTGAGAACAACAATCTCGTGACACTTCATCTGATTATATGTGGAAGTCAAATACTTATTAGGTATCATGAAGTCAACTGACAATATCATCTAGGTTTTCTGGCACCTCCACTTTTATTTCATGATCATTGTCCTCGAGCCCTCCTCTTTTACTCTAAACTTGGTAATCCAAATCGTTAGAGTTGCTTCTAGTGTCCTTGAAGTTATCGCCTGAGCTTTGATGGGGAAGTGGATCGACATGGTGTGGTCGCTTAGTAGGGCGAATAGATGGTGCCTCCTACCTCGCCCGATTCTCCAAGAGATTGAGGACATGCCTCATTTGTTATTGAGGCTCCAATATGGCATGGTCATGCCTTTCATTATGTACTTGTTCCAAAATCAAACCTTTTGAAACTGGATCATCCATTTTTTTTTAGGAAAAAATATGAACCAGGGGAATAGAAGGAATCATTCAAAATGGGTTCAACCTTGAACCCTAATGTGAGATTGATGCAGTTGCGAGGGCATGCAATTGATGTTTTGAATGATGTCGAGATAATCAATGACAAATCAAAGTGTATAGGGATGTAAATGCAAATGCAGGATAGAAGATTTTGATCCGTCAATGTTGAAAATAATTGCTCTTGCAAAAGTAGACTTTTCAGTACTATTACATTCCTTAGAAGCATAGGTACCAAAAAAGTCTTAAATATATTGTATTGGTACCAATTCTATTATAAACCTTTGGCATTTATGTTAATGGAGTCCATTGATCAATTTTGCTAGAAAATCGCTAACATGAATGCCAACTAGTTTATATGATACGATCAACACTGACATGGACAATTTTACAATCTTTTAATATTCTACTCATTATATATATATATATATATATTTTTTTTTTTTACCTTCATTATGGTTGGCAAGGGTCGCCGGCAACTCTCACTGGCCACTGGACGAGAGCCTACAAGCCCTTATCAACCGTTGGTGAGTGCTGAGACCGTCGCCCAAGCCACAAGTGTCAAGCCCTTGCCAAATCCCTGTCAAGTCAATCAACATTGTCACTTACTTGATTGTGTCGTCGGTTTCATCTCTACGGTTACAACCCAAAGAAAAATCATGAAGAAATCATTGTGATTCATAGCTGAGTGAAAACAATAGATGGAATTTGGTGGCAAAGGAGTGGCAAAGGTTGCTCCTAAACCAACAAACGTAGGCCCATTTCATGGTCGACAAGGGTCACTTTCATCGGATTTGGCAAGGGCTCAACCCTCAGAGCTTGGGCGAGGGCTAGTAGACCACAAAGAATAAAAGAAAAAAAGAAAAGAAAAAATAATAAAAAATTGTAAAATTTATTCATGTCAGCGTCGATTATGCTACATAAGATGATCGATATCCATGTCAATATTTTTTTGATCACAATTCACCAATGGCCTCAATTTGTATAGATGCAAAATATTTAAGATTAAATTTATGTATTGAAAGGTTCAGTACTGATTTGGTATCAACGCAATAGGTTTATGATTTTTTGATACTTAGGTTTCTAAGGCTGTAAAGAAATTTGGGAAAGCTTTTTCTTTTTTGATCTTGTATTTACGGAAGATAAGAGGTAGCGTCGGAATTATGTGTTTTTGGATCACAACATAATCGTTGTTAACTAAATCTAACATGACTAACATCAATGCTGAAGCAATCCTATAATCTAGTTCCATGGAGAAATTTTTAATGGTGATTGAACTTAAAACATAGGAAGTAAGAACACTCTTGTTCGTGCACAACCAAGAAAAAGCGGAAACAGAAAAATATTTGATCTTGATTGTGGGTCTTGTTGAATGGCCGAGGCATTTTAATGTCTTTGACTGTTAGGAAAAACCTTCGCAGTCTTTTTCCGAAGTTTTCATGGCCTTTCTCCCTTTTTCTCGCTTTCCTTTCGTGGAAAAAAGAACATAAATCTTCGGAGCACTTATGGTCCACTTGGAGGTTTGAGCGTCGATTCATGTTCATGTGCTGTTTTGTAATTCGTGTCAATTTATATCCATCTAATAAAATATATTGATTTGGATTCCACACGCTAAATGCAAGAATTATGATGAAATCGAGTTAATTCATATTAATTAGTGCCCTCATATAGGATTCAGACATGTCATATCATGTTACATTCAAATTTTACTTTGTAAGTAGTATTAATCTCGTTTTTGAAAATGGGTCTCCAATATTACCAATCTTACTTGGAGGCAAATTCCTCCCTCCCCTTTTTCCGTTGATATCATACTTAGTTAAACAATAAAAGGAATGTACAGACTATAGTTCAAAGTATCACATTTACGAGATGCTGCGATTGTCATCTTTCGGTCTCTCTCTTCCGCCATGGAAGTATTCCCCCTCACCCAGGTGAGCTATTTCCCTATCCCCATGGTGATAGTCAGCCCACAAAATCCCTTCCCCTGAAACCCTAACCCAAAGCTCTTCGTCACTTCGCCTCTTCCACCCACGAATTTCAAGACACTTTAACCCCCATCAAAACGAACATCTAGGTATCTTAGGTACAAAACCCTAGAAACCCAACACCACTTCATTACTACGGAATGTAATTGTCGTAGCCTTTGGTAAGAGCTCCCTTCATTAAGATTCGATGTTCCCCTTTCACGCCAGGTGGAAGGACCCAAATCCCAGCAGCTCTTGGAAACTTCTCTAGTTTGAACCCCTCTCCTAGTCACAGAAGGTGGAGGGTGCTACACTTCAACAGATCCTGGATTTTCGCACCCCAGAAACAACCAGAACCCAGGTACCCTTGGAACTTTGTTGGTAACGTCGCAATGAATGAGGGAGAAGAGAAGGAGAGATGGCTGACAGCCCTCTGTAGAAGTCTGGGAGAGTTGTGGTCTAAGGAGGATGTGGTCACAATTAAGGGAGATGTACCCGTAGAAAAAAAAAACGTGAGTATGAATTAACCCTTATAGGCAAACTTTATTCCAAGCCAAACGTGAATCTACAGGCTTTCTTCAGCACAATGAAAAGGGCGTGGAAAATAGAATTAGTGTTGTGTGATCTGATAGGACTAGGGCTATTTTTGTTCACTTTTATGACTGTAGCTGGTAAGAATAGAGCCCTGACTTCAGGCCCTTGGTCATTCTCTAGTAATCTGCTAATTTTACAGCAATGCGATCCTAATACCCCAGACCATTCTTATGTTTTCACACATTGTGACTTCTAGGTACATATCTTTGGGCTCCCAAGAGGTAGAATTATTGAAAAAACAGTCTCTGATATTGCTACAAAAATAGGAAAAGTGGAAAATAAAAGCTTTGGTAAGTCAAATGTGGGGAAAGCAAAGGTGAACCTAGACCTATCTAAACCCCTAAGGTTTGGGACTATTGTTGACCTGGACAACAAGAAAATTTGGGTGGATTTTAAATTTGAAAGACTCCCACACTTTTGCTACTCTTGTGGACGTATAGGGCACTATGTGACCTACTGCAAGATTATCCCTTACGAACAATCTGGGCTAGAAGAAAATAGAGTGGGCAAGTTTGGTAGCTGCATTAAAGCAGAAGCAAGAGAAAACAGCCCTTTTTGGAAAATTTTCAATGGAGAGATGACTCCAAAACCATAAATTGAAGAAATAATACCAGAAACTCCAATTCAGAGCAACATATAGGCCACTTTTCAGCAAACATAATAGGAGAACATAAACCCACTAGCTATGGTCATAGTGCCGGAGAAAAATGCCCTAAAATAGAAGAGGGCCAGCAGCTTGGACCCGTATTTTCTTGGTGTTGAACTCACACATCAGGAGAAACATCTTATGTTCATGGCACCTGCTACATTTCTAAAGAAAGGAAAGAGTGGGAAGAAAGCTCACGCAGCAAAGATATAGAAACGGTTTAGCCCTTATGAACAACAAGGCTCCCTCTCTCAATCCATCGATGAGGGGACCCTTCTAGACATACCGATCAAAGAAGCGAAAGAAATGAAGGAGTGGGCTTTGGTGGCTAGCCCTAATAAGCTAAGGGGTTTAAATGAAAATTTTGAGCTGGAATTGTCAGGATTTGGGCTCTCCCTTGACTTTCCAAAACCTTAAAGCCCTAGTGGCGCAAGAAAAGCCCAGTTTAGTATTTCTCATGGAAACAAAAAATAAGGAACTTGAAGTGGAAAGGGTAAAAAAGCGCTTGCAATTTCAACATTTGATGGTGGTTGACCCAATCGGAATCGCTGGGGGTTGGCTTTGATGTGGAACAATATCATGGCAGTGGAACTTGTATCAAGCTCGGGAGAGATGCTCAGAGTAATATGTAAAGAGCTGAACAGCGATATCAAAATGAGGGTTTCCTTTCTACATGCCCCTACAAACTACCAAAAAAGACTCCAATTATGGCAGAAACTTAGAATGATTCATGCGAGAAATGATCTACCCTGGATATGCATTAGAGACTTCAACGAAACTTTAATGATTGGGAGAAATATGATAAGAGGGAGACAGACTATTATCGAGTGACAGCTTTCCGGGAACTGTTAAATGATTGTGCACTCATGGACGTTGAAAGCAAATGATGCGCTTTTACTTGGGCAAATAACCGAGATGGGGACGAGTTGGTTAAAAAGAGGTTAGATCGGGTTCTCTGTAACATAGAGTGGCGAGTTAGGTTCTTACATGCAGAAGCCTATGCTTTACCAGCCATTGGCTTAGACCATAGTTCCATATTATTGTCATTACTTCCACCATCGATGAAAAGGAAAAAAGAATTCAGATTTGAAGCTTATTGGATGGAGGATCCTGAATGCCAAGAGATAGTACAGTCCGTCTGGAAAGATCAAAGAAATTCACATTTGAATTTGCCCAACAAACTAAAAGAAGTTGCTGCAACTTTAGCCAAGTGGAGCAAGGAGAAATTTTCTAATGCATTTAGAAGGATAGAGGACCTAAAAAAAAAGAGCTAACTAGGGTAACTAATGAAAAGGAAAGGGGATTGAGAAAGGAAGAAACTCAACAAATAAAGATGCAAATTGAACAACTATGGAGATAGGAAGAGATGTACTGGGTAATGAGATTGAGGGTTGAGTGGCTAAAATGGGGAGATAAAAACACGAAATTTTTTCACGCTACAACGGTGCAAAGAAGGCAACATAATAGACTAACCATGCTGAAACTTGAAGACCAAAACTGGTGCAGGGACCTAGAGCTAATTAAAGAACACATTGTGAACTTTTATCAAGATCTTTATGGCACAGTTGGCCCAAGGAATTTTCAGTCAGTGCTAGATTAATGCTCTTGCATAGTATGAGATGAAATGAATGAGGCTTTAACAAGGCAAGTCACAATGGAGGAAGTGAAGGCAATAGTGTTTCAATTGAGGGCCACTAAGGCCCCAGGTCCAAATGGGTTGAATGAACAGTTTTTTCAGCATCACTGAGAGATAATTCAAAGAGAAGTGCACAAAATGGTTGATGACTTCTTCGTGTTAGGTACTCTAGACCCCTCCCTTAACAATACTAATATCACCCTTATTCCAAAAGTGGCTAACCCTTAATCTATAGCACAATATAGGCCCATCAATTTATGTAATTACAGCTATAAGATTATCTCCAAAGTAATGGCAAACAGGTTGAAACCATGGTTACTCGATCTAATTGAAATGGAGCAAAACACCTTCATTGGTGGATGATAAATTCAAGATAACATATTAATTGTCCAAGAAGTGCTGCACCAACTCAGAATCAGGGAAAGAAAAAGGAAGTTTCAGGCGGTACTCAAACTCGATATGCAAAAAGCATACAACTGAGTGGAATGGGATTTCTTGTGCAAGTGCATGACTAAGATGGGCTTCAGTGATTGCTGGGTTTCTTTGGTCAAAACGTGCATTTCGACTGTCACATTCAACATCAAAGTCAATGGAGAACCTCTCCAACCTTTCAAACTGACTAGAGGCTTAAGGCAAGGGGAGCCCCTCTCTCTCTACTTATTCATTATTATGACTATTGTGCTGTCTCCGCTTATACATAGAGCACTAAGGGATGGAAGTGTGAAAGGAATTAAACTGAGCAGGAGCTGTCCAACACTAACGCACCTATTATTTGTGGATGAAGCGATATTCTTTTTGGATGGAACGGTTAAGGAATGCCAAAACTTGGCAAGCCTTTTGAACCAATATTGTTACGCATCGGGTCAAGCAATCAACCTCAACAAATCCGGCATTTTTTTTTTTCAGGAAAAGCAGCCCACAGTGATTAAGGAGGAATATGGCACAAGAACTTAGAGTCCCTATCATCGAAAAAATAGGGAAATATCTTGGCATTCCATCGGATTGGGGACAAAAAAGAAAGAAATGTTTGCATGGATTCTAGCGAGGGTCAACATGAAATTAGAGGGATGGAAGGAAAACATTATATCTAAAGCAGGGAAGGAAATCCTCATTAAAACAGTTATACAAACATTGCCACAATATGCTATGTCCATTTTCAAAATCCCGGTATCGATTTGTAAAGCAATTGAACAAAAGATTGCTACTTTCTAGTGGAAAAAGAATAGCGCAAAAAAAGGTATAAATTGGAAGAAATGGGAGGTGCTGAAAACTCGAAAAGACTGTGGGGGCTTGGGTTTCAAAGAACTTATTGCTTTTAATAAGGCCATTCCGGGAAAACAGGCTTGGAGACTTATACAAACCCCTAGCCTTATGGAATAAACTGTTGAAAAGCCTATACTTCTCATCAGGAGATTTCTTGAGGGCAAATAAGGGAGCTAGATCATCCTTGGGATGGCAAAGCTTAATGCAAGGAAGAAAGGTATTAGGAGGGAAAATTAAATGGACAGTTGGGGACGGATCGCAGATTAGGGTGAAAGAAGACAGATGGTTAGCTCATGGATGCATTGGAGGACCTACAAACCAAGGCAAACCCCAATATGTGGTTGAGCTAATTGACCAAGGGTCCAAGCAGTGGCATGAGCATAAACTAAAGAAATTATTTGACGAAGATTTAGTTAAGGAAATCCTCGCAACCCTACTAAGTCATACTATGGAGAAAGACAAAATCGTATGGATGAAAAATAGTTTCGGCACCTACTCAGTCAAGAGTGGATACAACAGTATACAAACAGTTGCTAGCCACAACAATTCTCAGATATCCTCATCTTATCAGTCCCCCAAAAAACTGTGGGACTTGATCTGGGATCTCGTGGAACTTGATCTGGGATCTCCACAACCATCCATAAATCAAGTTTTTTTATATAGAGTATATGTGCTAATGTGCTACCAACGAAGGAAAACCTCTTTAGGAGGGAGATGATACCTGATCAAAGTTGCCCAGTTTGCCATCAAATGCCATAGACGCCAGAACACATTTTCCTCCTCTGTCTATGGACGAACGAAATTTGGTCAAACCCGAAATTGAGACTACATCCTTCCCCGAAATGTATCACAAGAATAGATAAACGGTTTTTGAAACCCTTACCTCTTGTAACAGGCCTTTGTCAAAGGAGTTAGTAGCTGGTGTCCTTTGGCAAATCTAGAAAAGAAGAAACTCCATGGTCTTCAAAGGTGAACCCCCGAACCCAAGCAAAGCTGTGGACCAAGCAACCGTAGATCTACAACTTTATAACCGGTGGAACCCAAGAAATCGAAACTGACACCAAGATCCCACAGACTCACCTGCGGAGTGGGTCTCTCCATCGAAGGGTTCTCTGAAATATAACGTTGATAGCTCGTGGAAAGAAGAACAGCGAGAAGGAGTGATGGTTGGGATTTGTAGGAATGAACAAGGTATCCTCATAGACAGTTTTGCAGAGAAAATTGCCGCTGATTTAGCCCTAAAAACGGAGGCTTTGGCCCTTCGTGCGGCTTTATTGAAGTTAGTGGAGGCAAGAAAGAGAAAGAAGTCTTTGGCAGGAACAGGAAAAAGTGTTCAACTTCGCCTTAACTAACCTACAAGTGTGAAGTACACTATGACAGCAAAGTTGTGGTGGAAAGTTTAATGGGCTTAATTTCGAGCACATGGACGGTGCAAGCAATTATAGAAGATACCAAAGTGTTGCTAGCCCAACTTCGAAGAGTCCAAGTATCTTATGCGCCTAGAGAAGCTAACAAGCCTGCCCACTGGGTAGCAAAAGCCTATAGAGACAACCACCTTCCTCAAAATTGGGTTTTATATCCCCCCTATCCACTTTCAGTTTTACTATGTAACGATCTCGAACTTAGTTGCAGTTTAGCAACAAATTAGTAATGGTAAGTGCTTAATCGACCAAAAAAAAAAAACAATAAAAGGAATAGCATAAAAAGATTCTCGAGGATTTCTATGCTCCAGCATCCGGTCCTGAGGCCAATATGACCATTGGATAAAAAAAAGAATAAATTCAAAATGGTAGCAACTCGCCGGAGTATAAGGAAATTCAACGACTATAGAATTGTCAAAGCTATAAATGAGTTACAAAAATTATGACATGCAAGAACAATTACTTGTTGATAAGTTCTTTAAATTCGATGGATTGTAGAAGGAGTTTACAGTCATTAAGGAAATTTAATAAGAACAAGAAAAAGAGAGAGAGATTTCAATAAGTACCAACAATTCTCATGTCAGTGAACTCAAAAATCAAATTATTGCCAAGGGAAATACGTTAGTAACTGTAGATGCAATCAAGATTTCGACGGCTTCAAATAAATTACCAAAAATTAAAGAGTTCCAAAGGGAAAAGGCTATTAAAAAAAATCAATATATACCTTGAACTTTATATTTATTACAATATATTTATCCTAAACTTTTTCTCGTGACAAAAAAAATTCCAAACTGATACCTACGTAATACTTTTACCTACTTCAAGGTTCCGTTAGATAATTTTCAGCTAAAATAACACTGTTTTTATTTCACTTAAGTCACATGGAGGCATGTCAATGTTGTTCTCTTTTTTACATCCATTTAGATAGATTTTTAACAGTTCTAATTAACAGAACTTTAATAAAGAGTAAATATATTATACAAGTAAAAATTTGAGATTTTTTCTATATAGAAAAAAATAGGTAAATGTGTAGAAACGAATATAGTTTAGAGTTTGTGGTGAGTTTGGTATTTTTCCAAATGGGATGAACGGGATCAACCGTGCACATTTTTGAATTTTCGACACTGGCCTGGAAAAGCTTCTCCGGAAAGACAGAAAAAGCATGCGAGGTTTGCGTGATTCAGGACCTTTGTCACTGAAAAACGACTCCTTTTCTTGAAATTGTTATGGACAAAATGTTTGGGGAATGCTGATCTATGAAACCACGTGCCGACGTTCCTTTTGTTTATTCCGACGTTGATTTGAAAAGAAAGGAGCTCACCTCAGTACTTTCCAGGCAATGAAGGCCGAAACTTTGCTCCTCTCTGTCTTTTTATTTTATATTCTTGTCCAACTCTCCTTCAATGGCCAACCAAAAATGGTGGCTGTCTCCGTCTGCTGAGGCTTGCGCCCCACGTTAACCCTTGCCCAAGGCAAAACCCCATTTTTGACCACTTTTCAACACGCGAGTGCACAAATGGCGACGCATCAGTAGTGAGTTGGAGCTTCAAGTGAAAATTTAGGAGACCTCAGAGTTATAGAAATTGAGACTATAAGTAAGGCCGTAATTCCTAAAATTGGTGACTTGTGAAGTGGATTCTTAGATATCTAAAAGGGACAACTTTGTAGTGTATTGAATGAATAGCAATAGCAATAAGACCACTGGCTATGTTGATTCGAATTGCACTAGTGACTTAGATGAGTGCAGGTCTTTTGTAAGATACATAAGTGGTGTTGTTAATTGGAAAGCCTAGGTTGTCTTCGATTGAACTCGGTCCTTGTGCGATGCGTCGACAAAACCGAGGACGTCACGCACATTGAATCCCGCCCTTGCGCGATGCGTCATGATCGTTTTGGATGGTGTTCTGGTTAAAGTAACGCCAGAAAGGGGTTGGCTTTTCACTTGCTTCTGCTGCCAACTCGTGTTCGAGCCCTGCTGGAACGATCGTTTTATCAGCTAATTCACGTAATGTTCTCGTGTTTACAATATCTGGTGACGTGTGTTCGTTTGGTTTGTGGATAACGAAAAGATGGGAAAGAATGTTAGCAGGGGAAAATCCCGAAAAATATTATCTTTTTCGAAATCGTGCATGCAGTTTTGAACCTCTACAGTCAAATGTGTTGAGGGGGTGATGGTTTCCTCTGCTTTCTTTTACTCGTGCTTTTTCAACCCGTGTGATCTTTGTTACCGCTCTTCTTTGCACGACAGGTTTCGGGCTGGCTAAGGATGGAGCTAAGCTTGACTTGCGGGAGCATCAGGAAGAGGCCTGCGGATCAGGCGATGAATGATGGTGATATCGACAGGATATATAGATCCGCCATATTGTTGCCTGATGGGACTACCATGGGAATTGCGTTAAGGGAACCCAACCCGACCATGGCCTTCCGAGATTTCACGCTGATGGCCAAAGAAAGGTACAATCAAGCCAAAGCGCTAGATCCGTCGCTAAGGTCGAAGCGTCCCATCGCATGGGAGAGTAATGAGTTGCATCTCGAACATGCAAATGGCAACTGGATCAAAAGTCGAATTATTTTCGACAACTTTAAGCCTAACAAGCGCCACAGCTTGCGTCTTCGTGTGAGTATTAGGCAAAAGTCATATGTTGTTCGCTTGCTGTGTCTTCTTTTAATTTACTGAGAGTGTGCACATTCACTTTAATGGTTGTACTTATTTTACTGTTTGTTTGTATGTAATATCTTTTTCCAATTAGGATGGCTCTGGCAAGATACTTTTGAGGTTGGTATTTTATTCCTTTTTGCACTATACCCAGCTGTCGATATATTCTCAAGAATGGGTATCACTTGCCTTTTAGGAGTTCTCTTGTTGTTGATATATTCTCAAGAATAGCTCCCTTTTCCTCTATGACCCCTCCATTTGCATCTGGCCATTTTTATTGTGCCTGCGTTGGGAGTGATTGGAACGCGTTCAAAATTCACAACTTGGCCACACCCATCTCGATTGCGGCTTGAAGTTCGAGGATGCAAGCTTCATACTCAGTCACATTGTTGGTACATGGGAATGTCAATTTTGCAGCTACTAGATAGTGCTGTCCATCTGGGGATATCAAAACTGCCCCAGTACCAGAACCAGACAAGTTTACATCTCCATCAAAGAATATCTTCCATGAGTCTTCATTTACACTCAAGACACGGTTATCAAGGAAATTGTGATCATCATTAGAGACGCCTGAATTCTCGACCAATAGATCAGCGATCGCTTGACCCTTAACCGACTTTTGTGGCATGAATTGCACATCAAATTCGGAAATCAAAATTTGCCATTTGGCCAACTTACCCACCAAAGCTGGCCGATCAAGCCTGAAGAATGGCCTGGCAGGTTCAGAGAGTTGGGAAATGAACCAAGCTATGTAATTCAATCTTCCCAAAAGTTTCCGAACTTCTTTCACCGTTGCTAGAGGTTGCAACTCGCATATGGCCTTAGCCTTGGACGGCTCGATCTCAATCCCCTTATTGCTTACAATGAATCTGAGTAATTTACCAGATGTTGCCCCGAACACGCATTTAGTGGGATTTAGCCTAAGCCTGAATTCATGAAGTTGATCAAACAACTTCTTCAGGGTTTCCACATGGCTTCTTCCGAGCTGAGTCTTTGCAATCATATCATCAACATAGACTTCAATCTCCTGATGCATCATATCATGGAATAGTGCTATCATGGCTCGTTGGTAAGTCGCCCCTGCGTTCTTGAGTCCAAAGGGTATGACCTTGTAATGAAAGGTCCCCCACAGGGTGATAAATGCAGTCTTCTCCTTGTCTTCCTCCTTCATCCTTATTTGATTGTACCCGGAAAACCCATCCATAAACGATAATAATTCAAATCCGGCAGTACTATCCATGAGGACATCTATGTGAGGCAGTGGGAAATCATTTTTTGGGCTGGCCTTGTTCAATTCTCGATAGTCGACACAAACTCGAACTCGACCATCCTTCTTCATCACCGGCACGATGTTAAACACCCATTCAGGGTATTGTGAGACTTCGATGAATCCCACCTTCAAAAGCTTCATTACCTCTTCTTCTATCTTCTTCGAGAGCTCGGGTTTAGTTCTCTGCAGCCTCTGCTTTTTAGGTGGCACGTCCGGATTAGTAGGCAAGCAATGCTCGACGATCGATGGGTCTAAACCAGGCATGTCAGCATAGGTCCAAGCAAAGATATCATGATATTCCTTTAGTAGCTGAATTAGGCGCTCGGCCTCGTCTTTGGGGAGATTTGTGTGGCATCCCAGAAATTCAAAGCCAAGCTATGAGGTGTGTTAAAGTCTTTAATTATGTGGTAGAATTTCCATGGCTTATGTTTTAGCCATTAGCCTTTTAATTTGATGATTTGTGCTTGCGATTGTGGAAATTTAAAGTTAATAGATTAACGCTTGGCCATATGATTTAAATTTCAATAATAAAAAAATAAAATAAAATAATATATCCCAAGACTTTGGCCAAGATGAAAATTGGAATTCAAGAATATTTATAAAAGAATTTCAAAAAAAAAAAAGGGGTTGAATTTTCGAAATGGGCCTAGGGCCCATTGGCCTAAAGCTTGGTGGGCCAAGCTAGTCGGCCCATTAGAGCCCAAAGGAGGCTGTCGACCAGCCCAAGAGGAGTGGCCGGATGGCCCAACTCCAAAGCCCAACAAGCCCAATCAAATTCAAAAATAAAAATGACAAGTGGCAAGGGGCAAGAGCATGCATTGGCCATTGGTGAGGCAAATCAATCATTGCAAATGATAGCTCTAGGGAGTATAAGAGGGGAGAAGAGAGAGAAGGTGGCCGGTTCTTTGTCCATTCGGCCGAGAGGGAGAGAAAGGGTGAGAGAAAGAGAGAGTTTGAGAGAGAGGGAGGAGGAGCCGAGAGAAAGGAGTCGCCGCCGCTCGCCGTCCGACCGCCGTGTCCGACCGCCGTACGCCGTTGTTTGTTCATCCTAGAGGCAAGTGGAGTCCTCTAACTTCTCTTGCATGTGTGTATATGGTTTGCATGTTCGGTTTTGAGTGTTATTTGTGAGAGAAACCGAGGTAAGGGTTGGTTGTTTTCTTGCCATGTGACTGTTCTTGCTCGGTTTGTGGAAGTCAGTAACTTGTTCGAGCTTGCATGTGTTTTTGGAGTCCGATTTTGGCTTCGGTGTCTTCATGGAAGTTGTAGCTGACATCTTGAAGTATAACATACTGAAATTTTGTAGAAAAATATGGATATTTGAGGGGTCAAAAGTTCTATCATGCGGAGACTTTAGATCTGCGAAATTTTCACTGACCTCTTGTTGATTTCTTGATTGCATGTTGATTTCTGTTGGAGATCTCACTTCAATGTCTTCACGAAAGTTGTAGGTACCATCTTAAACTACAACATACTCAAATTTGAAGAGAAATTAACAAGTGTAGCCTAGTAAATCTGCTAGATCTTGGAGATGATTGATTCTGGTGAGGTGTACCGAGGCACCCGAGACTTCAAGGGCTTAAAAGATGATCATACTTTGGTTATTTGACCTAGATCTCTTCATGAAACTTGTAAAGGACACCTTGATACATAACATACTCAAATTTCAGAGGAAACGAAAGAATGGATGAAATCTTAATATTTCGGAGATGTGTATTCTGGATGATGCGGTAGAGATTCCAGAAGCTTCGTGAGGTTGTATAAATTAATTTAAAAATAATCTGACTTGGAGTTCTTCATGAAAGTTGTACGAAAATGTCTTGGCTATCACTCTGTAAAATTACGTAATTTTTGGAGGCCATATGGGTATTTTAATCGAATTTATTTAGAAACTGTGCATTCTGGTCATTATCCGAATATCATGTGCTACTTTGTGGAATTTGTGAAATTATGTGAAATTCAATTTGGCCATGAAATTTGTATGAAATTGTCATCCTATTGTTTTGTTTAATGATTTTTTGAATATTACGATTTTGGGAAAATCATAGATATTAAATTTAATATTTATTTATGAAAATAAATAAATATAATAATAAAATAATAAAATAATAATAATAAAATAAAAAGGGATTATTTTATTGGCCATTGAATTTATTATGCATTGCTACATGTGTGATAAGACATGGGTGTATGTATGTACATGAATAGTGATGCATGTGTGAATCATATGCCATGTAATAATGAGATTAAAAGGATGATAAAAGTGGAAAGTGATATGTGAGTAAGAGGTTGTGGTGGAGGATGAGGCCGGAATGTACAGAGATGCATTGTCGGAATTCCCTGGGAGTTTCAGGATGCCCGGAATGTGGGGGGGCCGGATGTCCGGTTGTATCTTGGATACATGCCCGGAGATGCCTCACGACACCAAGATTGGGGTGCGGGATGCCAGGCTAGAAGGGTAAAGGTCGGAAGCCCTGTCAGAGGTTTTTGCTCGAAGGGAATGTCTCATGATGCTAATTGAGATGCGAGATGCCCGGAATGTGGGGGGCCGGAAGCCCGGTGGCCTGGGAGGCTAAATGCTGGGAACCATGTCGGAGGTCTTTGCCTGAAGGGATGATGAAATTGATAAATTGAGAAATGGGTGATGTGGTGATTAAGATTGAAATCCAAAAGTGGAATATTAAATCATGACATGATATGCATGATATTATATGCATGATGATATGCATGATGATGATGATGATGATGATATGTGATGTGAAATAATGATGATCACCCATGATATTATATGCATGATGATATGCATGATGATGATGATGATGATGATATGCATGATGAGATGCATGATGATATGCATGATGATGATAATGATATGATATGCATAATGATATGCATGATGATAATGATATATGATGTGATATGATGATCACCTATGATGTTGTATGCATGATGATGCATGATGATGATGAGATGTGATGTGATATGATAATCACCTATGATGACACATGCATGATGATGCATGATGATGATGAGATGTGATGTGATATGATAATCACCTATGATGACACATGCATGATGATGCATGATGATGATGAGATGTGATGTGATATGATAATCACCTATGATGATATATGCATGATGATGCATGATGATGATGAGATGTGATGTGATATGATAATCACCTATGATGATATATGCATGATGATGCATGATGATATGATGAGATGATGATGATGATGATCACCTGATAATATGTGATGATGATGATGTTGATAATATGTGATGTGTGACATGATAATCATCCATGGTATGATATACATGATGAAATGCATGTTGATGATAATGATATATGAGATGCCATGATGATGATATGTATGATATGATGATGCATGAATACGCATGACATCAAAGGTAAGCAATGCCTGCAATGCATGATGATATGCATGATGCATTGAGTTGTTATTGGATTTCCCTATCTGCTGAGTGGTTGCACTCACCCCTTTTTGGGGAATAACATTTCAGATTAGCAGTATGCTGCTTCCTGCCGTCTCACGGGGGGTATTCTATGGTCTACCGTCTGATGTAGAGGTCGAGTGTGCGGAGATAGACTGTCCCTCTGTTCCCGGATTGACTTTTATCCGAGTGCGATGTCTAGTGATGTATGATATCGGCCTGGCTAGGGGCTCTGTCATACAAGAGTTCATTTCTGTGCACGTTCGACGGGATGGAGCTATGCGAGGGATGTTGTTGCCGCCACCGCCTAATGCACCGGGTTGGGTGTGAGACCTGCGCGCGATGAGTAGGAGCTGGATCTCTTTTTGATGTAGATAGTCGACGCTTCTGATGGGGTTTTTTTTTTTTTGTGCTTGCATGATGTTAGGGGTCGAGGTTTCTTTTTGAGATTTTAGGTAAGACATGGCAAAGTCCTAACCTTTCTTGTTTTTGTACCGACCCGAAGGGAACCCCATCTTGCTATATATGTATGTAAGCAAAGCGTCGAAGTTATTTATAAAATCCTGATGTTTAGCTGGTGTGTATTTGTATCATGGATTAGTAGGGGAATAAATGACGATGTTTGAATTACTTCCGCTATGAGTTGCGTTGGGACCGCTTTAAAAAAAAATGCCTGTGATTTGGCAATGCTTGTTTTAAGTACGAGATAGAAATGGTAATAAGATGTAATATCGGCGCTAGTAACGACCTGCGGAGGGTTCGGGGTGTTACAATTTGCCCCAGTTTTAACTTCCTTGACTTCTTTGGTGTCACCTAAATTAATAGTGATAATCTGCTCGGATGTGAGGGCTTTGGCTTTTTCATGTTGTTCCCAGCTTCGCTGCACCTCAATGGAATTTTACTCAAGTCCTCGAGGTCGTCAATGTCAGCATTTACTGCATTGGGTTGGACCATTTCCATACCTTTGTATGCCGTAAGATTGCTCCTGAAACATGAAGTAAATAAATTAGAAAGACAAACGGAGTAATCTATATTTTTTGTTATCATTATTATTATTATTATTATTATTATTATTATTATTATTATTATTATTATTATTATTATTATTATTTCTTTTATAAAGAATCTTGGCAAAAACATTTTTTTTTGAAATATTTTGACACGAGAAAACATGATGAAGCCTAGGCCTCAGAATTCTCCTTGGATTTTCTTTTTCTTTTATCGGCTGGATATCATCACCGGGCTGGTTTGGTGTACCTCATCATGCCCTCAAATTAAAACTTGTAATTTTATTGATATTCATCAATCAATTACATTTATTGAATGTGAATGTGATTTTCAAGCCTTAAAGGGAAAGCGAAAAAGAAGAAATAAAAAACAGGCCCTAGAAAGCGATAAAAATTCCCGTGCAAGGGAATGTGAGAGAGCGGTAAATGAGTTACTCTTGTGGGCCATAGCCCATCTCTTCCAAAGGTCCTTCGTCAATGGTCCCTATGAAGACATCATCGAAGAGACTAGTGATTCCTTCCAATGCATCTTTGGGGTTTTCCGTCTCCGGGGGTGTCGGATCATCCATGCCACCCCATCCATATAGGACGATGTCGTGGGATCAATGTAGAAACTGGGAGGAGCCGAATGCTTCACCAAATAGTCGAATTTTCTGCTTGGTTGCCCTAGGGTGTCCATTATTTCTGCTTCATCCTGCATCATTATCAGAGGACCAGGAAATGTCTCGCGAATGTTCGGGGGTAATGGGTTTTGCCATCCTCACCCCTGGTTAGGAGGCGAGTTTCGCCTTTCCTATCTTCATCCTCCAGAACTTCCCCCACCTCTTCCATGGTACCCTAATCCAGCAACACAGGACCTCGGAGGGGCTTCAATGGGGTTTTGAATCCCCTGACCATTTCTTCCAAGGCCACAACTAAGAATAAAACCATTCCCAACCATCATCCTTCCCACCATAAGGGTAGCATTTGAAACTTCAGGAGTGGGTGGTGGTGAGTCTCGAGATGCATGTATGGTGGACACTAACTCAAATGAGCGGTAACTTAACTCGAACTCGAAGTCTGGCTCTATATAGGGGATAGGCGTCTCATGGTAAATTCGGTGATCTTCTTCGCCATAGACAGTGACCGGTTTCCCCTTGATCATGAACTTCATAGATTGATGTAGACTTGACGGTACAGCTCTAGCAGTATGAATGCAAGGATGACCCAGTAGAAAATTAAAGGCAGCAGGGATATCCAATGCCTGGAAGGGGACATTGAAAACCACTGGCCCTATCTGCACATCAAGGTGAATCTCCCCAAGCACCTCCTTCTTCGTACCATCAAAAGCTTAGATAGAAGTCTTTGCAGCATGTATCTTAGACAGGTCCACTTTGAGGTGATGAAGAGTGGCCAGTGGACATATATTCAGGGCGGACCCATAATCAATGAGTACTCGGGACACATGAGAAGCCTTATGCTTGACAGATATATAGAGTGCCTTGTTATGCCCCCTACCCTTGAGAGGGAATTCCTCATCAGAAAAGGCAATCATATCCTTAAGAAGGATAGATCCCACAAAATCTTCCAGCTTGTCCGCCTCGACCGTTTTAGGTACACGAATTTCACTCAGCACCTTCATCAGCGACTTTTGATGCACAGGGGATGTAAGCAGGAGTTCGAGCAAAGAAATCTGGGCGGGTATCTTTCGTAACTATTCGACCACATTATACTCGCTTGCTTTGATCACGGTCAGAAACTCCTTAGCCTCTTCATCGGTGACAGGTTTCACGGGTTGAGCATTAGCTTGAGGATAAGTCCGACCAGACCTTATAACGAGGTCAACATCTAGATCATAGGACTAAGGGACTGCCTTATAGTTGACATATTCATACGGTTGAGGCATTTCAATCACTATTTCATCGTCGAATGCATCTTTAAGTGGGGACATGTCCATGACTGAAGGATCAACTTTCTCCTTATCAGCAATGAGCGCAGCTTACTCCTCCTCCCAATCGATAATGATGGGGGGAAATAGTGAAAACTATGCAGTTATGATTAGCATAGACGATGATGCCATCATCCACCATCCTGGTGACCCTTTCCTTCATCAGTGATAGAGGAACATCCTCCTGATCTGGATGATATCCAGCTCTCACCAGCCCATTGTAAGCATCTGCCACGTGCACCTTTGAGTTCTTGATCCAACCAACTTCAGGCTCCAAGATAGCATTGACCGTACCTTCATGTTTTGGTAGCGGATTCTTTTGGACATTCGGCCTAGCAGTTTGAAATGAGAAGGCCTTTGTGTCCAAGAGGTTTTGGATCTTATGCTTGAGAGTGAAACATTCATTAGTTGAATGCCCCAGTTCGCCTCTATGGTAATCACACTTCTTCATTGGGTCGTAGCCTCGGATGCTTTCACGATTAGGACGCTTCGGTTCATTAGTAAGCAAACATTTCTTTCTTAAGATAGCCAACACTTGGGATGGAGATCCAAGGAGATGAGTGAATTGCCTTCTTGACGGCCGGCAGTTTGTTGTTACCTTTGATTCGTCTGGATAGCCGGGGTGCGATTGGTACTTTCTTGGCCATAAGCTACATTCACGTCTATAGCAGCTTCCTTCTCCTTCTTGGCAGAGAATCTTCTACTCGATGGTTCAGTAAACTATCCTTCCCTTATCCCCATCTCGATTTGTTCCTCCATAGGAATAAGCTGATTGAAGTTTTCAACGTACATGCTAGCCATTTGGTTATGGAATTCAGACGGGAGAGTCTTGACAAACAACTTCATCAACTCCTTGTCAGTAGGCTCAACAGTGATTTGAGCTGCCAGATTTCGCCATCTCACAGCATACTCCTTGAACGATTCGCTCATCTTCTTCTTCATCCTCTCAAGATCCTCTCGGGAAGGTGCAATATCCATGTTGAACTTATATTGCTTGAGAAATGCATCGGCCACTTTATTCCAAGTGTCGAGAAGGTTCACATTTTTCATGACATACCAGTTCAGTGCAGGCCCAGTCAAATTTGCATGAAATGATTGGATCATGAGGGCTCATTCTTGACATATTGAGCCATACGCACATGGTACATCTGAAGATGAGCTTTTGGGCAAGAAGTACCATCATATTTCTCAAAATCCGGCATTTTGAACTTCTTTGGCAAACTTGACTTTTTCGTACACGGACAAGTCAAACGGGAGTAAACTCTGTGACTCATGCAATTGTTTAAGCTTTTCTTCCAATTTCGCGAAGCGTTCATCTTGCTCCACCTTAGAGGCAGTGTTAAGCTTAGGCTTTTGCACATTGGTCGACGAAGGGTCATCTTCCAGGTTAGGGATGTCGTCATCACCCATTTGGGCCTCGTTTGCCTGCCTCCGGACAATTATCTCTAGAAGAGCAGGTGCAGGGGTGGGGTTCACTTGAAGTGATTGAATCTGAGTCGTTAGTAGCTGCATAGAGGCGGTTAACTAACGAAGTTGTTCCTCCATAGTGGAGATGCGATCACGCATTTCAGTTTGATCGGCCATTCTAGCTCTTAATCACGTGATGATGGGAGGATCCGTTATCACCTAATTTTAAGAAATGAACACAAATAAGTATCTCATATGAAAATACGCCGATCCATGACAATATTTTAGAACTTTTATTCATCAATGGAGCTTTTGACAAGCCTATCAAAATAGAAACTCAAAATGTCCTAAACAAATGAACTAGGAAAGTAAATGACTTAACTTCCTAAACATTAATCTAAAAATGAAAATAGCAAAGATTGATTCAACCATTTCATCTGGCTTGATCAATATACACTCGGGACACCATTCGACGCAATCTTTTATTCTCCTCTTAGGCTTTTCCAGCAACTCTTTTGAGGCGTTTATTCTCAGCACAATTGGTGATCTTCAACGGTACCTCTGGTATCTTCGGAAGCAGCTCCTCAGGAATCTTGTGTTGTTGAATGTACTTAGTCGAGGCATAGTACTTCCTTTCTTTACCCTTCAACTCTTCCTTAGGCCATTTAAGCTTTCGTGGATGACACATGTCCCATATCGATTTGATAGTGAGAATGGAATCTTCATGGCCTCGGCTTCCATCAACGAAGCTAACTTGGAGCGGATCTGCTTGTAACACCGGGGGAAGCTCTTGCATGACTTGATACTAACGGTCACTCTAGTCAAATAGTACTCTAATGCTCCAATGAATCCCAATAGAGGGATTGGGCCAACTCCTCCACACAAGAGTCTCATAACGCGAACTTGGAACCATTTAACATGACATAGGAAACCCTTGGAAGTTGATTTTTTCATGAAAGCTAGCCACCTAGAATAATGATAATCCGGTGCATGTTTTTGGTTGTTCTCAAATCTCATAATAGGGTGATTAGAATTACTAACATCATGTATAGTCATTAGACCACCAAAACCCTTTATATGAGAAAGGAACCAAATTTGCAAAAGCTCAAGAGAGGAATGGAGAGTCTTATCACCACCTCCTTTGAATCGAGTGAGAGAAAACAAAATATTCGGTTAGGACAGTGTTTACAAATTTTTGTTCTTCCAACACTTGTCTAACTAATTGAGCAATCAAAGGGTTAATAGCATTCTTGCAGTAAGGAAATACTACAAACCCGAAGAAAGCTAAAAGGAAAATCCTACACATTTGAAATGAGGTGCTTTTCTCAAAACATTATTTTAGGAAGAATAAATGACACGTATTGCGGTGAGCCTTTAAAACCTTTTTTATATCATCTTCCTTAATTCTCAGAAAATCAGATAAAGCCATAACATGATCTATTCCGATAGGTGGACTAATCAATTCAGCTTTCAAGGATTTTCCTATGGCAATGCTATAGTCTTCCAAGGTGGGAGTGAGCTCATGCTTACCGCCGAAGATAAAGGTAGAAGTCTTGGGGCACCAACAGTGGGCGAGTGCTTGGATGAGGCTAACACGGATGTTGATACGCAGTAGTGGAAGCGGTCGACCAATATGTGACTCTACGAACTAACGGCCATCTTGATCTAACTTGTCCCACCAAGTGCTAAGCTCTTCCTTTGGAGGGAGAATAATTCGAATGTCCGGGGTCCCCATTGTATATTGATCAAGACTCAGGACAATCCTAATGCCATGGACTGACAAAATAATGCGATAAAGTAAGTAAATTGCAAAGGCCAAAAATTTAGAGAACTTACTTTACCAATGATGGGCAATCACATAGACATGTGCATGGTAAGTGGCTCGATTGCTAATCTATAAGGCTTATCAAGGTGGAGCCACAAGGATGATCAGACTAGCCACGGGCTTGTGGACTATGTCGGGTCCTCATGACTTCAGCTTAGTCAAAGAGCCGACCCGGGTTGCGAGCATGCGGACCGAGGTGGGTACTCTCGACACCATGAAAGTAACTTCGGGATTGAGATGGGCGACTCGTACCGTGAGCATGCGGTCCAGAGTGGCATTCATCTCAATACCATCCTAGATGATCCTATGCGGCCTAGGTCCGGCGGCAAGTTGTGTGTGCAAAAGTGTAGTGTAAATACAAAGCATGCATAACAATTTATGTCAAACAACACTTCATTCATGAAAATAAACCATACATTCATACACCTCCCTGCAAAATAAAGGTTAGCAAACACTTCCCCTTATACCTCACATCTTGCAAAAACATTTAACACCTTAAATGTTAGGGACATACCTGGAATCCTCGATGCCAAACAAAAACTTTTTCAAAAGAAAAGAAAAATTGGCCTAAGTCCACGAAGAGCTTTAACCTAGTGTCCTCAGTGGAGTCGTCAAGTTGTCGCGACCAAATTTTCGAGTATGAACCACCTAGGGTTTGGTTAATGGATTGTTAAGTCTAGACCTAACTCGGGCTCTCCCAAGCCCATACCAATTCGCGACTTATGTTCATATTCTTAACATGTAGATAGATTTTATCCATGAGTCGCCACTAATCTATTTTTTGGTGGGTCGATTAGAAACCCAAGTAAAGTAACGGAAGATTTACTTTACTCTTACGAACCAGAGACTATGGGTATGGGAACTTGATTACACTAGATTTCTCTAATGCCCTTTCGGTACCATTCTTTTATTTTCAAAAGCGTTTTTGCAGGTAGCTTAAATTGATTTTAAATTTATTTTCCTAACATATGAGGTGATCATGCGGGTGCGCAATCCACCAATTTAACACCTAGATAAATAATAAATAAATTGCAAAACTTACCTCAAAGTAACGAAAGCATCTGAAATGTTAAATTAAAATTCACATCAACAACCCTAGATACGGTTTCTAATTAACACGCAATTTTTGTTTTGTTTTCACTTAATTAATGAAAATCATGCAATATGCAATGCAATATTAACTAAATGACCTAATTCTAATGACATGTAATTTCTAATTAAATGGGTCTAGCTAAAATACTAAATGGCATGCATCTCAATGAATCTAACCCTAATGATGTGTACATGACATTTTTTCTTTTTCACGAAATTCGAAATTAGGTTAAATGTGAAAATTACCTAGCTAGATTAAGATCCTATTCAATTTATATTATGGATTAGGTTGAGCCAAATCCTAATTTAAACTAAAATATTATCTTAACCCAAATAATCCTAAAATGCAATCTATCTAAAAAAATCTATTTAAACTTAAAATTAATTAGAAAGTAAAATTAAACATGCAATCTTACCAAATTGGATTCTGGCTCCAGGAACTTTGTACTTCTCAACAAAATTAAAGAAATCAGTAAATAATCCAAATTGGACCCAACGAATTCTGTTGACTTCATTGGACCCAATGAAGAGGAAAGCAAAGCAAACTTGACCAGCAGTGGATTCAGAACTGGTCGAGTATTAACAAGCCTTGACAGTGACACAAACGATAGCGTGTGGATCAGCGGACCAAGACGTGTCGCCGGGCAGCAGGTGAATGATCGGCACTGTACGAAGAGCAGCTCGTTGTGATGGATCAGCAGCAATGTCATTGGGAGGGTGACCCACGTCAAGTCTCGAGTAGTGTTCGGCAAGGTCCCCACCAAGGGTCGGTTGAGACCTTCCCTCTCTATCTCTCTAAGCCTCTCGTGTGTGTAGTATGCGTGGGAAGACTCTAGTTGCCGACTAGAAGAATCCCTCTTTTTTGTCTGCAAAAGGTCCCTTTTATAGGGAGAGGGTTCGAACTCATCAAGAAAAAAAAAAAAAAAAAAAACATATTTTGTTTCCTTTTCTGGACACTTGAAATCTTCCTTGATAGCATGCAATTTCTTGTCTTAAAAGAGGAATATATTCACTAAATATATGACCCACGTCTACCAATCCTCTTTTTGTATCACTTCTTCATCGAAAGAGATGATATTTGCAAACATTCCTTCCTCACGAATAATAACATTGTCAAAAGGATATATTACCAGAATAATGAGATCAAATATATGCCCCACACGAGGCATTATCCCTTCCTGCCCCTTTTTCCTTTAGCAGAGATATTCGGTCAAATCTTTGGATGACTTAACCGAATTTTCAATGGGACTAGGGGTCGCTTGTTGGGACTAGGGCTCGCTCGTTGCTGGCTGCAAACGGGAGAAGAACGATGGAAATACAAAATGCTATATACATCACTCACTTTAATATGAAAAGTCCCTTTTAGATTACTTTAAAAGATAATTTTTTCAGTGCTAACTCTGATCTGCTTGGCCGGAAATCCAACGTGACCTTTTCTCTGTTAACTTCTTAAGCCAACATGATATATCAAAGATCCAATTAGCATTTAAAGCCATAAATGACATTGTACTGTATTTTTCCCCCAAATGAAAACCCTAAAGCGCCAAATTGAAAGAGAACCCCAATTTCAAACCCTAGCCAGCCAATGAATTGAAATTCACACCATATTTCGATTTGCTACCAAAATTAATAGCACAATATTGTAAATAGAGAGCAGGAGCTTCAGCAATGGCTCACAACCTCGATTTTCCCCCTCATGAGCCCTAATTTTCTCTTACATACCCTAACTTTTCCCTTTAATTAAGCAACGCAAAGAGAAACGCACGTTCTTGCCATGGACGACAAGCAAGGGCAAGAGTGCTATAGTGAGTAAGTAATGGCGAATGAGTGATAGGGAGAGATGCAATGAGGCCAACATTTTTACTCAAGTTCAAAGACATCGCTTTTGCCATGGATGGCGTGCGACGTCGTCTTTTTTATTACCTAGCCACATTGGACTGAGCCGCATCATTTCACATGTAGGATTTTAAAAATTATGACATATCACTTAAAAATTTTATTAACAAATGCCATATAATCAATTTGGCCAAAATTTCTCATCATTAATGCTTAAATAATTATTTTTCTCCAATTTGGTACTTAGTGAGCTAGCAAAAACTTTTTGAACTAAAATAAGCACCGTAATGACATTTGACAATTCCAACGCCCTCCCAATTGCAAATACATATGACAAGGGATTAAGTTGCAAAGACTGTGTCCCCAGATTTTTATAGCTAGAATGTAGAACACAATAATGGAGAAAAAAATATTTACGCATCTAATTTGGAATCCATCATTCTTGATCGGAGTAACAACAATCCATAGCTCAAGTGTTTTTCCTCCATTACCTTCTATATCACTAGTTCAATTAAATTGCCCCTCATGAATTACGTTATGTAACCACTTCTTATGTGATATCTATGCATCCGGGTTAAATAAGAGAGTTGAATACTATTTATAGAGTTTTCAATCAGTGATCCTCTCAGTACAGCTTTACTCAATCCACACAAGCCAACTCTATATTAGCCTACTTAAAAATCTTTATATGTTACTTTATTAAATCAATTAATGTAGCTCTCATCATTAAAACTCTTATAACTAACCCTTCCATGCAAGTCTAAGCAAGGACATGCTGGTGGAGACGGAGAGATCGCTCACTCTTATGTCCATGGATACAGAGAGAGTTGATGATTTCAGGTGGTCCATGCACGACCCTTGGGCAAACAAAATTCTAATAATTTTAGGCACACTAAAATCGATCAAATAATGTGAGAAGGCTCTTCTTAGATGCTTTCTCCATCTACAACTCCATGAACCCGGGAACTTGAAACTCCAATTCCCGCATCGAGAATCCATCCGATAATCATGGGTTTTATAATCCCAATTCTACGAAGCGCCTGTACTTTTGGAATTCTAGTGGAGTAAATTTAATATCTAATTACTGTTTTCATAATCTGTCTTACCACATACATCCAATGAAAGTGAGTTAATTCATTAAGATTTGCTTTTTATATAGCCCATACACGAGTGGCTAATGAAGAGTACCGACAGTCGGATATTTTCACATAGGAACCGAGGCCTCTTCAAAGGGATCGAAAATTAGTCAAGACACGTGCATGGAAAATTCCGGCCTGTAGTTTCTTTTCTTTATTTGCCGAGATTGAGATTGAGAGAGACCTTGCATAATTGATTGAAGAAAATATCTCTCTTTTTAATTATTTTTTTCTTTTGGATACGCCATTTTTTGCAGTATGAGTTAATTCATTAAGATTTGCTTTTTATGTAGCCCATGCACAAGTGGCTAATGAAGAGCCCCGACAGTCGGATATTTTCACATAGGAACCGGGGCCTCTACAAAGGGATCGAAAATTAGTCGAGACACGTGCATGGAAAATTCTGGCCTGTAGTTTCTTTTCTTTAGTTGCCGAGATTGAGATTGAGAGAAACCTTGCATAATTGATTGAAGGAAATATCTCTTCTTTTTCTTTTCTTTTGGATACGCCATTTTTTGCGTGGTTACCATTTCAAAGAAATTTGCCCAATAAAGCTTCTAATTGGCGAGTGTCATTTATAGATGTTGTTCATGAAAGTGCTAGTATGAACACCTAGAGGGGGGTGAATAGGTGTAAAAACAAATTCTGCAAAATGCAGTGAAAACCTTTACTTTTAACCTGAGTCTGAATAACAGACTTTTGAAACTGAGTTTGAAGAACAACAGACTTTGAGCGAGTTCAAACTTTAGCAGTTAAATAGAATTACGAACAAAATAAAGGAGTTTAGGAAGAGAATAAAAACACAAGGTTTATAGTGGTTCGGCTTAGATCAAGCCTACGTCCACTCTCCCACGCTAATAGCCTTCTTGGCTGGATTCCACTATGCAATCAACAAGAGATTACAATTTTGAGTGCAAATACTTAGTAGTAGATCACACTATCTCACTAAATCACTCTTTTGGCATTTCTCTCACGATCACAAACGTTTAAGCTCACAAAAGACAAGTGTATGAACAAAGATCGCTCAGACTTTGGAATTATAAATTCTACGCTCCATCTCTTACTTGCTCATCGGTCCTTGCTCTCCTTAAATACTTCTCCACTTCCAAAGTAGCCATTGGACAATATCTTGAGGATCGTCTTCCAATCTACCCGTTAGACAGATTTATATCTAGAAGATTTAGTAGCCGTTGAGTGATAGAAGTAGAATCCAAAATTGATTCTAATCGCTCATACAAACAGAATCTTGGTTTCCATAAGTAAAGTTTCTTCGTATAAAAAGTTCTTGTCTTCAAGATCCAATCGTCAATCAATTAGATTGAGTCAATCAAATCAATCTTGATATAAAATCCAAACGAAATCACTAGCCGTTATATGATTGGGGCTTGTGTTACGTTCTGTCAAATCTGGATGTAAAGTCTGAGAGTAATAGAATTTACAATCTGAGTCTGAACATATTCTGTTTCTGAATAGATTTAGCTTTAAGATCTGGATATAGTCTGAATAAGTTCAGCTTCAACATAGAGTCTATTTTTTAGTTCTTCATTCACGTTCAGTCTGGAATTTGTCAGAGTGAGCAGACTTCTGATGTAGAACAGACTTTGACACTAAAGTTTGACAGTCTTCGGACTTCGACATAGAAGTTTGAAAATCTTCATAATAGACTTTGGACAATATCCTTTACATATTCTATCATCTGCATAGTCTGTTACTCAACCATTAAACATGTTAGTAGCCTTTGATTTATTTTGTCATCTTCAAAACATCATAAGGGATTTCCCTAACAGTTCACACTTAAACTCCATTCGTTTCGCGAAAAATATGACATTTTTATAAAATATTTTCTAGAAACCATTTTCCCTAAAAATGACAATATTTTCTAATATGTGATTGAAACTTGAAAATAAACTAAAATTTTCTCTGTAAGGTATGGAAAATTTGGTCTGATTTTCATCTCTACACTCCTTTTAATATTTTTATTTCTTTTTCTTTTTTATTTTTTAAAAATCAATATTTTAATTTTAATTTTTTCTTTTTCATTTTAATTATTTTCACTTTTTTCTTTTCCTCCTCCTCCTTCTTTAGTCGGTCGCCGACCCCAACGAACAACCAAGGGCAAACTCAAGCCTATGGTGAGGCTTGCGCTCACCAATCTTGCAAGTGGCCAACTTGAGCTTGCCAATCTAGCGAGCGGCAAGCTCGAGCTCATTAGAGGCTGACAAGGCCTCAAGCCTCACTTGTGGCTGGCCAAGAAGGAATAAAAAATGAAGAACGAAAAAAGGAGGAAGAAAAAAGAAAGAAGAGTGGACTAGCAAGGCTGCGTGAGAGTGTTTGATAAGAGAGAGTGAGGGAGAAAAATGATTTCCTCTACTTGAAAAGTCAAAAACATTTTCTCCTATTTTAGAAGACTTTTTCCATTGACGGAAAATATTTTTCCTAACTAATTCATTTTATATGAAATAAACGCTGAAAAATTCAAAAAACGTTTTTTAAAAGTTATTTTCTATAAACCGAATGAAACCTTAGTTTAAATTAAGTTTTTTATGCGAGCGATATCCATGCTCTTACTTAAATCTAGTCACTGGCAAGGCTCTGGCCCGACCTTGGTAAAGTGCTTCGCCCCGCCAAAGTTCAAGCCCCTGAAAGCAACCCTTTAACAGGACTTTTTATATTACCATAATTGCAACGGCTCAAATAGCCAAATGTCACATTTCCATATCCACAAAAGTTGTTATTTCTCAAATTGAAAGCAAATCATTGACTTGATTACCTCATAAAAGCTATTTGAAAGCATTATTATTGCGAGATTTAGCTTTTAAATTTGCTTTTTTCCAAAAGTTCCTAAAATTCTTCCCTAAACTTTGAAACTTCAAAAATTTTGAGAAAATTTGGGAGGGGGCGACAAAAATAAGGAGGCTCTAGTAATTTATTTAGATAAAATATTATATCTATCTATACTGCTATGATATGAGAGATTTCAAAAACAAGCTCTCACAAAAATGTTGACTTCTTTAAATTCGCCTTCCTTCTTATCTTCCACATTTTGATCCGTGCACGTATTCGTTTACACTTTTTTTTTTCTCTTCTTATCTTCCACGTCTTGTTTTGTGCAATTATTCTTTTCATACTTTTAAGCTCTGATGCGTGCATGTTTCATAAATTATTATTGATAGTAAAAATAATTTTTAATGATTAATTGTTTAAGTGATATAAATAATCAATTTAAAAAAATTCAAAATATTCATTTTTCATGAAACACATGAAGTCTTAAGAGAAACGCCAAATTATCTCACTTTTTGTGTTTTTTTTATTATAGCCGTTTATTTTATTAACTGTAGATCAAAAGAGGAAAACAAGGGAAAATTGACCAATAAAAAGGACAAAAAGGCGAAAGTACACAGAAGTTAACTACCCACTTTCTTTAAATTAAAAAAAGTGAACTTGGTAACATTACTTAATTGTCCTTATTGTGAAATCAGCCTCATTCTTGCACTCTGTGATAAATTTAAGAATGCTTCTCTATTTTCTTATATATTCAGAAAAATGTGCAGAATAAAATGTCAAGTTCTTTTTTTTTTTATTTATTCTTCATGCAAATAAATTTTAACATCTATTATTAGTTTACAAGCTGCACAAGAAATGAAAATTAATTGCGCATCACATATCGGGTGCTTGAAATTAGTTAGTGTAGTAAAGTAGCATATGTTTTTAATTAACTGTACATCATTGACTCCCCAAACCCAAAACCCATTGATTTGAGATATTTAAAGAAAATATCAAAATTTATTCCCTTGACTTTTTATGACTATAAACACAATATTATTTTGAGATATTTAAAGAAAATATCAAAATTTATATCCTTAACGATTAGCAACTGACCTGGACTCGTGGTTTTCACCCGAGGTGGATCGGTGGTTTCGTGATTACCTTTTCAAATGTCACAACGACTCTTGGTGCAATGAACCGTGAATATTTTCCCAAAGAACTCCAATGACTATCGCTCCATGAATGGCCCAAAGATAGAAAAAAATGTGAGTGCTTTGAGTTTGAGGTATCTGTTTAGATTCCTAACTTTCTGAATCGGACAAGATTTTGATGATCAATGTTGAAAAGAATTGCTCTTGCAAAAGTAGACTTTTCAGTACTATTACATTCCTTAGAACCATAGGCACCAAAGAAATCTTAATCATATATCGCATTGATACGGATTCAGTTCTAAACATTTTAATTGGGCTAATTTAATCATAAATCTTTTGCATTTTTGTTAACTGAGTCTATCCAGTCGATTTTGCCTGGAAATCGCTAACATAAATGACAACCGCCTTACGTGATAGATCAACACTGACATTGACAATTTTACAATCTTTTAATATTTTCTAAACTTTTTTTATTTTTTTTCTTCATTATAGCTGCAAGGGTCACTAGCAACTCAAGGGCCTGCAAGCCTTCACCAACCACTAGTGAGTGTCATGACCATTGCCTAGGCCATAAGTCGAGTCCTCACTCAATCCCATTCGATTCAATTAACATTGTCACTCACTTGATTGTGTTGTTACTTTCATCTCCGCACCTATGACCCAAGGAAGAAATCGTTTTGATTTATAGGTGAGAAAAAAATAATATAGGGAATTTGACGGCAAAGCAGAAATCCTGAACCAGCACAAGCAGGCCTACTTCACAGTCGGCAAGAGTCGCTCTCACTGAATTTGGCGAGGGCTCAACCCTCTTGGCTTGGGCAAGGGCTTGTAGGCCACAAAGAATAAAAAGAAAAGAATAATTAAAATTTATAAAATTTATCCACATCAACGCCTGGGTGCCATGTAGAGGATGGCTAGTGATCCATGTCAATAATTTTCCACTCACAATTTGTTAGATGGACTCATTATGTAAAGATGCAAAATGTTTAAAATTGAATTTGTCCAATTGAAAGGTTTGAGTACCAATTTAAAAGGTTTAGGATTTTTTTGATACTTAAATTTCAAAGGCGGTAAAGAAATTTGACATTTTTTTTTTTTTTGGATTTGATCTCGTATTTATAGAAGACTAGAGGTGGCGTCAGAATTATGTGTTTTCAGATCACAACATATTCATTATTAACTTAATCTAACTTGATTAACATCAATGCTGAAGAGATCCTATAATCTATTTCCATGGAGAAATTTTTAATGGTGATCGAACTTAAAACATAGGAAGTAAGAACACTCCTCGTTCTTGCACAACCAAGAGAAAGATGGACAGGAAAAAGACCATTGATTTTGATTGTGGGTCTTGTTGAATGGCAGAGGCATGTTAATGTCTTGAATGTTAGGAAAAACTTTCGTAGTCTTCTTCAAGGTGTTCAGCCGACGAGAGAACTTTCCATCCAATTACATCATGGCCTTTCCCACTTTTTTTCGCTTTCCTTTCGTGGAAAAATGGGTATAAATCTTCGGATCATTTATGGTCCACGTGGAGGTTGACCATCGCTTAACCCCCATGTCAATTCATATCCATTTATAAAATATCTTGGTTTTGATTCTACACGCTGAACTTTTGATGAAATCTTTAGTCGATATCATACATCTTATATTCAAGTCGAAAATGGGTCAATAAAAAGGGCAAATCCCCCCCCCCGTAGTATAAAAAGATTCTCAAGAAATTCTATGTTCCAGCATCCGGTCATGAGGCCAATATGACCATTGGATAAAAAAAGGAATAAATTTAAAATAACAGCAACTCACTGGAGTATAAGGAAAGTCGATGACTATAGGACTGTCAAAGTTATAATTGAGTTAAAAAAATTACGACAACTAGAACAATTACTCATTAATAAGCTCTTTAGATTGAATGGATTGTAAAAGGTTTTGCAATCGTTGAGGAAAGTTTATAAGAACAGGAAAAGAGAGAGAAACAAGAGTTATCGTTATAATCAAATTATTGTCAGTCATCGTTGATGCAATCAAGGTTAGGACGACTTCACCTAAATTATCAAAAATTGAGGAAATCTTAAGTGATAATTTCTTTGTTCCAAAGGGAAAAAGTTACCAAAAAAAAAAAAAAAACTCAATCTATACCTACCATAATACATTTATCCCGAATTTTATGCCCACTGTAACACAGTTATCCTAAATTTTTTCTTCTGACATAAAATACCCAAACTTATACATACATAATACTTTTACCTACTTCAAGATTCCGTTAAATAATTTTTCAGTTAAAACAAGTCGTTTTTATTTCACTTAAATCGCATGATGTCCATTTAGATGAATTTTTAATGGTTCTCATTAACGGAACTTGAATGGAAGGTAAATATATCACATAAATACAAATTTGAAATTTTTTTGTATCACAAAAAAAAAAATTAGGTATATGTGTAAAATTCAAAATTTTCTTTTTGTGGCTTTTGTAATTTTCCAAATGAGATACATCCCGTCTTAGGCAAAACGGGATCAACCCTGCACATCTTCGAATTTTCGACATCGGCCCTAGCAAAAGCTTCTCCGGAAAGACAGAAAAAGCATGGGAGGTTTGCGTGATTCGTGAACTTCGTCGCTGAAAATCGTCTCCTTTTCTTGGAATTGTTTTGGATAAAAATGTTGGGGGTTTGCTGATCTATGTAGCCACGTGCCAACGTTAGTTTTGTTTATTCCGACGTTGATTTAAAAAAGACGAGCTCAGCTCAGTACTTTCCAGGATATGAAGGTCTCCTCGTCCCCGACTTTTTGTTTTATGTCCTTGTCCGCCTCTGCTTCAATGGCCAACCAAGAATGGCGGCTATCTTCGTGTGGTGAGGCTTGCGCCCCACGTTATCCCTTTGCCCAAGGCAAAACCCCACTTTCGACCTCCTCTTGCGTTAGTGGACCAGCAGGCGCGAGCGCAAATGGCGACGAATGGCGCACAAATTTCCGCTGACTCACGTGTGTAGAAAAACAACGCCCATCCTCCTCGTTTCTCCCGCACAACATTATTGTTTCAGAGACTCTTCTCCCGAAGCACAGGAGCCCCCCGCACTCCCAGGTCGCAGAAACCCCCCACCAATCCCCCGAAATAATGGGACCTTTTGATTCACGAGAGCAGGTCACCCTGACCCTCTCCTCTCCCTCCTCTGCTCTCATGTCCTCAGGTAGCGATTTCCTCGTCCAACCCATCTTTGTTCATGGCTTTTCTGGTTCTCTGCACCTGGTGTTGTTGCTTGCCCTGCTCGTCTCGTGGGTTTACAAGAAAATAAGGGCAGGGCATGGTGAGGGTCCAAAGGGGAGTCGCGGAAGGGGGAGAGGTGTCTTTTATAAGCTGACTCTTTGTTGGGCCCTGGGCGTGTCTCTGTTCAATCTCGCCTTGTGTGTGCTGAACTATTTTTATTGGTATAGAAATGGCTGGTCGGACGTGAGACTGGTCTCCCTTGTGGATTCAGCTCTCACGACTCTTGCTTGGGGGCTAATGTGTGTTTACCTGCATGGTCGCAACTCTGATTCTGGCGAATCCAAGTTCCCTTTCCTGTTAAGAGTTTGGTGGGGCTTCTACTTCTCTATTTCCTGTTATTCCCTTGTTTTAGACGTCATTCGATATGAGAAACATGTTGGCTTGTTGCCGGTTCGGGATTTTGTATCCGACGTAATCTCTGTCTTGACCGGTTCGTACTTCTGTTATGTGGGGTTCTTCGGGAAAAATGAGGTTGAAGAGAACCTCCTTGAAGAGCCCCTTTTAAATGGGAATAATTTGATTTCAAGTAATAGGGATGGTGTGGGGTTGAATAAGTTTAGAGGGAGCGATGCGGTAACCCCTCATTCTAGAGCTGGTATACTTAGCATAGTTACTTTCTCTTGGATGAGTCCTCTTATTTCCATTGGGAATAAGAAAACCTTGGACCTTGAGGATGTTCCTCAACTTGATTCTGGCGATAGTGTGATAGGGGCTTCTCAACACTTCAGAAGTAAGCTTCGGTTCAATGGTGAGGCTAGCGATAAAGTGACTACGTGGAGGCTGGTGAAGGCATTGTTCTTGTCTGTGTGGAGACAAATTCTTTCGACAGCAGTTTTTGTGCTTCTTTATGTGTTGGCTTCTTATGTTGGCCCATACCTCATTGATACCCTTGTTCAATTTCTTAATGGGCGACGCCAATACAAAAATGAAGGCTATTCGCTAGTTTCAGCCTTTTTAGTGGCGAAGCTCGTTGAGTGCCTGTCACAGAGGCAAAGGTTCTTCAGGTTACAGCAGGTTGGGATTAGGATGCGAGCAGTGGTCGTTGCCAAGATGTATGACAAGGCGTTGACCCTTTCGTGCCAGTCAAAACAGGGCCATACTAGTGGAGAGATCATCAATTTAATGTCTGTTGATGCCGAGAGGGTGGGTGAATTTGCTTGGTACATCAACGACCCATGGATGGTGCTTTTGCAAGTAGCTTTGGCTTTGGGGATCTTGTACAAAAATCTCGGACTCGCCAGTATTGCAGCTTTCGTGGCCACTGTGCTTGTTATGTTAGCAAATGTTCCCTTAGCTAAGTTGCAGGAGAAGTATCAGGACAGAATGATGAAATCGAAAGATAAAAGGATGAAGGCAACTTCGGAGATTCTCCGGAACATGAGAGTTCTGAAGCTTCAGGGATGGGAGATGAAATTCTTGTCGAAGATTTTCGAGCTTCGAAATGCCGAGAAAGGATGGTTGAAGAAGTTCGTTTACACTCAAGCAATGACCTCTTTCGTTTTTTGGGGCGCACCCACCTTTGTTTCCGTCGTCACTTTCAGCGCATGTATGTTGATGGGGATCCCGCTTTCTTCTGGAAAAATCTTATCATCCCTCGCAACATTTAGGATCCTCGAAGGGCCCATCTACTGGCTTCCTGACTTGATATCAATGATAGCTCAGACAAAGGTCTCACTCGACAGAATAGCATCTTTCTTGTGTCTTGATGATTTGCAGAATGATGTTGTCGAGAGGATTCCTCAGGGAATTACTGACACAGCAGTTGAGATAATTGGTGGGAATTTTTCCTGGGACTTGGCTTCGTCTAATCCCACACTTAAGGACATAAATTTGAAGGCACAAAGGGGCATGAAGATCGCTGTTTGTGGTACTGTCGGCTCAGGAAAATCAAGCTTGCTTTCCTGCATTCTGGGAGAAATGCCAAAGATATCTGGGACCCTCAGGCTGTGTGGAACTAAGGCTTATGTCGCTCAATCTCCATGGATTCAGAGTGGCAAGATCATCGACAACATCTTATTTGGTAAGGAGATGGACAAAGAGAGATATGAAAGGGTCCTTGAAGCATGCTCCTTGAAGAAGGATTTGGAAATTCTATCACACGGCGATCAAACAGTCATTGGAGAGAGAGGAATAAATCTGAGTGGTGGACAAAAGCAAAGAATTCAGATTGCTCGTGCGGTCTACCAAGATGCGGACATTTACTTATTCGACGACCCTTTTAGTGCTGTGGATGCTCATACAGGATCTCATCTCTATAAGGTAACCTGCCTGTACCTGCTAATTCCGAGTTGTTGGCACTTGGTAGAATTGCAATACGCATGCAGCCTCACACTCATAGAAGCACATATTTGTAGATGGGCTAATTTTTTGTCTTTCTTTTTGGTTCCTGGAGGCAGGGTAGTTCTTTTAAGGGCCTCCCTCCTCACTCTCTCTGGCGAGATTTGCCAAACTTTGTTTCATTGCTGCATGCATTGTGTTTGTGTTGAATTATCCTGATTTTTAGGAGCTGATTATTAGGAATATTCAATCCTGATTTTTTGGGTCCTAATTATTAGGAAATAGCTGTAAATAATTAGTTAGGAAATGCTTTATTAGTATCCCTTGATTTGTGGGATTATAGCTGTATTATTTAGATCTGTTTTTTCCTAGTTTTTTTTTTTTTTCCTTTGGTTCTGTTTTTTCCTAGTTAGTACTTGTAGAAGTCCTATAAATAGCTTTGTAATATCCTAGTACAAAAATATAGAGAATTATCACAATTCTTTTCTCTAAATTCTTCATGGTATTAGAGCATTAGGCTCACTTTTCTAGGATAGTGTCGCAGTGCATCCTTCATTGATGCAATAATCTTCCAATCACAGCCTTCATTGCTGGATTTGTCTTTGTCCTTAACAATTTGATCGCAAATGTCATTGTTGTGATCCCTTGAGCTATATTTTTCCCTCTTCACTTCTAAACTTGTCCCATTTTTTTTTTTTTTTTTTTTTGCCCTAGAAACCTTATTCACCAGCAGCCTTTACTACTTCTGTTTTTTTTTTTTTTTTTTTTTTTTTTTGCTCTTCCTTTCCAAGTACTTTCTTTGTGCCTGGAATTATCCATGTTTGAGACAAAATTGATTGGAGATACTTTGGGTCAAAATGAGGAGGCCAACACCAACCATATGACTGAAGATCTACAAAATGTGGGAGCAACTTATAGGCTGAATGAAAAGAATGATCTCAAATGGTCACAATTCGTCAAGACCTATTTGAAGGGTAAAGGAAGACTCAGTCATTTTCTCAGAACAAGTCCAACACCAGAAGATCCCACGTTCAACGCATGGGATGAGGCAGATTCAATGATCATGTCATGGCTTTGGGATTCAATGGATCCGGCCATAAGTGATACATGTATCTTTCTCAAAACTGCAAAGGAGATTTGAGATTCTATTCGCAGGACTTATTCAAAGGCTTGAGATGCAGCACAAGTATATGAAATCAAGGTAAAGACAAGTGTAGCAAAACAATGGAGCAAAACAATGACGGAATATGCCAATTCCCTTCAAAATCTATGGCAAGAACTCAATCATTATCGAGTATTTGAGATGAAGTGTGCAAATGATGCTGTAACTCTAAAAACCTTCATTGAAAAGGATCAAGTATATGATTTCCTGGCAGGTCTTAATTTTGAATTTGACCAAGTCAAGATTCGGATACTTGGAAAGGAAGAAATCCCTTCTTTGGAAGAGACGATCTCTCTAATCCGGGCAGAAGAAAGTCGAAGGGGAATAATGCTAGAGCCTCAAGCTATGGAAGGCTTAGCATTAGTAACTCGCAATGCGTCAACACAAGAAAGAGGAAAGGTGGATGCTTCGAGGCCTACATGGAGGGATAATCGAGACAATTTGTGGTGTACCTACTATAAGAAGCCAAGGCATACAAAGGAACGTTGCTGGAAACTGAGTGGCAAACCAACAACCTCAAGCCGAGAGTGGGGAAACAAAGGAGGACAGCCAAGGCCCCAGGCTCATCTAATTGAATGGACCAGCCAGCAAATCAGTCACAGTGAAGGACAGGTGAAAGAATCCTTAAGTAGTAAGGAAATAGAAAGAATTAAAGGGCTTTTAGGGTCTCTTAATAAACCCTCCAGTGCATGTTCCTTAGCACACTCAGGTAAGTCTCCATTCTTCTTTTTGTCTAAATGCCTCAGAAAAACTTTCAATTGAAGCTTGGATAATAGACTTAGGTGCCACTGATCACATGACTCGCACTTCACATTTTTTTAGTACCTACACCCTATGTCCAAGCAATAGGGAAATAGTGGTGGCAGATGGTTCTCTAGCCACTGTTGCAGGAGTTGGTGATATCTATATTACACCTGTTCTCACTCTAAAAGATGTCCTCCATGTGCCAAAACTATCAGCTAGCATAGTCTCCATACAAAGGCTCACCAATGACCTCAAACGTTATGCAATTTTTTACCCTACCTACTATGTTTTTCAAGAACGGGATTCGGAGAGGAAGATTGGACTTGCTAAGGAAAAGAATGGGTTGTACTATCTTGAGACTCCGAGGATTTCGAAGAAAGTCATAAACAATTTTCCCTTATCATTTCTTAGTGCTTCAAATAAGGATGTCATTTGGCTTTACCATTTTCGTTTTGGTCATCCATCTTTTCATGTCATCCTTGTTTAAAGGATTAGATATGAGTCAATTCCAATGTGATACTTGTGAATTTGCTAAGCACATCCGTGTATCTTTTCCTATAAACAACAAAAGAAGTTCTCATCCTTTTTATTTGATTCACGGTAACATTTGAGGACCTTCCACAAGGCTCGATGGTTTGTTTCTCTAATCGATGATTGCACTAAGGTCACATGGATATTCTTACTCAAACACAAATGTGATGTAAGTAGTATTATTCCTAATTTTAATTCTATGGTTCAAAATCAATTTGGAGTTAAAAGTAAGAGCTTTAGATTAGATCAAATAATGCTAGAGACTACTTTAATCAGATCTTGTCAACCTATTTCCAAAAGGAAGGGATCATCCATGAGTCATCGTGTGTAAACACACCACAACAAAATAGGGTGGTTGAAAGGAAAAATGGTCATTTGCTCAACACTACTCGAGCATTGTCGTTTCATGGAAATGTCCCTAAGTCTTATTGGGGGGAAGCCGTCCTTACATCTACATACATGATTAATAGATTGCCATTAAGAGTATTAGATTTCAAAAACTCCTATGGCAATTTTTTCTAGTTTTTATCCCCATTTCAAGACAACAAATAATCTCACACTTAGAGTCTTCGGTTGCACCTCATTTGTACATGTTCATAATCAGCAAAGGGGAAAACCAGATCCTAGAGCAATCAAGTGTGCCTTTCTTGGTTACTCCTCTACACAAAAGGGGTATAAATGTTATCATCCTCCTTCTCAAAAGACCTATATATTAGTCAATGTTACATTTGTAGAAAACAAACCTTACTTTCCACAGTCTTATCTTTAGGGGGAGAAGTCATTAGTTGAAGATAAAGACTTTGGCGGTCTTAATCTTGACTTACCTCCTAATAATCTTCCAATCCGAGCTCCCACTTTTGATCAATCAATCCCTGATCAATCGACTCCTAATCAATCAACCTCCAGCTTTGATTAACAGGCTTCTCATGAATCAGTTCGTGCTACTTCAATTCCGGAACAAGAGTCCACTCCCGTATCTCCTCGTATTTATGACTCTATGAGATTTCCTCAGGTATACTTAAGAAAGACAGCTGTTCCAGACCAAACACAAGTTCAAGATTCCCATCCGAATTTTGCAAATGAATTTCCGATAAGTTCCAACTCTCCTTTGCATAAACAGTCAATTGATATGCCAGAAAATGACTCACATCTTCCCATTGCTGTTAAAAAAGGTACTAGGGAGTGCACAAAGCGACCCTTATATCCACTATCTCATTATGTGTCACTTGACCACCTATCACTATCTCATAAAAATTTCATTGTAAGTCTAAACACCATTTCTATTACAAATACTTTATCTGAGGCATTATCTAAAGAAGAATGGGGAATGCAATGAGAGAAGAAATTGATGCACCAGAAAAAAAAACCAGACTTGGGAGATTGTTGAAAAACCTAAGAGAAAGAATCTTGTGGACTACAAATGGGTTTTTACCTTGAAATACAAAACTGATGGTTCTCTTGAGAGATATAAAGCACGATTGGTGGCAAAGGGTTATACTCAGACCTATGGAGTAGATTATTAGGAGACATTCGCTCCGGTGGCAAAGATGAACACCATGAGAATTCTACTCTCTTTGGTGGCTCACTTTAATTGGCAACTTCAATAGTATGATGTGAAGAATGCATTCTTACATGGAGACCTAGAAGAGGAGATCTACATGAGTATTCCACTGGGATTTGAAAGAGAAAAGACAACAAACAAAGCATGCAGCACTATATGGGCTTAAGTAATCACCTAGAGCTTGGTTTGGGAGATTTTACAAAGTTATGAAAGCTTCAGGCTACAAATAAAGCTAAGGTGATCATACTCTTTTCATTAAGCATTTGGGAAGAGGGAGAGTGACAGCACTTCTAGTGTACGTCGATGATATTATTGCCACAAGTGACAATAATGAGGAGAAACAGCAGCTAAAGCGGTGTTTGATTAAAGAGTTTGAAATAAAAGAACTATGAAGACTCAAATACTTTCTTGGCATTGAAGTTTCTTACTCTAGACAAGGAATTTTTGTCTCACAACAGAAGTATGTGACTGATCTCTTGAAGGAAACTGGAAAACTTGGTTGTAAACCAGTAGCCACACCTATTGAACCCAATAAAAGGCTTGGGGATGCAAAGGAAGAACTTGTTGTAGATCGAGAAATGTATCAAAAATTGGTCGAGAAACTCATTTATTTGGCTCATACTAGACTTGATATTACCTATTCAGTAAGTGTGATTAGTCAATTTATGTATGACCCAAGAGAATCACACTTACAAGTTGTCCATCGAGTGCTACATTACTTAAAAGGAAGTTCCGGAAAAGGAGTCATATTCAGAAGAAATCAAAAACTGGTGTTGCAAGCTTATACCGATGCTAACTATGTAGGATCCATGGTGGATAGAAGGTCAACATCTGGTTATTGCACATTTCTTGGCGGAAATTTAGTGACTTGGCATAATAAAAAATAGAATGTAGTTGCAAGATCAAGTGCTGAATCAGAATTTCGAGTAATGGCCCAAGGAATATGTGAGCTATTATGGCTTAAAATCATCCTAGAAAACTTGAACATCAAGTGGTAGGGTCCTATGAAGCTGTATTGTGACAATAAATCAGCAATTAATATTGCTCATAATCTTGTACAACATGATAGGACGAAGCATATTGAAATTGACAGGCATTTCATCAAAGAAAAGATAGAAGAGGGGTTGATCTGCATGCCCTACATACCTCTCAGAGATCAACTGGCTGATGTGCTAACCAAAGGACTTAATGGTGGGATCATTCACGAAATTATCTCCAAGTTGGGAATGGAAGACATCTATTCCTCAGCTTGAGGGGGATCTTGAATTATCCTAATTTTTAGAAGCTGAGTATTAGGAATATTCAATCTTGATTTTTTGGTTCCTAATTATTAGGAAATAGCTGTAAATAATTAGTTAGGAAATGATTTATTAGTATCCTTTGATTTGTGGGATTATAGCTGTATTCTTCAGATCTGTTTTTTCCTAGTTAGTACTTGTAGAAGTCCTATAAATAGCTTTGTAATCCTGGTACAAAAATATAGATAATTATCACAATTCTTTTCTCTAAATTCTTCGATTTGTGCTTTGGGAATTGACTACTAATTGAATTTGTATTTAATAGGAATGCTTGTTGGGCCTTTTATGTACCAAAACTGTGATTTACGTAACTCATCAAGTGGAATTCTTGCCCGCGGCTGATTTCATACTGGTGAGAAATTCACAAATTACAGAACCTGTTTTTCATTCATTCTAGTTGTAGAGTCACGATACAAGGCATTGTTCTTATTTTTCATCAGGTTATGAAGGATGGAAGGATTACGGAAGCAGGAAAATACAACGATATACTTCATGCAGGGACAAATTTCACGGAACTTGTAGGTGCACATGAGAAAGCTTTGTCAGAGGTAGATTCCATACAAGACACACCGGCAAATGGAGGATCTAGTAGCAGTGTTCAAAATGGCAGTGCGGATGCTAATGGGAAGAATGCCGAGGAGGACGAAAGCAAAGCTTCTCAGAAAGGTGAAGTCATCGACGATGTTGGGACCAAAGGGCAGCTTGTTCAAGACGAAGAAAGAGAGAAAGGTAGAGTCGGATTTACAGTGTACTGGAAATACATCACAATGGCATATGGAGGAGCTCTTGTTCCTGTCATATTGCTGGCACATATTCTATTTCAGCTTCTTCAAATAGGAAGTAATTATTGGATGGCCTGGGCGACTCCAGTGTCCGAGGATGTCAAACCTGCCGTTACAGGATCAACTCTAATAGCAGTCTATGTAGCTTTGGCTGCTGGCAGTTCTCTATGTGTTCTTGCAAGAGCTACTGCTCTTGCAATTGCTGGGTTCAAGACAGCAACCGAGCTCTTCAATAGGATGCACTTTTGTATTTTCCGTGCTCCAATGTCCTTCTTCGATTCTACTCCAAGCGGAAGAATCCTCAATAGGGTATGTATAATATGCTCGTTATGATATTGTTACAGGGGTATGTATTTCTTCGATTTAAGCTTGCAGAGGTCTGTCTTTTATCCAATCGCTTGTATTTTCGTTTGTGTTGACTACGATTATCCAGGCGCAACTGCATCTATTATGGCGTCTTTTCTTTGCGTTTGTAGGCTTCTACAGACCAGAATGCCGTGGATACAAGCATGCAATATTTAGTTGCAGCATTTTGTTTCGAGATGATCCAGCTCCTTGGAATTATCGCTGTGATGTCTCAGGTTGCATGGCAGGTTTTCATAATTTTTATCCCTGTCATTGCAATCTGTGTGTGGTATCAGGTAATCATCCGAGCTCTTCCGATCTTTTTCTAACTGTCAAGAAGAGCAAAGAGGACTTGGCTTTCTTTCTTTTCAGGAGGATTTCTGGTTTTAGATGTATTCCACTAGTTATTTTGTTTCCTCACTCATGGAAGGAGTGAAATGGTGACACTCCCATCCCAACCGTCTTCTCATACAAGCCTTGAAATTGTGTGCTTGTTCGTCAAAGTCCTTTCACTTTTTTTCTCATGAGTGACAAACTGTTGGCACATCGTGAGCTTGAACGAGTATCTGTATACATTGGGTCTATGTAGATACTTTTGAATTTGCGAAAATATACACTGACTGAATTATTTTTCGCATCCACAGCAATATTACATATCTTCTGCACGAGAATTGTCAAGGTTGGTTGGGGTGTGCAAAGCTCCAGTAATACAGCACTTTGCTGAGACAATTTCAGGAGCCACCACTATTAGAAGCTTTGATCAAGAATCACGGTTCCAAGATACAAATATGAAACTTGCCGATGGATACTCACGGCCCAAGTTTCATATTGCTGGGGCAATGGAATGGTTGTGTTTTCGCCTAGACATGCTATCCTCGATTATTTTCGGCTTTTCTTTGATTTTCCTAGTCTCTGTTCCTGAGGGATTTATCGATCCAGGTAAGAACTTTCTTTTAGATTTTCAAATGCTGTTGTATCTATTTAATTGTTTCTGGAACTTTTAACATTTAAATTGCTTCTTTCCTGATGTCCGAAGCCATTGCGGGGTTGGCCATGACCTATGGGCTTAACCTAAACATGTTACAAGCTCGGGTGATTCGGAATCTCTGCACTATGGAGAACAGAATCATATCAGTTGAGAGGATACTGCAGTACACCAGCATTCCGAGTGAGCCCCCTCTTATATTAGAGGAAAATCACCCGTCAATCTCTTGGCCATCACACGGAGAGATCAACATTTGCCATCTGCAGGTACATGAAGCTTCTGTATCATCTCATATTACAGCTTTTACAATTGACGATTGACCTATTTTTGTGACAACCATGCGGAACGTAGGTTCAATATGCCTCACACTTACCCCTTGTTCTGCGGGGAATTACATGCACTTTGCCTGGTGGAATGAAAACCGGGATCGTGGGGAGAACTGGAAGCGGTAAATCAACCCTTATACAAGCACTCTTCAGGATTGTGGAACCTGCAGCTGGTCAAATTATGATCGACAATGTCAATATTTCCTTGATTGGACTGCACGATTTGAGGTCTAGACTGAGCATAATCCCTCAGGACCCAACCATGTTTGAAGGGACCATAAGAAGCAACTTGGACCCTCTGGAGGAGTACACAGATGAGCAGATTTGGGAGGTTTGTTCATTTCCTTGCACAAGTTAAAATAACATAAGAGGCAGATTTATCGATGATGTTGGTTAACAAGGTTTCTGCAAATTTTAGGCCCTGCATAAGTGCCAACTTGCAGAGGAGGTCCAGAAGAAGGAAGGAAAATTAGATTCTGCTGGTAAATTTTATTCCCTTTTCCTCCTGTGACTGCTCTTTTGTGGTTCTCCTAGATGCATTTATATGAAGAGGCATTTTAATACAATTCCTGGAAGTTTAACTGATCATGTAGTTTGCAATATCCTTTACATCGTACATTAATCAATCTTTGCATTATCTCAAGATTTTTGGACAGGCATGAAAAGCACTAAAACATAAGTTTGATGTTTCCAAAAACACAAAAAAATATCTTTGATAACCTTTTCCACCCTCTCTTTTTCATAGCTGTTATCTATATTTGTCATTATGCAGTTATTGAGAATGGAGAGAACTGGAGCATGGGTCAGAGGCAGCTCGTGTGTCTTGGGCGCGTGCTGCTCAAGAAAAGCAAGATCCTAGTGCTCGATGAAGCTACCGCATCCGTCGACACAGCTACTGATAATCTGATACAGCAAACTCTGAGGCAGCACTTTGCTGACTGTACAGTTATAACTATTGCACATCGTATTACTTCTGTTCTTGATAGTGACATGGTTCTTGTTTTAGATCATGGTTAGTATCTTTTAACGATTTCTCCTTGCTCTTGCTGTCGCATTCTGCATTAATCTTTTCTTAAGTGAAATGATACAAGCTCTCTTGATCCACTGTGCAGGGCTGGTGGAAGAATATGATTCTCCGAAGAGATTACTGGACAACAAGTCATCGTCCTTTGCCCTGCTGGTGGCGGAATACACAATGAGAGCAACCTCCACTTACGGGAATTAACTGGAATGCAGTATGATTGCATTGGAATAGTTCCTCTGATGATGATGAAAAGTGTGACTGGCCTTCTATGTCATCTGTCATGTTCTTGTTTTATTATAGGCAAGTCATTCTTGATTGGTTGCTGTAGTGTATGAGGCTACTATGAGAGAGTGGGCATAAATTAAGCCCGAGGAAGGCTTAAATTACGCTAATGTTGTCATGCATGCAATCTTAAATGTACTTTAATTGCGGGCTTTAGATTGCTTAGGAGAAAACTTACCAATGCATTTGATGTACTTTTTGATGGAACCGGCATTCAATAAATCGTCTACTTGGTATTTTGCTTCTGTTTTCATGGGTAACATCATTAGTTAATCAATCTTGGAATGAGCTGATTCTTGTTCCACCACCTACCAGGTGGCGTCGGCAATGCTAAGAGATCAGTCGTTGATGGAAGAAGAGAACCGACTCTTCGAGTATAAGATTATAAATGTCTTCATTTAGTTGTAGACTCTCGGGACGGATCCCCATAGCGCTTGGAAATCTTGTGCATTCGAATCTAGACCTTTTCCATAATAGATAGATACACAGTTCACTTCATGTGGCCAAACTACTAGGTCTCAAAAATCTCCAGGTCCTCAAGCTTTCCCAGGCACTTAATCTGGGCAACTGATCAAAGTACCTGCTCGAAATGCTGGCATTCTTGCAACTTCGTCCAACTTTGCCTGAGTTGCCTTATTTCTCGTTTCTTAGAAAGATTAATGTTCTTGACCTCTCCGGAAGATAGTAGCATGTCCCATCCTGCTGTTATTTTGTCGTTCCAATCATCCATAAATGAATATTATTATGACCAAAGGATCTGATAACTTCTATCGTAATACCAACAGCGAGAAAAACACAAGTAAACAGAGTACTATCATCTTCATATATATATATATATATGAAGCTGATCGTGCTGAAGCGATTAGTACTGTCGCTTCAGTACTATCATCTTCATATACATACATACATACATACATACATACATACATATATATGTATGTATGTATCTATATATATAAGTACTGAAAGGTAACAGTGACACCTTATAAGATTGTAGCACCATTAAAAGATAAAAGCCTTATAAGATTCTAGCGCCATTTAATCTTACCTTTACCAAAAAAAAAAAAAGATAAAAGCCCACCAGTCAGTAAATAGATTGAATAGCCATCATCAAGGGAAGTAATTCTACTATCCACTGAACTTCTCCAACAGTTTATTAAGACTGCCCATTCAGGGTTCCAATCGAATAACTATCTCTCGTAAAGAGCAAAATCTAACAAAGAAGCAAGCTCAATGAGTGATGTTTTTCCGACTCTCAAATAATAGAATTGATGGTACTGTCTATCTTTGCTTAAAAGCATCATTCCTGCCATGAAAAGCAGATATTTTGCTTATGAGGACTGGAACAGACATTTCACTCAGATTTTAAAGAATGCTCTGCTTTACAAGATTCTAATTTTCAAGCCTTCAAATTAGCATTTGGAGCCATGACGTAATTACTGTTTCGACACTTCGTGATGCATACGTGTGCAACATAACTTGCTGATTGACTTATTGAGCCTTAAAATCAGAAATAATTGAACTCGTGCTTTTAGTACATTAAACCTGTAAGGCAAGTAGACTATTCTTCCCTTTCTCTCTCTCACTATGTAGAGTTGTTCTCTCTCGCAATGTAGAGCTTTTCTCTACCCTAATGGTAGTTCAACAAATCAAACCCTAATTACACCATCACCCATCCACTCTCGTATCTTTCCATGTTTCTCTCTCCCGCTTTTCCTCTTCAGCTTCTTCCACAATTGCGGTCTCCGTTTGCCCGGAATTGTGATATTTTGATGAATCAGTCTGTTTCCCTCACCATTTTCACCCCCGACAATCCATACCCAAGTTATCGTCTTCCTTCACTGTTTGATGGAATTTCGTATTTCTCTGTCTTATCTCAGCCCTCATTGATGGTTTATCTTCAATTGTTCGCCTTCATTTTCACAGTCACTGGCCAATCTTTTCTATTCAAAGTCCACGAAACCTTTTGCATGTACCTTCCCCTTCCGCGATAGCCCCTCTGGTGCTTTGCTCTCTAATCTGCCTTTATGGATGATCACGATTACGATGAAGCATCTCGCTTAGCTGCTCTCTGTTCCCAGCTGGGTCGCCTGTGGCCAGAGCAATGGATTGTGATTCGGGATGAGCTGCCACCTGTGGAGAAAGTCGAAGAATGCAAATTAATGCTGGTAGGCAAAATCTTATCTAATCCTTCCATCAATTTTCAGGCCTTTCAAAGTACATTGAGGCGTGCATGGAAAACAGACCAGGTTGAATTATCTGCAAGGGAAGCTGGTTTATATGTTGCAAAATCTGATTCGGACAAATAGCGAGTTTTGGATGGTGGTCCATGGTTATTCTCTAGTCACTTAGTGATCTTTAAACCTTGGGTTCCCAACACGCCGTTGCACTGTTATGACTTCTCCACTTGCGTTTTTTGGGTGTAAGTCTTTGGTTTGTCATTGGAATGGTGTACTAAGCAAATAATAGAAAAGGCTGTTAGAAACATAGGCACAGTTCTGTAGGTTTAGATTGAAAATAAGGAGGGAACATCTCTACGGGCTGGGAAAGCTAGGGTCAAACTTAAGGTACAGGAATCTTTAAAGACAAGCTAGCTTATCAGAATCAATGATAAAACCTTATGGCTTGACTTTTGTTATGAGCGACTGTCACACTTTTGCTATTCCTGTGGCCAACTCAAACACTATGCAACATACTATAAGGACTTTCCATTCAATGACGCGAAGATGGAGGGAAAAGAAAAGATGGCGTATGGCCAATGGTTAAGAGCGGAAGTGAGGGAGCATAGCCCATATTGGCAAATATTCTACAAACCACAAGACAAACCTGTTTTGCCAGAAGAAGTGGTACCTGAGACTCCTACAGCAGCACCCCTCTTGGAACTAGTATAGCCTCCTAGCAATGATATAAACAGGGGAATGCATCAACTGACAACTATGCCACTTCCCCTAGGTACAACTGATATTCCTCAGCAGCAGCATTCTGTAGGTTAGCCAACAAAGACTCCAATCTCAGCAAGGACAGATATAGCACTTGCACCAATTAAAACTACTTATGACCTAGGAGTGGGCTCTTCTAACTCTAAGAGACTAAAACACGCCAGATTCAATACGAAAGCAGGCACAACTAAAAAGTTGAAGCGTTATACCCCTTATGAATCACGACTACATCAGTATGAAGATATTGACGAAACACAACTGATGGAACCTCCCATTTTCAAAACTGATGAAGCTGGAAAATGGGCTATGGTGGCTTGCCCAAAAAAGCCACCAATTGACAAATGAAACTCTTGAGTTGGAACTGTCCGGGGTTGGGCAACCCCCGACAGTCTGGTCCCTTACGGCCCTAGTGGCTAAGGAGAGGCCCGATGTTATCTTTTTGATGGAAACCATGTTAGGGAAATCCCTTATGATGTTTTAAAGATGACAAAATAAATCAAAGGCTAATAACATGTTTGATGGTTAAGTAATAGACCATGCAGATTATAGAACATGTAAAGGATATTGTCAAAGTGTGAAGACGACCGTAAGACCGAACGTAACTCATGTCCAAAGTATATTCCGAAGATATCCAAACTTCGTGTCAAAGTCTCAAGACTGCCGGACTCAAGACTCAAAGTCCAAGACCGCCGGACTCGATTGTAAAGTCTACAGACTCGGATTGTAGAGTCTACGACTCAAACTTTACATCCGTTCGATGAATCGTAACTCAAGCCCAATCTTACAACGGCTAGTGATCCGGTTTGGATTCCACATCAAGATTGATTTGATTGATTCAATCTATTTGATTGACGATTGGAACTTGAAGACAAGAACTTTCTATACGAAGAAGTCGTACTTATGGAAACCAAGATTTCGTTTGTATGGGCGATCGGAATCAATTTGGGATTTTACCTTTGTCACTCAACGGCTACCAAATCTTCTAGATACGAGCTGTCCAATGGGTATATTGGAAGACGATTCTCCGGGATGCTGTCCAACGGGTAGTTTGGAAGTGGATGAGTATTTAAGGAGATCATGGACCGATGAGCAAGTAAGAGACGGAGCGTAGAATTTATAATTCCAAAGTCTGAGCGACCTTCGATTATACACTTGTCTTTGGAGAGCTTAAACGTTTGTAATCGTGAGAGAAATACCAAGAGAGTGACTTAGTGAGATAGTGTGATCTACTAAGTGTTTGCATTCGAAGTTGTAATCTCTTGTTGATTGCATATTGGAATCCAGCCAAGGAGGCTGTCATCGTGGGAGAGTGGAAGTAGGCTTGGATTAAGCCGAACCACTATAAATCTTGTGTTTTTATTCTCTTCCCTAACTCCTTTATTTTGTTCATACTAGCACTCTCAATTGGTATCAGAGCTAAGTGCTCGGTTTATAAAAGTGTTTTTACTTTTAAGCTAAAGATTCTTTATGGCTAGTATGTTGGCACCAGGACTTATGGAAGGGCAAAGCAACACAAGGCCACCATATTTTGATGGAAAGGAATACGACGTATGGAAGAACAAAATGAAAGCATTCCTAAGATCCGTAGATCTCTTACAATGGGATGTTGTGGAAAGAGGAATCAATCCCATTGCTGCGTCTACATCAAATAAGAATGGCAAAGACAAAGAAACAAAACCCCCCGCTCCTATGTCTCGGACGGAGTTGTCCAAAAGAGAAGCTCTTGATGCAAAAGCAATTTATTCTTTATATTGCGCTTTGTCTCCTGCTGAATATAACAGAATCTCTTCATGTGAAACAGCAAAAGAAGTTTGGGATAAACTTCATGTTACATATGAAGGGACTGATCGTGTAAAAGAGACAAAAGTAAACTTCTTGCTTGGCCAATATGAATCCTTCAAGATGAAGCAAGGAGAATCAATTGGAGATATGTTTAACCGTTTTACAGAAATTGTAAATGGTTTAGCATATCAAGGTCAGCAAATTTCTACCCCGATGAAGGTCAACAAACTCTTGCGAGGTCTCTCAAAAGATTGGAATCATGTCAAGACCTCAATCCGGGAGACTCGAGAGGATTATGCCACTCTCCGTTGATGAATTGATTGGCACTCTTCAATCCTATGAAGTGGAACAACTCAATGACGAAGATCCCGAAGGTAAGAAGTCAATTGCTTTAATATCTAATGCTGTTTTTGATGAAACAGACTCAGAAAATGACATGGACGATGAAGAACTTGCCTTTATGGTCGAGAAATTTAAAAAGCTGAGTAGAAAAGGAAGGAAATTCGATGGAAGAAGTCAATACAAGCATAATGGCCATAAAAGAATCATGAAAGAAGATGACGAGCAAGGAAATCTATGCTTGATGGCACATTCAAAATCTGAGTCTAACTCAAATACGTACTCGAATCGAGTCGACTCGCACACGGACTCGGAATCGAGTCCGACTCGGACACGACTCGAATCCGATAAGGAAATCGAGGTAAGCAATTCAAAAATTCCTCTCAAAGTTTCAAAGTATATAAATAAGCTTTGTTCAAATCTCAAATATTCTCTTAAAAGGATTTTCGAACTTAAAAATAAGAATTTTCAACTTAGGCAACAAGATCTTTCTCAAGTCTGGAGACCTATTAAGAAAAATTGGATAAAAGCAACATATTCTGCTAACTCTCATGGACCCAAGAAAAATGGGTACCAAAGAAAAGATAAGTTATTTTTGCAGGATATAAAGAAGAAAGAAGAAAGAGGATTTGGTAAGGAATTTTTTATTTTCAATTTGATTTTGGCAATAATTCTCATTATGCTTGATATTCGATATATCCTTGGTTGATTGAGATTTTATAATGATCATATTTTGCTTTATGGAAGAAAGAATCATATGATTTGTTTTTGTGATTCGTGAGTTAAGATTTGATTTAGTACGTGTGATTATTTGAGATAATTCAGATTATTTGGTTTAATTTTATACTCTCATATAATCATATTTTGCAAAGTGAAAATCTGTTTTACGTGATGATGCAAGATATTTTTAGATATTCAAATATTTCATTCTCCCTGATTTTATCGTACTATGACTAAGTGAGAATTTATTTTTATTGTGCATAATATTCTTTCTTTGAGTACTGCTATGATGAATTAAGAAAGAATATTATTTATCTGTGGAGATTTTATATTTTACTCTAACGTCATGGAAGGATCCAAATTGATGGATACCAAAAAGGGAAATGAGTTGACTGCAGGAAATTCAATAAGGCAAGAATGATTCCAAATCTACGCAGATTTTGGTGCAATCAGAAAATATCTCCTGCGACAATTGGGGAGAAATCAAATCCAAAAGAAAAAGAAAAGAATCGTGATCATCTCAAAAGGCAACAAATTGAGGGGGAGCTTTTATCAATTATGGAAAAATCTTTTTGGATTGATCATGATCTTATTATGAATGAAAGGAAAGGTAAATGTGTCAGAATTTATCCAAAAAAAAAAAAATCCGATTAGTGCATCTTTTATTACCTTCTGTCATTAACAAATCTCTTACTGATATTATCATTTTATTATGACAAAAATGGTACGTGCAAGTTATGATGCATCCGTGATTTTCATTGGATATTTCCTGATATATATGATCAAAGTGAGCTATATTGCATATCTTTAATATTCGACTTGTTTTATAAAAAGGCTGATTTTGGAGATTGTGATTCATGCAAGATATTGATTATCATTCTCTACGTGAATCTATTATTATCGCTTTTTGATTATGACAAAAAGGGGAGAAAGATATGAATATGCATATGTGCTGATTGGTTTGATATTATTGCATAATATTGAGCTGCGATTATTTTTCTATATATTTTTATGCTCAATTTATTTGTTATCTTCTGATATCCTTTGATTTAAAAGTATGTTTACAAATCTGCATATTCAGAGATTGTTTTGTCATCATAAAAAAGGAGGAGATTATTAGGGAAATCCCTTATGATGTTTTGAAGATGACAAAATAAATCAAAGGCTAATAACATGTTTGATGGTTAAGTAATAGACCGTGCAGATTATAGAACATGTAAAGGATATTGTCAAAGTGTGAAGACGACCAGAAGACTGAACGTAACTCATGTCCAAAGTATATTCGAAGATATCCGGACTTCCGTGTCAAAGTCGAAGACCGCCGGACTCAAGACTCAAAGTCCGAAGACCCGCTGACTCGGATTGTAAAGTCTACGACTCGGATTGTAGAGTCTACGGACTCGACTTTACATCCAGATTCAATGAATCGTAACTCAAGCCCAATCATACAACGGCTAGTGATCTGGTTTGGATTCCACATCAAGATTGATTTGATTGATTCAATCTATTTGATTGACGATTGGAACTTGAAGACAAGAACTTTCTATACGAAGAAGCTTTACTTATGGAAACCAAGATTTCGTTTGTATGGGCGATCGGAATCAATTTGGGATTTTACCTTTGTCACTCAACGGCTACCAAATCTTCTAGATACGAGCTGTCCAATGGGTATATTGGAAGACGATTCTCCGGATGCTGTCCAACGGGTAGTTTGGAAGTGGAGGAGTATTTAAGGAGATCATGGACCGATGAGCAAGTAAGAGACGGAGCGTAGAATTTATAATTCCAAAGTCTCGAGCGACCTTCGATTATACACTTGTCTTTGGAGAGCTTAAACGTTTGTAATCGTGAGAGAAATACCAAGAGAGTGACTTAGTGAGATAGTGTGATCTACTAAGTGTTTGCACTCGAAGTTGTAATCTCTTTTTGATTGCATATTGGAATCCAGCCAAGGAGGCTGTCATCATGGGATAGTGGAAGTAGGCTTGGATTAAGCCGAACCACTATAAATCTTGTGTTTTTATTCTCTTCTCTAACTCCTTTATTTTGTTCATACTAGCACTCTCAAACCAAAAACCAGCAGGTCTTACTTCAACATTTGCAAAAACATCTCAAGTATCCTAACTCCTTTATTCTTAATCCTATTGGTTTAGCTGGTGGGTTGGTTTTTTTTTTTTTTTGGAATGACCAGCTAGACATTGCTTTGGAAAGCTCTTCCTCTGAGTTTTATGATGTATTATGTACTGATCTTATAAGTGGTGTTAGGATGCAACTCACCTGTCTTCACGCTTCGGCCACTTTTCAGCAGCGTCTTCAGTTTTGGGCAACCTTACGACTCATCAGCGCCTCCAATGACTTGCCATGGCTTTGTGTTGGGGACTTTAACGAAATTCTCTATCATTGGGAGAAAGTTGGTAAGCATTTGGCTAACTCACAGCGGATGCAATCTTTCAAGAGATGTTTTGCATGATTGTTCACTCATGGACATTGAGAGTAAATGATGTTCATTTACCTGGATGAATCATAGGACTGGTGATGAATTTGTTAAGGAAAGATTGGATAGGGTTCTCCGCATGTTGGACTGGCGTCTTACCTTTCCTAGGGCTGAAGTGTTTGCTTTATCGGTTGTGGGGTCAGATCACAGCCCCTTGCTCTTAACCACTGAAGTCTTATCTCATCGGAGGCCTCGGCCCTTTGTATTCGAAGCCTTTTGGACCCAAGACCCAGAATGCCGAGACATTATAACTCGATCATGGAGCTCCAACCGTCCAACAACCTCCTCACTTGTATCTAAACTGAAGGTGGTTTCCCATGCTCTAGCTAAATGGAGTAGATCAAAGTTCTCCAAGGGTCATCAACAAATTGCAGCGTTACAACAGTAGCTTCAGCAACATGTGAATCACACCCGTCACCATTCTGATGTGCCATTGATATCTGACCTGAAACAACAAATACAACAATTATGGCAGCAAGAAGAACAATATTGGGTAATGCGGTCTAGGATAAACTGGCTACGATGGGGGATAAGAATACTAGATTCTTCCATGCAACTACTATTCAAAGGAGACAACGCAATAGGATTAGTATGCTGCAAGATGACAACCAGATATGGGTGCATGACCCTCAGTGTTTAAAACAAATGACAACCGATTACTTCTCTAATCTATATTGGACAGTGGGACACCGCGACTATGGCCCTATTTTGAACCAATGTCCTTGTATAATCACTGAGGAAATGAACTTGTCCCTGACAACTTTGGTCACTAAGGAGGAAATCCAATATGTTACTTTCTAGTTGGGAGTTACTAAAGCGCCGGGCCCCGACGGTTTAAATGGTTTGTTCTTTCAAAACCATTGGGATATTCTTCAGGATGATCTAGTGTTATTGGTGCAACAATTCTTCCTATCTGGAGTCATGCCACTTGATCTAAATCGGACTATCATCTCTCTAATCCCCAAGGTACCTCACCCTGAAAGGCTTGATCAATACCGCACAATCAGCCTCTGCAATTATGCCTACAAAATCATTTCTAAGGTGATTGCAAAGCCTACCTGTCTGACCTAAAATCCAGGGAATAGAGTGCCTTTATGAGTGGACGACAAATACAAGATAATATCTTAATAGTGCAGGAGGTACTTCATCATATTAAGACCAGAAAATGCAAGCGCCAATTTCGAGCTATTCTAAAGATGGATATGCAAAAAGCATATGACCGGGTTGAGTGGGATTTCTTGCAAGATTGTCTCCTCAAGATAGGCTTTCATGCTACATGGGTACATTGAGTCATGCAATGTATAACAATAGTATCTTTTAGTGTTAAATTCAATGGTGAACATCTTCCATTTTTCCAACCACCCTAAGGTCTTAGACAGGGAGATCCTCTCTCCCCCTATCTATTTATCCTTTTGGAGAATGTTCTCTCTCATCTTATCAATCAAGTAGTTACCATGGGGCTTCTCACAGGCATCAAATTGAATAGGTGGTGTCCTACTCTATCTCACCTGTTTTTTTGCGGATGATGCAATTTTCTTTTTAAATGGAAAATTACTTGAATGTCAGAATTTGGCCAACATTATCAATCGATCTTGTTTATTCTTGGCCAGGTTGTTAATAGGAATAAATTTGCATTCTTTTTTAGTAAAGATTGTCCTCTTACCCTAAAGGAAAATCTTGCTCGGGAACTCTGAATACCTATGATTGATAAGTCTGGTAAATATCTTGGTATACCATCCGACTGGGGCAGATCTAAGAGGGAGATGTTTGCTTGGATATTGGGAAGAGTGAATTCCAAATTAGAAGGGTGGAAAGAAAACTTGATTTCGAAGGGTGGTGAGGAAATTTTACTAAAGACTGTCGTACAAGCAATACCTCAGTATGCCATGTCCATTTTTAAGATACCTGTGTCAATTTGCAAGTCCGTTGAATAGAAAATTGCTAGGTTTTGGTGGCAAAGTGACATAAAGAAATCAGGCATACACTGGAAGAATTGGGAAGCTCTTAAAAGTAGCAAGAACAGTGGGGGTCTCGGCTTTCGTGATCTTATTGACTTCAACAAAGCCATGCTTGGTAGCGGGCATGGAGACTTCTACAAATCCAACTTCCTTACGGAGCACCCTTCTTAAAGGGCTTTATTTCCACTCACAAGACTTTCTACAAGCGGATCAAGGTTCCAAACCATCATGGGGATGGCGGAGTATTCTTCTTGGAAGGGATGTTATTTTACCTCGCCTGCAATGGTCTGTTGGTAATGGACAAGCTGTTAAAATTTGGGAAGATCGTTGGCTCCCTAGAGGGGTTATAGGAGGCCCTATACCTCGCGATGCTCCGTAGATGGTAGCTGATCTATTCAACTCAGATAACAGCAACCGGAACACCCCCCTTCTTAATCAGAACTTTGATGCACCAACAATTGCTGAAATTCTTCCCATACAGGTAAGCCCTCATTATACTACTGATCATATTATTTGGTTAAAGACTCAAAATGGCAACTATACTGTCAAAAGCGCTTACCATACCATCAAACAATACACTTCCAGCAACCAACAGAACCAAGCATCATCATCATACAAACCCCCCAAGCTTCTTTGGAAATCCATATGGACTGTCAACTTACCCCCCAAAATTCGGCCTTTCTTATGGTCAGTTTGTCATAATGCCCTAGCTAAGAAATACAATCTTTTCAACGACACATGACAACAAAACCAACATGTCCTATATGTAATCAAAACAAACCAGAAACCACATAACATCTTTTTCTTTTATGTCCATGGACGCGTCGTATTTGGTCACATCCATACATCAAATTAGTCAAATGAATGGATGAATGGTTAGCAACACAGCTTGAACGCTGGAGTAACTTACCTAGTATGGAGATCATCGCTGCCCTATTATGGCAGATCTGGAAATCTTGCAATGGGTTTATCTTCCACCGACAACGGCCTAAGTCATCAAGGGTAGTCAAGGAGGCCCTCGCCTAGGTACGAATAGCATCGCTTTCATTCCAATCGTTGGTGTGTACAGCCCGATATACTTCACATTCCGATCTGTTGTGGCGGCCACTAGATCCTAGCGAGGTAAAAATCAATATTAATGGAGCATATCAACAAATGAGTTCTAAAAGAGCAATGGCAAGTATATTCAGAGATCACACGGGAACTCTCCTCCATGGCTTTACCTACGATTTCTTAGCAACTTCGGCTCTGCATCGCGAGATCCAGGCGTTCCTCACCACTATTGATTTTCTATTGCAGCACAGCAAGAATCGAGACCGGCTTGTGCTTGAATCTGACTGTCTTGTTTTGATAGATGTGGTTCGCCATCCATCATCAATGCCATGGGAGATGCGCCCTTTACTTGCAGAAGCGGTAGCCAAGCTCCACCTTTTCCCTACCCTAAAGATTCGTCACTATAGACGCGAAGCCAACTTTGTGGTTGATTGTGCCACTAAGGCCCATTTTCATGGCAACTTATTACCAAACCAGGCTTTGTCTCCCCCTTTGCTTTCGGATCTTCTGTACTCGAACGCCCAAGCTTCGGGCTGTTGTCCTCCTTTTACATTAGTGTTATAATACTTCCTATTTCAATCCAAAAAAAAAAAAAACCTATAAGGCATGTGGTAAAATAAACTAGTAAGCAAGAAACCATTCGTAGGGAAAGCAGTACCGCATCACTTTCAACAATACCCTTATTGATCTACATTTTTAAGAAACTCGAAAAGTCATGTCATTTATAGATTCAACTTAATCACAGAGCTTCCTCCTATGAAGCGCTCACTATTTCTCCAACAAAATTTCTATGATATCCTTGAAAGGTATAAGAAGTGATCGGTCATTCCCAATGTTAAAAAAATCCTTTATGATATTTTGAAGATGACAAAATAAATCAAAGGCTACTAACGTGTTTAATGGTTAAGTAACAAACTATGAGATGATAGAATGTATAAATGATATTGTCAAATGTCTATACTTGGAAGATTTAGAAGACAGGCTCTATGCTAAAGTTGAACTTATTCAAATTGTGTCCAGGACCTTAAGGCTAAATGCTCGAAAGTAGAATATGTTCAGACTTACGTCCATATTGTAAAGTCTGTTTTAGTCTGAAGACACTCGGACTCTACTTTAGTTTGAAGACTCTTAGACTTTACATCCAAAATAAGACATAAGTTCAAAATGTAGTAGATTTAGAACGAAATAACTTGATAGAACGTAACACAAGCCCCAAACATATAACGGTTAGTAATCTGGTTTGGATTCCACATCAAGATAGATTTGATTAACTTAATCTAATTTATTGACAATTGGATATTGAAGACATTATCAATGACGTCATCACCGGCAGCAGTTGGTCGGCCGGTCACCAGCCAGCGACCCAATCCGCGACCCGACCCGACCCGAGATCCAACCCGAGGTTCACCCGACCCAACCCACCATTGACCGATCAACGATCGGACCAGTCAACCAATCCGGCAGTCAAGCCGGTCGGACAAGTCTTCGGTCAAACCGATCGGACTAGTCACCGGTGGGACCGGTCGGATCGGTCGGACCGGCCAGGAGCCGTTTGGCTCACTGGTGCGTGCGTCACACGCGCCGCGCACTCAGGCGGCACATGTGGGTGCGTGCAAGCTCCGATTGGAGCGTGGTCGGAGGCGTTGGTTTCGTATGGATGTGCTCTACACTTTGGTATAATTATTTTTAAATTTTGAATTTTATAATTGTATGAAAATGCGTAGGAAACCTTATGTATGCGCATTTGTGGGGTTTAATGCATAGTTTATTCATTTGTAACTTGTATTTTCTTGTGGTTTAGGAAATATTGTAGTTAGCTTGTTTGCAAATGATGTCATATATGCTGTGTAGAGCTTGGTTCGATGATGTCATGTATATAGTTTTAATATACTTGCAATTTTCTAGTTACTAGAAAATTCGAACAATGGTAGGAAATTCATTACATGTTGAATTGCGATTTTGATTATAGTTAAAGCATGATTGTTGTTTATACATTGGTTATTATCATGCTATGCTTTTTGTGTTAATGGAAAAATGTAGAAATTACATAAGATCATGTAATTATTTTTCCTAGTGGGAGTTCGTAGGTTGGTAGAATTCGAGAGAGTTCTCACCTAGGACTTAAAATTTGTGCAAATTAAACTAATTAATGATAATAGAACAATTGTACATGGAAGTTGATTGGGAACATAGTGAACTTTTGCTTTTGTGTCTTTTGTTGAATTATCATTAATTTAGTTTGTCTTTGCTGCAAATTAAATATGTGTGTTACTCTAGAAAGTGTGCTAGTATTGATTCTGTGTTTATTATATCAACGTGTTATAACAATTGATTATGGCTTCGGCATCCAATATCATTGTGGCTGACCTCAATAAGGGTGAGAAGCTGAACGGTGACAATTATGATATTTGACACCGAAAGATTCAGTACATCCTTGAGGAACAAGAGGTTTTGGAAACCCTCAACCATACCATGGATGAACCTAAGCATGGAACTTCAGCTCAACACATGAGAGATCTAGAAACTTTTCAAGTTTGGAAAAAGAAAAATAGCATTGCTCGCCTCACGTTGCTGAGCTGTATGCAAGATGATCTCATGTGTGAGTTGGAAAGTTATGATAAAGCTAAAGTTATGTGGGTTACCTTGAAAGATAAGTTTGGAGGTACATCTGCCACAAAGCTGAGGAGACTCACCATTAAGTTTGACACATTCCGAAAGCGCCCAAATGTAACGATGAGGCAGCATCTTCGGGAGATGTCAAATATGATCTGTGAGCTGAAGTCGGCAAGTCACTCCCTTATTGATGAACATCAAGTTCATGCTATTATAAGGTCTCTTCCAAACAATTGTGAGCATATGAAGATCAATATGACGCATAATGAGAATATTGTCACTTTTGATGATATTACGCGTCATTTGGAATTAGAGGATGAACGCCTAGAGGCTGCAAGATCCTCTACCCATGCTTATGTTGCTGAATCGAGTTCGCACAAGGCTTCGGGCTTCAAGTGCAAAAGGAATTCTCAATTCAACAACAAAGGGAAGAAGACTAATCAGGCACCTAAGAGGGTTAAGACCTTCCAATGCAAGAAGCGTGGTGGGAAGAAGGACAATGCCAAGATGGAGTGCTATAATTGTGGCAAGATGGGTTACTTTGCTCGTGAATGCATTAAGCCGAAAAAGGTACCCTATTACTTCATTACTTTAAGTAATGCTTTTGTTTCTAGTACTGTAATGCTTGCTAAATCTTATCTAATGTGGACTGTAGACTCAGGAGCAACATACCACATAGCTAGAGACTGATAAGCATTTGTGGAGTTTCGTCGGATACCACCTGGAAGAAAATGGATATATGTTGGGAATAACTCAAGAGTTGAAGTGAAGGATATCGGCACATGTAAATTAATCTTACGTGATAGTCGAAACATGATCCTGTATGATATCCTTTATGCTCTAGATATTCGACGAAATTTGGTCTCTGTAGTTGTTCTTCTTAGCTTATGTTATGTATTGAATTTCCATGGTGATTGTGTTGACATTTTGTATGGAACAGTTTATTATTATTCAGTTCATGTATCAAATGGTTTTATGATGTTAGACATTGACTATGATCAGTACAATGTTAATGTCGATGGTTGTTTTTCTTTAATTATATCTTCTAGTAATATTGAGATTGATGCAAGTACTTGGCATGCTAGATTATGTCACATTGGATTGCAAATAATGCAAAAATTAGCTAGAGATGGCCTTTTAGGGTCACTCACTAATGTTAGTCTATCGTATGTGAACATTGTCTAGCGGGAAAAGCAACTAAAAAACCATTCGGTAAATGGACTAGAGCTGAATTTCCATTGCAACTCATACATTATGACATTTGTGGTCATTTGAATGTGAAGGCGAGGCATGGGGCCTCATATTTCATCACTTTCATAGATGACTTCACACGTTTCGGTTATGTCTTTCTGATCTCCCATAAGTCAAAAGCATTAGACTACTTTAAAGAATATATAGCAATGGTAGAGAATCAGTTGAACAAAACAATAAAGGCATTGAGAACCGATCGTGGACGTGAGTATTTATCGAAGCAATTCAAGGCTCTTTGTAATGAAAATGGAATTGTACGACAATTGACTATTCATGGTACTTCACAACAAAATGGGGTAGCTGAGAGAATGAATAGAACCCTATTGAAAATGGTTAGGTCTATGATGGTACAAGCAAATTTATCTATCTCCTATTGGGGAGATGCATTATTGACTACTGCCTTTATACTTAACCGAGTGCCCTCAGAATCGGTCACTTCCACCCCTTATGAATTATGAACTAGTAGGAAACCAGACTTGAGTAATCTACATCCATGGGGATGTGCAGCTTATGTTCATGATTATTCCCATAAATATGGCAAATTAGGTCCTAGATGAAAGAAATGTATCTTTATAAGATATTCTGAACACTCCAAAGGGTACATGTTCATAGGTGAATAAGCTGATGGAAGTGTGACCGAAATGGAGTCACGAGATGTCACGTTCTTGGAGAACGATTTTCCTAGTAGAGGTGAGATTGATAAGGACTTCCAATTATATGAGATGGAAGATCCTGATAACACACCTACTGATATTGTAGATGGAAATGAAAATTTACCTCAACATGCAAGACCTAGTGGGAGTATTATATCACATAACGAATTGAATTCAAGAGAAATTCAATTACGTAAAAGTAATCGTAAAAGTATTCCTCGTCGTCATTTTGATATTGAAGGAGAAGCATTTATGATTGCGCAGAATGATGATGCCGAGCCTAAGACTGTTCAAGAGGCTCTCTTATCCTCTATAAGGAAGAATGGAGAAAAGCTTTGGAAGATGAGATGGAGTCAATGAGAGCAAACCATGTTTGGGACTTGGTTGATCTACCACCCAATCGAAAGGTTATTGGAAACAAATGGGTCTTCAAGATTAAGCGAAGAGCGGATGGATCTATTGAAAAGTATAAGGCTCGCCTTGTGGTGAAATGTTATACTCAACAAGAGGATATAGACTATGAGGAAACATTTTCACCAGTTGTAAGGTTTGCCTCAATACACCTTATTCTAATTATCGTTGCACATTTGGACCTTAAATTACATCAGATGGATGTAAAGACGGCATTTCTCAATGGAGACCTAGATGAGGAAATCTATATGAAACAACCAATAGGTTTCGTAGCTAAAGGTCAAGAGCATAAAGTTTGCAAACTTCATCGCTTAATATATGGCCTTAAGCAATCATCTAGATGGTGGTATCTTCGTTTTCATCGAGCCATTACCACTTTTGGTTTCACGATGATCGAGGAAGATCACTGTGTATATGTCAAACGGTCCGAAGATAAATTTGTGATTTTATCACTTTATGTGGACGATATTCTATTGGCTGAAAATGACAAGATTTTAGTTATCACCATAAAAGAATTGTTGTCCTCTAATTTTGAGATGAATGACATGGAAGAAGCTGCTTATATATTAGGAGTTAAGATCGAAAGAGATCGATCAAGAAAACTCCTTACTTTATCACAAGAGTCTTATAATATGAAGATTCTTGAGCGTTTTAATATGCAGCACTATAATCCCATTGATACCCCTATCATGTGAAGGTGAAAGCCTAAATCTTGAGATGTGTCCTAAGACTCCGAGGAAGAAATTAAAGCAATGGAAACTGTTCTTTACGCTAGTGCGGTCGGAAGTTTGATGTATGCTATGATGTGTATTAGACTCGACATATGCTATGCCGTGGGATTGGTGAGCCGATATCAATCAAATCCCAGTCAAGCACATTGGAAAGCAGTGAAGAGGATCCTGAGATACTTGAAGGGCACCATGGACTATCGACTTTGTTAAAAATGAAGTGATTTACGCCTATTAGGCTATTCATATGCTGATTAGGGTGGAGACCTAGATGAGCGTAAATCGACTTTTGGATATTGCGTTCTTGCTCAATGGAGGTGCGATTTCTTGGAATAGCAAGAAACAGACATACACGGACTTGTTTACGATGGAGGCAGAATTTATTGCATGTTCTTCCGCAGTGCAAGAAGCAGTATGGCTAAAACGTTTCTTGGAAAATTTAGCCACTGTCATTGAAGTTCCAAGACCGGTAACAGTTTATTGCGATAGTCAAGCAGCCATTGCCTATGTGAAAGATCCCAAGTATCATGGAAGGACAAAGCACATTAACATAAAGAATAACTTCATCAGAGATATTATAGCGCAGAAAGAAGTGATCCTGCAATACATTTCAACAAATAGAATGGTTGCTGATCCATTTACGAAGGCTATTCCTAGAGACATATTCTTAACCTACAGGATGTCACTAGGATTCCGTAGAATGTGATATATATTATTGTAGAGAATCATTGATTTATGTATTTATGGACATATGTATTGTACCTGTTTGTTTATTAGTGATTTGATGTTTTATTAATAAGTACAAATCCACTATAAGACTAGCACATACACACATATATTATTGAAAAGTATGTCAGCAAGCAATGATTGGCTCACTCATACGAGCAATCGCCTCAGGTGTAATAGTTAGCACGTTGAAATGGGACGTTATGTACAAATAAATGCTGAAGAGCAAGTTTGGTACATAAAATATGTCGCCTTGATTGGAGTCAAGATGAGGTCTGTGATTTGTTTATAATAAGACCAAACATGATAGTCCCACAATCATGTATGCTTGTAAGATGTCGGATGCGAGTACTTAATTGGGCGCTATAGAAAGCGAGCTGATATAACACTTGGGCTAAACATGAGTACGTGAGAAGCACGTGACTATATTTAGGCTAAGATCCGTATAGTGGATATATTTGATAAATGATATACACTCTTATAGAAAGAGAAATCCACTATAGCATGTAATTCATACTACATGTGCATTGTACGACCGACAAGGAAATGTGAGTAAAATTATTCCTATGTACTCATCGTGTGAGCTCTTGAGGTAATTTATAATTTACCTCATTATGTGCCCCGTGTTACTTCTAATTATATTCTCGAAGTGAAAGATCAATGTTGTTATTTTAGCATGTTATCGGCGGTCATGAATAAATATGGCCTTTGGGATGTATCTAAGAAAGCAGTTGTTCTGAAATGGAGAGACATGAGTGCGAATGAAGACTATTGTTGTTTTACATCTATCACATGTATTTACTAGTTGACCAATTATATCGCCCTCTGTGGTTGCGGATGTAATTGTAAATACATGGTGTTTTTTAGAATAGTCAAGTATAGCCTTTAAGGGACAGGTATACTTGGACTGATATAACAAAATATGTCTGGGGCATTGTGAGACATCCATTGTTTATTTCTTTTCGGGGTTGTAGCCATTATGTCATCCCTAATAGGTGCATAATTTGAGCTCCCAAGTGCAGGTGTACTCACTGGTCGCACAGCTTATTTGCCAGTATGAATTGTTTTGTAAAGTTGATGAATGTTGAATGCCTTATATTCTTGATAGAGTGCTATCAAGCCCATCATGTCCGAGTGGGAGATGTTGTACTTTAGCTGATACGTCCATAATGGGGTGCAATTGGAATGCACCGTTTCGTCTTGATGCGTTACGATGGAAAGACACTAATGGAGGGGTATAAAGGGAGACATATAAAAACCTCCTGAACACAACCATTGTAAGGGTTGGCAGAGCATACGATCAGAAAATCCTCTCATTTGTTCGTTCCATTTTCCATCAAAGGGATAAGGCGTTCCATTTCACTTTTACGAAAACAGTTTGCATTTACGCCGTGGAAATCGGGTGCTTTCCTGGTGATCGCATCTCGACCAACATGAGATAATTTTGTTCGTGATTCATTCGAAATTCAACGTTCATTCCGGGGTTATTTGCTATTTGTGCATCGGAATTCGGTAAGTTGTCTTCCACCGACTTGAATTCCAATAGTTACCTTCTAGTTTCAGCGTTTTCAGTTGCGAAACTTGTTGAGTGCCTTTGCTATAGGCAGTTGATGTTTAGGCTGCAGCTGGTTGAGATTAGGACTCGCTCACTGCTGGTAGCGATTGTATACAACAAGGGATTGACCCTTTCATGCCAGTCTAAACAGGCCATACCAATGAGGAGATCATTAATTTTATGGCAGTAGATGCAGAGCGGATTGGTGAGTTTAGCTGGTCAATGAATGAACCTTGGCTAGTGCTTGTGCAAGTTGGGTTAGCCTTAGCAATCCTGTATAAGGATCTCGGGCTTGCAGCTATTGCAGCTTTTGTGGCAACTGTGCTCGTTATGTTAGCAAATTTTCCTCTGGGTTCATTCCTAGAGAAGTTTCAGGATAAGTTGATGGAATCAAAAAATAAAAGAATGAAGGCGACCTCTGAAATCTTGCGGAATATGAGGATTTTGAAGCTTCAGGCATGGGAGATGAAGTTCTTATACAAAATCATTGAACTCAGGAATGTTGAGACTGGGTGGTTAAAAAAGTTTGTTTACACACGGGCATTGACTTCTTTTGTTTTCTATGGTGCCCCCACATTTGTTTCAGTTGTTACATTCAGCACGTGCTTGCTACTGGGAATCCCACTATCATCGGGGAAGATCTTATCCACGATTGCAACGATTAGGATCCTTCAAGATCCCATATACTCTCTACCTGATGTAATGTCAATGATAGCTCAGACCAAGGTTTCTCTTGACCGAATATCATCATTCCTGCGCCCAGAGGATCTGCAGAACAATGTTATTGAAAAGCTTCCTCAGGGTACAGCTGATATGGCAGTTGAGATTACTGCAGGCAATTTCACGTGGGACTTGTCTTCACCTGATCCAACATTGAAGGATATAAATTTGAAGGTACGCAATGGCATGAAAGTTGCTGTATGTGGTACTGTGGGTTCAGGAAAATCTAGCTTACTTTCTTGCATTCTGGGAGAATTGGTGAAGATCTCTGGAACCATCAGGTTATGTGGTACTAAGGCCTATGTTGCTCATTCTCCATGGATACACAGCTGTAAAATTGAAGAAAACATTTTATTTGGCAAGGAGATGGACAGAGAGAGATATGAAAGGATCATTGAGGCTTGCTGCTTGAAGAAGGATTTGGAAATCCTCCCATTTGGAGATCAATCGGCGAGAGAGGGATAAACCTGAGTGGTGGGCAAAAGCAGAGAGTGCAGATTGCTCGTGCAATATAATACTTACCTTCTCGATGACCCTTTTAGTGCTGTGGATGCTCACACTGGATCTCATCTCTTTAAGGTAACTTACTTTTTGTCATTTACCATATTTGATTGGTAGTTGCTGCAATTTTCTACCACATCTCTTGAAGTATATATTCCAGTCTCTTATGTGATAGGAATGTTTGCTAGGGCTTTTAAGTTCAAAAACAGTGATCTATATTACTCATCAAGTAAGTTCTTACCGCCAGCTGATCTAATCCTGGTGAGTGCTTACCAACTAGTGAATCAGTTTCTTTTACTCTTCTATCAGTAGAGTCATTGTATCAAGTGATACCACATATATTTGTGAGGTCATGAGAGACGGAAAGATTGTGGAAGCTGGAAAGTACTGTGACATTCTTCATGCTAGTGTCGATTTCAGGGAACTCGGTGCGCATAAGAAGGCTTTGTTGGGCATTGCCTCCACCCAACATAGGCCTGATTTCATAGGATCTACTGTCAACATTGAAAATGGTGAAACAGAAAGTTCCATAGAGATGGAAGAAAACAGCAATGTTCAAGATGGCATGGTTGGGCCAAAAGGTTAGCTTGTTCAAGAAGAAGAGAGGGAGAAAGAGTCGGGTTTCCAGTGTACTGGAAATTTATTACAACTGCATATGGAGGAGGTCTAGTGCCTTTCATATTGTTGGCTCAGATTCTGTTTAAGCTCCTTCAAATAGGAAACAATTATTGGTTGGCCTGGGCAACCCCAGTGTCAGTGGACATCAAACCTGCTGTCTCTGGATTGATGCTAATACTTGTTTACGTGGTGTCGGCTGTCAGCAACGCTTTTGCGTTCTTGCCAGATCTTCACTTCTGGCTACTGCTGGTTACAAGACTGCCACTATACTCTTCACTAAGTTGCATTTTGCAATCTTCCGAGCTCCCATGTCATTCTTTGATGCTACCCCTAGTGGACGAATCCTAATAGGGTAAGTCACATGATGCTGGATGCTTACATGCTACAGAGAGATCTGATTTGAATGCTACGGGATCGTAGAGTAGGCTTTTTTCAACTAAGCTGTATGTAGTTATGATATAATTAAACATAAATATGGTTCCCGTTCATTTTCCCAATTTATTGGTGTATATCTCTTTTCAGGTCTCCACCGACCAAAGTACTGTCGATATGAGCATTCAATATCAAGTTGCCGCATCAGCCTTCTCAATGATCTGGCTCCTGGGAGTATCGCTGTGATGTCTCAGGTTGCATGGCAAGTTTTCATAATCTTTATCCCAGTGGTTGCGGCCTGCGTCTGGTATCAGGTAATTATCACAGCCTTTTTAAAGTTCAGTGCCACGAGAAAAGAAAATAACCTCTCGTGTGTAAATTTCCGTGTCTGAATTCTCTCCTCATACTGCACAATTTATCCTTATGATTTATTTCCAGAAAAGGATAAATCTGTTGATCTCAGATTCCATCTTTAATAGTACTTTTCAACTTTCATCTCCAGACCATTTACAATCTCCTTCGACAATAACTTTTGCCTATTGCTTGATACCTGCTCACCATCTTGTACTTATTTATGAAGCAATATTACCTACCTTCTGCTCGAGAACTAGCAAGGTTGGTTGGGGTATGCAAAGCTCCAGTGATCCAGCATTTTTCTGAGACTATATCAGGATTAACCACGATACGTGGATTTGATCAAGAATCAAGATTCCAGGATACCAATATGGAACTTTCAGATGCATACTCTAGGCCTAAGTTCCATAGTGCTGGGGCAGTGGAATGGCTTTGTTTTCGCTTAGATATGCTTTCATCTTTCACATTTGGGATCTCTTCTTTGATTTTCTTGATCTCTCTTCCTAAGAGATTCATCGACCCAGGTAGCTTCTTTTCGTCTTATTGTCTCCTTGGTATGAATAATGCGTATATGTACTAGCAATTCGTAACTTGCTTCTATTCTTCTCTTCAGCAATTGCAGGCCTAGCCGTGACATACGGGCATAATTTGAACATGATATTAGCATGAGTGATTTGGAATTTGTGCAATATGGAGAACAAAATCATATCGGTTAAAAGAATACTTGCATCTCAAGCGAGCCTCCTCTTGTGATAGAAAATAATCAACCTCATCCTTCATGGCCGACACGTGGAGATTGTTAAATTAATGTTTCAAATTTGAATTCGAATAACGATTTGTTAACTGAATTTGTTGAGAAAGATTTTCTCAAGCGGGTTACAAGTCGATGGAGAATGTGGTCAGAAATCCATAATAGAGTTCGACCATAACGACCGAATTTATTATGTTCATGCATAAGGATACTGGATTCCCTAGTAGAAAAGATTTCAAAATCATCCCAAGGATGAAAATTTTTTTTTTTTTCTTATTGGACTTTGTTTTGGACATACAAAAGAAAGTAAAAGAAAGAAGTGATCCGCCGCTACAAGACAAAAGTGGAAATAATATAAAAGATAAAGTAAGGGTTTCACTTTTCGTGCAAATGAAGCCAAATTCGTATTGAAGAGCACACGGTGGGCCCAGGTCAAATTGTTGACTCTAGGTACACACGTATAAAGGCGAAAACTTTGGGGTTTGTTTTCTATGTGTTTGTGGAGACGTTGAAGAGCACCGCATAGGAAAAAAAAAAGAAACTACACGTCCAGCACGTCCAGAAGACACCGCACAAACCTTGATAGGAGAGCGCGAAGCTATACGTGGAGAAAAGACGAATGCTTGAGTTATTGTTTTGGCGTATGTAGAGCGTTTTACTTTAAGTTAGAATGCGCGGTAATTTTGTGCCATAAGTTTACGTCCAAGTGAGTTGTTTATTTATAAACACTTTGTGTTTGGGCTTAAATTTAGGTGTGGAAAACTCGAGTGTGTGAGCAATTGTAAACTCTGATTTTTCGATTATAGTGTATTATTTATTACTAGCTCTCATCATCAACATAGGTACTGATACTAGAACCGAACCATGTAAATCTCTAGTATTCTTATTATTTCTTGTTTATCTCTTTGGTGATTTCGCGTTGACATAAATTACAAGACCCTGTCATTTTTGCGTATTATATTTTAACAATTGGTATTAGAGCTTATGATTAGATTTCTTGATTGTAATTTGGGGCTTTTGTTTGTCTAATTATTATCTGAAAATTATGTTATTGCAATTATATCTAAGGTGAAATCTTAAATTGAGAAGTTTAATGAGAGAAACATCTTTGGGTTATGGAGAATCAAGATGCGGGCGTTATTGACAACCTAGGGTTTGGCCAAGGCACTGGATGGTAAAGATGAGTTGCCGCTTATAATGAAAACTTCTGGGAGGGTAGGGCTGATGGAAAGAGTAAAGAACACAATTCTATTAAACTTGTTGGATGGGGTTTTATAGAGATGGCCGAGGAGAAGGATGTGCAACATTATGGGTAAAACTTTAGGCACTCTATATAAAGAAAGGTTTGAACAATCGCATGTACATGTTGAAGAAGATGTTTCAGTTTAGATATACTAAAGGTACCTCTGTCGAAACCCACATAGATGAATTCAATAAACTCATGATGGTTTTGAAGAATGTCGTTAAAATACTTGATGATGAAGAACATGGCATGATGTTATTAGCTTCTTTACCAGAGTCATGAGAACACTTTACTGATTCATTGTTGTAGGGGCGTACTACAATTATCTCAAAAGAGGTAAAGTCCGCATTGTTCTCTAAAGAGTGATAAAGAAAGTTGTGAGATGACAATCCAACTCAAGGAGTAGAGTGGAGAACAACATAGTGGGCTCAATAATAGCAATAAAGGTAAAAGCATATTGAAATCACGCCATAGAAAGTCAAGGGATGCGTGAAGTGCTTTGAGTACCACAAGGATGGGCATATTAGGAGAGATTGTCCGAAGCGAATGAATAAAGGTGATAGGCATAATGCCACAAGTAGTATGACGAACGTTGCTACGGAGAGCACTAGTGATGCAGAAGCTATTTTATATATGACCACTAATTCATCAGGAGATGAATGGGTGTTGGATTCGAGATGTTTTTATCATATAACACCTCATAAGAATTGGTTTACTACTTACCAGGCTGCAAATGGTGGTAACATTCTTTTGGGGAATAATGTAGCTTGCAAGGTTGTGGGGATAGAGACAATCCGAGTTCATATGTATGGTGCACACATTGACAAATGTGAGATATGTACCAGAGTTTAAGAAGAATCTTATTTTTCTAAAGACACTCAATGACATCGGGTGTAGGTACACTGCTGAAGGTGGAGTATTGAAGATCTCATGAAGTGCCATGACAATGATGAAGGGGAATAAAGTGAATGTTCTCTATCATCTGTTGGGAGAGATCGTGACCAGCATTTCTGCAATTTCATCATGTGAGTCAGACTTTAACTTGACTCAGTTATGGTATATGCATTTAGGGCACATGAGCAAGGTAGGTATGACGATGATGAGTGAAAGAGAGTTGTTGAAAGGTCAGAAAATAGGGAAGCTGGACTTATGTGAGCACTATATCTTTGGAAAACAGTGCCGAATTAAGTTTACTATGACTATTCATTCGACCAAGTAACTAGTTGAATACATTCATTCAAATGTTTGTGACCTGTCTTCGGTTCCTTTAAAAGGAGGTGCCCAATATATGCTGACATTTATCGATAACTATTCAAGAAATGTATGAGTATACTTTCTAAAACACAAATATAATGTATTTGATCAGTTCAAGAAATTTGAGACATTGATTGAGAAGTAGTCAGATAAATAGATCAAGTGCATGAGAACTGATAATAGCATGGAGTTCTGCGATAAAGATTTTACCTAGTTCTACGAGAAAGAAGGGATTGTGAGACACCGCATGATACCTAGAACACCAGAGTAGAATGGCATGGCAGAATGGAAGAACAAAATTTTGCTTAAGTGAGCTCGATGCATGCTTTCGCATGCAGGATTTGGCAAGGAATTTTTTACTAAAGTAGTGAACATGGCATATTACATGGTTAATCAATCCCCATCATCTGCTATCAAGTGGAAGACTCATGAGAAAATATGGTCGGGGAAACTTGTTAATTACTCTGGATTACATATATTTGAATGTGCTATGTATGCTCATGCAAGTGATGGTAAACTTGAGCCGATAGCGAAGAAGTGCATATTTCTAGGTTATGCATACGAGGTGAAAGGCTATCGGTCGTGGTGCACTGATCCCAAATCACCTGGTTTTCTAATAAGCATAAATGTGATCTTCAATAAGATTGCAATGCTTCAACGGAGGAGTTCTGAGACACAACCAGCAGAGTAGATAGATAATGGTGTCAGTAGTGAGGTGAAGCTTCAGGTGGAAATTTTGGAGATATTAGAGGTAACAGAAGTTGAGACTGTAGATGAGGCCACGGTTCCTAAAATTGGTGATAGTAAATAACTAGTAAAGCCACAGCACACTATAGTCGCAGACAGACAGAGAAGGGAAATTAAATTACCGATACATTATGGTTATACATATATTACTTATGCATTGACTGTAGATGATGAGATAGAGACAAATGAGCCTTTGTTTTACTCTCAGGCGATAGCTAGTTTGGAGTCGTCGCAGTGTCTAAAGGTTATGAGTGAAGAGATGTAATCACTCCATCAAAATCAGTAAGGTATAAGGCAAGACTTGTGGCGCAGGGATATAAATAGCATGAGGGCATTGATTACAATGAGGTATTCTCTTATGTGGTGAGACATACTTCTATTCGTATTTTACTTGCTTGCTTTGTAGGATCTCAAATTAGAGCAACTAGATATGAAAATTGAGTTTCTTCATGGTGAGTTAGGGGCAAATTTACATGAGGTACCTAGAGGTATTTGTGGTAAGGAAGATGATGTTTGCTTATTAAAGAAATCTTTGTATGGGTTGAAACAATCTACTAGGTAGTAGTATAAACATTTTGATACCTCCATGGTTAGTTAAGACTATTTGAAAAGTCATATGAATAGCTATGTCTACTTTAAGATATTAGAGAATGATTCTTTGATTTATCTGCTCTTATATGTTGATGATATGTTAATAGCAACTAAGAATATATTTGATATTTATGTGCTGAAGAGACAGATAAATGATGAATTTGAGATGAAAGATTTAAGTGCTACAAAGAAATTATTGGGTATGGAGATTTTGCGTGACAAGGTTGCAGAAGTTTTACGTATATCTCATAAGAAATAAATTGAGAAAATCGTGATACATTTTAATATGCAGCTCGCAAAATCTGTAAGTACACATTTAGGAAAACACTTTAAACTTACCACCGGCCATGATGGCTCTACTGGGTAGGCTTCAGTCCTTTGAGGGAAAGTCAGGAGTTCGAAGCCCTTGAAACGCAAGTTGCAAGGAGGCTGGTGGGCTATTAGGTGATTGACGAGTGGCGCCAGGGTGGTGGTTTCCCCACTAGCGACACCTGGGGGTTTACGTGGCGGCTGTCGACCAAATCGATTCCTCCAGCACCAAAAAAAAAAAAAAACACTTTAAACTTTCAGATAAATTATCACTGCAGACTGAGAAGGAGGAGGAGGAGTATATGTCCCATGTTCCTTATTTTAGTGTCGTTGGTAGTATTGTGTATGTTATGGTGTGCACTAGGCCTGATATTTCACAAGCTATGAGTGTGGTTAGCTGCTATAAAACATCATGATAAAACTCATTGCAAAGCTGTGAGGTGAATTCTCAAATATTTGAAAGGGACATCAGACATGTGTATAGTGTACTTGAGGGATAGTAATGGCAATGAGACCACTGATTTTGTGGTTTCAAATTACGCTGATAACTTAGATGATTGCAAGTCTTTAGCAGGGTATATGTTTACACTAGCAGGTGGTGCAGTTAGTTATGGTGTGCACTAGGCCTGATATTTCACAAACTATGAGTGTTGTTAGTTGCTATATGAAACATCCTAATAAAACTCATTGCAAAGCTGTGAGGTGAATCCTCAAATATTTGAAAGGGACATCAGACATGTGTAAAGTGTACTTGAGGGATAGTAATGGCAGTGAGACCACTGATTTTGTGGTTTCAAATTACGCTGATAACTTAGATGATTGCAAGTCTTTAGTAGGGTATATGTTTACGCTAGCAGGTGGTGCAGTTAGTTGGAAAGCGTCCTTACAAGATTACGTTGTCTTGTCTTCAACTAAGGTAGAGTACATGGACTAACCTTTGTAGCGAAAGAGACAATATGATTATGAAATTTACTCTTAAACTTTGGGCTAGAATAAGAAAGTTTGGATATACATTATGATAACTAAAGTGCGATAATCCAGTTTATCACGAGCGAATGAAGCATATCAATATCAGGTACTACTTCATCTAAGATGTCTTAGCTAAAGATGGTGTTATTGTGAAAAATATCGTTACAACAAATAACTCAGCAGACATGATAACGAAGTCTATTCCTTTAGCGAAATGATGACTAAATCTATTCTTTTAGCAAAGCTCAAGCTTTACTTAAGCTTTATTGGTATATGTGGAGAGTAAGCGCCTGTCGAGACATTGTGAAAGCAACATGAATAATGAGCACTGTAGTTTGGCTTCAAACATCGAGCTAATGTGGAGAATTGTTAAATTAATGTCTCAAGTTTGAATTCGGATAATGATTTGTTAACTGAATTTGTTGAGAAAGAGTTTCCTAAGCGGATTACAAGTCGGATGACGGAATTATTTTCTCTTATTGTACTTTGTTTTGGATGTACAAAAGAAAGCAAAAGAAAGAAGTTGATTTGTCACTACAAGACAAAAGAGGAAATAATATAAAAAATAAAGTAAGGGTTTCGCTTTTCGCGCAGATGAAGCCAAATTTGTATTGAAGAGCACATGGGTGGCCTAGGTCAAATTGTTGACTCTGGGCACAAATGTATAAAGGTGAAAACTTTGGGGTTTCTTTTCTCTGTGTGTGGAGCTGCAAAAGCTAAAGAGTGCTGCATAGGGAAAAAAAAAATAAGAAGCTGCACGTCTAGCACGTCCAGAAGACACCGCACAAGCCTTGAAAGGAGAACGCAAAGCTATACGTATGTGGAAAAAGACGAACCCCCAAGTTCTTGTTTTGGCGTATGTATAGCATTTTACTTTGAGCTAGAATGCATAGTAATTTTGTGCCTTGAGTTTGCGTCCAAGTAAGTTGTTTATTTATAAAAATTTTGGGTTTGAGCTTAAATTAAGTGTGGGAAACACTCAACGTGTGAGCGATTGTAAACTCTGATTATCCGATTATAGTAGATTATTTACTGCCAGCTCTCCTCGTGAACGTAGGTACTGATAGTCGGACCGAACCGCGTAAATCTCTAGTATCCTTATTATTTCTCGTTTATCTTTCTGGTGATTTCGCGTTGACATAAATTGCAAGATCCTATCATTTCTACGTATTATATTTCAACAAAGATATTGGTATCTCTGATTTGCCAATGACGAAATATTTTCTCTCTGTTATGTCTCAAACAAATGATTTTGCTATTTTGGTACAGTTATCTAACACATTCCTCTTTCTGGCAGTTTGGGAGGAACATCAGGTCCAATATGCTCCTCACTTGCCACTCGTTCTGCGAGGCATCACGTGCACTTTCTCTGGCGGGATGAAAACGGGTATCGTAGGGAGAACGGGCAGTGGCAAATCAACTCTCATACAAACACTTTTCCGTATTGTAGAACCTTGTGCAGGTCAAATCCTAATAGATGGCGTCAATATCTCCTCAATTGGGCTGCATGATCTGAGGTCTAGATTAAGTATCATTCCTCAAGATCCAACCACGTTTGAGGGCACCGTGCGAAGCAACCTTGACCCTCTTGAGGAATACACTGAAGATCAGATTTGGGAGGTCGGTTCATTTTCTTCCCCATTTTGATTATAAAATTTCCGTGAATAGAAGTTCTTTTGTAGCTCATGCAACATATACCAAAGTTAGCAAAAGCCAATCCATCCTGCAATTCTATGCATTGGATAAGTGCCAACTCAGGGACAAAGTGAGGAAGAAAGAAGGGAAACTGGATTCGCCAGGTTTTTTCAGGACCTTTTCTTCAACTGTACTTGTTTGTGCTTCTATTACCGGCAGAAATTCTGCTGCAATTCAGAGTCCAAATTGTAGAAAATTACCGGGAGACCAAATTGAAAATTTTTTTCTGCCATATTCCAGAATTGTACTTGTTTTTAGCTCGCTCATGCGATGCTTGACCTACAGTTGCAGAGAATGGAGAGAACTGGAGCATGGGACAGAGGCAGCTAGTGTGTCTCGGTCCTGTCCTGCTCAAGAAAAGCAAGATTTTGGTACTTGATGAAGCCACTGCTTCCGTCCATACAGCCGCCAGTAATGTGATTCAGCAAACTTTGAGGCATCACTTCGCCGACTGTACTGTTAATACCATTGCACATCGGATCACTTCTGTTCTCGACAGCGACATCATTCTTCTTCTAGACCATGGTTAGTATTTCATGACACGATCTCATCTCGGCCTTGCATGTTTGGCTCATGCTTCATCAGTGTCTCTCTCTCACTTGAATCTGTGTCCAGGCCTTGTTGCTGAATATGACTCTCCGAAAAGATTGCTAGACAAGGAATCCTCGTTCGCGCAGCTCGCAGCAGAGCACACAACGAGGTGGAGTTCAGTTTCAGCAGCTAAAACGATGTGAATTTTGTATTTCTCTAGATAAAGATGAGATTTCAAAAACTAAGTCGTATTGAATAGACATTTCGATATTTGTAAGTATGTTTCTTTTGATTAACTAATTAAAAGTTTCACTACAACAAACTGAATATTTCCAATTAAGCCATACTAGTTATTGCTCCGAAATAAGTATATGTCTTGCATCACGAAAGATAAAATGAGTGCATCTTAAAAAGCAGAAAATTAGATTAAATGAATATAAGGTATTATCTTAAATTTTTATATGAAGGTATACTGCAAGTTTAAGATAAATATTAACTCCTTCAGCTAAAAAATACACCAGCCTGAATTAACTAAAAAGAATTCAATTTATAAATCATCTTAATTATTGTTCCAAATTAAGTGGATTTGTTGCATCACAATAGATATACCTAAAATAAGTGCATTTGAAAAGCAAAAAATTAAACTAAATAGAATGTAAGTATGTTAGGTTTTCAATAAATTATTACCTTAATTTTCATTATTTTAAAGATGTAATGCCAGTTTAAGATACATAGTGTTTCGATTGTAAGCTTGAGGTATCGAGGTTCTTGTTCTGTTTAATTGATAAAGTATATCTCAATAAGCTATCCTTTATTAAAATTCTATTATTTTTTATTCAAGTAGCAATAAAAATAATTTATGTGTCAACTTATAGAATTTAACTACTCGAATAAAGTAATTATATCTGAACAACTTTCTTCTTGCTAAAACATATCAGTAATGTGTTCTTTATTTGTTTAAATTTAAATTGAGTGAGTTTCTCCCTTCGATGAATTTTTTTTTTCACCCACCAAATTCGAACAAGATAAACTAAACCTTAAATTGACAAAGATTTATCTATAAATGACATAAGTTTTTAGAGTGCAACTTGTACTCTAAATGAAATCGGCTACATTACTACTAGTACATAGATGTTGTGGTGATACTATATGCTCTTAATTCTTTTTTAGTTTACTATTATAATTTTATGGGGATCTGTCGATAAACTTATTTTATCGTTTGCTTAATTCAATAATCCATGTATATCTAAACTTATTCCGAAAAGAACCTCGGTCTCCCAGAGAATTGCACGAATACCCCCTCTCACAAAATTTCTATCTGCTTACAAAAAAGAAAGGCTCTTCAGACTATTTCTTACTTCGGTTATTTGTCATCTCTCTTTCAATTTTCATTTTACGTTTCATGAATCTGAACCCAACTCATTAAGTTGTTGCTGAAATTGGTCTTTACTTGCTTAAATAATGAGCAGGTTGGTTCGATCGACAAAACATGAATAGAGCTTGAGGGCCGATCAATAGAACCCGATGCTCCCGCATCATGTGATGAAGGCTCCAAGGAAATCGCTGAAGAAGCAGACTTTGTCACTGCAAGCCAACTTTGATTTGCTGCTTCGGCATATCCGTGTCCAATCTGGTCTTGTGTGTGAAGAACTACTTTTATTGGTATGCAAATGATTGGTCGGAAGAGATACTGCTTTCTCCTTTGGATTGAGCATTTATGACTCTCGCTTGGGGATATGCTAGTCGTCCATTTCATGTCATTGCCTCGTCATAGATATCGTTCTGTCTGTAAAGCATGTTCCGATGGTATTCCGTCTCTGATGTTGTCTCTGTTACCACTGGTTTATTCTGCTGTTATGTCGGGTTCTTCAGTAACTTGGTTACACGTGATCCAGATCTAGGTGAGCGTCACGGGACTGGATCTTTACCACATGCTCAAATGCGAGTATACGGAGTACAGTTAGTTTCTCGTGGCCGAGCCCTCTAATTGCTGCTGGTGCATGCAATAGAGCGACTCCGTATAGGCAGGCGAAGGGCTTGGCTTTGTCGGAACAGAGAGAAATTATTTCCGCTGTATTATTTCTAATTCATTTCACGGAAACTTCTTGTAAGGACCTGGGCCTCTCACTGTATAATATTGTCCGCTTTAGGCCTTCGGCCCTCACGGCTTTAAAATGCGTTATACAGATTAGAGAATCTAAGCCTTATAAATTAGTCCATGACTCCCCCCTAAGCAATGTGAAACAACACTACTGTTGGAGAAATCTTGCCAGAATATTTTGAAGCTGACAAAACGTTTCTATCAATCTAGTCTGGATTATTACAGACTTTCGGTTTAGAGTCTGAAGACAGTCGGACATCAAGACTCAAGGCTCAAGACTCAAGACTCAAGACTTAAAGATATTCTCATTGACAGTTTTCTAATCCAGTGTCGAAAGGCTATCCAGAACCAGTAAAGACTCTACTCAGTCTTTCTTGGGTAGAAGGCATGGAAATATCTATCTCCTGGACGTGAAACCAGAATAATCGCAATGCTTGATTTCAATACAAGACGAAGCAAGTCTGTGGCACAGAAAGCTTGGGCATATTAATATGAAGCAATTAGCCAAAATCTCATCAAAGCAGCTTGTTCGTAGTCTACCCAAATTGCCTTATCAAAAGACCGAGCTGTGTACTCCATGTATTCTGGGAAAGCAGGTAAGAAATTCATATAAGTCTATAAATCATATCTCAACTAATCATGTACTGCAGTTACTTCATATGGATCTCTTCGGACCAACCAGAACCCAGAGTATTGGAGGTAAGAAATATTGCTTAGTAATCGTGGATGATTACTCTCGCTTTACTTGGGTATTTTTTCTAGCAAGTAAATCCGAAACCTTTTCATATTTTGAAAAATTTGCTAAAAAGGTTCAAAATGAAAAGGGATGTGTTATTTCAAGCATAAGAACAGATCATGGTAGTGAATTTGAAAATAAAGATTTTACAAAATTCTGTGATGAATCTGGCTTTAAGCATATGTTCTCTTCTCCATATACTCCTCAGCAAAATGGAGTTGTGGAAATGAAGAATAGATCTTTTCAAGAAATGGCAAGAACTCTTTTAATTGAAAGCAAAATTTCTTCTCGTTTTTGGGCTGAAGTTGTTTCAACAGCTTGCTATATCATTAGTAGAGTCTTTTTAAGACCTATTTTAAAGAAAACCCCCTATAAATTATTCAAAGGTAAGAAGCATATTGTTTCATACTTTCATGTATTCGGTTGCAAATGCTTTATATTGAAAAATGCAAAAGATAATGTTGGTAAGTTTGAAGAAAGATCAGATGAAGGCATCTTCCTTGGATATTCTTCATCAAGCAAAGCCTACGAGTCTATAACAAGAAGAGTCGGACCGTGGAGGAGTCAATGAATGTCAAATTTCAAGACTCAGTTCAAGATGAATCCAATCAGACTCATCATGAAGAGTATGATCTTACTCCAATCTCTCCAAAGTCTTCAACTCAAGAGGCGTCACAGATTCAGGAAGACCAGCAACAAACCATTTTTGAAGACTCAGGCAAAGAAAGGGATCATCAGCCAGATAAATCAACTAGCAACCGGAAGCATAAGTCCAGTCATCCCAAAGATCAAATTATTGGCGATCTTAATGAAGGAATTCGCACCCAGATCCAAAAGGCGTGAAGAGTCTAGTGCCGTAGCTCTCATTTCTGAAATTGAACCAAAAAGCATAGAAGAAGCTTTGTCTGACGAAAGCTGGATTGAAGCTATGCAAGATGAGCTCAGACAGTTTATCATTAATGATGTCTGGGAATTGACACCTAAACCAAAAGGTAAAACTGTTATTGGAGCCAAATGGGTGTTCAGAAACAAGATGAATGAGAAAGGTAAAGTCGTACGAAATAAGGCCAGACTCGTAGCCAAAGGATAAACGCAAGAAGAAGGGATAGACTATGATGAGACTTACGCACCAAAAGTAGCAAGGTTAGAAGCTATTCGATTATTGCTTGCTTTTGCTTGTTATAAAGATTTCGGGTTATTTCAAATGGACGTCAAAAGTGCCTTCCTAAATGGATTTATCCATGAGGAAGTCTATGTGGAACAACCACACACAGGTTTGAAGACCCAAAGAAGCCGGACTCGCCTCTTTAGACTGAAAAATGCCTTGTATGGTTTAAAGCAAGCACCTCGAGCGTGGTACGACAGGCTCAGTAAGTTTTTAATACAAAATGGATTTGTTAAAGGTAAAGTTGATACTACTTTATTTATCAAAAAGGAAAACAAAAGCTTTTTAATTGTTCAAATATATGTGGATGACATTATTTTTGGATCATCTAATGAAAGTTTGTGCAAGAAATTTTCTAAGTCAATGCGGGATGAGTTTGAAATGAGTATGATGGGAGAGTTAACATTCTTTCTTGGACTTCAAATAAAACAATTGAAGGAAGGAACGTTCATTTATCAAGAAAAATATGCTAATGATCTTGTCAAAAGATTTGGGCTTGAAAAGTGCAAAAAGACCGACATACCAATGTCTTGTTCCTTGAAGATAGATAGAGATGAAGAAGGGAAGAAAGTTGATCAAAAATTATACAGGAGTATCATTGGTTCACTTCTTTATCTTACTTGCTTCTAGACCGACATTTTGTTAAGCGTTTGCATCTCGTGCTAGGTTTCAATCGGATCCTAAAGAATCTCATCTCGGTGCTGCAAAACGTATTATTAAATACGTTGCTTCATCTTCAAGCATTGGTCTATGGTATCCTAAGAAGGAAGATTTTAATCTTCTGGGATATTCAGACGCAGATCTAGCAGGTTGCAGAGTTGATAGAAAGAGTATTTCAGGTACGTGCTAGTTTCTTGGAAATAAGACAAGTATCTTGGTTTTCAAGGAAGCGAGCACTCGTGGCTCTTTCAACAACGAAGCGAGTATGTAGCCCTTGGCGATTCTGTTCGCAAATTCTGTGGATTAAACAATAGTTACAAGACTTCGGAATTGAAGACTCATGCACAGAAATCAAATGCGACAGCACCAGTGCAATAAATCTCACGAAAAATCCAATTCTCCACTCAAGAGCAAAGCATATAGAAATTCGACATCACTTCATCAGAGATCATGTTCAAAATGGAGAAATCTCGATTCAATTTGTTGATTCAAAGAGTCAATTGGCGGATATATTCACAAAGCCTTTGGAGAAAAATCAATTCGATTTTATTCGAACAGGAGAATTTGTTTTTCAGGCTGTTGAAGAGAGGGGTGATAAACCCTAGAAGCGTTGATTTTGATTTTCTGGATGCTATTCATGTGAACTTAAGGGAGAAGTTTGATCTACTACAACTTGAGCAATTTTGCTCGACACTCTTGAAGGATATGCTCAATCGATCGCATATTTCTATTCGAATCTTAGCTTTTTGGATGCGAATAGAATGTCCTTTAGTGTCCGAGATCAAGATTACATAGTAGATGTGGACATGTTGGCTGATGTCATTGGAGTTAAGAGAGGATCATATCAACCGATTAAAGTTTCCAATGCTCGTCTTATGCTGGATCTTGTGAAAGGCAACAAAGATACGAAGGGAAAATTGTCTACACGAGAATGCATGCTATCAACATTTTGCTGCACAAAATTGTCATCAACTGTCTTAGGCCGAAATCAACATCAAAGACGATGTGTCAAATTCGGAGGCAAAATTGATGTATGCAATCATCAAAGGGAAGAAATTCTCTCTTCCTCACATCATTTTCTTTCACATGTATAGAGCAATGGTGAAGGACAAGGGACAACTGCCTTATGCAAGTCTCGTGACCAAGATCTTCAGACACTTGAATATTGAGCCCCCACAATCTCTGTGTGTTCGACCATGCGATAAAATGGTGGTGGGTCTGCGAATGGTGACTAAAATGCGTCTAAAAGAACTTGAAAAGGAAATGGAGCAGTTCAAAATGAAATCTCCAGTACCTTCGGCATCCAAAAGGAAAGGAAATGAGCAAATCAATCCACCATCCAAAAAGCAAAAGAGGAGACTCTTGGTGGATGAAGAAGAAGAAGAAGAAGAGGAGGAGGATTGCACTATTTCTACATTGATAAGAAGAAGACGTTCTGTATCTGAATCAACGGAACCTCAGGAGAAGGAGAAAGAAGCAGAGGAAAAACAGAGAGAAGAAGAGAGACAAGAAAAGGCCAGAAAATAAGAAAAAGAAAGAGCAGAGCAAGAAGAGAAAGAGAGAGAAGCGACAGAGAAAGAAGAATCGAGAGAAAGAAGCTGAAGAAGAAGAGGAGGCAGCCAAAGAAAAGTCTGCGAGATAAAGATGAAGTTTTTCAAGATGCTTTGCAGATTGACCCTCATTCTTTCCCATCCGAGGCTTTCGAAACGGGGGAGAAGCATTAGAAACGGGGGGGAGGAGTTGAGCACAGGAAGACTACATCTGTTCTTCGTGAAGATGTGAGTCACTCTAAAGCAAATCCAGAAGATGTTCAAATGCCTGGAGAAGGTCATGATACATCAACATCGAAACTGCGCGATTTCACAGAAGATCCATCGTCTGCGTTTACTCCATCAGACCGAGCAAATGTCAGTACACAGACGGATAATTCGGCAGATTTTCGTCGCATACTTGATATCCTTCTGGAAATGCGTGGTCAAATCTATGCTTTGACTTTGTGAAATTCAAGTCCTGAAGAATGCTGGGAAAGCATCTTCTGTTTCCCTTCAAGATCAGATCAAAGATCTCTCTCTTCAAATTCAAGCCAATGCCAAAGGAGAAGAGGTAGCTCATCTAAGGGAAGACTTGAAGAGGCTGGAAGGATTAGTTCAATCCATGGGAGATTTCCAGATCATTCGCATTCCCAAGCAGAATTGACTACTTTCTCACCTTTTTAATGATGACAAAAAGGGGGAGAAAATGCCATCTTTGAACTTTGAACTCTGAACTTTGAACCTTTGAACTTTTTCAACTTTCAACTTTAAATCTCTTTTATTATGTGTTTTGATTTGGGTGTGAGCTTGAACTTGAACTTAGTCTGTAGTGTGGATTTTGATATCTGAATGCTTGCAGTTACATCAAGTATTGTTATATGGTTTCAATTGTGAAGGACTAACCAATCTTCCCGTGGATGCGAGTCTGGTTGTTCTTTATTAATTTTTATGAGATAGCCATATTACTTGAGTAATATTTTGCAGGTCAAAGTTGTTCAAATCTACAAGAAAGTTTTGTCACCATCAAAAAAGGGAGATTGTTGGAGAAATCTTGCCAGAATATTTTGAAGCCGACAAAACGTTTCTATCGATCTAGTCTGGATTATTACGACTTTCGGTTTAGAGTCCGAAGACAGTCGGACATCAAGACTCAAGGCTCAAGACTCAAGACTCAAGACTTAAAGATATTCTCATTGACAGTTTTCTAATCCAGTGTCGAAAGGCTATCCAGAACCTAGGTTTTTGGTTAAGAAGTTAGTCCTATTCTCTGGAGAAGATATCTTGGCAAGTTAAGCTAACGGATTCTTTCTATTCAAGATCCGATGGTTGACGAAGTAATCTTGGAAAGTTCTATTCTTGGAAACCAAGATCCTGGTTGTATGGGCGAACAGGATTGATGGGCTATCGTCAAGTTCCTTTAATAGCTCGAAAGATCTCCTTAATTGATTCCGTCCAACGGGTAGATTGGAGGAATTCCTTTGGTAAGTGCCAACGGGTATGATGGCATGAATGAGTATAAAAAGAAGTCGTTCAAGTTATTTCAGTGTATGCTCGATAGACGAATTCCAGAGTCTGAAGTTCCTTGATATTCAGTTGATTCATTCTGAGCAAAATTGTATACACAAAAGAGTGTTTATAATTAGTGGTATCTTGAGCAAGTGTGGTAGATCATCTACACCACTGAATCAAGGAAGAACAACACCGTAACACTTCTTTGTTCATAGTGGAATCTAGCCAATAGGCTGTCGGTGCGAAAAGAGTGGACGTAGGCTTAAACTAAAGCCGAACCACTATAATCATTGTGTTCAATTCTCTTTTCCCTTCTCTCAGTCTTTTGATTGCTGTTTATATCCATCGATTGTCTAGTATTGTGTGATTTAAGTGAAAAAAATCGTTTTATACCTATTCACCCCACTCTAGGTACTCGTTCTAGCTATATCAACTACCATGCTGGGCTGTTACATGCCCTTCACCTCGCCTGCGTACTGCCAAGGCGATTTTAGTCCGTCCCTCTGTACTGCCCCAAGTCTAGGTCGTCACATTCTCCCCCTTAAGGCACAACGCCCTCGTTGTGGCCCCATACGAGAGTCGCGAGAGTCGGCTCGCTGTGCCCCACACGCTACGGGAGCCAACTCGCTATGCCCCGCTTAAATCGTCACATTCTTCCCCCTTAAGGCACAGTGCCCTCGTTGTGGCCCCATACGAGAGTCGGCTTGCTGTGCACCACACACTGCAGGAGTCGGCTCTAATACCAATTGTAAGGACCCAGGCCTCCCACTGTGTAATTTTGTCCACTGTGGGCTTTCGGCCCTCACGGTTTTAAAACGCATTGCACATATTAGATAACCCGAGCCTTATAAACTAGCCCATGACTCCTCTCTAAGCGATGTGGGATAGGAGCGCATCCCCTCCCTGCGCACGTCCAGGAACCGAGGCGTGGACGCACCACCATCCCTCCTTCCCGCGCACTGCCGCCTGAGCCGTCATATGCCTTTAGCCTCGCCCGTGTACTGCCGAGGCGATCTTAGTCCGTCCCTCCATACTGCCCCGGGTTTAAGTCGTCATGCTTCTTCTGTTCAACTGTTTAATGGCCAACGTGACATTAACAGTTCAAGCTACCATCTAGTTTTGGGCCTTACTAGTGGCAAATCTTGTTTTCAGGCTACACAGCTTGTTGGGACTAGGGCTCACTCGTTGGGACTGGGGCTCGCTTGTCCAGACTAGGGCTCACATTGTATAGTATTTTTCCCCAAAATGAAAACCCTAAAGCACCAAATTAAAAGAGAACCCCAATTTCAAACCCTAGCCAGCCAATGAATTGAAATTCACACCTTATTTCGATTTGCTACGAAAATTAATAGCACAATCTTGCAAATAGAGAGCAAGAGCTTCAACAGCAGCTCATAACCCTGATTTTCCCCCTTGCGAGCCCTAATTTTCTCTTGCGAACCCTAATTTTTCCTTTTAATTAAGCAACGCAAAGAGAAACGCACATTCTTGCCATGGACGACAAGCAAGCAACGATGAGCAAGGGCAAGAGTGCTATAGCGAGTAAGTCATGGCAAATGAGTGATAGGGAAAGATGCAATGAGGCCAACATTTTTACTCTAGTTCAAAGACATCGCTTTTGCCATAGATGGCATGCGACGTCGTCTTTTTTATTACCTAGCCACATTGGACTGAGCTGCATCATTTTACATGTCCACATGGATTAGGATTTTAAAAATTATGACAAATCACTTAATATTTTTATTTACAAATGCCATATAATCAATTTAGCTGAAATGTTTCATCATTGACGCTTAAATAATTATTTTTCTCCAATTTGGTATTTAGTGAGCTAGCAAAAACTTTTTGAACTAAATTAAGCATCGTAACGACATTTGACACTTCTTACATCCTCCCGATTGCAAATACATATGACAAGGGATTAAGTTGCAAAGACAGTGTCCCAAGATTTTTATAGCTAGAACGTAGAACACAATAATAGAGAAAAAAATATTTTCACATCGAATTTGGAATCCATCATTCTTGATCGAAGTAACAACAATCCAAAGCTCAAGTGTTTTTCCTCCATTACCTTATATATCACTAGTTCTATCTATGCATCCAAGTTGAATAAGAGACTTGAACACTATTTATAAAGTTTTCAACCACAAACCCTCTCTATACAGTCAAGCTTTACTCAATCCACGCAAGCCAACTCCATATTAGCCTAATTAGAAATCTTTATATGTTACCTTATTAGATCAATTAATGTAGCTCTCATCATAAAAACTCTTATAACTAACCCTTCCATGCCAGTCTAAGCAAGGACGTGCTGGTGGAGATGGAGAGATCGCTAACTCTATGTCCATGGATACAGAGAGAATTGATGATTTCAGGTGGTCCATGCACGACCCTTGGCAAACAAAATTCTAATAATTTTAAGCATACTAAAATCGATCAAATAATTATGGCTCTTCTTAGATGCTTTCTCCATCTACAACTCCATGAACCCGGGAACTTGAAACTCCAAGTCCCGCATCGAGAATCCATCCGATAATCATGGGTTTTATAATCCCAATTCTACGAAGCGCTGTACTTTGGGAATTCTAGTGGGCTAAATTTAATATCTAATTACTGTGTTCATAATCTGTCTTACTACATACATCCAATGAAAGTGAGTTAATTCATTAAGATTTGCTTTTTATGTAGCCCATGCACAAGTGGCTAATGAAGAGCACCGACAGTTGGATATTTTCACATAGGAACCGAGGCCTCTTCAAAGGGATCGAAAATTAGTCGAGACACGTGCATGGAAAATTCCGGCCTGTAGTTTCTTTTCTTTATTTGCCGAGATTGAGATTGAGAGAGACCTTGCATAATTGATTGAAGGAAATATCTCTTTTTCTTTTTCTTTTTTCTTTTGGATACGCCATTTTTTGCAGTATGAGTTAATTCAATTAAGATTTGCTTTTTATGTAGCCCATGCACAAGTGGCCAATGAAGAGCACCGACAGTCGGATATTTTCACGTAGGAACCGAGGTCAAAGGGATCGAAAATTAGTCAAGACACGTGCATGGAAAATTCCGGCCTGTAGTTTCTTTTCTTTATTTGCCGAGATTGAGATTGAGAGAGACCTTGCATAATTGATTGAAGGAAACATCTCTTTTTTTTTTTTTCTTTTGGATACGCCATTTTTTGAGTGGTTACCATTTCAAAGAAATTTGCCCAATAAAGCTTCTAATTGGCGAGCGTCATTTATAGATGTTGTTTACACTTAAACTCCATTCATTTCGCGGAAAATATGACATTTTTATAGAATATTTTCTAGGAACCATTTTCCCTAAAAATGACAATATTTTTTAGTGTGACTGAAACCTGAAAATGAACTAAAATTTTCCTCTGTAAGGTATGGAAAATTTGATCTGATTTTCATATGTGAACTCCTTTTAATATTTTTATTTCTTTTTCTTTTTTTAAAGAAAATATGACATTTTTATAGAATATTTTCTAGAAACCATTTTCCCTAAAAATGACAATATTTTTTAATGTGACTAAACCTGAAAATGAACTAAAATTTTCCTCCCTAAGGTATGGAAATTTTGATCTGATTTTCATCTGTGCACTCCTTTTAATATTTTTTTCTTTTTTTTTTCTTTTTTTAAAGAATTAATTTTTTAATTTTTCTTTTTCATTTTAATTTTTTTAATTTTTTTCTTTTCCTCCTCCTTCTTCTTTAGTCGGTTGCCGACCCCAACGAACAACCAAGGGCAAACTCAAGCCTTTGGTGAGGCTTGTGCTCACCAATCTGGCAAGTGGTCAGCTTGAGCTCACCAATCTAGCGAGCGGCGAGCTCGAGCTCACTAGAGGCCGACAAGGCCTCAAGCCTCACTTGTGGCTGGCCAAGAAGGAATGAAAAACAAAGAATGAAAAAAGGAGAAAGAAGAGTAGACTAGCAAGGCTATAATATTAGGCTAGTGGGCCCCAAAAGAAGAAAAAGAAAAAAAAAAAGAAGTTGAAAAGTCAATAAAGAAAAAAGGAGAGGGGAGAGGGCTCGGCTAAATAGAAGCTAAGAGGTCCCTCGATCAGAAAGAAAAGAAAGAAAAGAAGAAGAAGAAGAAGAGAAAGGGGGAGAAAGGAAAAGGGTTTTGGCACGTGCACACCACGGATGCCTCGCCAAGCCAACTCGACTCCATAACTCAACACCCGGTAAAAGATTAGACCCCTCGTTCGTCCAATTGAAGTAATTTATGGGTTTAGGGCTCAAATTCGGAATTTTCGGAAAATCAAGCGGCAAAGTCCGATTTTGGCGTCGTTGAGCCGTGTATTTTTGTAGGAATGGTAGTTTAGGATGTTGTGGAGCTGTGGCATTTTACGGATCGTGATTTGAGCATGGTTTGTCCAAACAAAATTTCAAAGTCCCGCACGCAGTGAACAGTATGCATCCAGCAGCTTTGGGCCCGTATTTTGTCATTTTTCAGCTTGATTTTGGGACTGTCAAGTTGGGATTCTTATAATACATGTCAAGGACTCTCTATTGACTATAAGTACGTTCGAATTGGGGTTCGGAGGAGAAAGTTAATGCGTGATCAAGTTTTGCGCTTAAACTCCGTATTGCGAATGGCTTGAACAATCGCCTTGGTTATGTGATTTGTTAGTGCGTGGAAGTCCTTTTTGGTAAAATTAAGGCATAATTTAGTTGTTTCATAGTTAAAATAGAGTTTTATTAGATTTTAGCATTATTCCTCAGTTATTTGATAGGGCCTTGAGTTCGATGATACGAGTGTCGTTCGTCGTTTGGTCGTAGACGACGAGGTGGGTGGTACTATATCTTCTTTGGTTTTGTAAAAATCATGTCTTGAAGTATATATGTATATATATTGAATCGAGAATAGCATTGTTATTGCATAAAAGTCGAATCAAGCAATTACTACTCTTTGGTTGATTGTGGGTGTTTGAAAAGCATATTATACAAAGTTTGTGGAGAAATATATATGAAATTGCTTTGCGACTGATTTATGGAAATGTTTATGATAATTTGAGAAATGGATATGAAATGGATTATGAGCTATGTTCGAAAGTGTTATTTGTTTGGTTTAAAATATTGATTTATGGATTTGATTTCTGATATTGGAGGATGGTTATTTATGCTCAATATGACTATGAACCCAATGGGCTTTTGGGATATGCATACCAGATTTAGGATATCCTTCTAGGCCTAGTCATCGGCTTTGTAGGTGGAGACCTTGTCAAGGGGAGAATCTTGGTCGTCTTGTCACAAGGCATTGTGTCGTGACCATGGTTAGGTATTAAGCAAAAGATTGGTCGATGGATGGACCATCAACGTGTGTTTGATATGAGATGAACCATTGATTTGTGTTTTTGATGGAGATTATTCAATGGACTTGACCATTGATATTTGAATTTTGATGGTGATCTAAATTAGTTTTCATATTAGTATAAAGCTTTGATGATAAGAAATAACTCTTATATGATTCGATATGTATTTATATATTGAGTTTGAGTTATGAAGTTTGGTATTGCTTTATACACATGCATAGTGGTTGATCGATCTACTTAAAAGATATGTACTACTCACTGAGCTTGTGGTTGCTCATCCCTCTATTTCCAAACCTTTTCAAGTCCTTTGTTTAACAGCTAGTAGGTCAAAAAGTGCTGTAGATGAGGACCTTTGGAAGTGAACTTTAGATACGGTTTGAGGCTGCATCATTTGGGTGGAAGGACGGCCGTGTTACCCCCTGTAGGTTTTGGGGTGTGACAAACGCTGCGTGAGAGTGTTCGATAAGAGAGAGTGAGGGAGAAAAATGATTTCCTCTACTTGAAAAGCCAAAAACATTTTCTCATATTTTAGAAGACTTTTTCCATTGATGGAAAATATTTTTCCTAATTAATTCATTTTCTATGAAATAAACGCTGAAAAATTTAAAAAATATTTTTTTAGAAGTTATTTTCTATAAACCAAACGAAACCTTAGTTTAAATTAAGTTTTGTATGCAAGTGATATCCATGCTCTAGCCCAACCGTGGTAAAGTGCTTCGCCCCGCCAAAGTTCGAGCCCCTGAAATCAACCCTTTAACTGGACTTTTTTTATATTACCATAATTGCAATGGCTCAAATAGCCAAATGTCACATTTCCATATCCACAAAAGTTGTTATTTCTCAAATTGAAAGCAAATCGTTGACTTGATTACCTCATATATCCTATTTGAAAGCATTATTATTGCGAGATTTAGCTTTTAAATTTGCTTTTTTCCACAAAGTTCCTAAAAATACTTCCCTAAACTTTGAAACTTCAAAAAATTTGAGAAAATTTGGGAGGGGACGACAAAATTAAGGATGCTCTTGTAATTTATTTAGATAAAATATTATATCTATCTATACTGCTATGATATGAGAGATTTGAGAAACAAGCTCTCACAAAAATGTTGACTTCTTTAAATTCTCCTTCCTTATTATCTTCCACATTTTGGTCCGTGCACGTATTCGTTTACACTTTTTTTTTTCTCTTCTTATCTTCCACGTCTTGTTTTGTGCAATTATTCTTTTCATACTTTTAAGCTCGATGCGTGCATGTTTCATAAATTATTATTGATAGTAAAAATAATTTTTAATGATTAATTATTTAAGTGATATAAATAATCATTTTAAAAAAATTCAAAATATTCATTTTTCATGAAACACATGAAGTCTTAAGAGAAACGCCAAATTATCTCACTTTTTGTGTTTTTTATTATAGCCGTTTATTTTATTAACTGTAGATCAAAGAGGAAAACAAGGGAAAATTGACCAATAAAAAGGACAAAAAGGCGAAAGTACACAGAAGTTAACTACCCACTTTCTTTAAACTAAAAAAAAAAAGTGAACTTGGTAACATTACTTAATTGTCCTTATTGTGAAATCAGCCTCATCCTTGCACTCTGTGATAAATTTAAGAATGCTTCTCTATTTTCTTATATATTCAGAAAAATGTGCAGAATAAAATGTCAAGTTCTTTTTTTTTTTTTAATTTCTTCCTGCAAATAAATGTTAACATCTATTATTAGTTTACAAGCTGCACAAGAAATGAAAATTAATTGCGCATCACATATCGCGTGCTTGAAATTAGTTAGTGTAGTAAAGTAGCATATGTTTTTAATTAACTGTACATCATTGACTCCCCAAACCCAAAACCCATTGATTTGAGATATTTAAAGAAAATATCAAAATTTATTCCCTTGACTTTTTTATGACTATAAACACAATATTATTTTGAGATATTTAAAGAAAATATCAAAATTTATATCCTTAACGATTAGCAACTGACCTGGACTCGTAGTTTTCACCCGAGGTGGATCGGTGGTTTCGTGATTACCTTTTCAAATGTCACAACGACTCTTGGGGCAATGAACCGTGAATATTTTCCCAAAGAACTCCAATGACTATCGCTCCATGAATGGCCCAAAGATAGAAAAAAATGTGAGTGCTTTGAGTTGGAGGTATCTGTTTAGATTCCTAACTTTCTGAATCGGACAAGATTTTGATGATCAATGTTGAAAAGAATTGCTCTTGCAAAAGTAGACTTTTCAGTACTATTACATTCCTTAGAACCATAGGCACCAAAGAAATCTTAATCATATATCGCATTGATACGAATTCAGTTCTAAACATTTTAATTGGGCTAATTTAATCATAAATCTTTTGCATTTTTATTAACTGAGTCTATCCAGTCGATTTTGCCTGGAAATCGCTAACATAAATGACAACCACCTTACGTGATAGATCAACACTGACATTGACAATTTTACAATCTTTCAATATTTTCTAAACTTTTTTTATTTTTTTTTCTTCATTATGGCTGCAAGGGTCACTAGCAACTCAAGGGCCTGCAAGCCTTCACCAACCACTAGTGAGTGTCATGACCATTGCCTAGGCCACAAGTCGAGTCCTCACTCAATCCCATTCAATTCAGTGAACATTGTCACTCACTTGATTGTGTTGTTAGTTTCATCTCCGCACCTATGACCCAAAGAAGAAATCGTTTTGATTTATAGGTGAGAAAAAATAATATAGGGAATTTGACGGCAAAGCAGCAATCCTGAACCAGCACAAGCAGGCCCACTTCACAGTCGACAAGAGTCGCTCTCACTGAATTTGGCAAGGGCTCAACCCTCTCGGCTTGGGCAAGGGCTTGTAGGCCACAAAGAATAAAAAGAAAAGAATAATTAAAATTTATAAAATTTATCCACATCAACGCCAGTTGTGCCATGTAGGATGGCTAGTATCCATGTCAATAATTTTCCAGTCATAATTTGATAGATGGACTCATTATGTAAAGATGCAAAATGTTTAAAATTGACTTTGTCCAATTGAAAGGTTTGAGTACCAATTTAATAGGTTTATGATTTTTTTTTTTTTATATATACTTAGATTTCAAAGGCAGTAAAGAAATTTGAGATTTTTTTTTTTTGGATTTGATCTCGTATTTATAGAAGACTAGAGGTGGCGTCAGAATTATGTGTTTTCGGATCACAACATATTCGTTATTAACTTAATCTAACTTGATTAACATCAACGCTAAAGCGATCCTATAATCTATTTCCATGGAGAAATTTTTAATGGTGATCGAACTTAAAACATAGGAAGTAAGAACACTCCTCGTTCTTGCACAACCAAGAGAAAGATGGACAGGAAAAAGACCTTTGATTTTGATCGTTGGGTCTTGTTGAATGGCAGAGGCATGTTAATGTCTTGAATGTTAGGAAAAACTTTCGCAGTCTTCTTCAAGGTGTTCAGCCGACGAGAGAACTTTCCATCCAATTACATCATGGCTTTCCCACTTTTTTTCGCTTTCCTTTCGTTGAAATATGGGTATAAATCTTCGGATCATTTATGGTACACGTGGAGGTTGACCATCGCTTAATGTTCACGTACCGTTTTATAAGTTCATGTCAATTCATATCCATTTACAAAATATCTTGGTTTTGATTCTACACGCTAAACGTGGGAATTATGATGAAATCAAGTTAATTCCTATTAATTAGTGTCCTCATATAGAATTTAGACATATCATGTCGTCTTATATTTGATTTTTTCTTTGTAAGTTGTGTTTAATCTCGTTTCTGAAACTGGGTCTCCAATGTTTGCCGATCTAACTTGTAGGCAAATCCACCCCCTGGCCCCCTCTTTTCCTTTAGTCGATATCATACTCAAGTTGAACAATAAAAGGAATAGCATAAAAAGATTCTCAAGAAATTCTATGTTCCAGCATTCGGTCATGAGGCCAATATGACCATTGGATAAAAAAGGAATAAATTCAAAATAACAGCAACTCACTGGAGTATAAGGAAAGTTGACGACTATAGGACTGTCAAAGTTATAATTGAGTTAAAAAAATTACGACAACTAGAACAATTACTCATTAATAAGCTCTTTAGATTGGATGGATTGTAAAAGGTTTTACAATCGTTGAGGAAAGTTTATAAGAACAGGAAAAAAAAAAAAAAAAGAGAGATTTCAATAAGTATCAACAGTTCTCATGCTAACAAACTCTATAATCAAATTATTGCTCGGGGAAACACGTTAGCCATTGTTGATGCAATCAAGGTTAGGATGACTTCACGTAAATTATCAAAAATTGAGGAAATCTTAAGTGATAATTTCTTTGTTCCAAAGGGAAAAAGCCACAAAAAAAAAAAAAAAAAAAACTCAATCTATACATTCCATAATACATTTATCCTGAATTTTATACCCACTACAACACAGTTATCCTAAATTTTTTCTTCTAACATAAAAAACCTAAACTTATACATACATAATACTTTTATCTACTTCAAGATTCCGTTAAATAATTAAGTCATTTTTATTTCATTTAAATCGCATGGGCGCCATGCCATGTCAATGTTATATTCTTTCTAACGTCCATTTAGATGAATTTTTAATGGTTCTCCTTAACGGAACTTGAATGGAGGGTAAATATCTCACGTAAATACAAATTTAAAGTTTTTTGTATCACAAAAAAAAAAAAATTAGGTATATGTGTCAAAATGAATAAAATTCAAATTTTTCTTTTTGTGGCTTTTGTAATTTTCCAAATGGGATACATCCCGTCTTAGGCAAAACGGGATCAACCCTGCAGATCTTCGAAATTTCGACATCGGCCTAGCAAAAGCTTCTCCGGAAAGACAGAAAAAGCATGGGAGGTTTGCGTGATTCGTGAACTTCGTCGCTGAAAATCGTCTCCTTTTCTTGGAATTGTTTTGGATAAAAATGTTGGGGGTTTGCTGATCTATGTAGCCACGTGCCAACGTTAGTTTTGTTTATTCCGACGTTGATTTAAAAAAGACGAGCTCAGCTCAGTACTTTCCAGGAAATGAAGGTCTCCTCGTCTCCGACTTTTTGTTTTATGTCCTTGTCCGCCTCTGCTTCAATGGCCAACCAAGAATGGCAGCTATCTTCGTGTGGTGAGGCTTGCGCCCCACGTTATCCCTTTGCCCAAGGCAAAACCCCACTTTCGACCTCCTCTTGCGTTAGTGGACCAGCAGGCGCGAGCGCAAATGGCGACGAATGGCGCACAAATTTCCGCTGACTCACGTGTGTAGAAAAACAACGCCCATCCTCCTCGTTTCTCCCGCACAACATTATTGTTTCAGAGACTCTTCTCCCGAAGCACAGGAGCCCCCCGCACTCCCAGGTCGCAGAAACCCCCCACCAATCACCCGAAATAATGGGACCTTTTGATTCACGAGAGCAGGTCACCCTGGCCCTCTTCTCTCCCTCCTCTGCTCTCATGTCCTCAGGTAGCGATTTCCTCGTCCAACCCATCTTTGTTCATGGCTTTTCTGGTTCTCTGCACCTGGTGTTGTTGCTTGCCCTGCTCGTCTCGTGGGTTTACAAGAAAATAAGGGCAGGGCATGGGGAGGGTCCAAAGGGGAGTCGCGGGAGGGGGAGAGGTGTCTTGTATAAGCTGACTCTTTGTTGGGCCCTGGGCGTGTCTCTGTTCAATCTCGCCTTGTGTGTGCTGAACTATTTTTATTGGTATAGAAATGGCTGGTCGGACGTGAGACTGGTCTCCCTTGTGGATTCAGCTCTCACGACTCTTGCTTGGGGGCTAATGTGTGTTTACCTGCATGGTCGGAACTTTGATTCTGGCGAATCCAAGTTCCCTTTCCTGTTAAGAGTTTGGTGGGGCTTCTACTTCTCTATTTCCTGTTATTCCCTTGTTTTAGACGTCATTCGATATGAGAAACATGTTGGCTTGTTGCCGGTTCGGGATTTTGTATCCGACGTAATCTCTGTCTTGACCGGTTCGTACTTCTGTTATGTGGGGTTCTTCGGGAAAAATGAGGTTGAAGAGAACCTCCTTGAAGAGCCCCTTTTAAATGGGAATAATTTGATTTCAAGTAATAGGGATGGTGTGGGGTTGAATAAGTTTAGAGGGAGCGATGCGGTAACCCCTTATTCTAGAGCTGGTATACTTAGCATAGTTACTTTCTCTTGGATGAGTCCTCTTATTTCCATTGGGAATAAGAAAACCTTGGACCTTGAGGATGTTCCTCAACTTGATTCTGGCGATAGTGTGGTAGGGGCTTCTCAAAACTTCAGAAGTAAGCTTCGGTTCAATGGTGAGGCTAGCGATAAAGTGACTACGTGGAGGCTGGTGAAGGCATTGTTCTTGTCTGTGTGGAGACAAATTCTTTCGACAGCAGTTTTTGCGCTTCTTTATGTGCTGGCTTCTTATGTTGGCCCATACCTCATTGATACCCTTGTTCAATTTCTTAATGGGCGACGCCAATACAAAAATGAAGGCTATTCGCTAGTTTCAGCCTTTTTAGTGGCGAAGCTCGTTGAGTGCCTGTCACAGAGGCAATGGTTCTTCAGGTTACAGAAGGTTGGGATTAGGATGCGAGCAGTGGTCGTTGCCATGATGTATGACAAGGCGTTGACCCTTTCGTGCCAGTCAAAACAGGGCCATACTAGTGGAGAGATCATCAATTTCATGTCTGTTGATGCCGAGAGGGTGGGTGACTTTGCTTGGTACATCAACGACCCATGGATGGTGCTTTTGCAAGTAGCTTTGGCTTTGGGGATCTTGTACAAAAATCTCGGACTCGCCAGTATTGCAGCTTTCGTGGCCACTGTGCTTGTTATGTTAGCAAATGTTCCCTTAGCTAAGTTGCAGGAGAAGTATCAGGACAGAATGATGAAATCGAAAGATAAAAGGATGAAGGCAACTTCGGAGATTCTCCGGAACATGAGAATTCTGAAGCTTCAGGGATGGGAGATAAAATTCTTGTCGAAGATTTTCAAGCTTCGAAATGCCGAGATAGGATGGTTGAAGAAGTTCGTTTACACTCAAGCAATGACCTCTTTCGTTTTCTGGGGCGCACCCACCTTTGTTTCCGTCGTCACTTTCAGCGCATGTATGTTGATGGGGATCCCGCTTTCTTCTGGAAAAATCTTATCATCCCTCGCAACGTTTAGGATCCTCGAAGAGCCCATCTACTGTCTTCCTGACTTGATATCAATGATAGCTCAGACAAAGGTCTCACTCGACAGAATAGCATCTTTCTTGTGTCTTGATGATTTGCAGAATGATGTTGTCGAGAGGATTCCTCAGGGAATTACTGACACAGCAGTTGAGATAATTGGTGGGAATTTTTCCTGGGACTTGGCTTCGTCTAATCCCACACTTAAGGACATAAATTTGAAGGCACAAAGGGGCATGAAGATCGCTGTTTGTGGTACCGTCGGCTCAGGAAAATCAAGCTTGCTTTCCTGCATTCTGGGAGAAATGCCAAAGATATCTGGGACCCTCAGGCTGTGTGGAACTAAGGCTTATGTCGCTCAATCTCCATGGATTCAGAGTGGCAAGATCATCGACAACATCTTATTTGGTAAGGAGATGGACGAAGAGAGATATGAAAGGGTCCTTGAAGCATGCTCCTTGAAGAAGGATTTGGAAATTCTATCACACGGCGATCAAACAGTCATTGGAGAGAGAGGAATCAATCTGAGTGGTGGACAAAAGCAAAGAATTCAGATTGCTCGTGCGGTCTACCAAGATGCGGACATTTACTTATTCGACGACCCTTTTAGTGCTGTGGATGCTCATACAGGATCTCATCTCTTTAAGGTAACCTGCACGTACCTGCTAATTCCGAGTTGTTGGCACTTGGTAGAATTGCAATACGCATGCAGCCTCACACTCATAGAAGCACATATTTGTAGATGGGCTAATTTTTTGTCTTTCTTTTTGGTTCTTGGAGGCAGGGTAGTTCTTTTAAGGGCCTCCCTCCTCACTCTCTCTGGCGAGATTTGCCAAACTTTGTTTCATCGCTGCATGCATTGTGTTTGTGTTGAATTATCCTGATTTTTAGGAGCTGATTATTAGGAATATTCAATCCTGATTTTTTGGGTCCTAATTATTAGGAAATACCTGTAAATAATTAGTTAGGAAATGATTTATTAGTATCCCTTGATTTGTGGAATTATAGATGTATTATTCAGATCTATTTTTTCCTAGCACTTTTTTTTTTGTTCTGTTTTTTCCTAGTTAGTACTTGTAGAAGTCCTATAAATAGCTTTGTAATCTGGTACAAAAATATAGAGAAATATCACAATTCCTTTCTCTAAATTCTTCATGGTATAAGAGCATTAGGCTCATTTTTCTAGGATAGTGTTACAGTGCATCCTTCATTGATACAATAATGTTTCAATCACAGCCTTCATTGCTATATTTGTCTTTGTCCTTAACAATCCGATCGCAAATATAATTGTTGTGATCCCTTTAACTATATTTTTCCCTCTTCACTTCTAAACTTGTCCCAATTTTTTTTCTTTTTTTGCCCTAAAAACCTCATTCACTTGCAACCTTTACTACTTCTCTTTTTTTTGCTCTTTATTTCCAAGTACTTTCTTTGTGCTTGGAATTATCCATGTCTGAGACAAAATTGATTGGAGATACTTCGGGTCAAAATGAGGAGGCCAACACAAACCATATGGCCGGAGATCTACAAAATGCAAGAGCAACTTATAGGCTAAATGAAAAGAATTATCTCAAATGGTCACAATTCGTCAAGACCTATTTGAAGGGTAAAGGAAGACTCAGCCATTTTCTCAGAACAAGTCCAACACCAGAAGATCCCACGTTCAATGCATGGGATGAGGCAGATTCAATGATCATGTCATGGCTTTGGGATTCAATGGATCTAGCCATAAGAGATACATGTATGTTTCTCAAAACTGCAAAGGAGATTTGGGATTCTATTCGCAAGACTTATTCAAAGTCTCCAAATGCAGCACAAGTATATGAAATCAAGGTAAAGATAAGTGTAACAAAACAAGGGAGCAAAACGGTGACGGAATATGCCAATTCCCTTCAAAATCTATGGCAAGAACTCAATCATTATCGAGTATTTGAGATGAAGAGTGCAAATGATGTTGTAACTCTAAAAACCTTCATTGAAAAGGATCGAGTATATGATTTATTGGCAGGTCTTAATTTTGAATTTGACCAAGTCAGGATTCAGAAACTTGTAAAGGAAGAAATCCCTTCTTTGGAAGAGACAATCTCTCTAATCCGGGCAGAAGAAAGTCGAAGGGGAATAATGCTAGAGCCTCAAGCTGTGGAAGGCTCAGCATTAGTAACTCGCAATGCATCAACACAAGAAAGAGGAAAGGTGGATGCTTCGAGAACTACATGGAAGGATAATTGAGACAATTTGTGGTGTACCTACTTTAAGAAGCCAAGGCATACAAAGGAATGTTGCTGGAAACTAAATGGCAAACCAACAACCTCAAGCCGAGAGTGGGGAAACAAAGGAGGACAACCAAGGCCCCGAGCTCATCTAATTGAACAGAGTAGCCAGCAATCAGTCACAGTAAAGGACATGTGAAAGAATCCTTCAGTAGTGAGGAAATAGAAAGAATTAAAGGGCTTTTAGGGTCTCTTGATAAACCCTCCAGTGCATGTTCCTTAGCACTCTTAGGTAAGTCTCCATTCTTTTTTTGTCTAAATGCCTTAGAAAAACTTTCAAGTGAAGCTTGGATAATAGACTTAGGCGCCACTGATCACATGACTCACACTTCACATTTTTTTAGTACCTACACCCTATTTCCAAGCAATAAGAAAATAGTGGTGGCAGATGGTTCTCTAGCCACTGTTGCAGGAGTTGGTGATATCTATATTACACCTGTTCTCACTCTAAAAGATGTCCTCCATGTGCCAAAACTATCAGCCAACCTAGTCTCCATACAAAGGCTCACCAATGACCTCAAATGTTATGCAATTTTTTACCCTACCTACTGTGTTTTTCAGGAACAAGATTCGGAGAGGAAGATTGGACTTGCTAAGGAAAAGAATTGATTGTACTATCTTGAGATACCGAGGATTTCGAAGAAAGTCATAAACAATTCTTCCTTGTCATTTCTTAGTGCTTCAAATAAGGACGTCATTTGGCTTTACCATTTTCATTTTGGTCATCCGTCTTTTCGTGTCTTAAATATCATGTTTCCATCCTTGTTTAAAGGATTAGATATAAGTCAATTCCAATGTAATACTTGTGAATTTGCTAAGCACACCCATGTATCTTTTCCTATAAACAACAAAAGAAGTTCTCATCCTTTTGATTTGATTCACAGTGACATTTGAGGACCTTCCACAAGGCTCGATGGTTTGTTTCTCTAATCAATGATTGCACTAAGGTCACATGGATATTCTTACTCAAACACAAATATGATGTAAGTAGTATTATTCCTAATTTTAATTCTATGGTTTAAAATCAATTTGGAGTTAAAATTAAGAGCTTTAGATTAGATAATGCTAGAGACTACTTTAATCAGATCTTGTCAACCTATTTCCAAAAGGAAGGGATCATCCATGAGTCATCGTGTGTAAACACACCACAACGAAATGGGGGTGGCTGAAAGGAAAAATGGTCATTTGCTCAACACTACTCGAGCATTGTTGTTTCATGGAAATGTCCCTAAATCTTATTTGGGGGGAGCCGTCCTTACATCTACATACATGATTAATAGATTGCCATCAAGAGTATTAGATTTCAAAACTCCTCTGGCAATTTTTTTCTAGTTTTTATCCCAATCTCAGGACAACAAATAATCTCACACCTAGAGTCTTCGGTTGCACCTCATTTGTACATGTTCATAATCAACAAAGGGGAAAACTAGATCCTAAGGCAATTAAATGTGTCTTTCTTGATTACTCCTCTACACAAATGGGGTATAAATGTTATCATCCTCCTTCTCAAAGGACCTATATATCAGTCGATGTTACATTTGTAGAAAACAAACCTTACATTCCACAGTCTTATCTTCAGGGGGAGAAGTCATTAGTTGAAGATAAAGACTTTGACGGTCTTAATCTTGACTTACCTCCTAATAATCTTCCAATTCGAGCTCCCACTTTTGATCAACCAATCCATCATCAATCAACTCTTGACCAATCAACCTCCAACTCTGATTAATAGGCTCCTCATGAATCAGTTCGTGCTACTTCAATTTCGAAACAAGAGTCCACTCTCGTATCTCCCCGTATTTATGACTCTATGAGATTTCCTCAAGTATACTCAAGAAAGACAGCTGTTCCAGACCAAACACAAGTTCAAGATTCCCATTCGAGTTTTGCAAATGAATTTCTGGTAAGTTCCGACTCTCCTTTGCATAAACAGTTAATTGATATGCCAGAAAATGACTCGCATCTTCCCATTGTTGTTAGAAAAGGTACTAGGGAGTGCACAAAGCGACTCTTATATCCATTATCTCATTATGTGTCATTCGACCGCCTATCACCATCTCATAAAAATTTCATTGTGAATCTAAACACTATTTCTATTCCAAATACTTTATTTGAGGCATTATCTAAAGAAGAATGGAGGAATGCAATGAGAGAAGAAATGGATGCACTAAAAAAAAAAAAAAACTAGACTTGGGAGATTGTTGAAAAACTTAAGAGAAAGAATCTTGTGGACTGCAAATTGTTTTTACCTTGAAATACAAAGCTGATGGTTCTCTTGAGAGATATAAAGCACGATTGGTGGCAAAGGGTTATACTCAAATCTATGGAGTAGATTATTAGGAGACATTCGCTCCGGTGGCAAAGATGAACACTGTGAGAATTCTACTCTCTTTGGCGGCTCACTTTAATTGGCAACTTCAACAATATGATGTGAAGAATGCATTCTTACATGGAGACCTAGAAGAGGAGATCTACATGAGTATTCCACCGGGATTTGAAGGAGAAAAGACAACAAATAAAGCATGTAGATTACGGAAAGCACTATATGGGCTCAAGTAAACACCTAAAGCCCGGTTTGGGAGATTTTCTAGAGTTATGAAAGCTTTAGGCTACAAACAAAGCCAAGGTGATCATACTCTCTTCATTAAGCATTCAGCAAGAGGGAGAGCGATAGCACTTCTAGTGCACATCAATGATATTATTGTCACAAGTGACGATGATGAGGAGAAACAGCAGCTAAAGCGGTGTTTGATTAAAGAGTTTGAAATAAAAGAGCTAGGAAGACTCAAATACTTTCTTAGCAGTGAAGTTTCTTACTCTAGACAAGGAATTTTTGTCGCACAACAGAAGTATGTGACTGATCTCTTGAAGGAAACTGGAAAACTTGGTTGTAAACCAGTAGCTACACCTATTGAGCCTCATAAAAGGCTTGGGGATGCAAAGGAAGAACTTGCTGTAGATCGAGAAATGTATCAAAAATTGGTCGGGAAACTCATTTATTTGGCTCATACTAGACTATGCAGGATCCATGGTGGATAGAAGGTCAACATCTAGTTATTGCACACTTCTTGGCGGAAATTTAGTGACTTGGCGGAGTAAAAAATAGAATGTAGTTGCAAGATCAAGTTCTGAATCAAAATTTCGAGCAATGGCCCAAGGAATATGTGAGCTATTATGGCTTAAAATCATCCTAGAAGACTTGAAAATCAAGTGGGAGGGTCCTATGAAGCTGTATTGTGACAATAAATCAGCAATTAATATTGTTCATAATCTCGTACAGCATGATAGGACGAAGCATATTGAAATTGATAGACATTTCATCAAAGAAAAGATAGAAGAGGGGTTGATTTGCATGTCCTACATACCTTCCGGAGATCAACTAGCCGATGTGCTAACCAAAGGACTTAATGGTGGGATCTTTCGCGAAAGTATCTCCAAGCTAGGAATGGAAGACATCTATTCCTTAGCTTGAGGGGGAGTGTTGAATTATCCTGATTTTTAGGATTTGATTATTAGGAATATTCAATCTTGATTTTTTGGGTCCTAATTATTAGGAAATAGCTGTAAATAATTAGTTAGGAAATGATTTATTAGTATCCCTTGATTTGTGGGATTATAGCTGTATTATTCAGATTTATTTTTTCCTAGTTAGTACTTGTAGAAGTCCTATAAATAGCTTTGTAATCCTGGTACAAAAATATAGAGAATTATCACAATTCTTTTCTCTAAATTTTTCAGTTTGTGCTTTGGGAATTGACTACTAATTGAATTTGTATTTGATAGGAATGCTTGTTGGGCCTTTTACATACCAAAACTGTGATTTACGTAACTCATCAAGTGGAATTCTTGCCCGCGGCTGATTTCATACTGGTGAGCAATTCACAAATTACAGAACCTGTTTTTCATTCATTCTAGTTGTAGCGTCACGATACAAGGCATTGTTATTATTTTTCATCAGGTTATGAAGGATGGAAGGATTACGGAAGCAGGAAAATACAACGATATACTTCATGCAGGGACAAATTTCATGGAACTTGTAGGTGCACATGAGAAAGCTTTGTCAGAGGTAGATTCCATACAAGACACACCGGCAAATGGAGGATCTAGTAGCAATTTTCAAAATGGCAGTGCGGATGCTAATGGGAAGATTGCCGAGGAGGACGAAAGCAAAGCTTCTCAGAAAGGTGAAGTCATCGACGATGTTGGGACCAAAGGGCAGCTTGTTCAAGAAGAAGAAAGAGAGAAAGGTAGAGTCGGATTTACAGTGTACTGGAAATACATCACAATGGCATATGGAGGAGCTCTTGTGCCTATCATATTGCTGGCACATATTCTTTTTCAGCTTCTTCAAATAGGAAGTAATTATTGGATGGCCTGGGCGACTCCAGTGTCCGAGGATGTCAAACCTGCCGTTACAGGATCAACTCTAATAGCAGTCTATGTAGCTTTGGCTGCTGGCAGTTCTCTATGTGTTCTTGCAAGAGCAGTAGCTCTTGCAATTGCCGGGTTCAAGACAGCAACCGAGCTCTTCAATAGGATGCACTTTTGTATTTTCCGTGCCCCAATGTCCTTCTTCGATTCTACTCCAAGCGGAAGAATCCTCAATAGGGTATGTATAATATGCTCGTTATGATATTGTTACAGGGGTATGTATTTCTTCGATTTAAGCTTGCAGAGGTCTGTCTTTTATCCAATCGCTTGTATTTTCGTTTGTGTTGACTACGATTATCCATGCGCAACTGCATCTATTATGGCGTCTTTTCTTTGCTTTTGTAGGCTTCTACAGACCAGAGTGCCGTGGATACAAGCATGCAATATTTAGTTGCAGCATTTTGTTTCACGATGATCCAGCTCCTTGGAATTATCGCTGTGATGTCTCAGGTTGCATGGCAGGTTTTCATAATTTTTATCCCTGTCATTGCAATCTGTGTGTGGTATCAGGTAATCATCCGAGCTCTTCCGATCTTTTTCTAACTGTCAAGAAGAGCAAAGAGGACTTGGCTTTCTTTCTTTTCAGGAGGATTGTTCTGGTTTTAGATGTATTCCGCTAGTTATTTTGTTTCCTCACTCATGGAAGGAGTGAAATGGTGACACTTCCATCCCAACCGTCTTCTCATAAAAGTCTTGAAATTGTGTGCTTGTTCGTCAAAGTCCTTTCACTTTTTTTCTCATGAGTGACAAACTGTTGGCACATCGTGAGCTTGAACAAGTATCTGTATACATTGGGTCTGTGTAGATACTTTTGAATTTGCGAAAATATACACTGACTGAATTATTTTTCGCATCACAGCAATATTACATATCTTCTGCACGAGAATTGTCGAGGTTGGTTGGGGTGTGCAAAGCTCCAGTAATACAGCACTTTGCTGAGACAATTTCAGGAGCCACCACTATTAGAAGCTTTGATCAAGAATCACGGTTCCAAGATACAAATATGAAACTTGCCGATGGATACTCACGGCCCGAGTTTCATATTGCTGGGGCAATGGAATGGTTGTGTTTTCGCCTAGACATGCTATCCTCGATTATTTTCGGCTTTTCTTTGATCTTCCTAGTCTCTGTTCCTGAGGGATTTATCGATCCAGGTAAGAACTTTCTTTTAGATTTTCAAATGCTGTTGTATCTATTTAATTGTTTCTGGAAATTTTAACATTTAAATTGCTTCTTTCCTGATGTCTGAAGCCATTGCGGGGTTGGCCGTGACCTATGGGCTTAACCTAAACATGTTACAAGCTTGGGTGATTCGGAATCTCTGCACTATGGAGAACAGAATCATATCAGTTGAGAGGATACTGCAGTACACCAGCATTCCGAGTGAGCCCCCTCTTATATTAGAGGAAAATCACCCGTCAATCTCTTGGCCATCACACGGAGAGATCAACATTTGCCATCTGCAGGTACATGAAGCTTCTGTATTATCTCATATTACAGCTTTTACAATTCAGGATTGACCTATTTTTGTGACAACCATGCGGAACGTAGGTCCGATATGCTTCACACTTACCCCTTGTTCTGCGGGGAATTACATGCACTTTGCCTGGTGGAATGAAAACCGGGATTGTGGGGAGAACTGGAAGCGGTAAATCAACCCTTATACAAGCACTCTTCAGGATTGTGGAACCTGCAGCTGGTCAAATCATGATCGACAATGTCAATATTTCCTTGATTGGACTGCACGATTTGAGGTCTAGACTGAGCATAATCCCTCAGGACCCAACCATGTTTGAAGGGACCATAAGAAGCAACTTGGACCCTCTGGAGGAGTACACAGATGAGCAGATTTGGGAGGTTTGTTCATTTCCTTGCACAAGTTAAAATAACATAAGAGGCAGATTTATCGATGATGTCGGTTAACAAGGTTTCTGCAAATTTTAGGGCCTGCATAAGTGCCAACTTGCAGAGGAGGTCCAGAAGAAGGAAGGAAAATTAGATTCTGCTGGTAAATTTTATTCCCTTTTCCACCTGTGACTGCTCTTTTGTGGTTCTCCTAGATGCATTTATACGAAGAGGCATTTTAATACAATTCCTGGAAGTTTAACTGATCATGTAGTTTTTTTTGGTCAGAACTGATCGTGTAGTTTGCAATATCCTTTACATCGTACATTAATCAATCTTCACATTATCTCAAGATTTTTGGACAGGCATGAAAAGCACTAAAACATAAGTTTGATGTTTCCAAAAACACAAAACAATATCTTTGATAACCTTTTCCACCCTCTCTTTTTCATAGCTGTTATCTATATTTGTTATTATGCAGTTATTGAGAATGGAGAGAACTGGAGCATGGGTCAGAGGCAGCTCGTGTGTCTTGGGCGCGTGCTGCTCAAGAAAAGCAAGGTCCTAGTGTTTGATGAAGCTACTGCATCCGTCGACACAGCTACTGATAATCTGATACAGCAAACTCTGAGGCAGCACTTTTCTGACTGTACAGTTATAACTATTGCACATCGTATCACTTCTGTTCTTGATAGTGACATGGTTCTTGTTTTAGATCATGGTCAGTATCTTTTAACGATTTCTCCTTGCTCTCAATGTCGCATTCTGCATTAATCTTTTCTTAAGTGAAATGATACAAGCTTTCTTGATCCACTGTGCAGGGCTGGTGGAAGAATATGATTCTCCGAAGAGATTACTGGACAACAAGTCATCGGCCTTTGCGCAGCTGGTGGCGGAATACACAATGAGAGCAACCTCCACTTAACGGGAATTAACTGGAATGCAGTATGATTGCATTGGAATAGTTCCTCTGATGATGATGAAAAGTATGACTGGCCTTCTATGTCATCTGTCATGTTCTTGTTTTATTATAGGCAAGTCATTCTTGATTGGTTGCTGCAGCGTATGAGGCTACTATGAGAGAGTAGGCATAAATTAAGCCCGAGGAAGGCTTAAATTACGCTAATGTTGTCATGCATGCAATCTTAAATGTACTTTAATTGCGGGCTTTAGATTGCTTAGGAGAAAACTCACTAATGCATTTGATGTACTTTTTGATGGAACCGGCATTCAATAAATCGTCTACTTGGTATTTTGCTTCTGTTTTCATGGGTAACATCATTAGTTAATCAATCTTGGAATGAGCTGATTCTTGTTCCACCACCTACCAGGTGGCGTCGGCAACGCTAAGAGATCAGTCGTTGATGGAAGAAGAGAACCGACTCTTCGAGAATAAGATTATAAATGTCTTCATTTAGTTGTAGACTCTCGGGACGGATCCCCAAAGTGCTTGGAAGTCTCGTGCATTCGAATCTCGACCTTTTCCATAATAGATAGATACACAGTTCACTTCAACGCGTTCGAACTACTAGGTCTCAAAAATCTCCAGGTCCTCAAGCTTTCCCAAGCACTTAATCTGGGCAACTGATCAAAGTACCTGCTCGAAATGCTGGCATTCTTGCAACTTCGTCCAACTTTGCCTGAGTTGCCTTATTTCTCGTTTCTTAGAAAGATTAATGTTCTTGACCTCTCCGGAAGATAGTAGCATGTCCCGTCCTGCTGTTATTTCATCGTTCCAATCATCCATAAATGAATATTATTATGACCAAAGGATCTGATAACTTCTATCGTAATGCCAACAGCGAGAAAAATACAAGTAAACAGAGTACTATCATCTTCATATATATATGAAGATTAGTACTGTCGCTTCAGCACTATCCTCTTCATATACATACATACATACATAGACATACATACACACACACACACACACACACACACACACATAAGTACCGAAAGGTAACAGTGACACCTTATAAGATTCTAGCACCATTAAAAGATAAAAGCCCACCAGTCAGTAAATAGTTTGAATAGCCATCATCAAGTGAAGTAGTTCTACTATCCACTGAACTTCTCCAACAGTTTATTAAGACTGCCCATTCAAGATTCCAATCGAATAACTCTCTCTCGTAAAGAGCAAAATCTAACAAAGAAGCAAGCTCAATGAGTGATGTGTTTCCGACTCTCAAATAATAGAATTGATGGTGCTGTCTATCTTTGCTTAAAAGCATCATTCCTGCCATGAAAAGCAGATATTTTGCTTATGAGGACTGGAACAGACATTTCACTCAGATTTTAAAGAATGCTCTGCTTTACAAGATTCTAATTTCCAAGCCTTCAAATTAGAATTTGGAGCCATGATGTAATTACTGTTTCGACACTTCGTGATGCATACGTGTGCAACATAACTTGCTGATTGACTTATTGAGCCTCAAAATCAGAAATAATTGAACTCATGCTTTTAGGATATTAAACCTGTAAGGCATGGAATAAAATAAACTAGTAAGCAAGAAACCATTCGTAGGGAAAGCAGTACCGAATCACTTTCAACAGTACCCTTATCGATCTGCATTTTTAAGAAACTCGAAAAGTCATGCCGTATACAGATTCAACTAAATCACAGAGCTTCCTCCTATGAGGCGCTCACAATTTCTCCAACAAAATTTCTGAGATATCCTCGAAAGGTATAAGAAGTGATCGGTCCTTCCCAATGTTAGGAAAATCCCTTATGATGTTTTAAAGATGACAAAATAAATCAAAAGCTACTAACATATTTAATGATTGAGTAACAACCTATGCAGATGATAGAATGTAAAAATGATATTGTCAAAGTCTATACTTGGAAGATTTAGAAGACATACTCTATGTTGAAGCTGAACTTATTCAAACTATGTTCAAACCTTAAGGCTAAATCTGTTCAGAAGCAAAATATTTTCAGACTTATGTCCATATTGTAAAGTCTATTTCAGTTTGAAGATACTCAGACTCTATTTCAGTCTAAAGACTCTCAGACTTTACATCCAAAACGAGACACAAGTTTAGAACGTAGTAGATTCAAAACGAAATAACTTGACAGAACGTAACACAAGTTCCAAACGTATAACGGCTAGTAATCTAGTTTGGATTCCACATCAAGATAGATTTGATTAACTCAATCTAATTTATTGACAATTGGATATTGAAGACAAGAACTTTCTAAATAAAGAAGCTCTACTTATGAAAACCAAGATTTTGTTTGTATGGGCGATCATAACCAATTTGGGATTCTACTTTATCACTCAACGGCTACTAAATATTCTAGATATAGATCTGTCCAATGGGTAGATTGGAAGACGATCCTCTATATATTGTCCAACAGCTAGTTTGGAAGTGGATGAGTATTTAAGGAACTCAAGGGCCGATGAGCAAGAAAGAGATGGGGTGTTTATAATTCGGAACTATTATATGTCCAAGGTCCAATATTGAAATATTTAATACACATTAATCATTTATAATAGCTATAATTCCAAAGTTTGAGCGACCTTTGTTCATACACTTGTCTTTGGTGAGCTTAAACGTTTGTGACTGTGAAAGAAATACCAAAAGAGTGACTTAGTAAGATAGTGTGATCTACCGCTAAGTGTTTGCACTCAAAGTTGAAATCTCTTGTTGATTACATAGTGAAATCTAGTTAAAAGGCTATTAGTGTAACATCCTGATTTTTAGGTTCTAATTTCGATTGGATAAGTCCGGCCTTTCATTAACGCGACTATAGTGTTTTTCTTTGAAATTGCCACTCATGAGATAACTGGCCTATCGGGTGAAGCCATTAAGAATTCGACCAGAAATCGACCGCTCGACCGTGCTAATCTGCAAGGGTCATTATGGCATTGTCAAAATCGATCATGATTCGATTGAGATGTGTGATCAAGTGTGGGTGATTCCACCTGATTGCAAAATTCTCGTTAATCAATACTAAACCGATTTTCTATCGTTTTGGGTACCCTGTGTCCGCATTTGAAACCTCAATATTTTCACAACTACCGAGAGTTGCCAATGTGTTGAAGAGGTATGTTGTGGTTCAAAGAAAATTGACCACGGGTCAATTGCACCAAAAATTCCTAAAAATTACTCGGTAAGCTAGGTTACGCTAAAATCACGTCAGATTGAAATTAACCGCGAATTTGAACCCGATTTTAGAAATTAAAAGTTTTGTCATGTCACGAGTAGTTTTAGGAACGTCAACTCATCTTTTGAGGAATTTTCGGTGAGTTCGGAATTTTTACGGAAAATCGATTCGGAAATCAACGGAAATTCGAATTGGTCAATTTGAAGGGATTTTTGACCTCCGGTGTGAGTTACTTGGTGAAATGAGATTTTGTGGGCTTTTTCTTTAACAAAATTGGACATCAATCGGGGAGATTTGTTAAGAAATCGGATTTCGGGAAAAAGGAATTAGAATTCGGGATTGAGAGAAATTCGTAAACTTGAGAGGCTGTATCCTTATTTAGACTTCAATTGGGACAAGTTGGTGTGGAAATTGGCCTTGGATGACCAATTATTAATGTTGTGGGAAGTTGTGCTGAAGTTATTTGTGTTTAATTTTCTTCCTTCCCCTCCGCCGGAACCCCCCTTCACGCCCATGTCTCCCCCCTCCTCCGTTCGACGGTCTGCCTCTACTGCAGTCTTCATTTGCTTTTGAACTTCTTTGACTTTTGAAACACCAGCTGGCTTCTTGTGCTGGTCACTAATATACTTAAAAACCTCGAACAAATTGTTTAGGCCTAAAATAAGTACTCTAGTGATCAAAAGCTCTCACAATCACGCAAAACTCTTTAGCATAGGCAAAATAATTCTTATTTGCTTTTTCAGTGAGTCTTTCACTGAAATAAGCTAGAGGCTTCTAAACCTGAGTGAGAACAGCACTAATTCTACTCGCATCGCATCGACCTTGAACACTTTGGTCAAAATTAGGAAGAGAAAGGATAGGAGACAAAACTTTTGTTTTATGATTTCAAAAGCATTGTGGGCAACCTTAGTCCCTTCAAAGGTTCCCTTCTTCATTCATCCCATAATGGGAGCCATGACGGTGCTGACTTCACAAATCATTGATAAAAGGATGCGCGAGTCAATGGAAACTCCTTACCTCGAAAATCGATTTTGGCTCAGGCTAAGTCTCTATTGCCTTCTTCCTGGATTGATGGCAGAGATTCCATCATTTGACACCATGGATCCCAAGAACAAAATGCTTGTCGAAAAGAATTGACATTTCTCTATCTTTGCATATAGCTTTTGATTCCTCAAGGCTTCAAAAACCTAATTTAAATGAAATAAATGCTCCTTTCCGTTCCTGTTATAAACAAGAATGTCGTTGAAATAAACAACAACATATTGACCAATAAAGGAATGAAGTGCTCATAAATCTCATGAAAGTGCTGGGAGCATTAAACAATCTGAATGGCATAAGTAGCCCTTCATAAAGGCATCCTTTCATTTTAAAGGCTACCTTCCATTTGTCACCTTCTTTCATGGGAATTTGATAGTAGCCACTCCTTATATCGATTTTAAAGAACACTGTCAATCCACAAAACTCATCGAGCATAACAGCAAGTCTAGATATAAGGTACCTATACTTAATTGTGATGTTGTTGATGGCTTGGCTATTAATAGGCATGTTATATGAACCATCCTTTTTTGATACAAGTAGGACTGGAACAGAATAAGGACTCATGCTTTCCCATATATATATCTTCTTGCAACAAGCTGATCAACTTGTCGTAGCGGATCCTTTATTTCTTATGATTGCGTCGATAAGCAGTTTTATCAGGTGAGAAGCACTCAAGATAAAATCAATTTGAAGCTCAATACGTCTTATTGGAGGTAATTTGTGTTGTAATTCCGATAGAAAAACATCTTTAAACTCATCAATCAAGTATTGCATTTTCGGATGTATGGATCTCTCCATCTCACTTTTTCAATTTTCAACCATAAGCAAAATAAAAACATCTTTATGAATGTTAATGGCTCTCTCCACCCATGTTTTATTCAAGAACAAATTTTATTTATAAGTGTTTTCCTCCCTAGGTTGATTTTTCCAAATTATAAGTGTACTTAAAGATGCAAGGTTTGATTAGTTTTTGCTCTTTCTGGAATGAGTAAGTGTTTTCTATTCATCATTAATAGCCTTTCTATCAAATTGCCAGGCCTTCCCAATAACAAATGACATGCATCCATGGAAGTAATATCCCAGAACTTGATCTCTATAATTTCTCCCAAGTGAGAACAAAATAATGTGATGAGGCTCTTCTTAGATGCTTTCTCCATCTACAACTCCATGAACCTGGGAACTTGGAAATCCAAATCCCACATTGAGAATCCATACGATAATCATGGGTTTTATAATCCTGATTCTACGAATCGCCTAGACTTTTGGAATTCTAGTTGAGTAGATTGAATGTCTAATTTGAGTTCCTAATCTAGTCTTATACATACTTCTAATGAAAGTGGGTTAATTCATTAAGATTTGCTTTTTCTGTAGCCCAAGCATAAGTGGCTAATGAAGAGTACCAATAGTCAGATATTTTCACATAGGAACCAAGGCCTCTTCAAACGGATTGGAAGTTAGTCAAGACACGTGCACGGAAAAGTCCCGCTTGCAATTTCTTTTCTCCATTTGCCGAGAATGAGATTGAGAGAGAGCTCGCATGATTGATTGAAGAAAATATCTTCTTCTTCTTTTTTCCTTTTGGATATGCCATGTTTTGCATAGTTACCATTTCAAAGAAAATTGCCCAATTAAGCTTATAATCGGTGGGTTACCATTATAAATATTATTCACAAACTTCGCTCATTGCACAGAAAATGTGACATTTCTATAAAATATTTTCAAGAATATAACAATATTTTCCAGTATTCAACTGAAATATGAAAATAAACTAGAAAATATTTTCTACTATTATTGATTTGATTTTCCTCTCAGTGCACTCTTTTTAATTATTTTTTATTTTACTTTTTTAATAAAATCCAATTTTAAAATTCTTCTTTTTCTTTTTATTTTTATTTTTATTTTTATTTTTATTTCTTTTTCTTTTTTTTTTTTTTTTTTTTCTTTCACTTTTTCTATTTCTCTTACTTCTTCTTCAGTCGATCACTGACCAAGGTGACCGACCAAAGGCGAGCTCTAGCTCGCCAGCCGGCTCGACTGTGACACTCTCAATCTGACCCCGATTTTCGAAACATGATTACATCGGTGGTCAGTCTTTGGAGCAGGATTACAATGGGGATCGGTAGACCTCAAAAAGGCCGAGAAAGCCACTTTGGAGCAAAAACTCAATATTTCATCGGCAGATCATAAAAATTCAGACAAGTGAAAACATGTCGCAAACGAGAACCCACATGAGCCCAAGTCCACGAGTGGGCCCAATAGGCCCCACGCTTGTGAAGGATGGCCTAAGGGCCTCACACCCAAGAAAGGGGCGGCCCAAGGGGGGCCATGGGCCTCCAAGCCCACTTGGCCTCTTGCAAAATCTAGCATTTAATGTACCCATGTGCTTGCATGGTGCCAAATCTTATTGCAAAGACCCAATTGCCCTTTCTTCAAGCTAGGGACAAAAGGACAAAGTTGGAAAGGGCCAATGGAGAGGGGCGGCCACAAGCTTGAAGGAAGATTGAGGAGGACATCCTAGCCTAGTTTAGCCTAGCCTAGCCTAAGTTTATTTCCCATGTGTGCATATCCAAGCCATTAATGGCTTTGGATTTTGCTTCTTCATATGTCATTCCTTTGCATGGTTGAGAGGGTTTTGTGGGATTGGAAAGTACAAACATTAATGGGCATGATCACTCACATTCTCCCTCTCCTCTTACTCCCCTAGAACTCACGGCACCTTCTCTCTCTCCCTTATCTCTCATTTTCTCACTTTGCCTTTCATTCCCACCTTTCCCCTCTCCTTGTGCAAGCCATTTTCCCTCATTTCCTCTCCAAATCTCACTGGCCACCATCCACCATCCACGTCCACCATTGAGTTGCCGTTTCTGCACTGCCATTCCCATCATCATGCTGAATCTTGGATCCAAAGAGGAAGCTGTCCAGTCCTCATCGCTGCCTTTCTCTTCCTCCTTTTTCTCTCGGCTTGGGTGCCACACAACCTACGGTGGCCATCCACCCACCTTGCTGCTATAGTGCCTCCACCATGACACCACCTCAACCCTACTGTGAGTTGCGTAGCGCATGACTAGCAACCACTGCCATTTATCCAGCCTTGCCGCCCCTTTGTCATTGCTTACCGAGCTTGAAATCAGGAGTTAGTGGCTTTTCTAGCCCTTGTTTAGAGTTGTGGTTACACTTAAGACTTAGATTAGGACTACATTAAGGTTAAATGATACTTTGGTGATGTGATAAGTAGATTTAAGCAATAGGTTATCGCAATATATTATCGTAGGTTTCCAATATGTTATTGTAGAGTTCTAATAGAGTATTGTGATAAGTTATTGTTGGTTTCCAATAGGTTATTGTGACAGGTTATCGTATATTCCAATAAGTTATTGTGATAGGATATCGTAGGTTGTGATAGGTTATCACGATAAGCCTTTTTAATATTTGATAAGTTATCAAAATATGATAAGTGGAGATGCGATAAGTTATCATGTTGTGATATGTGATAAGTGCTAAATTATTATGATATGTTATATTAATGTGAGATAAGTCATCGGATATGTTATGAGAACATGTGATACGTTATTGTAGTAACTTATCTGCAAATGCAATAACTTATCTTACTATAATGGATTCTAATGATTGGAGCATTGTTGGATGTTAGGTTTAAATATAGAGTATGCTTATGTAAATTGTTTTAGAATGGAAACCGGAAATTGTTTATGGTACCTCATAAGCATAACTTATATGCCATGGGTTCTAATGATTGGAGTTGTTGGATGTTAGGTTTAAATATAGAGTATGCTTATGCAAATTGTTTTAGAATGGAAACCGGAAATTGTTTATGGTACCTCATAAGCATAACTAATTATTATGTATGTAAGAATGTATAGAAAGAGGACATATTGAAATGTTTAAGTGATATGCTAATGTGATGTGATATGAGATGCAAACAAGACATGGTTGTACATGGCTAATGTTTTTGCATATTATATGAGCATTACAGAATCTTACATCGATTAATGAGAAAAATAAGAAATGAGCTTGAGTGATAGTATGCTTGTATGATCACTTAGATACTTGATGCATATGATTATGTAGGGTGATGAAACCATCCTGATGTGTATGATTATGCGAGACAATGCCCGCTTAAGTTCAAATGCCCCCACGTCAATGGGATGCCGTTCGAGATTGAATTTCGAAACAAAGCTCCTCAACTGAAATGATGGCGTATGCATACGCGGGATGATACCTTGCACAATGGGGGAGACGATGCTTGGTTATGCCGGAAGACCATTGACCTTCGAGTTGACCATGGCCCTCAACAATTGTAATATATATATATGAAACATGCATGAAAATGATATGTGATTATATCTGGATTGCTTGCACGGCATTGGTGCATGACTATAAGATATTGCACGTTCTTGTTCTTGCCTTATAAGTATGTGATTTGTTGTGAGAATTACCTATGTGATTATGTTGTAATGGCCTTGAGGAAGTGACTAAACATTTATGTTAATAGTTAAGGCAAAGCAAGAGTTTTGCTATTGATCTACCATCAATAGATAACTTGCATGTTCAAGCTAACTCCGAGGTGAATTACCTCCCTGAACGAGGATTAGGGAGCTTATTCATTGAATTGTATCTCATTGTTGTTTGTTAAAATGTTTTTCAAGCCCTAAGAATGTCTGAGCCCTACTACCACATCAAGTTCAGGTTCCCCATCGAGTAAAACCAAGAAGTTATTGAAATATCCGATTGAGGGGACCAATGTATGTTACGACTATTATGTGACCACGATCTGGGTCGACGAGAAGCTCCAAAACTTAGTACTCCACCGCTTTTTCAGCCTAGTACTTCTAAGTAGGGGACAACCTAAACAACCCCATCCGTGGTGTTGACGGACCTCCGAGTGCAAGGTCAAGAAATACCAACTGGGATGCTATGGACCTAAATGTGCCCAATGGGGCAGTGTTCGACCCAAAGGTTGATCTCGACATGATCGTCGTGTCAGAGCCCTGGTACATGTAGCCCATAGGGAGTTAGTGGATAGTGGTGGTCCATCACTTTTTGAAAACTACCCTCATAGTACTAGAGGTGTTAGGTTTACCTTCAAACCCTTTTTGGAGAAGGTTGTGGCTGCGCTTAGCGAGTGGTACTAAGCTTGTGTGTTTAAGTTTATATGTAAATGGCTTGTATGGTGTGATAACATTATGGATGCATATGTGTGTGTGTGAGTGTGTTTTAAACTATCCATATTTAATGGTTGGATGGTTCGTTTATACGTCCGTCTGTGTATATAATCGATAATACGATTGGATTGGCAATGCCTCCTGAGACGTCACAATCAAATGGCCTAAGTGACTTGAGGGATGCCGTGGATCCGAAGAGGGTCGAGGCATAACATCGACCAAGGTTGGCAAGCTTGAGCCTATGGCCTCAAGCGAGGTTGACACTCACGCTTGCCGATCTGGCCAGTGGCCAACTCGAGCTCATCTATGGCTAGCTGAGAAAGAAGGGAAAAAAAGAAAGAAAGAAAGAAAGAAAGAGAGGGAGCTAGCAAGGCTGCCCAAGAATGTGTGTGTGAGAGAGAGAGAGAGAGAGAGAGAGAGGAAATGTTTTCCTCTACATGAAAAGCCGAAAACATTTTCCCCTATTTTAGAAGATTTTTTCCATTGATGGAAAATCATTGATTGGTTCATTTTCCGTAAAATGAATGCCAAAAAATCTAAAAGTTGTTTTCCTAAAAGTTGTTTTCTGTGAAACCAACAGAGCCTGATTTAAATAAAATTTTTCATGCATCCATGCTCTAGCTTATACCTAGTCATTGGTGAGGCTCGGGCCCAACCGAGCACCAGTGACAAAGTGTTTTGCCCCGCCGAAGCTCGAATTGCCGGCCTGATACTGGGCTGAAGTTAAGAGATTTTTTAGCCTAGGCCCATCCAGATGTGAATTTGTTTGTGGTTACTTTGTTACATTAAACGTCATTATCATAACTTGCCGGGCATGCTCTTCACTTGAATCTCTTGTAGGAGCCCCTGAAAGCAATCTTTTAATTGGACCCTTGATATTACCGTAATTGCCATGGCTCAAATAGCCAATGTCACATTTCCACATCCACAAAAGTTGTTATTTCTCAAATTGAAAGCAAATTGTTGACTTTAATACCTCATATATCCACATGGTTTGAGTTTTCTCTCTATCCCTAGGTGATAATGGTTTTCAATCCTTCAAATCCCAATTCAACAAACCTAAATCTGCAAATCATGGTAGATTTCAGGCATACTCCACCCGATTAAACACTCTCCTTCTCGTTTTTTCTCCTCTAGATGGCGCCCAATGTCAGCAGGTTTGATAGTGTCTCTGGGTTGTCCGCTGCATCCTCTAATCCTCCTCTTTGATAATGTCGCTAGGTTGGCGTTGCTCTCTTCAATCTTCCTCTTTCTGGGTGACCCAATAACGATTGAAGCTTGTTGAGATTCACCCACTCCCCTAGGTTCCCTTTCCTTCACTTATTCCAAGTTACAACCATAGTCTTCCTGTGATTATGTCACTGAGAAGTTGTAAGCGGTTAGGATCTCATGTTTCGGTGGTTTGTGCCTCTTTCGGTGGGTATATCAGTAGCCTTAAGAGAATTCCCTATTTAAGTTCGCATTACACCCGTTTTCAAAGTTATCACCAATAGAACTCCCTTCACTCCATAGCCAAAAATCTATAGTGTCTCGGCAAGTCTAGAACTGGTGACAGGGAATGGCAGACAGAGAGGAAAACCACCTCTGGTCAACAACGTTGTGCAAGCGAATGGGAGACTTGTGATCAAAAGAAGACATCACAGACCTAGGGGACAACATTCCAGAAGAAGAAAAACAACAAAGTGAGTTAACTCTTTATGGAAAGCTATATTCGAAGCCCAATGTTAATTTCCAGGCGTTCAGTAGTACCATGAAAAGAGCATGGAAAGCAGATTAAGTGAAATGTGAGCTAATTGAACCAGGTTTCTTCTCATTTATATTCCAATCAAGTGAAGAAAAAAGAAGGGTGTTAGAATCCAGACCTTAGTCTTTTGTGAGTAATCTACTAGTCCTTAGAGAGGAAGACCCAAACATACCTGAGCATTGTTATAAATTTATGCATTATGCGTCTTGGGTACATTTTATAGGCCTTCCTCGAGCTAGAGTTAATGAAGATGCCATATGCCTTTTAGCCTCAAGATTGGGGAGAGTTGAGGAGATAAAAATCGAGACAAGAGGTAATAACTCCCGGAAAAATGGAAAGGCCAGAGTGATACTAAATTTGTCCAGCCCCCTCAAAACAGGAACTATGATAAACTGTGGGACAAGAAATGATGGATCGATTATAAGTACGAAATGCTTCCTCACTTTTGCTACTCTTGTGGTCGGATTGGGCATTATGCTAATTTTTGCACTGAAATACCCTATGAAGAGACGAGACTAGCTCAGGATCAACCAGGCCAGTTTGGCTCGTGGCTAAAGGCGGAAATCAGAGAAGTCAACCCTTATTGGAAGACTTTTTATAGTAAAACTGAACCCTCAATCTCAGAAGAAGAGATTGTTACGAAAACTCAAACAGAGGTGATTGAAACAACCATGAAAACAACGGTAGAAGAACACAATTCTCTGGCACTTGTCCTGTTCAGCCTAGAAAAATAGAACAAATGAGTATAATTAGAAGACACAACTCAGATCAACAACAAGCACTACCTCAATCTCTAGATGGGAATGAGATTCCATCACAAAATCCCAAGAAAGGTAAGGCGATATATAAAGCTCTTGCGGCTAAAAAACAAAGACATATCAGTCCATATGAAAAGAAAACATTATAGGAGATTGTGGTAGATGAAAATCAACTCTTGGATGCCTTAATTCAATCTTGGGAAGGGGCGAGTACATGGGCTATGGTGGCTAGCCCTCATAAGCCACCAGAGAAAAGATGAAGCTATTAAGCTGGAACTGTTAAGGGTTGGGCACTCCCTTAACAGTCCAGCATCTTAAAATCTTAGTAGCTCAAGAGAGGCCCAACCTGGTTTTCCTCATGGAAACAAAAAATCAGAATCCTATTATTGAGAGAGTGAGGAAAAGGACTCACTTTACAACTTCTTTCACTATCGAACCAGTTGGCATAGCTGGAGGCTTAACAATAATGTGGGATGAGGCGGTTAAGGTGGAAGTGGAAGGAAGTTCTTGGGAGCTTATCAATATAAAATGCAAGGATCTTACTAGCAGCAACCTTATGCGAATATCTTTTCTACATGCACCAACAAATTTTCAAGAGAGACTAAGACTATGGCGTGCTGTAAAAGACAACAACTACTCCAATCCACTCCCATGGTTATGTATTTGAGATTTCAATGAAATACTTTACCATTGGGAGAAGGTTGAGTGTAGAGAGGTGGATCGATACAGAATTGTAGCTTTCAGGGGGTTTTTGGATGATTGTTCTTTGTTGGATATTGAAAGCAAGGGCTATGCTTACACTTGGTCCAATAACAGAGAAGACAGCGCATTAGTAAAGAAGAGATTAGACAGGTCACTTTGTAATTTGGAGTGGAGAGTACTATACCCAAATGTGATGGCCTTTGCTCTACCGGCAATAGGTTCGGACCATAGCTCGATAGTCATAAACCTTCATCAAAAGGAAAATAAAAGTCAGAAAATGTTCAGATTTGAACCAATTTGGTTAGAAGATCCAGAGTGTGATGAGGTGATTAAACGAGCTTGGCATGCTAATGGTTCTATTGTAATCAGTCTTACACACAAAATAAGGCTGGTTGCTGCTGAATTACACAAATGGAGTAGGAGGAAGTTTCAAAATGCTCAAAAACAAATCAAATCCCTCAAATTTCGACTTATGGAGTTGACAAATACAACGACTGGGGAGCAAAACAGAGAGGAAATCAGCAACATTATCTGGAAAAATTGAAGATTTGTTTAGGCAAGAAGAGATATATTGGTGCATGAAGTCTAGAATAGAATGGTTAAAATGGGGGGATCAAAACACCAAATATTCATGCAACTACAATTCAAAGAAGACAAAGAAATAAAATTTATATGCTTCGGCTAGATGATCAAACCTGGTGTAGGGATCCAGAGACTCTTAGTCATCATATCCGCAGCTATTATCAATCTTTATTCACCTCAGTTGGAGACCAAAACTATCAACCTATATTAGAGCAATGCCAAGTGGTGATCAATGAGGAGATAAATGAAGACCTGACTAAACCAGTCACAAAAGAAGAAGTAAAGGCTGCTGTGTTTTAGCTAAGGGCTACAAAGGCACCGGGTCCAGATGGGCTAAATGGCTTATTCTACCAAAATCATTGGCCAATCATCAGTGACAACACATTGAACATGATACAATCTTTCTTCAGCCAAGGTACGTTTGAACCAGAGATTAATAGAATGCACATTACTCTCATTCCTAAAGTAACGAACTCAAAGAATATCACCCAATTCAGACCTATAAGCCTTTGCAATTTCAATTATAAAATTATAGCAAAAGTGTTAGCTAATAGGCTAAAACCATGGCTACCAATAATAGTTTCTGAAAAGCAAACAGCTTTTATAAGTGGCAGACATATCCAAGACAACATATTTATTGTCCAAGAGGTGATTCATCAACTAAGGGTGAGAAGAAGGAAGAGTAAATTCCAAGCCATTCTAAAACTAAACATGTAAAAAGCGTATGACAGAGTTGAATGGGATTTTTTATGTGATTATATGATGAGGTTGGGATTCCATGAGAAATGGGTCAAGTGGATAAAGTATCGTATCTCATCAATATCTTTTAGCATATTACTTAATGGTGAACCTTCAGCTGCCTTTAGACCTACTAGAGGAATTCGGCAAGGGGACCCCCTCTCCCCCTACCTATTCATCATCATGGCCAATATCCTCTCGACCGTAATGAGCAAAGTTGTACAAGATGGAAGTATAAAGGGTATTTGTTTCAATTCTACATGCCCAACTCTCTCACATCTCCCTTTTGCTAATGATGTCATTTTCTTCTTAGATGGCATGATATGAGAAGCCTAGAATGTATCCAATGTATTGAACCAATACTACTATGTGTCTGGACAAGCTATAAACCTCAATAAATCGGGCTTTTTCTTTAGGAGAGACTGCCCTCAAAATCTTAAACATAATCTAGCAGCAGAATTAAGAGTGTCTATCTTAGAAAGTCTAGGAAAATACCTCGGAATCCCATCTAACTGGGGAAGAACAAAAAGCAAATGTTTGCTTGGATCCTTGCTAAAGTCAAAAGAAAACTTGAAGGGTGGAAAGAGAGATTGATCTTGAAGGCGGGTAAAGAAATTCTCATCATGACAGTTATTCAAGCCCTTCCCCAATATGCGATGTCAATCTTTAAAATCCCAACTTCTATTTGTCGCACTATTGATAAGAGAGTGGCCTCCTTTTGGTGGAAACAAAATGTAGCTAGAACAGGAGTTCATTGGAAGAAATGGGAACATCTAAAAACTAAGAAGGATTGTGGAGGCCTAGGTTTTAAAAATTTGGTGGATTTTAACAAAGCTATGTTGGGAAAGCAAGCTTGGAGGATTGTCAAACAACCAAACTCTTTATGGTACCAAGTGCTGAAAAGTTTGTATTATCCTCAAGGCAATTTCTGGGTAGCAAACAAAGGTACTCGTCCTTCATGGGGATGGCAAAGTTTATTGGTGGGGAGAGATGTAATCAAACCTGCAACTAGATGGAAGGTTGGTGAAGGTTGGTGATGGATAGACAATACGAATTAGAGAAGATGAATGGCTGCCTTCTGGAAGAATTATAGGCCCAGCAAATAAAGAAGACCCAAGAGTGATAGTTGAATTAATTGATAAAGATACCAAGGCATGGGATACGCATAGAGTAAATGAACTTTTTCCAGAAAATGTAGCAAAAGAGATCCTCGCCCACCCTTTTAGTCTGCACCACCACCTAGACAAACTCGTGTGGATAGCAAACAACTCGGGTTTATATACTGTCAAGAGTGGCTATAACTGAATACATAACCCAACCGCTCTCTCCACCAGACAAAACCCATCTCCTTCTTACCGAATACTAAAGTGACTTTGGAACGAGATATGGAGGCTCTTGACTTCCCCCAAAATCAGATTCTTACTCTGGAATATATGTAGCAACTCTCTCCCAACAAAGGAAAATTTGTATAGAAGACAAATGATACATGAACCAACTTGCCAGATCTGTGGCCAAGCTTCAAAGACAATGGAGCACATTTTCATCCTTTGCGACTAGACAAAAATGTTATGGTTAGCCCCTAATTTTCAAGCCAACACAAATCCAACATGTATCACTTGAATTGATAAAATGGATCTTAGAAAACCTCATCTCAAGGGTCGGATCAGAACTAAAGACCCACTTTGCGGCTCTACTATGGCAGATTTGGAAGACCCACAACTCAGCGGTCTTCCAAAGGAAGAAGCCTGACCCACTTTGCACTCAAGCAGAAGTCGGAATAGCAGCAGATCTCTGCACGAAATGGCTCACCAAGGAGAAGAAAGGAATTAGTCGATAGCAAACAGACCTTAGCAGCTCCAAAAACTAGAAACCACCTGACCCACAAACGCTGAAGGTGAATGTTAACGCGTCTTGGTGCAGCTCAACACTAGAAGGCTCGGTCGCGGGAGTATGCCGGAACACCGCTGGACTCCTTGTCACTGGTTTTGCAAGAAGATCCATGCTTCGTCCGCTTGGGTTGCAGAAACCCTAGCCGTGAGAGAAGCCCTACAGTGGGTGAAGGAGGAACGAAAAGCTCAAACTGCCCGAACTGATCTTCAACCGAAACTCCTAGCTGGAACTGATCTGAAAGTGCTCTTATCTTCAGATAACCTATCTCTTGTTGAGTGCTTATCGGGCCGAGAAGAGCCCCCTTGGCAAGCCCAATCCATTATTGCTGATTGCACAGGTCTTATGGCCCAGATGAGCGGCATTTCTGTCTTCCACGAGCCGAGGGAAATCAACAAGGTCGCGGATTGGGTTGCTAAAGCCCACCGAGCTAATTCCCTTCCTAGTAATTGGGTTTATTTTCCTCCTCAGCCCTTAATCTCTTTACTATGTTTAGACTTTCCAACTAATGGTGCCCTTTTTGCGGGCTAGAAATGATATTCACTATCTTCCGACCAAAAAAAAAAAAAAATCCTATTTTGAAATTCCCTTCCTAGCAATTGGGTTTATTTTCCTCCTCATCCCTTAATCTCTTTACTATGTTTAGACTTTCCAACTAATGGTGCCCTTTTTGCGGGCTAGCAATTATTCACTATCTTCCGTTTTTTGAAATTCCTTCCTAGTAATTGGGTTTATTTTCCTCCTTAGCCCTTAATCTCTTTACTATGTTTAGACTTTCCAACTAATGGTGCCCTTTTTGCGGGCTAGCAATGATATTCACTATCTTCCGACCAAAAAAAAAAAAATCCTATTTTGAAAGCATTATTATTGCGAGATTAAGCTCTTAAATTTTCTTTTTTCCCCAAAGTTCCTAAAATACTTCCCTAAACTTTGAAACTTCAAGAAATTTGAGAAACGTGGAAGGGAGCGACAAAATTAAGATGATCTTGTAATTTATTTAGACAAAATATTCTATCTATCTATACTGCTATGAAAACTGTTCAAAAAAAAAAAATATTGCTATGAAATGAGAGATTTGAGAAACAAGTTCTCACAAAAATGACCATTTTGACTTCTTTAAATTCTCCTTCCTTTTTATCTTCCACATTTTGGCACGTGCACGTATTTGATTACCCTTTTTTCCTCTTCTTATCTTCCACATCTTGTTTTGTGCACTTATTATTTTATATTTTTAAGCTCCAATGCGTGCATATTTCATAAATTATTATTAACGGTGAAAATATCTTTTAATAATTAATTATTATAAGTGATGTAAGTAATCATTTTTAGAAAGATAATTTTCAAAACATTCATTTTCTGCGAAACACAGAAAGTCTTAAGAGAAACACTAGACTGTCTCACTCTTGTGTTTTTTTATTTATTATAACCATTTATTTTCTTAACTGTAAATCAAAGAGTAAAAAAAAGGGAAAATTGATAATTAAAAGGACAAAAAGGTAAAAAGAACAAAGAAATTAACTACCCACTTTCTATAAATTTAAAAAGTGCCTTGATAATATTACTTAATTGTCCTTATCGTGCAATCAGCCTCATCGTTGCCCTCTATGTGATAAATTAACAATGCTTCTCTACTTTCTTATATTTTCTGAAAAATGTGTAGAAAAAAAGTCAAGTTTTTTTTTTTAATTTCTTTGTGCAAATAAATTCTAACATTTATTATTAGCTTATAAGCTGCACAAGGAATTAAAATTAATTGTGCACCACGTATCGCGTGCTTGAAACTAATTAATCTAGTAAATAAGAATATTTTCAATTAATTGTACATCATTGACTCCGAAAACCTAAAACCCATTCATTTGAGATTTTTAAAGAAACCATCTAAATTTATTTCCTCAATTTTTTACTATAAACACGATATTACTTTGCCCTTAAGGACTAGCAACTAACCTGGGCTGGTTCTCAGCCGAGGTTGATCGGTGTTTCGTGATTGCCACTTCAAACGTCACAACGATTCTTGGCATAATGAATCAGTGAGATATTTTTCCAAAGAACAAAAATGATTACTGCTCCATGTATGGCCCAAAGATGGAAAAATGTGAGTGCTTTGAGTTTGAAGTATCTGTTTAGATTCCTAACTTTTGGAATCGGACGAGATTTTGATTCGTCAATGTTGAAAAGAACTGCTCTTGCAAAAGTAGACTTTTAAGTACTATTACATTCCTTAGAAGCATAGGTACCAAAAAAGTCTTAAACATATTGTATTGGTGCCAATATCATAAACCTTTTATATTTGTGTTAATAGAGTCTATTGGTCAATTTTGCTAGAAAATCGCTAAACCGTTTTATAAGATACAATCAACACTGACATGGACAATTTTACAATCTTTAAATATTTTTCTGAATTATTTTTTGTTATATATTTTACCTTCATTATGGTTAGCAAGGGTCACCAGTGACTCTCGCTGGCCATTGGGCGAGGGCCTACAAGCCCTCACCAATCGCTAATGAGTGTTGAGACCGTTGCCCAAGCCACAAGTGTCTAGCCTTTGCCAAATTCCTGTCAAGTCAATCAACATTGTCGCTTACTTGATTATGTCATCGGTTTTGTCTCTACGATTACAACCCAAAGAAGAAATCATTGTGATTCATAGCTGAGTGGAAGCAATAGAGGGAATTTGGGGGCAAAGGAGCGGCAAAGGCGCTCCTGAACCAACAAAAGTAGGCCCATTTCATGGTCAACAAGGATCACTTTCATCGGATTTGGTGATGGCTCAAACCTAGAGCTTGGGAGTAGACCACGAAGAATAAAAGAAAAAAGAAAAGAAAAATAATAAAATTTTGTAAAATTTGTAAAATTTATCCACGTTGACGTCAATTGTGCTACGTAAAATAGCCGATATCCATGTTAATAATTTTTCGATCACAATTCACCAATGCACTTAATTTGTACAAATGCAAAATATTTAAGATTAAATTTATCCAATTGAAAGGGTCATATGATTGATTTGGTATCAATGCAATAGGTTTATGATTTTTTGATACTTAGGTTTCTAAGGCTATAAAGAAATTTGTGAAAGCATTTTTTTTGTTTTATCTTGTATTTACGGAAGATAAGAGGTAGCGTCAGAATTATGTGTTTTTGGATCGCAACATAATCTAGTTAACTAAATCTAACATGACTAACATCAATGCTGAAGCGATTCTATAATCTAATTCCATGGAGAAAGATCGAACCTAAAACATAGGAAGTAAGAACACTCGTCCGTGCACCACCAAGAGAAAGAGGAAACAGAAAAAAAAAAACCTTTTGATATTGATTGTGGGTCTTGTTGAATGGCCGAGGCATGTTAATGTCTTTGATTGTTAGGAAAAACATTCGCAGTCTTTTCCGAAGTTTTCAGCGACGAGAGAACTTTCCATCCAATTATATTATGGCCTTTCTCCCTTTTTCTCGCTTTCCTTTCGTGGAGAAAAGAACATAAATCTTCGGAGCACTTATGGTCCACTTGGAGGTTTGACCGTCGATTCCTGTTCATGTGCTGTGTTGTAATTCGTGTCAATTTATATCCATCTAATAAAATATATTGATTTGGATTCCACACGTTGAATGCAATAATTATGATGAAATCCAGTTAATTCATATTAATTAGTGCCCTCATATAGGATTCAGACATGTCATATCATGTTATATCAATTTTTACTTTGTAAGTAGTATTAATCTCTTTTATGAAAATGGGTCTCCAATATTGCCAATCTTACTTGGAGGCAAATTCCCCCCTCCCCCTTTTTCCGTTGATGTCATACTTAGTTAAACAATAAAAGGAATAGCATAAAAAGATTCTCGAGAATTTCTATGCTGGAGCATCCGGTCCTGAGGCCAATATGACCATTGGATAAAAAAGGAATAAATTCAAAATAGTAGCAGCTTGCCGGAGTATAAGGAAATTCAACGACTATAGAATTGTCGAAGCTATAATTGAGTTACCAAAAATTACAAAGTACAAGAACAATTACTTGTTGATAAGTTCTTTAGATTCGATGGTCTGAAGAAGGAGTTTTACAGTCATTAAGGAAATTTAATAAGAACAGGAAAAAGAGAGAGATTTCAATAAGTACCAACAATTCTCATGTCAATGAACTCAAAAATCAATTTATTGCCAAGGGAAATACGTTAGTAATTGTAGATGCAATTGAGATTTCGATGGCTTCACATTAATTACCAAAAATTGAAGAGTTCCAAAGGGAAAAAACTATTTAAAAAAATTCAATATATACCTTGAACTTTATATTCACTGCAATACATTTATCCTAAATTTCTTTTGTGACAAAATAAAAAATTCCAAAGTTATACTTAGTAATACTTTTACCTACTTTAAGGTTCTATTAGATAATTTTCAGCTAAAATAACGTTGTTTTTATTTCACTTAAGTCACGTAGACATGTCAACATTGTTCTCTTTCTGACGTTCATTTATATAGATTTTTAATGGTTCTAATTAACAGAACTTTAATATAGAGTAAAAATGAGTTTTTTTCTATATAGAAAAAATTAGGTAAATGCGTTGAAATGAATATAGTTTAGAGTTTGTGGTGACTTTGGTATTTTTTCAAATGGGATGAACGGGATCAACCCTGCATATTTTTGAATTTTCGACACCGGCCTGGAAAAGCTTCTCCGGAAAGACACAGAAAAAGCATGCGAGGTTTGCGTGATTCAGGACCTTTGTCACTGAAAAACGTCTCCTTTTCTTGGAATTGTTATGGACAAGATGTTGGGGGAATGCTGATCCATGAAACCACGTGCCGACGTTCCTTTTGTTTATTCCGACGTTGATTTGAAAAAAAAGGAGCTCGCCTCAGTACTTTCCAGGCAATGAAGGCCGAGACTTTGCTCCTCTGAGTCTTTTTATTTTGTATTATCGTCCGCCTTTCCTTCAATGGCCAACCAAAAATGGCGGCCGCCTCCGTCTGCTGAGGCTTGCGCCCCACGTTATCCCTTGCCCAAGGCAAAACCCTATTTTTGACCGTGCATGAATAGTGACGCATTAGTAGCGAGTTAGAGTTTCAGGTGAAAATTTTGGAGATCTCAGAGGTATAGAAATTAAGACCGTAAGTAAGGTCGTGATTTCTGAAATTGGTGACTTGTGAAGTGAATTCTTAAATATCTAGAAGGGTGTAGTGTATCGAAGAGATAGCAATAGCAATAAGACAGCTGGTTATGTTGATTCGAATTACGCTAGTGACTTGGATAAGTGCAAGTCCTTCATAAGATACGTAAATAGTGTTGTTAGTTGGAAAGCCTCCTTATGAGACCACGTTGGTTATCTTCGGTTGAGACTCAATACATCACACTAACCTTTATAGTAAGAAGGTGATATGGTTACGAAGTTTACTCTTTGTCTTTGAGTTAGATTAGAAAAGTATTTATATACACTTGGATAACCAAGATGCAATATATCTAGTATATAATTTGATTTATCACAAGCAAACGAAGTATATCAACATCAAGTATTATTTTATCTTAGATGACTTAGCAAAGAATAAAGTTATTATGAAAAAGATTTCTACAACAAAAAATTCGAAAAGACGTGATAATTAAGCTCGGTCCTTCAATTGACATATATAAAGAGTGAGTGTCCATTGGGATATTGAGATAATAATACAGATGATGAGCATTCTTACCTGACTTTAAATGTCGAGTCAAGGTCAATTGTTAAATTATGTCTTGAATTGACTTGGTTTACGGAAACGATTAGATTAAACCGAAAGGGAAGAACTCTCGGTCACTACATGACAAAATAAGGGGCTCATATATTTATGAATATTTATTTATTTATGGGGTAGGAAAGAAGTCTTTGTCTAAGAGGAAATAAAGAAGCGGACGTCGCTTCTTTCTTGAGTACTGATCGGTCAATAAGAGTTTGAGGAGCGGGACCCACATATATACATAAATACATAAATATACAAATACATATATATATATATATATACATAAATATACAAATACATATATATAGATATATATAGATATGTATATATATGCCTGCAGTGGCAGCATATACAAGGGAAAAAAAGTCGAAAAACGAAAAACATCGTTCAGGAGTTTTTGTTTCGTAAGTTTACACCTAATAAAATTAGTAATTTGTAAATATTTTGGATTTGACTTAAATTTAAGCGGAAGAAAAATTTCAACATATCAAAGATTACAATTCTGATTTTTAGATTATAATGAATTATTTATTGCTCACTCTCTTATTAACAACATAAATCTCTAATGTCATTTATTTCTTTGATTCTCTCCTATTGACTTATTCGCAAGCGTTAATATATTAACAAGAAAAGTAAGTATAAAATAGATGTATGGTTCTCAATTAACTAAAGTGGCTTGTTGATAAAGCATAAATATCGACACCTTAATTCATATATAATTTCTACTTAATTGGTTGAAATTTGAATAATTTTAAAAAACTTTTACGTAAATGTAAAAAGTTGCTTTTTGCTTTTCTATTCTATATAAAAACCAATCATTTTATATATGTATGACAAGTAACGTATGTTACATTGACCCTTCTAATGCAAGAGAGCAAAGGAAAGGTACACCATAAAGTTTTTGGGCCTTGGACTCAGTTAGACCTTTGAAGAATGGGAATAATTAATCTCGGGTCAAAATTGCTCAAATAATTTCATTTGTTAAAGATATCTCATAATTCCGTTGGTGTTGGATGTATATATATTTTTGATTGTGTATATATTAATTGATAAATATCACGTTAGATAGCCATATCATATAGCAGTGTACTTTGATTGTTACATGTCGAAATATTATGAAATATTTTAATTATGTTTTAACCCTGTTCATGGGCATTTTTAGCTGACCTTTCCCACTATGTCCGTTCTTCGCCACTCCCGTACTCCCGTATTATAGCCTCCCTTCTCTCCTCCATGGAAGAAGGCGCATGAAAACACATAACGTAGACAACCAGTGACTCCCCCGAAAAAAAAATGGATCCTTTCGATCCATCAAAGCAGGTGCTTCAAAACTTCCTCTCGCACTCCTCCACTCTGATGTATTCAGGTGGCGATTTTCTGCTCAAGACCACGTTTTTACGTGGTTTCTCTGGTTCCCTTCATTTGGTTTTGTTACTTGGACTCTTGGTTTCATGGGCGGGCAAGAAAATATGGGCACGACGAAATGGTGTAGGCTCCGAACAAAGCCGCAGAAGAAGCAGAATTTGGTACTATAAGCCCACTCTGTTTTGCTGTTTAGGCTTATCTCTGTTTAATCTGGTTTTGTGTGCGGCGAACTACTTTTATTGGTATGCAAATGATTGGTCGGAAGAGAAACTGGTTTCTCTTTTGGATTTAGCACTGAAGTCTCTCGCTTGGGGAGCTCTAGGTGTTCGTTTGTACGGCCAAAGCTCCGATTTTGGAGTATCAAAGCTCCCTCTTTTGTTGAGAGTCTGGTGGGGTTCCTACTTGTCCATTGCATGTTATTGCCTCGTCATTGACGTTGTTCTGTATGGAAAGTGCGTTCCGGTGCGAACCCAGTATTCCATTTCTGACGTTGTCTCTGTTGTCACCGGTTTCTTCTGCTGTTATGTGGGGTTCTTTGGTAAGATTGAGATTGATGATTGTCTGCTCGAAGCGCTTTTAAATGGTAACTCGGTTACAAGCAATGCCAAATTAAGCAGACGTCCAGGAAGTGAAACTGTGACCCCGTATTCTAAAGCGGGATTGCTGAGTATAATTAGTTTCTCGTGGCTGAGTCCTTTAATGGCTGTCGGGAATGAGAAAACACTGGACCTAGAGGATGTCCCTCAACTTGCTCCACGGGATAGGATAGCAGGGGCACTGCCAGGTTTCAAGGAAAAGCTCAAGTCAGATGCTGGTTCCAGTAATGGAGTGACAGCGTTTAGGCTGGTGAAGGCTTTGATCATGTCCGAATGGAAAGAAGTAATTTCCACTGCTGTGTTTGAGCTTCTTATAACCCTAGCTTCTTACGTTGGTCCATACCTTATGGAAACTTTTGTTCAATTCCTAAACGGGCAACGCAAATTTGAAAGTAAAGGCTACCTTCTTGTTTCAGCGTTTTTGGTTGCACAGCTTGTCAAGTGCCTTTCCTCTTGGCAGATGATATTTAGGCTAGATCTTGTTGGGATTAGGACTCGCTCATTGCTGGTTGCACTAATATATGACAAGGGATTAAACCTTTCATGCCAGTCTAAACAGGGGCATACTAGTGGGGAAATCATTAATATCATGTCTATAGATGCCGAGAGAATTGATGATTCTTACTGGTACATGCACGATCCTTGGCGAGTACTTGTACAAGTTGGGTTAGCCTTAGCGATTCTGTATAAAAATCTTGGGCTTGCGGCTATTGCAGCTTTTGAGGCCTCTGTGCTTGTTATGTTAGCTAATATTCCTTTGAGCAAACTCCAGGAGAAAATTGATGAAAAGTATAGGCAACTTCCGAGATCTTGCGAAACATGAAGATTTTAAAGCTTCAGACATGGGAGATGAAGTTTTTGTCCAAGATTAATGAACTGAGGAATATTGAGATGGGGTGGTTGAAAAAAAAATTTTACACTAAAGCAATTACCTCTTTTGTCTTCTGGGGTGGCGCGACATTTGTTTCCGTGACTACATTTGGTACATGCATGTTATTGGGGATCCCACTATCGTCAGGGAAGATCTTATCTGCGATCGCAACATTCAGCGTCCTCCAAGATCCCATCGATGAATTACCAGTTGTATTATCCATGATAGCTCAGACTAAGGTCTCACTTGACAGAGTAGCATCATTCCTGCGCCTTGAGGATCTCCAGAATGACGTCATTGAAAAGCTTCCTCAGGGCACAACTGATACGGGAGTCGAGATCACTGAGGGGAATTTCACCTGGGACTTGTCTTCCTCTGAACCCACATTAAAGGACATAAACTTGAAGGTCATCAATGGCATGAAAATTGCAGTCTGCGGTACTGTGGGTTCAGGAAAATCGAGCTAACTTTCTTGCCTCCTGGGAGAATTGTCGAAGATATCCGGAGCCCTCAAATTATGTGGCAGTAAGGCTTATGTTGCTCAGTCTCCATGGATACAGAGTGGCAAGATTGTGGACAACATTTTATTCGGCAAGGAGATGAACCGTGAGAGATATGAAAGTATCCTCAAAGCCTGCAGCCTGATGAAGGATTTGGAGATTCTCCCATTTGGCGATCAAACAATTATAGGCGAGAGAGGGATAAATCTGAGTGGTGGACAGAAGCAAAGAGTGCAGATTGCCCGTGCAATTTATCAAGATGCAGACATTTATCTACTTGATGACCCTTTTAGTGCTGTCGATGCGCATACAGGATCTCATCTGTTTAAGGTTAATTGCTTTTTCCTACGTTTCTGATTATGCACATACCACCCCTCGTAAAGCAGCTTTCTTGATGGAAAAACAAGACGTTTTCTGCGCACATCTTGGATTTGAGTTATTTTCTCGATTTCCTTCTTCCTCTCGTGAAGATTACTAACTGAGTCTTTAACTTGATAGGAATGTTTGCTAGGACTTTTGAGTTTGAAAACAGTGATCTACGTTACTCATCAAGTAGAGTTCCTACAGACAGCTGATCTAATCGTGGTGAGTAATTACTGACTGTTGGATATTGCGGAAGCGTGTGTGTGTGCAAGTGTGTATGAACTATGGCAAGGGAATGAGAAATGAAGTGAAAAATAAATGAAGGCACAAACTGAATTTTATTCAAGAACTTTTTGAGGTACAAAGGATAATGAAGTGGCTGTTACTTAGTTTCTAGTTTTTGGTTCTCTCATCTCACGGTCTCTCTCATTTTTCTAGTTGTCATTCTGTTTTCAAGGCTGAGTACTCTTGCCTATTTATAGACAAGTTCCACCGACTACAAGCTGCAACCGACTTTGACACTGTACATGGATCAATATAAAATTCAGCTTGCGTTCTTTAGCTTCTGCTTGTTGCGGCTTCTTCAGGGTCTTCTCGTTGCTTCTCCTTTTTCTCCATTTTTCTATCTTGTGCAGCTCCCAGCCACTTTTGTTGACTTTTCAACCAACTTCCAGCTGGCTTCTTCCTTCATACGTATACTTGCTGCCCACGTACACCAGAAAATTCTCCAACATGTGAGAGCCTTCATCTTTGACATGGGCAAATTGTTGCCGCCGACTTTGTTCCTTCTCCATTAAGCATACTTAATTCTTAAGTATGAGTAGTCTAGTGAGTTCCAGAATTTTCACAAAATAGATCATATTTTAACACTCCTCCTTGATCCATTTTTGTGATACACCAAGCATGCCTCTCAATGTTTCAAATTTTGTTGATGGTAATGCTTTAGTGAATATGTCTGCAATTTGATCTTCAGTTTTGCAATACTTCAACTCGATCTCTCCTTTATTTTGCACTTCACGAATGAAGTGATATTTTATATCAATATGCTTCGTTCTTCCATGAAAGACTGGATTTTTTGATATTGCTATTGCGGACTTGTTGTCACAAAATATTGGCGTTGATTCCTCTTGTAGTTCTCCAATGTCTTCAAGAATTCTTCGAAGCCATATTGCATGATTGGTAGTTGTAGCAGCTGCAACATATTCTGCTTCTGCAGTGGATTGTGCCACTGAGTCTTGTTTTTTAGATGTCCATGAAAATATTCCAGAACCTAATGTGAATGCATAACCAGTGGTGCTCCTCCTATCATCAGATGATCCTGCCCAATCACTATCAGTATAACCGATCAGCTTAGCTGTTGCCTTAGGTCGATACCAAATACCATAATCAGTGGTTCCTCTTAAGTATCTTAGAATTCTCTTGGCTGCTCCAAAATGAATTTGGCTTGGACTCTGCATAAACCTTGATAGTAAACTTGTCGCGTACATAATATCTGGCCTTGTAGCAGTAAGATATAGTAGACTCCCAATTAGGCTTCTGAGAGTGAAGCGTCTACTTTTCAGCTCCATCTTCTTTCAATAATTTCTCATTCATCACAAGTGGTGTTGCCACTGTTTTGCAATTATTCATCTTGAATTTTTCAAGGAGCTTCTCTGCATATTTCTTTTGTGAAATGAAAATTCCTTCATCTTGATTGACTTCAATACCGAGGAAATAGTTCATCAAGCCCAAGTCTGTCATCTCGAATGTCTTCATCATTTCTTCTTTAAATTCTCGAATCATTGTCTCATTGTTCCCTGTATATATGAGATCATCCACATATAGAGAGACAATAAGTGTGTCGAATTACCTTGGGTCTTGATGTAGAGCGTTGGCTCACTCATGCTCCTCCTGAATCCTTGCTTGATGAAGTATTCATCAATCCTGCTATACCATGCTCGTGGTGCTTGTTTTAACCCGTATAGGGCCTTCTTAAGCTTTAAGACTTTTTCTTCATTGCCTTTGATAGTAAAGCCTTCTGGTTGAGCTACATAAATTTCTTCTTGGAGGTATCCATTTAGAAATGCTGATTTTACATCAAGTTGATGAATTTTCCATTTCTTTTGAGCTGCTAAAGCAATGAGTGCTCGGATAGTATCAAGGCGAGCAACAGGAGCGAAAGTTTCAGTATAGTCAATACCTGGTTGTTGCAAATATCCTTTCGCTACGAGTCTTGCCTTGTGCTTCTGAATTGATCCATCCGCATTAAGCTTTGTCTTGTAGACCCATTTTACGCCTATGATTTCTTTGTCTTCGGGACGATCAACGAGCTCCCAAGTTTCATTTTTCTCGATCATTTTAATTTCTTCCTCCATGGCTTTAATCCAAACTTCTTCTTTGGAAGCATCTTCATAGTTTTCTGGTTCTAAGGACATAAAATTGCATGTTTCATAAACTTTCCTTAGAGACTTTACCCTTAGTATAGGAGACTCAGAAGTAGACTCCTCTTGTGCTGGGCTTGGAGAGGATGGTGGTGTTACTTCTTGAGTGGAGGAATTCGATGTTCCGCCTTCTTCTTGAGGTGTTGATTCCTCACGTGCATGAGGTATGTCTGGTAAGTTGACATACTTCTTCTCAACCTTCTCTTCATCCCAATTCCAAGTAGCATTCTCGTCGAACTCGACATCTCGACGATCATGAGCTTCTTAGTTTTTAGGTTGTAAACCCGATAGCCTTTTGATTGATCGCTATAGCCGATGAATATTCCTTTTTCGGTCTTCTCATCGAGCTTGCTCCTTTTTTGATCAGGGATGTGAACATAGCAAATACATCCAAACACTTTGAGATGTTTTGCTGAAGGCTTCCGTCCACTCCATACTTCGACGGTGTTTTATTTTGAACAGCTTTAGTTGGACACTGTTTAACGAGTATACTGCAAGTATAGACTGCTTCGCCCAAAAAGTGTTGGGAAGGCCTTTCTCCTTTAGCATGGACCTCGCCATCTCCATGACGGTTCTATTCTTCCTTTCTCGCTACTCCATTTTGCTCGGAGCGTAGCCAACAGTCGCTTGATGATGGACTCCTTCATCTTCACAGAATTTGTTGAACTCCCTTGAATTATATTCTGTGCCTCTATCACTTCTTAGGACTTTGATTCTGCGGCCACTTTGATTCTCGACACGATTCTTGAATTTCTTGAAGATAGAGAAAACCTCCGATCTTTCTCGAAGAAAGTAGACCCATGTCATTCTAGTGTAGTCATCAATGAATAGGATGAAATATTTATTCTGACTGGGTGTAAGTGTCCTCATCGGACCGCACACGTCCGTATGGACAAGTTCCAACGGCTTCTTAGCTCTCCATGTGCCTCCCGGACGGAAGGACTTCCTCTCGCTGCTTTCCAAGAAGACAGCCTTCACAAACGTCTGAAATTTCTGTAATGGCTGGAAAATCTCTCATCATATTTTTCTGATGGAGAATTTTTAGCCCATAAAAGTTGAGGTGGCCAAATCTCCGATGCCATAGCCATGAATCATCAAGTTGAGCCTTCATAGCTATATCTTTGACATATTTCCATCGAATAGGAAAATTCTTGTTCTCCATTTTCACAGAGGCAATAACATTATTCCTATATTTATCATAGATAGTGCAGGTGTCTCCTTTAAAGTATAAAGAATAACCATTCTGAATCATTTGACCCACACCGAGTAGATTTTGTGCAAGACTAGGTACCAAATATACTTCATGAATGTATTTTGGGCCTTTCTTAGTTTCAACAGCTATAGTCCCTTTTCCTTTCACATCAACCGATTCACCATTACCCAATCTTACTTGTGTTTTTACCGAAGTATCAATATTGGTGAATATAGATTCATCTCCCGTCATGTGATTGCTACATCCACTATCAATATACCATGGATCATTCTTCTCATCTTTTTCCTCTTGGCTTGTATAGAATAAATTATTTAAATTTTCTTCTTCCTTTTCTTTTTCTTTTTCTTCTTTAACATAATTCGCTCTATAATCTATTTTAGAGCGACAAAATTTTTCTATGTGGCCATATCTTTTACAAGACTGGCATTGTGGTTTATTTTTAAACCAGCAATCCTTTTCCAAATGATTATTTTTCTTGCAAATACCACAAACTGGATATTTGTCCTTCCATGTAGTTTCTCCTCCTCTTCTATTTTTCCATGAGCTTCTTCCACTATTTCTAGGATTATGAGACCGTATGTTCAATTTTGACTGAAAAGCACTTTCAACTGTATCTTCTTCCTGTACTTGCAATCGTTTTTCATATGCTTCTAAAGAGCCAATTAGTTCACTCACCGAGAGGGTTTTAAATCCTTCGATGATTCTATAGTGGTAACAATAGAATTGTATTTTCTAGTGAGTGTCACCAATATTTTTCAACAACCCTCCGATCGGTGATATCATCTCCATAAGATCTCATCTGATTTACTAATTGTTTCAATCTGCCACAATATTCTTGAACAGTCTCATAATTTTTCATCTTAGAATTCTCAAATTCCCTTCTCAAAGTCTGAAGTTGAATAGTTCGTACTGTTCAGTGCCTTGAAATTCTTCTTGTAATGTCTCCCAAGCCTTCTTCGCAGTCTTCACTCCAATTATTCTCGGGAATATTGTTTCCGAGAGCGCTTGTTGAATAAAATATAGTGCCCTTGCATCCTTTTGTAGTTGATCTTTTGGAACACTTGCACCTTCTTGCGAAATCTCATAACCACTTTCGACGATGTCCCATAAGTCTTGAGCCATCAAGAACGTGGTCATTTTGATGCTCAATAATCATAGTTATTCCCATCAAAGATAGGAATAGGAAATGAGGATGAGGTCGAATTGGCCATAGTTTAGTTGTTTGGAAATTTGGATGGATAATTTTGGGAACGGATGGTTAGGACAAACGCCCTATACCAACCAAAGACAAGGCTCTGATACCACTGTTGGATATTGCGGAAGCGTGTGTGTGTGCAAGTGTGTATGAACTATGGCAAGGGAATGAGAAATGAAGTGAAAAATAAATGAAGGCACAAACTGAATTTTATTCAAGAACTTTTGAGGTACAAAGGATAATGAAGTGGCTGTTACTTAGTTTCTAGTTTTTGGTTCTCTCATCTCACGGTCTCTCTCACTTTTCTAGTTGTCATTCTGTTTTCAAGGCTGAGTACTCTTGCCTATTTATAGACAAGTTCCACCGACTACAAGCTGCAACCGACTTTGACACTGTACATGGATCAATATAAAATTCAGCTTGCGTTCTTTAGCTTCTGCTTGTTGCGGCTTCTTCAGGGTCTTCTCGTTGCTTCTCCCTTTTTCTCCATTTTTCTATCTTGTGCAGCTCCCAGCCACTTTTGTTGACTTTTCAACCAACTTCCAGCTGGCTTCTTCCTTCATACGTATACTTGCTGCCCACGTACACCAGAAAATTCTCCAACATGTGAGAGCCTTCATCTTTGACATGGGCAAATTGTTGCCGCCGACTTTGTTCCTTCTCCATTAAACATACTTAATTCTTAAGTATGAGTAGTCTAGTGAGTTCCAGAATTTTCACAAAATAGATCATATTTTAACACTGACTTATGAATTGGTTTTCCTTGGAGTCACTTGTTAAGTGGTAATACGTATGTTTGCTAGGTCATGAGAGATGGAAAGATCACAAAATCTGGAACATACAGCGAGATTCTTCACCTCGGAGCAGATTTCACGGAGCTAGTTGGTGCACAGGAGGAAGCTTTAGCCAGGCTTGGTTCCCACCAAGCTGGGCCAGATTCTGAAGCATCTGGTGTCAACAATGAAGAAAGTCGAACGGAAAATACTGTGAAGAAGGAAGAAAACAGAATTGTTCAAGATGGTGAAGTAAGGGTAAAAGGGCAGCTTGTTCAAGAAGAAGAGAGGGAGAAAGGTAGAGTCGGTTTTCTGGTGCACTGGAAGTACCTGACGGCGGCATATGGAGGAGCTCTCGTGCCTTTCATATTACTGGCCCAGTTTCTATCCATGCTCCTTCAGATGGGAAGCAATTACTGGATGGCATGGGCGACCCCAGTGTCGGAGGACGTGGAACCTGCTGTTTCGGGATCAACACTGATACTTGTTTACGTAGCTTTGGCTGTTGGAAGCGCCTTCTGTATTCTTTTCAGGTCTTCACTTTGGCTACGATACTCTTTAATAAGTTGCATCTCGCAATATTTCGGGCCCCCATGTCATTCTTTGATGCCACACCAAGTGGACGAATCCTAAGTAGGGTGAGTCCTAATATGGAACATCACTCGAATAGTTCAAAGAGATTTATCTCTGAACACATAGGGAAGACAGATTATGCTTTTGTCGATTCACGTCTTGTTTATTACAATTACAATTTCTTTCCTGTACGAGTCATGGATTGCATTGTGACGCAATGCTTCTTTTCAGGTCTCAAAAGACCAGAGTGCTGTGGATTTGGACATTCCATTTATAGTCGCAGAATTTGCCTTCTCAATGATCCGGCTACTGGGAATTATCATTTTGATAACTCAGGTTGCATGGCAAGTTCTTATAATTTTTATCCCTGTGATTGCAACCTGTGTCTGGTATCAGCAATTTTACATGCCATCTGCTAGAGAACTGGCACGGTTGATGGGTGTGAGCGAAGCTCCAGTGATCCAGCACTTTGCTGAAACAATTTCAGGATCGACCACTATTCGTGGCTTTGATCTAGAATCAAGATTTCGGGACACAATTATGGAGCTTTCCAATGCATATTCTCGGTACACGTTCCATGTTAATGGGGCAAGGGAATGGCTTCGCTTTCGCTTGGATATGCTATCCCCGGACACATTTGGAATCTCTCTGATCTTCTTGACCTCTACTCCTGAGGGATTCATCGACCCAGGTAACAATGTCCTTCCTGAGATCTTCTAAATGGTGCCCTATTTATATCGATGAATATGTTAAGTCATCTTAACCTCCTGTTCTTCTCTCTGAAGCAATTGCGGGCTTAGCTGTGACGTACGCACTTAATTTGAACACGATACAAGCAATGGTTATTTTAAGGTTGTGTAATATGGAGAACAAAATTATATCGGTTGAAAGGATAATTCAATACGCTGGCATCTCAAGCGAGCCCCCTCTTACAATAGAGGATGATTGCCCCTGTCCTTCATGGCCAACATGTGGAGAGATCGCCATTTCCAATCTGCAGGTGCTAGGAAAACTTTCTGTTATGCCAAAACAATGTGTCAGCATGTTTTGTCCAGTCATTAGGACATAATTCACCTTTCTGACAATTTGGGCGGAATGCCAGGTCCAGTATGCTCCACACTTGCCGCTTGTTCTGCGAGGCATCACGTGCACTTTTCCTGGAGGGATGAAAACGGGCATCGTGGGGAGAACGGGCAGTGGCAAATCGACTCTCATGCAAGCACTTTTCCGCAAAGGAGAGCCTTGCTCGAGAACTAGCAAGGTTGGTTGGGGTATGCAAAGCTCCAGTGATCCAGCATTTTTCTGAGACTATATCAGGATCAACCACGATAGGCGGATTTGATCAAGAATCAAGATTCCAGGATACTCTAGGCCCAAGTTCCATTGTGCTGGGGCAATGGAATGGCTTTGTTTTCGCTTAGATATGCTTTCATCTTTCACATTTGGGATCTCTTTGATTTTCTTGATCTCTCTTCCTGAGAGATTCATCGACCCAGGTAGCTTCTTTTCGTCTTATTGTCTCCTTGGTACGAATAATACGTATATGTACTGGCAATTCGTAACTTGCTTCTATTCTTCTCTTCAGCAATTGCAGGCTTAGCCGTGACATACGGGCTTAATCTGAACATGATACTAGCATGGGTGATTTGGAATTTGTGCAATATGGAGAACAAAATCATATCGGTTGAAAGAATACTTGCATCTCAAGTGAGTCTCCTCTTGTGATAGACAATAATCGACCTCATCCTTCATGGCCGACTCGTGAAGATTGTTAAATTAATGTCTCGAGTTTGAATTCGAATAACAATTTGTTAACTGAATTTGTTGAGAAAGATTTTCTCAAGCGGGTTACAAGTCAGATGAAAAAGTTTTTATTTTTATTTTTATTGGACTTTGTTTTGGACATACAAAAGAAAGTAAAAGAAAGAAGTTGATCCGCCGCTACAAAACAAAAGAGGAAATAATATAAAAGATACAGTAAGGGTTTCACTTTTTGTGCAGATGAAGCCAAATTCGTATTGAAGAGCACACAGTGGGCCCAGGTCAAATTGTTGACTCTGGGCACGCACGTATAAAGGCGAAAACTTTGGGGTTTCTAACTTTGGGGTTTCTTTTCTGTGTGTTTGTGGAGCCACAAAAGTTGAAGAGTGCTGCATAGGAAAAAAAAAAGAAACCACACGTCCAGCACATCCAAAAGACGCCGCACAAATCTTGAAAGGAGAATGCAAAGCTATACGTGGAGAAAAGACGAACGCTTGAGTTATTGTTTTGGCGTATGTAGAGTGTTTTACTTTTAGCTAGAATTCGCGGTAATTTTGTGTCATGAGTTTACGTCCAAGTGAGTTGTTTATTTATAAACACTTTGGGTTTGGGCTTAAATTTAGGTGTGGGAAACACTCGAGTGTGTGAGCGATTGTAAATTTTGATTCTCCGATTATAGTGGATTATTTACTATTGGCTCTTCTCGTGAACGTAGGTATCGATATTGGAACCAAACCACGTAAATCTCTAGTATTCTTATTATTTCTTGTTTATCTCTTTGGTGATTTCGCGTTGACATAAATTACAAGATCCTGTCATTTTCATGTATTATATTTCAACAATTGGTATTAGAGCTTGTGATTAGATTTCTTGATTGTAATTTGGGGCTTTTGTGTGACAGCACAAGTAGCGGTGAGCGGGGAGGAGGGATGGCGGTGTGTTCGCGCCTCGGTTCCCGGACATGTGCAAGTAAGGGGTCCCTCTCTTGTCCCACATCGCCTAGGGAGGGAGTCCTGGGCTAGCTTATAAGACAATGGGCCATCTAACTGTACATACGCGTTTTCTTAGGGTAGTATGGGTTGTCCTGAGAAGAACAAAATCGTGAGAACTTAATGTTAAAAGCGGACAATATATGTATAGTTGAGACCCAGGATGTTACAAGCGGTATCAGAGCCGACTCCCGACCGTGTGTGGGGCCATAGCGAGGACACTGTGCTCTAAGGGGTGGAGAGTGTGACAGCCTAAGCAGCAGTGTGCGGGGAGGAGGGATTGTAGTACGTGCGCAAGTGGCGGTGCGTGAGGAGGAGGGATGGCAGTGTGTCTGCGCCTCAATCCCCGGACGTGCGCAAGGAAGGAGTCTCTCTCTTGGAGGAGGAGGGATGGTGCGCCTCAATCCCCGGACGTGCGCAAGGAAGGAGTCTCTCTCTTGTCCCACATTACCTAGGGAGGGAGTCCTAGGATAGCTTATAAGACTTAGATCCCTCTAATTATACATAAGCGTTTTCTTAGGGTAGCATGGGCTGCCCCGAGAAGAACAAAACCATGAGGACTTAGTATCCAAAGCGAACAATATGTGTACAGTGGAGATCCAGGGTGTTACATTTTGTTTGTCTAATTATTATCTGAAAATTATGTTATTGCAATTATATCTAAGGTGATATATGAAATTGAGAAGTTTAATGAGAGAAACATCTTTAGGTTATGAAGAATCAAGATGCCCGAAAATTATGTTATTGCAATTATATCTAAGGTGAAATCTGAAATTGAGAAGTTTAATGAGAGAAACATCTTTAGGTTATGGAGATCCAAGATGCGGGCGTTATTGACAACCTAGGATTTGGCCAAGGTACTGGATGGTGAAGATGAGTTGCCGCTTATAATGAAAGCTTCTGAGAGGGTAGGGCTAATGGAAAGAGTAAAGAGCACAATTCTATTAAACTTGTCAGATGGGGTTTTATAGAGATGGCTGAGGAGAATGATGCCGCAACATTTTGGGCAAAACTTCAGGCACTCTATATAAAGAAAGGTTTAAACAATCACATGTACATGTTGAAGAGGATGTTTCAGTTTAGATATACTAAAGATACATTTGTCAGAACCCACATAGATGAATTCAATACATTCATGATGGATTTGAAGAAAGTCGGTAAGATACTTGATAATAAAGAACATGGCATGATGTTATTAGTTTCTTTACCAGAGTCATGTGAGCACTTTACTAATTCATTATTGCAGGGGCGTACTACAATTATCTCAAAAGAGGTAAAGTCCACATTATTCTCTAAAGAGTGATAGAGAAAGTTGTGAGATGACAGTCCAAAACAAGGAGTAGCACAACTATTGACAATTCGGAGTAGAGAACAACATAGTGGACCTAATGGCAATAAAGTTAAAAGTAGATCGAAATCACGACATAAAAAGTTCAAGGGATGCATGAAGTGCTTTGAGTGCCACAAGGATGGGCACATTATGAGAGATTGTTCAAAGCGAATGAATAAAGGTGATAGGCATAATACCATAAGCAGTATGGCAAACGTTGCTAAGGGGAGCACTAGTGATGTAGAAGCTGTTTTATATATAACTACTAATTCGTCAGGAGATGAATGGGTGCTGGATTCGAGGTGTTTTTATCATATGACACATCATAAGAACTGGTTTATTACTTACCAGGCTACAAATGGTGGTAACATTCTTTTGGGGAATAATGTAGCTTGCAAGGCCATGGGGATAGGGACAATCCGAATTCAGATGCATGGTGCACACATTGACAAATGTGAGGCATGTACCAGAGTTTAAGAAGAATCTTATTTCTTTAGGGACACTCGATGACATCGGGTGTAGGTACACTGCTGAAGGTGGAGTATTGAAGATTTCTCAAAGTGCAATGACAATGATGAAGGGCAATAATGTGAATACTCTCTATCATCTGTTGGGAGAGACCGTGACCGGAACCGCTACAATTTCATAATGTGAGTCAAACTCTAACTTAACTTAGTTATGGCATATGCGTTTACAATACATGAGCGAGGTAGGTATGACGATGCTAAGTGAAAGAGAGTTGTTGAAAGGTTAGAAGACAGGGAAGCTGGACTTATGTAAGCACTATATCTTTGGAAAGCAGCGCCGAATTAAGTTTACAATGATTATTCATTCGACCAAGTGACTACTTGAATACATTCATTCAAATGTCCGGGGCTCGTATTCGGTTCCTTTAAAAGGAGGTGCTTGATATATGCTGACATTTATCGATGACTATTCGAGGAAGATATGAGTATACTTTTGAAAGCACAAATATGATATGTTTGATCGGTTCAAGAAATCTGAGGCATTGATTGAGAAGCAATTAGATAAACAGATCAAGTGCATGAGAACCAATAATGGCATGGAGTTCTGCAATAAAGATTTTACCTAATTCTACAAGGAAGAAGGGATTGTGAGACGCTGCACAGTACTTGGGACACCATAGTAGAATGGCGTGGCAAAAAGGAAGAACAGAACTTTGCTTGAGTGAGCTTGATGCATGCTTTCGCATGCAGGACTTGGCAAGGAATTTATGGCCGAAGCAGTGAACACGGCATATTACATGGTTAATCAATCACCATCATCTGCTATCGAGTGGAAGACTCCTAAGGAAATATGGTCAGGGAAACTTGTTAATTACTCCAGATTATATATATTTGAATGTCCTACATATGCTCATGCAAGTGATGATAAGCTTGAGCCGATAGCAAATAAGTGCATATTTCTAGGTTATGTATATGGGGTGAAAGGCTATCGATCATGGTGCACTGATCCCAAATCACCTGGTTTTCTAATTAGCATAAATGTGATCTTCAACTAGATTGCAATACTTCAATAGAGGAGCTTTGAGACACAACCAACAAAGCAGATAGATCATGGTGTCATTAGTGAGGTGACGCTTCAGGTAGAGATTTTGGAGATATCAAGAGGTAATAGAAGTTGAGATTGCAGATGAGGCTACAGTTCCTGAAATTGGTGATAGTAAACAACTAGCAAAGCCACAACACACTATAGTCGCAGACAGACAGAGAAGGCAAATTAAATCACCGGTATATTATGGTTATACAGATATTGCTTATGCATTGATTGTAGATGATGAGGTAGAGACAAATGAGCCTTCATCTTACTCTAAGGTGATGGCTAGTTTGGAGTCATCGCAGTGGCTAGGGGCTATAAGTAAAGAGATGTAATCTCTTCATCGAAATCAGTAAGGTATAAGGCAAGACTTGTGGCGAAGGGATATAAATAGCGTGAATGCATTGACTACAATGAGGTATTCTTTTCTGTGGTAAGACATACTTCTATTCGTATTTTACTTGCCTTAGTTGCTTCACAGGATCTCAAATTAGAGTAGCTAGATATGAAAACTGAGTTTCTTCATGGTGAGTTGGGGGAGCAGATTTAAATGAGGTACCTAAAGGTATTTATGGTAAGGAAGATGATGTTTGCTTATTGAAGAAATCTTTGTATGAGTTGAAACAGTCTACTAGGCAATAGTATAAACATTTTGATACCTTCACGGCTAGTTAATATTATTTGAAAAGTCATATGAATAGCTATATCTACTTTAAGAGACTAGAGAATGGTTTTTTGATTCATCTGTTCTTATATATTAATGATATGCTAATAGCAACTAAGAATATATTTGATATTGATGTGTTGAAGAGACAGTTAAATGATGAATTTGAGATGAAAGATTTAAGTGCTGCAAAGAAATTATTGGGTATGGAGATTTTGCGTGACAAGGTTGCAGGAGTTTTATATCTATCTCAGAAGAAATATATTGAGAAAATCATGACACGTTTTAATATGCAGTCCACAAAATCTATAAGTACATCTTTAGCAAAGCACTTTAAACTTTCATATAAATTATCACTGTAGACTAAGGAGGAGGAGGAGGAGGAGTATATGTCTCGTGTTCCTTATTCTAGTGTGCACTAGGTCTGATATTTCATAAGCTATGAGCGTGATTAGTTGCTATATGAAACATCCTGATAAAACTCATTGGGAAGCTATGAGGTGGATCCTCAAATATTTGAAGGGGACATCAGACATGTGTATAGTGTACTGGAGGGATAGTAATGGCAGTGAGACCATTGGTTTTGTGGATTCGAATCACGCTGATAACTTAGATGATTGCAAGTCTTTAGCAGGGTATGTGTTTACGCTAGCATGTGGTGCAATTAGTTGGAAAGTGTCCTTACAAGATTACGTTGCCTTGTCTTCGACTGAGGCAGAGTACATGGACTAACCTTTGTAGCGAAAAAGACAATATGGTTACGAAATTTGCTTTTGAATTTTGGGCTAGAACAAAAAAGTTTGGATATATTTTATGATAACTAAGGTGCAATAATCCAATTTATCACGAGCGAATGAAACATATCAATATAAGATACTACTTCATCCGAGGTGTCTTAGCTAAGGATGATATTATTGTGAAAAATATTGTTACAGCAAATAACTTAGCAAACAAGATGACTAAGTTTATTCCTTTAGTGAAGCTCAAGCTTTGCTTAAGCTTTATTGGCATATGTGGAAAGTAAGCGGCTGTTGAGACATTGTGAAAGTAACATGAATAATGAGCACTATAGTTTGGGCTTCAAACATCGAGCCGATATGAAGAATTGTTAAATTAATGTTTCAAGTTTGAATTCGGATAATGATTTGTTAACTGAATTTGTTGAGAAAGATTTTTCCAAGCGGATTACAAGTCGGATGACGGAATTTTTTTTCTCTTATTGTATTTTGTTTAGGACATACAAAAGAAAGCAAAAGAAAGAAGTTGATTTGTCACTACAAGACAAAAGAGGAAATAATATAAAAAAATAAAGTAAGGGTTTCACTTTTCGTGCAGATGAAGCCAAATTTGAATTGAAGAGCACATGGGCGGCCTAGGTCAAATTGTTAACTTTGGGCACAAACGTATAAAGGCGAAAACTTTGGAGTTTCTTTTCTCTGTGTGTGTGGAGCTGTAAAAGCTAAAGAGTGTCGCACAGGGAAAAAAAAAAAGCCGCACGTCCAGCACGTCCAGAAGACCCCACACAAGCCTTGAAAGGAGAATGAAAATCTATATGTACGTGGAAAAAGACGAACGCCCAAGTTCTCATATGATCTATATGTACGTGGAAAAAGACGAACGCCCAAGTTCTCATTTTGGCATATGTATAGCATTTTACTTTGAGCTAGAATGCACAGCAATTTTGTGTCGTGAGTTTACGTTCAAGTGAGTTGTTTATTTATAAACATTTTGGGTTTAAGCATAAATCTAGGCGTGGGAAATACTTGAGCGTGTGAGTGATTATAAACTCTGATTATCCGATTATAGTGGATTATTTGCTGCTAGCTCTTCTCCTGAACGTAGGTACTGATAGTCGGACCGAACCACGGAAATCTTTAGTATCTTTATTATTTCTCGTTTATCTCTCTGGTGATTTCGCGTTGACATAAATTGTAAAATCCTATCGTTTCCGCATATTATATTTCAACAAAGATATTGGTATCTTTGATTTGCTGGTGACAAAATATTTTCTCTTTGTTATGTCTCAAACAAATGATTTTGCTATTTTGGTACAGTTATCTAACACATTCCCCTTTTTGGCAATTTGGGAGGAACATCAGGTCCAATATACTCCTCACTTGCCACTCGTTCTGCGAGGCATCACGTGCACTTTCTCTCGCGGGATGAAAACGGGTATCGTAGGGAGAACGGACAGTGGCAAATCAACTCTCATACAAACACTTTTCCGTATTGTAGAACCTTGTGTAGGTCAAATCCTAATAGATGGCGTCAGTATCTCCTCAATTGGGCTGCATGATTTGAGGTCTAGATTCGTCAATATTTCCTCAATTGGGCTGCATGATCTGAGGTCTAGATTAAGTATCATTCCTCAAGATACAACCATGTTTGAGGGCACCATGCGAAGCAACCTTGACCCTCTTGAGGAATACACTGAAGATCAGATTTGGGAGGTCAGTTCATTTTCTTCCCTAGTTTGATTACAAAATTTCCGTGAATAGAAGTTCTTTTGTAGCTCATGCAACATAAACCATAGTCAGCAAAAGCTAATCCATCCTGCAATTCTAGGCATTGGATAAGTGCCAACTCGAAGACGAAGTGAGGAAGAAAGAAGGGAAACTGGATTCGCCAAGTTTTTTCAGGACCTTTTCTTCAACTGTACTTGTTTGTGCTTCTATTACAGGCAGAAATTCTGCAGCAATTCAGAATTCGAATTGTAGAAAATTACCGGGAGACCAAATTGAAATTTTTTTCTGCCATATTCCAGAATCGTACTTGTTTTTAGCTCGCTCATGAGACGCTTGACCCGCAGTTGCAGAGAATGGAGAGAACTGGAGCATGGGACAGAGGTAGCTCGTGTGTCTCGGTCGTGTCCTGCTCAAGAAAAGCAAGATTTTGGTACTTGATGAAGCCACTGCTTCCATCGATACAGCCGCCAATAATGTGATTCAGCAAACTTTGAGGCATCACGTCGTCGACTGTACTGTTAATACCATTGCACATCAGATCACTTCTGTTCTCGACAGTGACATCATTCTTCTTCTAGACCATGGTTAGTATTTCATGACACGATCTCATCTCAACCTTGCATGTTTGGCACATGCTTCATCAATATCTCTCTCTCACTTTGAATTTGTGTCCAAGCCTTGTTGCTGAATATGACTCTCCGAAAAGATTGCTAGACAAGGAATCCTCGTTCGCGCAGCTCGCAGTAGAGCACACAACGAGGTGGAGTTCAGTTTCAGCAGCTAAAACGATGTGAATTTTGTATTTCTCTAGACAAAGATGAGGTTTCAAAAAACTAAGTTGTATTGAATAGACATTTCGATATTTGTAAGTATGTTTCTTTTGATTAACTAATTAAAAGTTTCACTACAACAAACTGAATCAACTGAATATTTCCAATTAAGTCATACTAGTTATTGCTCCAAAATAAGTATATATCTTGCATCATGAAAGATAAAATTAGTGCATCTTAAAAAGCGGAAAATTAGATTAAATGAATATAAATACTTTATGTTTTGAATAAGGTATTATCTTAAATTTTTATATGAAGGTATACTGCAAGTTTAAGATAAATGGTAGGGGCTGGTCATTTGTCTTTTCTCGCAATACTGTTCATCGTCTCTCTCAAAGGGCGCGATTTCGGTCCTGTTCACCTCCTTTGGTTTGCGTTCAGCCTAGGAGTTTCAACCGCTCATTTGCTCCAAGTTTTGGAGGGTTTCTCCCTCTTCCTCCACTCTTGCATCACACCGAACGGATTGGCTTGCTTCTCTCCCCAGGCGGAGATCTCGTTCGCCCTACTCGCGCCTGGTTTGCCCGACTCGACGTTGAAGTCGCCTGTTCGTGGGCTTGCTCGAGTTGCTTTCGGGTGGAGTCTGTGCCTTAAGGTGGTCGTGGGGTTCCTTGTGGAGATCTCCTCTGCCCTTCTTTCCTGCTTCACCCGTCTCGACGCTGGTGCCTCCTGGGTGCAAGTTCGCTCGAGCTATCATGGGTGCTCCCGGGCTTCGAGGTGGGTGCAGTGGGCCATTAGCATCCTTCCCATCCGCTTCTCAGCTTGGTATGGACTTCCTTCTCTTGGCTGTTCTATACAGGGCTTCGTAGCTGGTTAGAGGGTTGATGGTCTTGATGGCGTCCACATTTGCTGAGACCCAACAAGGCACTAGTAAGGGGAAGGGTCCGAACTCCCGTCCTCACAATCTTGTGGAACAACAAGCTAGGATCTTGGTCCAGAATCCTTGACCTGAAGGGGGAAGCTTAGCGTTGGGCGGTTACGCCGAGCATGGGCCTTCCTTTAGGCCTCATCGGGTTGACAGGTCCAGGGGTCGAAGCCGTTCGCGGGCTTCGAACAAGAGGGCCCCTAGTAAGCCTCTTAGCGTAGCCAAGCCTCCCTAAGCCTAGTCGTGGGCCAATGTGGCGTGGTTAGCTGCGAAGGGCTATGAACTCTCTTATGTGCTGCTTGACTTTGTGGAGGGGGGGTGGGAACCGGTTATTAACTTGACTAAGGAGTCGCTACAAGCATCGAATCCCAAATGGAATGAGTTCCTAGTTGGGTATTTTGTGGGGAAAGACTCCAATTTCAGCTTACTGAGCAAACGTTGAAGAATACCTGGGGATCTAAGCTAGTGGATGTGCTGGACAACAATCAAGGTTTCTTCTTCTTTTATGTCCTAGATTCGGTGTTCCTGAGGAAGATCTTAGAGGAAGGACCCCTCACTATTGCTCGGGTTCCTCTCATATTGCAGCAGTGGAAGCCTCTCATGGAATTGAAGAAGGAAAAGCAATCTTCCGTTCCGGTGTGGATTATAATCAAGAACCTTCCACTTGATCTTTGGTCCGCACCGGCGATTGGAGCCATTGCTAGCTTCGTGGGTAAGCCCCTCTTTGTGGACCAATGCATCGCGGGCGAGAGGATGATCTCGTTTGCCCGAGTTTGTGTCGAGATCCAACCTAACCAGCCCAAGGTTTCTTCGATTGATGTCAATGTGGATGGAGTGTTGAGGTCCATTGCAATTGAATTCGAATGGAGGCTCGTTGAGTGCCTCAAATGTGGGGTCTTTGACCACAACTGTCATGCTGCCAAGAACCCTTCTTGGCCTCCTATGGCACCAGTGAAGGCCCATACGGCCCTTGCTACTTCGGACCCTTCTTCGTCTCTTGTTCCTGATCCGACAGAACCCGATGAGGTGGAACAAGGATGGAAGAAGGTAAAAGATAAGAAGAAGAAGCCTACCCCTCAGGTGGATGATACTACGACCAACCCAACTAGTTTGAGTGATGAAGGGAGGCTATCCAAACTCAAGTCCGTGGTTGTGGCGAAGAGACTCCCTGGCATCTACTCTTGCAAAGGCCCTAGCGGTTCTTTGACCATTTCCGAACCAGTTGGACAGCCCCTTCCATGGACGGGATCACCATCCCTTCGGAGCCGTCCGAACCCAAGTTGCCCTTTCCGGGCGAGGTGGCTGGGGTCTTGGACAACCTGATTTCCTCCTCGGATGACGATCTTCTCTCCCCTTGCTCTTCACCGAAGGCATCTATTGGGGTTAGTAGGTCCGCTCAAGCTCCGGATCCTCCCCCTTCCACTTTGCATGATAGATTGCACACCCTAGCACTGAACCCTCCCCCTTCGATGGCCCGGCCTGCTCCACCTTCCACCAGGCGTAGCTCCTCTAAAAAGAGGTAACCCTATCTCCTCTCCCCTTGTACATATGTATATAGATTGTTGGAATATCAGGAGGCTTGGTGGCCCTCTCATGCAAGCAGAGGTGAGGAATCTTGTCTTGGCCAACCGGTTGTCTTTGGTCGGGATAGTTGAGACCAAAGTTCCCCACAATCTCTTTAGTGTAGTTTCTTAGAGTTTGTTACCGAACTGGTGTTGGTGGGCTAACTATGAGTACTCCATTTGAGGTGGGATCTAGGTTGGTTGGGATCCTATTGTGGTTTCCTTTGAAATTATGTCTGTGTCAGATCAGGCGATTCATGGGAATCTGAGAAGGTTGGATACTGGAGTGGCTTGCGATATTTCTATTATTTATGCTGCGCATTCCTTTACTTCGCGGCATCCTCTTTGGGAGAATTTGGTGGCTAGAAGTTCTTCTCTTTAGGACTTGCCTTGGTTGGTTATGGGAGACTTCAATGCTATTAAAGACCCATTGGATAAGCTAGGTGGTCTGGATCTCTGGTTGTCGTGCTTTGATGAGTTCGGACACTGTCCTAGTGCCTAGGATTTCTGACCACTCACCTATGGTGGTTAAGGTTGAGGAACCGGTCTTTCGGAGGAAACCGTTCAAAATTTTCGATTTTTGGATGCAACACCCAGACTTTGAATCAATTGTGAAGCAAGTTTGGGAGGATCCATCTCTAGGTGTGCCTATGTTTAGGCTTGTTTCTAAGTTAAAGGCCTTGAAAAGGTGGCTCAAGCAGCTAAATAGAGACTCCTTTGCCAATATCTCTGTAAGGACTTCTGAAGCGAGGGAAGCTCTAAAGCTGACTCAGGTGGGTCTCCTTCAAGATCCTACCAGTGAGGTGCTCGTAGAAAGGGAGAGGGTTCAACGCTGATCCTTCTTAGAGCTTCGCTCCCAGGAGGAATCGTTCTTTAGACAGAAATCTAAGATCAGATGGATTAGGGAGGGTGATTGCAATACGAAATTATTTCACAAAAACGTCAGTAAGAGATAGTTGAGGAATAGAATTCTCTCTGTGGCGGATTCCTCGGGTAACCAAATCACTGAGCCTCAGCTGGTTCAACAGCACTTTGTGGATTATTTCCGTGATCTACTTTTGCCGCGGTTGGACTAGGATATGCCGTCAGTTTCAGAGATTAGGGGGGTTATCCATGCCCACTTAAATGTTGACCACATCGCCTTTCTTGAGCGGCCAATCTCGGACTTTGAGATTTGGGATACTCTTTCTCCCTTCCTTGGGGGAAGGCGCCCGAGCCAAATGGATACACGGTTGAGTTCTTCAAGGAAAATTGGGATACGATGGGTCCTTTGGTCACCGAAGCTGTTGGGGACTTCTTCATCTCGGGGAGGATCCTTAAGGAAATCAATAACACCACTTTGGTATTGGTTCCTAAGGTTCCCAATGTGACTACTGTCGACAACTTCAGGCCCATGGCTTGTTGCAACACGGTATACAAGATTATTACCAAAGTGTTGGCGAATAGGGTTGTCGCCGTGCTTAAGGACCTTGTTAGTCCTACTCAAAGTGCTTTTGTCAAAGGACGGAGAATCAGGGACAACATCCTCTTGGCACAGGAACTTTTCTCTGGTTTTCACCTCGAATCCTATACTCCGAAGTGCGCTATTAAAGTTGACTTCAGGAAGGCATATGACACCGTCGATTGACGGTTCCTTGAGAATGTTCTACTTGCCTTTCGGTTCCCTAACCAGCTCATTCACCTCATCATGACCTATGTGAGGACGCCTCGATTCTCCATTGCACTGAATGGGGAGCTGCATGGATTCTTTCCTAGCGGGCGTGGTTTGCGGCAGGGAGATCCCATATCTCCCTACGTATTCACACTGGTTATAGAGGTGCTCTCTGGGATACTTGGGAGGTGCTCGACTCAATCGGATTTTAGATTCTTCTGGAGGTGTAGGCCCACTAACCTCTCGCACTTGTTTTTTGCAAATGACGTTTTCCTATTTTGTGAAGGTCACTTGCCTTCTGTGAAACTTCTTATGGAGGGTCTCCAACTGTTCTCTTCCTAGAGTGGCCTTCTTCCTAACCCAAGGAAAAGCGAGGTGTTCCTCTCGGGGGGCTCGGCGGCCTTGAGGAATCAAATTCTTTTTGACCTCGGCTTCATTGAGGGTAACCTCCCAGTCCGTTATCTGGGTGTTCCTATCATCACATCGAGGCTTGGGAAAGCGGATTGTGCGGATCTTGTGAGGCACATCACCTCCAAGGTCCAGTCTTGAACTCATCGATTCCTTTCCTTTGCTGGGCAACTTCAGCTGATCAGGTCAGTTCTCCATGCCACTCAAGCCTATTGGGAAAGTGTCTTCATTATTCCTGCAGCAGTGCTGGATCAAATTGAGCGTATTCTCAGACAATTCTTGTGGAAAAGACTGAGATGGGCAGAGGAGGTGCCAAAGTCTCTTGGGAGATTGTCTACCTTCCTAAATTAGAGGGAGGTCTTGGTATCCAGAGATTATGCAAGTACAATAAGGCGGCTATACTCAAGCACATCTGGAATCTTTTTCTAGACAAGGAGTCGTTATGGTGTAAGTGGGTCCATTCAACCTTCTTAAAGAACAGGAACTTTTGGGTTGTGAAGAAGCCGACCTGCTGCTCTTGGGCCTGGAAAAAAATGCTATAACTCAGGTCAAATTTCCGGCTTCGCTTCTACTGGAGGATAGGCGATGGTTTATCGGCATCACTTTGGTTCGATAATTGTCACCCCTAGGGCCCTCTGAACCTAATTTTCACAAATTCGCTCATCTACAGCTCAGGTCTCTCTAGACAGGCATCGGTGGCTGATCTCTTCTCTAAGGATGGCCGGGCTATTAGATCAGTGATTGAGTCTTGGGGATCGCCGCTTCCCTCCTTGTTTGGAGTTCAGGATCGTTTCGGTTGGAGGGAGGACTCGATGAGTGTGTTCTCAGTTGCATCGGCTTGGGAGATCATAAAGCAGAAGAAGGAGAGAGTCAGCTGGCATCGGTTCATCTGGAACAATGCTATCCTACCTCATTACCAATTTAACCTTTGGCTCATCACCAAGCGAAGGCTGCCTACACAGTCTCTTCTCATGTTTCATGGTAGGATTGATGCTGCTTCCTACCCTTTTTGCAACAAGGTGCCTGATTCTATCGATCACCTCTTTTTTGGGTGTCACATTACTTCGAGTATTGCTTTCTTTTGAGCTACCAGGTGCAATCTACCCTGGACCAATAGGACTTGGGAGAAGACTCTTAGTTGGGCCATCTCTCTACTCTCGGGAAGGAGTTCTATAAAAGTATTACTCGCTTTTCCTTTGGTGCGCTCTGTCACATCACTTGGAAGAACAGGAACAATATTCTTTTGAGGGGGGAGTCGCTTTCTATTCCGTCCATTAAGAGGCATCTCCTCAAGGTCGTTAAAGATAAAGTTGCTACCTTCAAAGACATTGAGGACTCCTACAAAAACAGGAGGATTCAGCGCTCGTGGGAGTTGGATCCCTTTATCTTCTCATCCATTGATTGCGGACTAGCTGGCTAGGCGTCTTGTTACTAGGTTGTTTCTGGTTGTTGGTATGCTTTTCGTTGTTTGGCCGTTCTCGGTTGCCTCTTGGGTTTTTTCCTTGGCTTCCTTCCACTCATAATGGGCATGTCCATCTTGAGTGTAAGTTTTTGAAGCCGATTGGTTGTACATTTTCACATTTCCCCAATATATCTCTTACTTTCACCCAAAAAAAAAAAAGTTTAAGATAAATATTAACTCCTTTAGCTAAAAAATACAGCAGTCTAAATTAACTAAAAAGAATTCAATTAATAAATCATCTTAATTATTGTTCCAAAGTAAGTGGATTTGTTGCATCACAATAGATATACTTAAAATAAGTGCATTTGAAAAGCAGAAAATTAAACTAAATAAAATGTAAGTATGTTAGGCTTTCAATAAATTATTACCTTAATTTTCGTTATTTTAAAGATGTAATGCCAGTTTAAGATACATAGTGTTTCGATTGTAAGCTTGAGGTAACGGGGTTCTTGTTCTGTTTAATTGATAAAGTATATCTCAATAAGCTATCCTTTATTAAAATTTTATTATTTTTTATTCAAGTAGCAATAAAAATAATTTATGTGTCAACTTATAGAATTTAACTACTCGAATAAAGTAACTATATCTGAACAACTTTCTTCTTGCTAAAACATATCAGTAATGTGTTCTTTATTTGTTTAAATTTAAATTTAGTGAGTTTCTCCCTTTGATGAATTTTCTTTTTCACCCACTAAATTCGAACAAGATAAACTAAACCTTAAATTGGCAAAGATTTATCTATAAATGACATAAGTTTTTAGAGTGCAACTTGTACACTAAATGAAATCGGCTACTTTACTACTTGTACATAGATGTTGTGATGATAATATATGCTCTTAATTCTTTTTTAGTTTACTATTATAATTTTATGGGGATCTGTCGATAAACTTATTTTATCATTTGCTTAATTCAATAATCCATGTATATCTAATCTTATTCCGAAAAGAACCTCGGTCTCCTAGAGAATTGTACGAATACCCCCTCTCACAAAATTTCTATCTGCTTACAAAAAAGAAAGGCTCTTCAGACTATTTCTTACTTCGATTATTTGTCATCTCTCTTTCAATTTTCATTTTACGTTTCATGAATCTGAACCCAACTCATTAAGTTGTTGCTGAAATTGGTCTTTACTTGCTTAAATAATGAGCAGGTTGGTTCGATCGACAAAACATGAATAGAGCTTGAGGGCCGATCAATGGAACCCGATGCTCCCGCATCATGTGATGAAGGCTCCAAAGAAATCGCTGAAGAAGCAGACTTTGTCACTGCAAGCCAACTTTGATTTGCTGCTTCGGCATATCCGTGTCCAATCTGGTCTTGTGTGTGACGAACTACTTTTATTGGTATGCAAATGATTGGTCGGAAGAGATACTGGTTTCTCCTTTGGATTGATCACTTATGACTCTCGCTTGGGGATATGCTAGTCGTCCAATTCATGTTATTGCCTCGTCATAGACATCGTTCTGTCTGTAAAGCATGTTCCGGTGGTATTCCGTCTCTGATGTAGTCTCTGTTATCACTGGTTTATTCTACTGTTATGTCGGGTTCTTCAGTAACTTGGTTACACGTGATCCAGATCTAAGTGAGCGTCACGGGACTGGATCTTAACCACATGCTCAAATGCGAGTATACCGAGTACAGTTAGTTTCTCGTTGCCGAGCCCTCTAATTGCTGTTGGTGCATGCAATAGAGCGACTCCGTATAGGCAGGTGAAGGGTTTGGCTTTGTCGGAATAGAGAGAAATTATTTCCGCTGCATTATTTCTAATTCATTTCACGGAAACTTCTTGTAAGGACCCGGGCCTCTCATTGTATAATATTGTCCACTTTGGGCCTTTGGCTCTCACAACTTTAAAACACATTATACAGATTAGAGAACCTTAGCTTTAAAACGCGTTATACAAATTAGAGAACCTAAGCCTTATAAATTAGCCCAGGACTCCACCTTAAGTGATGTGAAATAGCACCGCCATCCCTCCTTCCCCGCGCATTGCCGCCTGGGCCATCACATGCCCTTCGCCTCGCCCGCATACTGCTAAGGTGATCTTAGTCTGTCCCTCCGTATTGCCACAGTGCGGGTCGTCACATTCCCCCCCTTAAGGCACAACGCCCTCGCTGTGGCCCCATACGAGAGTCGGCTCGCTGTGCCCCACATGCTATGGGAGTCAGCTCGCACTGTGCCCCGCCTGGGTCGTCACATTCTCCCCCCCTTAGGGCACAGCGCCCTCGCTGTGGCCTCATACGAGAGTCGGCTCGCTATGCCCCACATGCTACGGGAGTCGGCTCTGATACCATTTGTAAGGACCCAAGCCTCCCACTGTGTAATTTTGTCCACTGTGGGCCTTCGGCCCTCACGGTTTTAAAATGCATTACACAAATTAGAGAACTCAAGCCTTATAAACTAGCACAAGACTCTCTCCTAAGAGATGTGGGACAGGAGACGCACCCTCTCCCTGCGCACATCCGGGGACCGAGGCGCAAACGCACCGCCATCCCTCCTTCTCGCGCACCGCCGCCTGAGCCGTCACATGCCCTTAGCCTTGCCCGCGTACTGCCGATGCGATCTTAATCCGTCCCTCCATACTGCCCTGAGTCTAGGTTGTCACACTTATTCTGTTCAACTCTTTAATGGGCAACGTGAGTTTAACAGTTCAGGCTGCCATCTAGTTTTGGGCCTTACTAGTGGCAAATCTTGTTTGAGTGCGTTCCTCATAGGCAGTTGACGTTCAAGCTACACAGCTTGTCCGGACTAGGGCTCGCTCGTTGGGACTAGGGCTCGCTTGTTGCTGGCTGCAAACGGGAGAAGAACGATGGAAATGCAAAATGCTATGTACATCACTCACTTTAATATGAAAAGTCCCTTTTAGATTACTTTAAAAGATGATTTTTTCAGTGCTAACTCTGATATGTTTGGCCGGAAATCTGACATGACCTTTTTTCTATTAACTTCTTAAGCCAACATGGTTTATCAAAGACCCAATTAGCATTTAAAGCCATAAATGATATTGTATAGTATTTTCCTCCCAAATGAAAACCCTAAAGCGCCAAATTGAAAGAGAACCCCAATTTCAACACTAGCTAGCCAATGAATTGAAATTCACACCTTATTTTGATTTGCTACCAAAATTAATAGCACAATCTTGCAAATAGAGAGCAGGAGCTTCAACAACGGCTCACAACCCCGATTTTCCCCCTCGCGAGCCCTAATTTTCTCTTACGAACCCTAATTTTTCCTTTTAATTAAGCAACGCAAAGAGAAACGCACATTCTTGCCATGGATGACAAGCAAGCAACAATGAGCAAGGGCAAGAGTGCTATAGCGAGTAAGTAATGGCAAATGAGTGATAGGGAGAGATGCAATGAGGCCAACATTGTTACTCTAGTTCAAAGACATCGCTTTTGCCATGGATGGCATGCAACGTCGTCTTTTTTATTACCTAGCCACATTGGACTGAGCCGCATCATTTCGCATGTCCACATGGATTAGGAATTTAAAAATTATGACATATCACTTAAATTTTTTTTTTTACAAATGCCACATAATCAATTTGGCCGAAATTTTTCATCGTTGACACTTAAATAATTATTTTTCTCCAATTTGGTATTTAGTGAACTAGCAAAAACTTTTTGAACTAAAATAAGCACCATAACGACATTTGACACTTCTAACGTCCTCCCGATTGCAAATACATATGACGAGGGATTAAGTTGCAAAGATTGTGTCCCGAGATTTTTATAGCTAGAATGTAGAACACTATAATGGAGAAAAAAATATTTGCGCATCTAATTTGGAATCCATCATTATTGATCGGAGTAACAACAATCCAGAGCTCAAGTGTTTTTCCTCCATTACCTTCTATATCACTAGTTCTATATATGCATTCAGGTTGAATAAGAGACTTGAACACTATTTATAGAGTTTTCAACCACAGACCCTCTCAGTACAGTCAAGCTTTACTCAATACACATAAGCCAACTCTATATTAGCCTAATTAAGAATCTTTATATGTTACCTTATTAGATCAATTAATGTAGTTCTCATCATAAAAACTCTTATAACTAACCCTTCCATGCCAGTCTAAGCAAGGACATGCTGTTGGAGATGGAGAGATCGCTAACTCTATGTCCATGGATACAGAGAGAATTGATGATTTCAGGTGGTCCATGCACGACCCTTGGCAAACAAAGTTCTAATAATTTTAAGCATACTAAAATCGATCAAATAATGGGATAAGGCTCTTCTTAGATGCTTTCTCCATCTACAACTCCATGAACCCGGGAACTTGAAACTCCAAATCCCGCATCGAGAATCCATCCGATAATCATGGGTTTTATAATCCCAATTCTACGAAGCGCCTGTACTTTTGGAATTCTAGTGGACTAAATTTAATATCTAATTACTTAGTTCATAATCTGTCTTACTACATACATCCAATGAAAGTGAGTTAATTCATTAAGATTTGCTTTTTATGTAGTCCATGCACAAGTGGCTAATGAAGAGTACTGACAGTCGGATATTTTCACATAGGAACCGAAGCCTCTTCAAAGGGATCGAAAATTAGTCAAGACACGTGCATGGAAAATTCCGGCCTGTAGTTTATTTTCTTTATTTGCGGAGATTGAGATTGAGAGAGACCTTGCATAATTGATTGAAGGAAATATCTCTTTTCTTTTTCTTTTTTTTCTTTTGGATACACCATTTTTTGCAGTATGAGTTAATTCATTAAGATTTGCATTTTATGTAGCCCATGCACAAGTGGCTAATGAAGAGCACCGACAGTCGGATATTTTCACGTAGGAACCGAGGCCTCTTCAAAGGGATTGAAAATTAGTCGAGACACGTGCATGGAAAATTCCGGCCTGTAGTTTCTTTTCTTTATTTGCCGAGATTGAGATTGAGAGAGACCTTGCATAATTGATTGAAGGAAATATCTCTGTTTTTTTTTTTTTTTTGGATACGCCATTTTTTGCGTGGTTACCATTTCCAAGAAATTTGCCCAATAACGCTTCTAATTGGCGAGTGTCATTTATAGATGTTGTTCACACTTAAACTCCATTCATTTCGCGGAAAATATGACATTTTTATAAAATATTTTCTAGAAACCATTTTCCCTAAAAATGACAATATTTTTTAATATGTGACTGAAACCTAAAAATGAACTAAAATTTTCCTCTGTAAGGTATGAAAAATTTGATCTGATTTTCATTTGTGCACTCATTTTAATATTTTTATTTCTTTTTCTTTTTTTCTTTTTTTTTTAAAAGAAAATATGACATTTTTATAAAATATTTTCTAGAAACCATTTTCCCTAAAAATGACAATAGTTTTTAATATGTGACTGAAACCTGAAAATGAACTAAAATTTTCCATCATACGGTATGGAAATTTTGATCTGATTTTCATTTGTGCACTTTCTTTTTCTTTATATTTTTTTAAAGTATTAATTTTTAATTTTAATTTTTTTCACTTTTTTTCTTTTCCTCCTCCTTCTTCTTTAGTCGGTCGCCGACCCCAACGAACAACCAAGGGTAAACTCAAGCCTATGGTGAGACTTGCGCTCACCAATCTGGCAAGTGGCTAGCTTGAGCTCACCAATCTAGTGAGCGGCGAGCTCGAGCTCACTAGAGGCCGACAAGGCCTCAAGCCTCACTTGTGGCTGGCCAAGAAGGAATGAAAAACAAAGAATGAAAAAAGGAGAAAGAAAAAAGAAAGAAGAGTAGACTAGCAAGGTTGTAATATTAGGCTAGTGGGTCCCAAAAGAAGAATAAGAAAAAAGAAGAAGTTGAAAAGTCAATAAAGAAAAACGGAGAGGGGAGAGGGTTTGGCTAAATAGAAGCTCTCCCTCGACCATAAAGAAAAGAAAGAAAAGAAGAAGAAGAAAAAGAGAAAGGGAAAGAAAGGAAAGGGGTTTTGGCACGTGCGCGCCACGGATGCCTCGCCAAGCCAACTCGACTCCATAACGCAGAACCCGGTAAGAGATTAGACCGCTCGTTCGTCCAATTGAAGTAATTTATGGGTTTAGGGCTCAAATTCGGAATTTTTGGAAAATTGAGCAGCGAAGTCCGATTTTGGAGTCGTTGCGCAGTGTATTTTTGTAGGAATGGTAGTTTAGAGTGTTGTGGAGCTGTGGGATTTTACGGATCGTGATTTGAGCTTATGGTTTGTCCGAAACAAAATTTCAAAGTTTCCCGCGCGTAGTGAACAGTATGCGTCCAGCAGCTTTGGGACCATATTTTGTCATTTTTTCAGCTTGATTTTGGGATTGTCAAGTTGGGATTCTTGTAATATGTGTCAGGGGCTCTCTATTGACTGTAAGTACGTTCGAATCGGGGTTCAGAGGAGAAAGTTAATGCATGATCAAGTTTTGCGCTTAAACTCCGTGTTGCGAATGGCTTGAACAATCGCCTTGGTTATGCGATTTGTTAGTGCGTGGAAGTCCTTTTGGTAGAACTAAGACGTAATTTAGTTGTTTCATAGTTGAAATAGAGTTTTATTAGATTTTAACATTATTTCTCAGTTATTTGATAGGGCCTTGAGTTCGATGATACGAGTGTCGTTCGTCGTTTGGTCGTAGACGACGAGGTGAGTGGTACTATATCTTCTTTGGTTTTGTAAAAATCATGTCTTGAAGTATATATGTATATATATTGAATCGAGAAGAGCATTTTTATTGCATAAAAGTCTAATCGAGCAATTACTACTCTTTGGTTGATTGTGGGTGTTTGAAAAGCATATTATACAAAGTTTGTGGAGAAATATATATCAAATTGCTTTGCGACTGATTTATGGAAATGTTTATGATAATTTGAGAAATGGATATGAAATGGATTATGAGCTATGTTGGAAAGTGTTATTTGTTTGGTTTAAAATATTGATTTCTGGATTGGATTTCTGATATTGGAGGATGGTTATTTATACTCAATATGACTGTGAACCCAGTGGGTTTTTGGGGTATGCATACCAGGTTTAGGATATCCTTATGAGCCTAGCCATCGGCTTTGTAGGTGGAGCCTTGTCAAGGGAAGAATCTTGGTCGCCTTATCACAAGGCGTTGTGTTGTGACTATGGTTAGATATTGAGCAAAAGATTGGTCGATGGATGGACCATCAACATGTGTTTGATATGAGATGAACCATTGATTTGTGTTCTTGATGGAGATTATTCAATGGACTTGACCATTGATATTTGAATTTTGATGGTAATCTAAATGAGTTTTCATATTAGTATAAAGTTTTGATGATAAGAAATAATTCGATATGTATTTTATATATTGAGTTTGAGTTATGAAGATTGGTATTGCTTTGTACACATGCATAGTGGTTGATTGATTTGCTTAAAAGATATGTACTGCTCACTAAACTTGTGGTTGCTCCCCCTCTATTTCCAAACATTTTCAGGTCATTTGGTTAATAGCTAGTAAGTCAAAAAGTGCTATAGATGAGGACCTTTGGAAGTGAACTTTGGATACGGTCTGAGGCTGCGTCCTTTGGGTGGAAGGACAGCCATGTTACCCCCTGTAGGTTTTGGGGTGTGAGAAAGGCTGCGTGAGAGTTTTTGATAAGAGAGAGTGAGGGAGAAAAATGATTTCCTCTACTTGAAAAGCCAAAAACATTTTCTCCTATTTTAGAAGACTTTTTCCATTGACGGAAAATATTATTTCTAATTAATTCATTTTCTATTAAATAAACGCTGAAAAATTCAAAAAATATTTATTTTTAAAGTTATTTTCTATAAACCGAACGAAACCTTAGTTTAAATTAAGTTTTTTATGCAAGTGATATCCATGCTCTTACTTAAATCTAGTCATTGGCAAGGCTCTGGCCCGACCGTGGTAAAGTGCTTTGCCCCGCCAAAGTTCGAGCCCCTACCCCGCCAAAGTTCGAGCCCCTAAAAGCAACCCTTTAACATGACTTTTTATATTACCATAATTGCAATGGCTCAAATAGCCAAATGTCACATTTCCATATCCACAAAAGTTGTTATTTCTCAAATTGAAAGCAAATCGTTGACTTGATTACCTCATATATCCTATTTGAAAGCATTATTATTGCGAGATTTAGCTTTTAAATTTGCTTTTTTCCACAAAGTTCCTAAAAATACTTCCCTAAACTTTGAAACTTCAAAAAATTTGAGAAAATTTGGGAGGGGGCGACAAAATTAAGGATGCTCTAGTAATTTATTTAGATAAAATATTATATCTATCTATACTGCTATGATATGAGAGATTTGAGAAAGAAGCTCTCACAAAAATGTTGACTTCTTTAAATTCTCCTTCCTTCTTATCTTCCACATTTTGGTCCGTGCACGTATTCGTTTACACTTTTTTTTCTCTTCTTATCTTCCACGTCTTGTTGTGTGCAATTATTCTTTTTATACTTTTAAGCTCTTATACGTGCATGTTTCATAAATTATTATCGATAGTAAAAATAATTTTTAACGACTAATTATTTTAAGTGATATAAATTATTCTTTTTATACTTTTAAGCTCCGATACGTGCATGTTTCATAAATTATTATCGATAGTAAAAATAATTTTTAATGACTAATTATTTTAAGTGATATAAATAATCATTTTTAGAAAAAAATTCAAAATATTCATTTTCCACGAAACACATGAAGTCTTAAGAGAAATGCCAAATTATCTCACTTTTTGTGTTTTTTATTATAGCCGTTTATTTTATTAACTCTAGATCAAAGAGGAAAACAAGGGAAAATTGACCAATAAAAAGGACGAAAAGGCGAAAGTACACAGAAGTTAACTACCCACTTTCTTTAAATTATAAAAAAGTGAACTTGGAAACATTACTTAATTGTCCTTATTGTGAAATCAGCCTCATCCTTGCACTCTATGTGATAAATTTAAGAATGCTTCTCTATTTTCTTATATATTCAGAAAATGTGCAGGATAAAATGTCAAGTTCTTTTTTTCTTTTTGATTTCTTCATGCAAATAAATTTTAACATCTATTGTTAGTTTGCAAGCTGCACAAGAAATGAAAATTAATTGCGCATCACATATCGCGTGCTTGAAACTAGTTAGTGTAGTAAAGTAGAATATGTTTTTAATTAATTGTACATCATTGACTCCCCAAACCCAAAACCCATTGATTTGAGATATTTAAAGAAAATATCAAAATTTATTTCCTTGACATTTTTATGACTATAAACACAATATTATTTTGAGATATTTAAAGAAAATATCAAAATTTATTTCCTTAACGATTAGCAACTGACCTGGACTCGTGGTTTTCACCCGAGGTGGATCGGTGGTTTCGTGATTACCTTTTCAAATGTCACAACGACTCTTGGTGCAATGAACCGTGAATATTTTCCCAAAGAACTCCAATGACTATCGCTCCATGAATAGCCCAAAGATAGAAAAAAAAATGTGAGTGCTTTGAGTTTGAGGTATCTGTTTAGATTCCTAACTTTCTGAATCGGACAAGATTTTGATTATCAATGTTGAAAAAGAATTGCTCTTGCAAAAGCAGACTTTTCAGTACATTCCTTAGAACCATAGGCACCAAAGAAATCTTAATCATATCGCATTGATACGGATTCAATTCTAAACCTTTTAATTTGGCTAATTTAATCCTAAATCTTTTGCATTTTTGTTAACTAAGTCTATCCAAATCGATTTTGCCAGGAAATCGCTAACATGAATGACATCTGCCTTACGTGATAGATCAACACCGACATTGACAATTTTACAATTTTTTAATATTTTCTAAACTTTTATTTTTTATTTTTTTTTCATTATGTCTGGCAATGGTCACTAGCAACTCAAGGGCCTGCAAGCCCTCACCGACCACTAGTGAGTGTCATGACCATTGCCCAGGCCACAAGTCGAGTCCTCACTAAATCTCATTCGATTCAATGAACATTGTCGCTCACTTGATTGTGTTGTTAGTTTCATCTCCGCACCTATGACCCAAAGAAGAAATCGTTTTGATTTATAGGTGAGAAAAAATAATAGAGGGAATTTGACAGCAAAGCAACAATCCTGAACCAGCACAAGCAGGCCCACTTCACAGTCGACAAGAGTCGCTCTCACTGAATTTGGCGAGGGCTCAACCCTCTTGGCTTGGGCAAGGGCTTGTAGGCCACAAAGAATTAAAAAGAAAAAAATAATTAAAATTTATAAAATTTATCCATATCAACGCCAGTTGTGCCATGTAGGATGGCTAGTGTCCATGTCAATAATTTTCCAATCACAATTTGCTAGATGGACTCATTATGTAAAGATGCAAAATGTTTAAAATTGACTTTGTCCAATTGAAAGGTTTGAGTACCAATTTAATAGGTTTATGATTTTTTTTATACTTAGATTTCAAAGGCGGTAAAGAGATTTTTGAGATTTTTTTTTTTTTTTTTTGGATTTGATCTCGTATTTATAGAAGACAAGAGGTGGCATTAGAATTATGTGTTTTCGGATCACAACATATTTGTTATTAACTTAATCTAACTTGATTAACATCAATGCTGAAGCGATCCTATAATCTATTTCCATGGAGAAATTTTTAATGGTGATCGAACTTAAAACATAGGAAGTAAGAACACTCCTCGTTCTTGCACAACCAAGAGAAAGATGGACAGGAAAAGACCTTTGATTTTGATTGTGGGTCTTGTTGAATGGCAGAGGCATGTTAATGTCTTGAATGTTAGGAAAAACTTTCGCAGTCATCTTCAAGGTGTTCAGCCGACGAGAGAACTTTCCATCCAATTACGTCATGGCCTTTCCCACTTTTTTTCGCTTTCCTTTCGTGGAAAAATGGGTATAACTCTTCGGATCATTTATGGTCCACGTGGAGGTTGACCATCGCTTAATGTTCACGTACCGTTTTGTAGTTCATGTCAATTCATATCCATTTATAAAATATCTTGGTTTTGATTCTACACGCTGAACGTGGGAATTATGATGAAATCAAGTTAATTCGTATTAATTAGTGTCCTCATATAGAATTTAGACAAATCATGTCATCTTATATTCGATTTTTTCTTTGTAAGTTGTGTTTAATCTCGTTTATGAAAATGGGTCTCCAATATTTGCTGATCTAACTTGTAGGCAAATCCCCCCACCCCCACCCCTCTTTTCCTTTAGTCGATATCATACTAAAGTCGAACAATAAAAGGAATAGCATAAAAAGATTCTCAAGAAATTCTATGTTCTAGCATCCAGTCATGAGGCCAATATGACCATTGGATAAAAAAGGAATAAATTCAAAATAACAGCAACTCACTGGAGTATAAGGAAAGTCGACGACTATAGGATTGTCAAAGTTATAATTGAGTTAAAAAAATTACAACAACTAGAACAATTACTCATTAATAAGCTCTTTACATTGATGGATTGTAAAAGGTTTTACAATCGTTGAGGAAAGTTTATAAGAACAGGAAAAGAGAGAGAGGTTTTCCAATCGTTGAGGAAAGTTTATAAGAACAGGAAGAGAGAGAGAGAGAGAGAGAGAGAGAGAGAGAGAGAGATTTCAATAAGTATCAATAGTTATCATGCTAACAAACTCTATAATCAAATTATTGCTCGGGGAAACACGTTAGTCATTGTTGATGCAATCAAGGTTAGGACGACTTCACCTAAATTATCAAAAATTGAGGAAATCTTAAGTGATAATTTCTTTGTTCCAAAGGAAAAAGTTATCAAAAAAAAAAAAAACTCAATCTATACCTACCATAATACATTTATCTCAAATTTTATGCCCACCGCAACACACAGCTTATCCTCAATTTTTTTTTTGACATAAAAACCCAAACTTATACATACATAATACTTTTACCTACTTCAAGATTCCGTTAAATAATTTTTCAGCTAAAACAAGTCGTTTTTATTTCACTTAAATCGCATGGGCGCCACGCCATATTCTTTCTAACGTCCATTTAGATGAATTTTTAATGGCTCTCACTAATGGAACTTGAATGGAAGGTAAATATATCACATAAATACAAATTTGAAATTTTTTGTATCACAAAAAAAAAATAGTTATATGTGTCAAAATGAATAAAATTCAAATTTTTCTTTTTGTGGTTTTTGTAATTTTCCAAATGGGATACATCCCGTCTTAGGCAAAACGGGATCGACCCTACACATCTTCGAATTTTCAACATCGGCCTAGCAAAAGCTTCTCCGGAAAGACAGAAAAAGCATGGGAGGTTCGCGTGATTCGTGAACTTCGTCGCTGAAAATCGTCTCCTTTTCTTGGAATTGTTTTGGATAAAAATGTTGGGGGTTTGCTGATCTATGTAGCCACGTTGCAACTTTAGTTTTCTTTATTCCGACGTTGATTTAAAAAAGACGAGCTCAGCTCAGTACTTTCCAGTAAATGAAGCTCTCCTCGTCTCCGACTTTTTGTTTTATGTCCTTGTCCGCCTCTGCTTCAATGGCCAACCAAGAACGGCGGCTATCTTCGTGCGGTGAGGCTTGCGCCCCACGTTATCCCTTTGCCCAAGGCAAAACCCCACTTTCGACCTCCTCTTGCGTTAGTGGACCAGCAGGCGCGAGCGCAAATGGCGACGAATGGCGCACAAATTTCCGCTGACTCACGTGTGTATAAAAACAACGCCAATCCTCCTCGTTTCGCCCGCACAACATTATTGTTTCAGAGACTCTTCTCCCGAAGCACCAGGGCCCCCCCGCACTCCCAGGTCGCAGAAACCCCCACCAACCCCCGAAATATTGGGACCTTTTGATTCACGAGAGCAGGTCATCCTGACCCTCTTCTCTCCCTCCTCTGCTCTCATGTCCTCAGGTAGCGATTTCCTTGTCCAACCCATCTTTGTTCATGGCTTTTCTGGTTCTCTGCACCTGGTGTTGTTGCTTGCCCTGCTCGTCTCGTGGGTTTACAAGAAAATAAGGGCAGGGCATGGTGAGGGTCCAAAGGGGAGTCGCGGGAGGGGGAGAGGCGTCTTGTATAAGCTGACTCTTTGTTGGGCCCTGGGCGTGTCTCTGTTCAATCTCGCCTTGTGTGTGCTGAACAATTTTTATTGGTATAGAAATGGCTGGTCGGACGTGAGACTGGTCTCCTTGTGGATTCAGCTCTCACGACTCTTGCTTGGGGGCTAATGTGTGTTTACCTGCATGGTCGCAACTCTGATTCTGGCGAATCCAAGTTCCCTTTCCTGTTAAGAGTTTGGTGGGGCTTCTACTTCTCTATTTCCTGTTATTCCCTTGTTTTAGACGTCATTCGATATGAGAAACATGTTGGCTTGTTGCCGGTTCGGGATTTTGTATCCGACGTAATCTCTGTCTTGACCGGTTCGTACTTCTGTTATGTGGGGTTCTCCGGGAAAAATGAGGTTGAAGAGAACCTCCTTGAAGAGCCCCTTTTAAATGGGAATAATTTGATTTCAAGTAATAGGGATGGTGTGGGGTTGAATAAGTTTAGAGGAAGCGATGCGGTAACCCCTTATTCTAGAGCTGGTATACTTAGCATAGTTACTTTGTCTTGGATGAGTCCTCTTATTTCCATTGGGAATAAGAAAACCTTGGACCTTGAGGATGTTCCTCAACTTGATTCTGGCGATAGTGTGGTAGGGGCTTCTCAACACTTCAGAAGTAAGCTTCGGTTCAATGGTGAGGCTAGCGATAAAGTGACTACGTGGAGGCTGGTGAAGGCATTGTTCTTGTCTGTGTGGAGACAAATTCTTTCGACAGCAGTTTTTGTGCTTCTTTATGTGTTGGCTTCTTATGTTGGCCCATACCTCATTGATACCCTTGTTCAATTTCTTAATGGGCGACGCCAATACAAAAATGAAGGCTATTCGCTAGTTTCAGCCTTTTTAGTGGCGAAGCTCGTTGAGTGCCTGTCACAGAGGCAACGGTTCTTCAGGTTACAGCAGGTTGGGATTAGGATGCGAGCAGTGGTCGTCGCCATGATGTATGACAAGGCATTGACCCTTTCGTGCCAGTCAAAACAGGGCCATACTAGTGGAGAGATCATCAATTTAATGTCTGTTGATGCCGAGAGGGTGGGTGACTTTGCTTGGTACATCAACGACCCATGGATGGTGCTTTTGCAAGTAGCTTTGGCTTTGGGGATCTTGTACAAAAATCTCGGACTCGCCAGTATTGCAGCTTTCGTGGCCACTGTGCTTGTTATGTTAGCAAATGTTCCCTTAGCTAAGTTGCAGGAGAAGTATCAGGACAGAATGATGAAATCGAAAGATAAAAGGATGAAGGCAACTTCGGAGATTCTCCGGAACATGAGAATTCTGAAGCTTCAGGGATGGGAGATGAAATTCTTGTCGAAGATTTTCGAGCTTCGAAATGCCGAGAAAGGATGGTTGAAGAAGTTCGTTTACACTCAAGCAATGACCTCTTTCGTTTTTTGGGGCGCACCCACCTTTGTTTCCGTCGTCACTTTCAGCGCATGTATGTTGATGGGGATCCCGCTTTCTTCTGGAAAAATCTTATCATCCCTCGCAACATTTAGGATCCTCGAAGGGCCCATCTACTGGCTTCCTGACTTGATATCAATGATAGCTCAGACAAAGGTCTCACTCGACAGAATAGCATCTTTCTTGTGTCTTGATGATTTGCAGAATGATGTTGTCGAGAGGATTCCTCAGGGAATTACTGACACAGCAGTTGAGATAATTGGTGGGAATTTTTCCTGGGACTTGGCTTCGTCTAATCCCACACTTAAGGACATAAATTTGGAGGCACAAAGGGGCATGAAGATCGCTGTTTGTGGTACTGTCGGCTCAGGAAAATCAAGCTTGCTTTCCTGCATTCTGGGAGAAATGCCAAAGATATCTGGGACCCTCAGGCTGTGTGGAACTAAGGCTTATGTCGCTCAATCTCCATGGATTCAGAGTGGCAAGATCATCGACAACATCTTATTTGGTAAGGAGATGGACAAAGAGAGATATGAAAGGGTCCTTGAAGCATGCTCCTTGAAGAAGGATTTGGAAATTCTATCACACGGCGATCAAACAGTCATTGGAGAGAGAGGAATAAATCTGAGTGGTGGACAAAAGCAAAGAATTCAGATTGCTCGTGCGGTCTACCAAGATGCGGACATTTACATATTCGACGACCCTTTTAGTGCTGTGGATGCTCATACAGGATCTCATCTCTATAAGGTAACCTGCATGTACCTGCTAATTCCGAGTTGTTGGCACTTGGTAGAATTGCAATACGCATGCAGCCTCACACTCATAGAAGCACATATTTGTAGATGGGCTAATTTTTTGTCTTTCTTTTTGGTTCTTGGAGGCAGGGTAGTTCTTTTACGGGCCTCCCTCCTCACTCTCTCTGGCGAGATTTGCCAAACTTTGTTTCATTGCTGCATGCATTGTGTTTGTGTTGAATTATCCTGATTTTTAGGAGCTGATTATTAGGAATATTCAATCCTGATTTTTTGGGTCCTAATTATTAGGAAATAGCTGTAAATAATTAGTTAGGAAATGCTTTATTAGTATCCCTTGATTTGTGGAATTATAGCTGTATTATTTAGATCTGTTTTTTCCTAGTTTTTTTTTTTCTCCTTTGGTTCTGTTTTTTCCTAGTTAGTACTTGTAGAAGTCCTATAAATAGCTTTGTAATCCTAGTACAAAAATATAGAGAATTATCACAATTCTTTTCTCTAAATTCTTCATGGTATCAGAGCATTAGGCTCACTTTTCTAGGATATTGTTGCAGTGCATCCTTCATTGATACAATAATCTTATAATCACAGCCTTCATTGCTGGATTTGTCTTTGTCCTTAACAATCTGATTGCAAATGTCATTGTTGTGATCCCTTGAGCTATATTTTTCCCTCTTCGCTTCTAAACTTGTCCCATTTTTTTTTTTTTTGCCCTAAAAACCTTATTCACCTGCAGCCTTTAGTACTTCTGTTTTTTTGCTCTTCCTTTCCAAGTACTTTCTTTGTGCCTGGAATTATTCATGTCTGAGACAAAATTGATTGGAGATACTCTGGGTCAAAATGAGGAGGCCAACACCAACCATATGACCGGAGATCTACAAAATGTGGGAGCAACTTATAAGCTGAATGAAAAGAATTATCTCAAATGGTCACAATTCGTCAAGACCAGAAGATCCCACGTTCAACGCATGGGATGAGGCAGATTCAATGATCATGTCATGGCTTTGGGATTCAATGGATCCGGCCATAAGTGATACATGTATGTTTCTCAAAACTGCAGAGGAGATTTGAGATTCCATTCGCAGGACTTATTCAAAGGCTTGAGATGCAGCACAAGTATATGAAATCAAGGTAAAGACAAGTGTAACAAAACAAGGGAGCAAAACAATGACGGAATATGCCAATTCCCTTCAAAATCTATGGCAAGAATTCAATCATTATCGAGTATTTGAGATGAAGTGTGCAAATGATGCTGTAACTCTAAAAACCTTCATTGAAAAGGATCGAGTACATGATTTCCTGGTAGGTCTTAATTCTGAATTTGACCAAGTCAGGATTCAAATACTTGGAAAGGAAGAAATCCCTTCTTTGGAAGAGACGATCTCTCTAATCTAGGCAGAAGAAAGTTGAAGGGGAATAATGCTAGAGCCTCAAGCTGTGAAAGGTTCAACATTAGTAACTCGCAATGTGTCAACACAAGAAAGAGGAAAGGTGGATGCTTTGAGGCCTACATGGAGGGATAATCGAGACAATTTGTGGTGTACCTGCTATAAGAAGCCAAGGGATACAAAGGAACGTTGCTGGAAACTGAATGGCAAACCAACAACCTCAAGCCGAGAGTGGGGAAACAAATGAGGATAGCCAAGGCCCCAGGCTCATCTAATTGAATAGACCAGCTAGCAAATCAGTCACAGTGAAGGACAGGTGAAAGAATCCTTCAGTAGTAAGGAAATAGAAAGAATTAAAGGGCTTTTAGGGTCTCTTGATAAACCCTCCGGTGCATGTTCCTTAGCACACACAGGTAAGTCTCCATTCTTTTTTTGTCTAAATGCCTCTGAAAAACTTTCAAGTGAAGCTTGGATAATAGACTTAGGTGCCACTGATCACATGACTCGCACTTCACATTTTTTAGTACCTACACCCTATGTCCAAGCAATAGGAAAATAGTGGTGGCAGATGGTTCTCTAGCCACTGTTGCAGGAGTTGGTGATATCTATATTACACCTATTCTCACTCTAAAAGATGTCATCCATGTGCCAAAACTATCAGCTAGCATAGTCTCCATACAAAGGCTCACCAATGACCTCAAATGTTATGCAATTTTTTACCCTACCTACTATGTTTTTCAAGAACAGGATTCGGAGAGGAAGATTGGACTTGCTAAGGAAAAGAATGGGTTGTACTATCTTGAGACGCCGAGGATTTCGAAGAAAGTCATAAACAATTCTCCCTTATCATTTCTTAGTGCTTCAAATAAGGATGTCATTTGGCTTTACCATTTTCGTTTTGGTTATCCATCTTTTCGTGTCATCCTTGTTTAAAGGATTAGATATGAGTCAATTCCAATGTGATACTTGTGAATTGCTAAGCACATCAGTGTATCTTTTCCTATAAACAACAAAAGAAGTTCTCATTGATATAGCTAGTATAAGCACCTAGAGGGGGGTGAATAGGTGTAAAAATAATTTCTCGAGATATGAAAGTAATAGTATGCAGACAATAGAAAGGAGGCTCTCCTTTAGTTAATAGAACGAACTATTATCAAAGTAAAACAGAGAGTAGGGAAGAGAAAATTGAACACGAGGTTTATAATAATTCGGCTTATTCCAAGCCTACGTCCACTCTTCTACACTGACAGCCCACTGGCTGGATTTCACTATGAACAAAAGAGATGTTACAGCAATGCTCTCCATTGATTTCACAGTGTAGATATTCTACCACACTTCCTCAAGGTATCTCGAAATATAAACTCTCTTTTGCGTACAAGATTTCGCTCAGCAAATGAATTGACTACGAATCAAGGAGCTTCAGACTTTGGAATTCTTCTATCGTGCACACACTCGAACAACTGGAACGTCTTCCTTTTATACTCCTTTATGCCATCATACCCGTTGGCACTTACCAAAGGAATTCTTTCAATCTTCCCGTTGGACATAATCAATTAGGAAGATCATTCGAGCTATTAAAGGAACATGTCGATAGCCCATCAATCCAGCTCGCCCATACAATCAGGATCTTGGTTTCCATAAGTAGAACCTTCCAAGAATACTTCGCCAATCATCGGATCCTTAATCAATCTTGATTCGAATAAGGGAATCCGTTATGTCACATCCAGCCAAGAGATCTTCTCCAGTCAATAAGGCTAAATCCTTAATGAACCACTCAGTTCCGGATAGCCTTTCTTCAACGGATGAGAAACTGTCACTGAGAATAGACTTTAAGTCTTGAGTCTGGCAGTCCGGAAGTCTTCAAACTTTGAATAGTAGAGTCTACAAATCTTCAGACTAGACTGATAGAAATGTTTTGTCAGCTTCAAAATATTCCAGAAAGATTTCTCCAACACTCATCCTTTTGATTTGATTCACAGTGACATTTGAGAACTTTCCACAAGGCTCGATGGTTTGTTTCTCTAATCGATGATTGCACTAAGGTCACATGGATATTCTTACTCAAACACAAATCTGATGTAAGTAGTATTATTCCTTATTTTAATTCTATGGTTCAAAATCAATTTGGAGTTAAAATTAAGAGCTTTAGATCAAATAATGCTAGAGACTACTTTGATTAGATCTTGTCAACCTATTTCCAAAAGGAAGGGATCATCTATGAGTCATTGTGTGTAAACACACCACAACAAAATGGGGTGGTTGAAAGGAAAAATGGTCATTTGCTCAACACTACTCGAGCATTGTCGTTTCATGGAAATGTCCCTAAGTCTTATTGGGGGGAAGCCGTCCTTACATCTACATACATGATTAATAGATTGCCATCAAGAGTATTAGATTTCAAAACTCCTATGGAAATTTTTTCTAGTTTTTATCCCCATTTCAGGACAACAAATAATCTCACACTTAGAGTCTTCGGTTGCACCTCATTTGTACATGTTCATAATCAGCAAAGGGGAAAACTAGATCCTAGAGCAATCAAGTGTGTCTTTCTTGGTTACTCCTCTACACAAAAGGGGTATAAATGTTATCATCCTCCTTCTCAAAAGACCTATATATTAGTCGATGTTACATTTGTAGAAAACAAACCTTACTTTCCACAGTCTTATCTTTAGGGGGAGAAGTCATTAGTTGAAGATAAAGACTTTGACGGTCTTAATCTTGACTTACCTCCTAATAATCTTCCAATCCGAGTTCCCACTTTTGATCAACCAATCCCTGATCAATCGACTCCTAACCAATTAGCCTCCAGCTCTGATTAACAGGCTCCTCATGAATCAGTTCGTGCTACTTCAATTCCGGAACAAGAGTCCACTCCCGTATCTCCTTGTATTTATGACTCTATGAGATTTCCTCAGGTATACTTAAGAAAGACAGCTGTTCCGGACCAAACACAAGTTCAAGATTCCCATCCGAATTTTGCAAATGAATTTCCGGTAAGTTCCAACTCTCCTTTGCATAAATAGTCAATTGATATGCCAGAAAATGACTCACATCTTCCCATTGCTGTTAGAAAAGGTACTAGGGAGTGCACAAAGCGACCCTTATATCCACTATCTCATTATGTGTCACTTGACCACCTATCACTATCTCATAAAAATTTCATTGTAAGTCTAAACACAATTTCTATTCCAAATACTTTATTTGAGGCATTGTCTAAAGAAGAATGGAGGAATGCAATGAGAGAAGAAATTGATGCACTAAAAAAAAAAAAAAAAAAAAAAAAAACCAGACTTGGGAGATTGTTGAAAAACCTAAGAGAAAGAATCTTGTGGACTGCAAATGGGTTTTTACCTTGAAATACAAAAAACTGATGGTTCTCTTGAGAGATATAAAGCACGATTGGTGGCAAAGGGTTATACTCAGACCTATGGAGTAGATTATTAGGAGACATTCGCTCCGGTGGCAAAGATGAACACCGTGAGAATTCTACTCTCTTTGGCGGCTCACTTTAATTGGCAACTTCAATAGTATGATGTGAAGAATGCATTCTTACATGGAGACCTAGAAGAGGAGATCTACATGAGTATTCCACCGGGATTTGAAAGAGAAAAGACAACAAACAAAGCATGCAGCACTATATGGGCTCAAGTAATCACCTAGAGCCTGGTTTGGGAGATTTTCCAAAGTTATGAAAGCTTCAGGCTACAAATAAAGCCAAGGTGATCATACTCTTTTCATTAAGCATTCGGCAAGAGGGAGAGTGACAACACTTCTAGTGTACGTCGATGATATTATTGCCACAAGTGACAATGATGAGGAGAAACAACAGCTAAAGCGGTGTTTGATTAAAGAGTTTGAAATAAAAGAACTAGGAAGACTCAAATACTTTATTGGCATTGAAGTTTCTTACTCTAGACAAGGAACTTTTGTCTCACAACAGAAGTATGTGACTGATCTCTTGAAGGAAACTGGAAAACTTGGTTGTAAACCAGTAGCCACACCTATTGAGCCCAATAAAAGGCTTGGGGATGCAAAGGAAGAACTTGTTGTAGATCGAGAAATGTATCAAAAATTGGTCGGGAAACTCATTTATTTGGCTCATACTAGACTTGATATTACCTATTCAGTAAGTGTGATTAGTCAATTTATGTATGACCCAAGAGAATCACACTTACAAGCTGTCCATTGAGTGCTACATTACTTAAAAGGAAGTTCCGGAAAAGGAGTCATATTCAGAAGAAATCAAAAACTGGTGTTGCAAGCTTATACCGATGCTAACTATGCAGGATCCATGGTGGCTAGAAGGTCAACATCTGGTTATTGCACATTTCTTGGCGGAAATTTAGTGACTTGGCATAATAAAAAATAGAATGTAGTTGCAAGATCAAGTGCTGAATCAGAATTTCGAGCAATGGCCCAAGGAATATATGAGCTATTATGGCTTAAAATCATCCTAGAAAACTTGAAAATCAAGTGGGAGGGTCCTATGAAGCTGTATTGTGACAATAAATCAGCAATTAATATTGCTCATAATCTCGTACAGCATGATAGGACGAAGCATATTGAAATTGACAAGCATTTCATCAAAGAAAAGATAGAAGAGGGGTTGATCTGCATGTCCTACATACCTCTCGGAGATCAACTGGCTGATGTGCTAACCAAAGGACTTAATGGTGGGATCATTCACGAAATTATCTCCAAGCTGGGAATGGAAGACATCTATTCCTCAGCTTGAGGGGGAGTGTTGAATTATCCTAATTTTTAGAAGTTGATTATTAGGAATATTCAATCTTGATTTTTTGGTTCCTAATTATTAGGAAATAGCTGTAAATAATTAGTTAGGAAATGATTTGTTAGTATCCTTTGATTTGTGGGATTATAGCTGTATTATTCAGATCTGTTTTTTCCTAGTTAGTACTTGTAGAAGTCCTATAAATAGCTTTGTAATCCTGGTACAAAAATATAGAGAATTATCACAATTCTTTTCTCTAAATTCTTCGATTTGTGCTTTGGGAATTGACTACTAATTGAATTTGTATTTGATAGGAATGCTTGTTGGGCCTTTTATGTACCAAAACTGTGATTTACGTAACTCATCAAGTGGAATTCTTGCCCGCGGCTGATTTCATACTGGTGAGCAATTCACAATTTACAGAACCTGTTTTTCATTCATTCTAGTTGTAGAGTCACGATACAAGGCATTTTTCTTATTTTTCATCAGCTTATGAAGGATGGAAGGATTACGGAAGCAGGAAAATACAACGATATACTTCATGCAGGGACAAATTTCACGGAACTTGTAGGTGCACATGAGAAAGCTTTGTCAGAGGTAGATTCCATACAAGACACACCGGCAAATGGAGGATCTAGTAGCAGTGTTCAAAATGGCAGTGCGGATGCTAATGGGAAGAATGCAGAGGAGGACGAAAGCAAAGCTTCTCAGAAAGGTGAAGTCATCGACGATGTTGGGACCAAAGGGCAGCTTGTTCAAGACGAAGAAAGAGAGAAAGGTAGAGTCGGATTTACAGTGTACTGGAAATACATCACAATGGCATATGGAGGAGCTCTTGTGCCTGTCATATTGCTGGCACATATTCTTTTTCAGCTTCTTCAAATAGGAAGTAATTATTGGATGGCCTGGGCGACTCCAGTGTCCGAGGATGTCAAACCTGCCGTTACAGGATCAACTCTAATAGCAGTCTATGTAGCTTTGGCTGCTGGCAGTTCTCTATGTGTTCTTGCAAGAGCTACTGCTCTTGCAATTGCTGGGTTCAAGACAGCAACCGAGCTCTTCGATAGGATGCACTTTTGTATTTTCCGTGCTCCAATGTCCTTCTTCGATTCTACTCCAAGCGGAAGAATCCTCAATAGGGTATGTATAATATGCTCGTTATGATATTGTTACAGGGGTATGTATTTCTTCGATTTAAGCTTGCAGAGGTCTGTCTTTTATCCAATCGCTTGTATTTTCGTTTGTGTTGACTACGATTATCCATGCGCAACTGCATCTATTATGGCGTCTTTTTTTTTTCTTTTGTAGGCTTCTACAGACCAGAGTGCCGTGGATACAAGCATGCAATATTTAGTTGCAGCATTTTGTTTCACGATGATCCAGCTCCTTGGAATTATCGCTGTGATGTCTCAGGTTGCATGGCAGGTTTTCATAATTTTTATCCCTGTCATTGCAATCTGCGTGTGGTATCAGGTAATCATCCAAGCTCTTCTGATCTTTTTCTAACTGTCAAGAAGAGCAAAGAGGACTTGGCTTTCTTTCTTTTCAGGAGGATTGTTCTGGTTTTAAATGTATTCCACTAGTTATTTTGTTTCCTCATTCATGGAAGGAGTGAAATGGTGACACTCCCATCCCAACCGTCTTCTCATAAAAGCCTTGAAATTGTGTGCTTGTTCATCGAAGTCCTTTCACTTTTTTTTCTCATGAGTGACAAACTGTTGGCACATCGTGAGCTTGAACGAGTATCTGTATACATTGGGTCTATGTAGATACTTTTGAATTTGCGAAAATATACACTGACTGAATTATTTTTCGCATCCACAGCAATATTACATATCTTCTGCACGAGAATTGTCAAGGTTGGTTGGGGTGTGCAAAGCTCCAGTAATACAGCACTTTGCTGAGACAATTTCAGGAGCCACCACTATTAGAAGCTTTGATCAAGAATCACGGTTCCAAGATACAAATATGAAACTTGCCGATGGATACTCACGGCCCAAGTTTCATATTGCTGGGGCAATGGAATGATTGTGTTTTCGCCTAGACATGCTATCTTCGATTATTTTCGGCTTTTCTTTGATTTTCCTAGTCTCCGTTCCTGAGGGATTTATCGATCCAGGTAAGAACTTTCTTTTAGATTTTCAAATGCTGTTGTATCTATTTAATTGTTTCTGGAACTTTTAACATTTAAATTGCTTCTTTCCTGATGTCTGAAGCCATTGCGGGGTTGGCCGTGACCTATGGGCTTAACCTAAACATGTTACAAGCTTGGGTGATTCGGAATCTCTGCAATATGGAGAACAGAATCATATCAGTTGAGAGGATACTGCAGTACACCAGCATTCCGAGTGAGCCCCCTCTTATATTAGAGGAAAATCACCCGTCAATCTCTTGGCCATCACACGGAGAGATCAACATTTGCCATCTGCAGGTACATGAAGCTTCTGTATCATCTCATATTACAGCTTTTACAATTCACGATTGACCTATTTTTGTGACAACCATGCGGAACGTAGGTCCAATATGCTTCACACTTACCCCTTGTTCTGCGGGGAATTACATGCACTTTGCCTGGTGGAATGAAAACCGGGATCGTGGGGAGAACTGGAAGCGGTAAATCAACCCTTATACAAGCACTCTTCAGGATTGTGGAACCTGCAGGTGGTCAAATCATGATCGACAATGTCAATATTTCCTTGATTGGACTGCACGATTTGAGGTCTAGACTGAGCATAATCCCTCAGGACCCAACCATGTTTGAAGGGACCATAAGAAGCAACTTGGACCCTCTGGAGGAGTACACAGATGAGCAGATTTGGGAGGTTTGTTCATTTCCTTGCACAAGTTAAAATAACATAAGAGGCAGATTTATCGATGATGTCGGTTAACGAGGTTTCTGCAAATTTTAGGCCCTGCATAAGTGCCAACTTGCAGAGGAGGTCCAGAAGAAGGAAGGAAAATTAGATTCTGCTGGTAAATTTTATTCCCTTTTCCTCCTGTGACTGCTCTTTTGTGGTTCTCCTAGATGCATTTATATGAAGAGGCATTTTAATACAATTCCTGGAAGTTTAACTGATCATGTAGTTTTTTTTGGTCAGAACTGATCATGTAGTTTGCAATATCCTTTACATCGTACATTAATCAATCTTCGCATTATCTCAAGATTTTTGGACAGGCATGAAAAGCACTAAAACATAAGTTTGATGTTTCCAAAAACACAAAACAATATCTTTGATAACCTTTTCCACCCTCTCTTTTTCATAGCTGTTATCTATATTTGTCATTATGCAGTTATTGAGAATGGAGAGAACTGGAGCATGGGTCAGAGGCAGCTCGTGTGTCTTGGGCGCGTGCTGCTCAAGAAAAGCAAGATCCTAGTGCTCGATGAAGCTACCGCATCCGTCGACACAGCTACTGATAATCTGATACAGCAAACTCTGAGGCAGCACTTTGCTGACTGTACAGTTATAACTATTGCACATCGTATCACTTCTGTTCTTGATAGTGACATGGTTCTTGTTTTAGATCATGGTCAGTATCTTTTAACGATTTCTCCTTGCTCTTGCTGTCGCATTCTGCATTAATCTTTTCTTAAGTGAAATGATACGAGCTCTCTTGATCCACTGTGCAGGGCTGGTGGAAGAATATGATTCTCCGAAGAGATTACTGGACAACAAGTCATCGTCCTTTGCGCTGCTGGTGGCAGAATACACAATGAGAGCAACCTCCACTTACGGGAATTAACTGGAATGCAGTATGATTGCATTGGAATAGTTCCTCTGATGATGATGAAAAGTGTGACTGGCCTTCTATGTCATCTGTCATGTTCTTGTTTTATTATAGGCAAGTCATTCTTGATTGGTTGCTGTAGTGTATGAGGCTACTATGAGAGAGTAGGCATCAATTAAGCCCGAGGAAGGCTTAAATTACGCTAATGTTGTCATGCATGCAATCTTAAATGTACTTTAATTGCGGGCTTTAGATTGCTTAGGAGAAAACTCACTAATGCATTTGATGTACTTTTTGATGGAACCGGCATTCAATAAATCGTCTACTTGGTATTTTGCTTCTGTTTTCATGGGTAACATCATTAGTTAATCAATCTTGGAATGAGCTGATTCTTGTTCCACCACCTACCAGGTGGCGTCGGCAATGCTAAGAGATCAGTCGTTGATGGAAGAAGAGAACCGACTCTTCGAGAATAAGATTATAAATGTCTTCATTTAGTTGTAGACTCTCGGGACGGATCCCCATAGCGCTTGGAAATCTTGTGCATTCGAATCTAGACCTTTTCCATAATAGATAGATACACAGTTCACTTCATGTGGCCAAACTACTAGATCTCAAAAATCTCCAGGTCCTCAAGCTTTCCCAGGCACTTAATCTGGGCAACTGATCAAAGTACCTGCTCGAAATGCTGGCATTCTTGCAACTTCGTCCAACTTTGCCTGAGTTGCCTTATTTCTCGTTTCTTAGAAAGATTAATGTTCTTGACCTCTCCGGAAGATAGTAGCATGTCCCATCCTGCTGTTATTTTGTCGTTCCAGTCATCCATAAATGAATATTATTATGACCAAAGGATCTGATAACTTCTATCGTAATACCAACAGCGAGAAAAATACAAGTAAACAGAGTACTATCATCTTCATATATATATATATATATGAAGCTGATAGTGCTGAAGCGATTAGTACTGTCGCTTCAGTACTATCATACATACATACATACATACATACATACATACATATATATATATCTATATATATAAGTACTGAAAGGTAACAGTGACACCTTATAAGATTCTAGCACCATTAAAAGATAAAAGCCCACCAGTCAGTAAATAGATTGAATAGCCATCATCAAGTGAAGTAATTCTACTATCCACTGAACTTCTCCAACAGTTTATTAAGACTGCCCATTCAAGGTTCCAATCGAATAACTATCTCTCGTAAAGAGCAAAATCTAACAAAGAAGCAAGCTCAATGAGTGATGTGTTTCCGACTCTCAAATAATAGAATTGATGGTACTGTCTATCTTTGCTTAAAAGCATCATTCCTGCCATGAAAAGCAGATATTTTGCTTATGAGGACTGGAACAGACATTTCACTCAGATTTTAAAGAATGCTCTGCTTTACAAGATTCTAATTTTCAAGCCTTCAAATTAGCATTTGGAGCCATGACGTAATTACTGTTTCGACACTTCGTGATGCATACGTGTGCAACATAACTTGCTGATTGACTTATTGAGCCTTAAAATCAGAAATAATTGAACTCATGCTTTTAGTATATTAAACCTGTAAGGCAAGTAGACTATTCTTCCCTTTCTCTCTCTCACTATGTAGAGTTGTTCTCTCTCGCAATGTAGAGCTTTTCTCTACCCTAATGGTAGTTCAACAAATCAAACCCTAATTACACCATCACCCATCCACTCTCGTATCTTTCCATGTTTCTCTCTCCCGCTTTTCCTCTTCAGCTTCTTCCACAATTGCGGTCTCCGTTTGCCCGGAATTGTGATATTTTGATGAATCAGTCTGTTTCCCTCACCATTTTCACCCCCCGACAATCAATACCCAAGTTATCGTCTTCCTTCACTGTTTGATGGAATTTCGTATTTCTCTGTCTTATCTCAGCCCTCATTGATGGTTTATCTTCAATTGTTCGCCTTCATTTTCACAGTCACTGGCCAATCTTTTCTATTCAAAGTCCACGAAACCTTTTGCATGTACCTTCCCCTTCCGCGATAGCCCCTCTGGTGCTTTGCTCTATCATCTGCCTTTATGGATGATCACGATTACGATGAAGCATCTCGCCTAGCTGCTCTCTGTTCCCGGCTGGGTCACCTGTGGCCGGAGCAACGGATTGCGATTCGGGATGAGCCGCCACCTGTGGAGAAAGTCGAAGAATGCAAATTAATGCTGGTAGGCAAAATCTTATCTAATTCTTCCATCAATTTTCAGGCCTTTCAAAGTACATTGAGGCGTGCATGGAAAACAGACCAAGTTGAATTATCTGCAAGGGAAGCTGGTTTATATGTGGCAAAATCTGATTCGGACAAATAGCGAGTTTTGGATGGTGGTCCATGGTTATTCTCTAGTCACTAAGTGATCTTTAAACCTTGGGTTCCCAACACGCCGTTGCACTGTTATGATTTCTCCACTTGCGCTTTTTGGGTGCAAGTCTTTGGTTTGCCATTGGAGTGGTGTACTAAGCAAATAATAGAAAAGGCTGTTAGAAACATAGGCACAGTTCTGGAGGTTTAGATTGAAAATAAGGAGGGAACATCTCTACGGGCTGGGAAAGCTAGGGTCAAACTTAAGGTACAGGAATCTTTAAAGACAGGCTAGCTTATCAGAATCAATGATAAAACCTTATTGCTTGACTTTTGTTATGAGCGACTGTCACACTTTTGCTATTCCTGTGGCCAACTCAGACACTATGCAACATATTGTAAGGACTTTCCATTCAATGACGCGAAGATGGAGGGAAAAGAAAAGATGGCGTATGGCCGATGGTTAAGAGCGGAAGTGAGGGAGCATAGCCCATATTGGCAAATATTCTACAAACCACAAGACAAACCTATTTTTCCAGAAGAAGTGGTACCTAAGACTCCTCCAGCAGCACCCCTCTTGGAACCAGTATAGCCTCCTAGCAATGATATAAACAGGGGAATGCATCAACTGACAACTATGCCACTTCCCCTAGGTACAACTGATATTCCTCAGCAGCAGCATTCTGCAGGTCAGCCAACAAATACTCCAATCTCAGTAGGGACAGATATAGCACTTGCACCAATGAAAACTACTTATGACCTAGGAGTGGGCTCTTCTAACTCTAAGAGACTAAAACACGCCAGATTCAATACGAAAGTAGGCACAACTAAAAAGTTGAAGCATTATACCCCTTATGAATCACGACTACATCAGTATGAAGATATTGACAAAACACAACTGATGGACCCTCCCATTTTCAAAACTGATGAAGCTGGAAAATGGGCTATGGTGGCTTGCCCAAAAAAGCCACCAATTGACAAATGAAACTCTTGAGTTGGAACTGTCAGGGGTTGGGCAACCCCCTAACAGTCTGGTCCCTTACGGCCCTAGTGGCTAAGGAGAGGCCCGATGTTATCTTTTTGATGGAAACCAAAACCCAGCAGGTCTTACTTCAACATTTGCAAAAACATCTCAAGTATCCTAACTCCTTTATTCTTAATCCTATTGGTTTAGCTGGTGGGTTGGCTTTTTTTTTTTTGGAATGACCAGCTAGACATCACTTTGGAAAGCTCTTCCTCTGAGTTTTATGATGTATTATGTACTGATCTTATAAGTGGTGTTAGGATGCGACTCACCTGTCTTCACGCTTCGGCCACTTTTCAGCAGCGTCTTCAGTTTTGGGCAACCTTACGACTCATCAGCACCTCCAATGACTTGCCATGGCTTTGTGTTGGGGACTTTAAAGAAATTCTCTATCATTAGGAGAAAGTTGGTAAGCATTTGGCTAACTCACAACGGATGCAATCTTTCAGAGATGTTTTGCATGATTGTTCACTCATGGACATTGAGAGTAAAGGATGTTCATTTACCCGGATGAATCATAGGATTGGTGATGAATTTGTTAAGGAAAGATTGGATAGGGTTCTCTGCATGTTGGACTGGCGTCTTACCTTTCCTGGGGCTGAAGTGTTTGCTTTATCAGTTGTGGGGTCAGATCACAACCCCTTGCTCTTAACCACTGAAGTCTTATCTCATAGGAGGCCTCGGCCCTTTGTATTCGAAGCCTTTTGGACCCAAGACCCAAAATGCCGAGACATTATAACTCGATCATGGAGCTCCAACCGTCCAACAACCTCCTCACTTGTAGCTAAACTGAAGGTGGTTTCCCATGCTCTAACTAAATGGAGTAGATCAAAGTTCTCCAAGGGTCATCAACAAATTGCAGCGTTACAATAGCAGCTTCAGCAACATGTGAATCACACCCGTCACCATTCTGATGTGCCATTGATATCTGACCTGAAACAACAAATACAACAATTATGGCAGCAAGAAGAACAATATTGGGTAATGCGGTCTAGGATAAACTGGCTGTGATGGGGGGATAAGAATACTAGATTCTTCCATGCAACTACTATTCAAAGGAGACAACGCAACAGTATTAGTATGCTGCAAGATGACAACCAGTTATGGGTGCGTGACCCTCAGTGTTTAAAACAAATGACAACCGATTACTTCTCTAATCTATATTGGACAGTGGGACACCGCAACTATGGCCCTATTTTGAACCAATGTCCTTGTATAATCACTGAGGAATTTCCTTGATAGCTTTGGTCACTAAGGAGGAAATCCAATATGTTACTTTCCAGTTGGGAGTTACTAAAGCGCCGGGCCCCGATGGTTTAAATGGTTTGTTCTTTCAAAACCATTGGGATATTCTTCAGGATGACCTAGTGTTATTGGTGCGACTATTCTTCCTATCTGGAGTCATGCCACTTGATCTAAATCGGACTATCATCTCTCTAATCCCCAAGGTACCTCACCCTGAAAGGCTTGATCAATATCGCCCCAATCAGCCTCTACAATTATGCCTACAAAATCATTTCTAAGGTGATTGCAAACCCTACCTGTCAGACCTAATATTCAAGGAACAGAGTGCCTTTGTGAGTGGATGACAAATACAAGATAATATCTTAATAGTGCAGGAGGTACTTCATCAGATTAAAACCAGAAAGCATATGACCGGGTTGAGTGGGATTTCTTGCAAGATTATCTCCTCAAGATAGGCTTTCATGCTACATGGGTACATTGAGTCATGCAATGTATAACAATAGTATCTTTTAGTGTTTCAATGGTGAACATCTTCCATTTTTCCAACCACCCTAAGGTCTTAGACAGGGAGATCCTCTCTCCCCTTATCCATTTATCCTTTTGGAGAATGTTCTCTCTCATCTTATCAATCAAGTAGTTACCATGGGGCTTCTCACAGGCATCAAATTGAATAGGTGGTGTCTACTCTATCTCACCTATTTTTTTGCGGATGATGCAATTTTCTTTTTAGATGGAAAATTACTTGAATGTCAGAATTTGGCCAACATTATCAATCAGTACTGCTTTGCTACTGGCCAAGCTGTTAATAGGAATAAATTTGTAATCATTTTTAGTAAAGATTGTCCTCTTACCCTAAAGGAAAATCTTGCTCGGGAACTCCGAATACCTATGATTGATAAGTCTGGTAAATATCTTGGTATACCATCTGACTGGGGCAGATCTAAGAGGGAGATGTTTGCTTGGATATTGGGAAGAGTGAATTCCAAATTAGAAGCGTGGAAAGAAAACTTGATTTCGAAGGGTGGTAAGGAAATTTTACTAAAGATTGTCGTACAAGCAATACCTTAGTATGCCATGTCCATTTTTAAGATACCTGTGTCAATTTGCAAGTCCATTGAACAGAAAATTGCTAGGTTTTGGTGGCAAAGTGATGAAAAGAAATCAGGCATACACTGGAAGAATTGGGAAGCTCTTAAAAGTAGCAAGAACAGTGGGGGTCTCGGCTTTCGTGATCTTATTGACTTCAACAAAGCTATGCTTGGTAAGCAAGCATGGAGACTTCTACAGCATCCAACTTCCTTACGGAGCACCCTTCTTAAAGGGCTTTATTTCCACTCACAGGACTTTCTACAAGTGGATCAAGGTTCCAAACCATCATGGGGATGGCAGAGTATTCTTCTTGGAAGGGATGTTATTTTACCTCGCCTGCAATGGTCTGTTGGTAGTGGACAAGCTATTAAAATTTGGGAAGATCGTTGGCTCCCTAGAGGGGTTATAGGAGGCCCTATACCTTACGATGCTCCACAGATGGTAGCTGATCTATTCGACTTAGATAACAGCAACTGTAACACCCCCTTCTTAATCAAAACTTTGATGCACCAACAATTGCTGGAATTCTTGCCATACAGGTAAGCCCTCATTATACTACTGATCATATTATTTGGTTAAAGACTCAAAATGGCAACTATACTGTCAAAAGCGCTTACCATACCATCGGACAATACACTTCCAGCAACCAACAGAACCAAGCATCATCATCATCATACAAACCCCCAAGCTTCTTTGGAAATCCATATGGACTGTCAACTTACCCCCCAAAATTCGGCTTTTCTTATGGTCAGTTTGTCATAATGCCCTAGCTACAAAAGACAATCTTTTCAACGGCACATCACAAAAAACCAACATGTCCTATATGTAATCAAAACAAACCAGAAACCACAGAACATCTTTTTCTTTTATGTCCATGGACGCGTCGTATTTGGTCACATCCATAGATTGGCATTCACATTACATCACAATTAGTCAAATGAATGGATGAATGGTTAGCAACACAGCTTGAACGCTGGATTAACTTACCTAGTATGGAGATCATCGCTGCCCTATTATGGCAGATCTGGAAAACTCGCAATAGGTTTATCTTCCACCGACAACGGCCTAAGTCATCAAGGGTAGTCAAGGAGGCCCTCGCCTAGGTACGAATCGCATCACTTTCATTCCAATCGTTGGTGCGTACAGCCCAATCTACTTCACATTCAGATCTGTTGTGGCGGCCACCAGATCCTAGTGAGGTAAAAATCAATATTGATGGAGCATATCAACAAATGAGTTCTAAAAGAGCAATGGCGAGTATATTCAGAGATCACACAGGAACTCTCCTCCATGGCTTTACCTACGATTTCTTAGCAACTTCGGCTCTGCATAGCGAGATCCAGGCGTTCCTCACCACAATTGATTTTCTATTGCAGCACGGCAAGAATCGATACCGGCTTGTGCTTGAATCTGACTGTCTTGTTTTGATAGATGTGGTTCGCCATCCATCATCAACGCCATGGGAGATGTGCCCTTTACTTGCAGAAGCGGCAGCCAAGCTCCACCTTTTCCCTACCCTAAAGATTCGTCACTATAGACACGAAGCCAATTTTGTGGTTGATTGGGCCGCTAAGGCCCATTTTCATGGCAACTTATTACCAAACTGGGCTTTGTCTCCCCCTTTGCTTTATGATCTTATGTACTCAGACACCCAAGCTTCGGGCTGTTGTCCTCCTTTACATTAGTGTTATAATACTTCCTATTTCAATCCAAAAAAAAAAACCTATAAGGCATGGGGTAAAATAAACTAGTAAGCAAGAAACCATTCGTAGGGAAACGATGCCGCATCACTTTCAACAGTACCCTTATCGATCTGCATTTTTAAGAAACTCGAAAAGTCGTGTCATATACAGATTCAACTGAATCACAGAGCTTCCTCCTATGAGGCGCTCACTATTTCTCCAACAAAATTTCTGCAATATCCTCGAAAGGTATAAGAAGTGATCGGTCATTCCCAATGTTAAAAAAATCCTTTATGATGTTTTGAAGATGACAAAATAAATCAAATGCTACTAACGTGTTTAATGGTTAAGTAACAAACTATGCAGATGATAGAATGTATAAATGATATTGTCAAAGGTCTATACTTGGAAGATTCAGAAGACAGGCTCTATGCTAAAGCTGAACTTATTCAAATTATGTCCAGATTTTAAGGCTAAATCTGTTTAGAAGTATAATATGTTCAGACTTACGTCCAGATTGTAAAGTCTATTTTAGTCTGAAGACACTCGGACTCTACTTCAATTTGAAGACTCTTAGACTTTACATCCAAAACAAGACACAAGTTCAAAACGTAGTAGATTCATAACGAAATAACTTGATCAGAACGTAACACAAGCCCCAAACATATAACGGTTAGTAATCTGGTTTGGATTCCACATTAAGATAGATTTGATTAACTTAATCAAATTTATTGACAATTGGATATTGAAGAAAAGAAATTTCTAAACAAAGAAGCTTTACTTATGGAAACCAAGATTTTGTTTTGTATGGGTGATCAGAATCAATATGGGATTCTACTTCTATCACTCAACAGCTACTAAATCTTCTAGATACAAATCTGTCCAATAGGTAGATTGGAAGACAATCCTCTAGATACTATCCAATGGCTAGTTTGGAAGTGGAGGAATATTTAAGAAGATCAAGGACCGATAAGCGAGAAAGAGATGAAGCGTAGAATTTATAATTTTAAAGTCTGAGCGACCTTTGTTCATATACTTGTCTTTGGTGAGCTTAAACGTTTGTGATCGTGAGAGAAATACCAAAAGAGTGATTTAGTAAGATAGTGTTATCTACCACTAAGTGTTTGCACTCAAAGTTGTAATCTCTTGTTGATCACATAGTGGAATCCAGCTAAAAGGCTATTAGTGTGACATCCTGATTTTTAGATTCTGATTTTGATTGGATAAGTCGGGCCTTTCATCGATGCAACTATAATGTTTTTCTCTGAAATGGCCACTCATGAAATAACTGGCCTATCAGGTGAAACCATTAAGGGATTTTAACGCAATAGACTTCAGAATTCGACTAGAAATCGACCGCTCAATCATGCTAGTCTGCAAGGGTCATTACGGCATTGTCAAAATTGATCAGAGACTGAAGATATGTTGATTTGACTAAGATGTGTGATCAAGTGTGGGTGATTCCACCTGATTGCAAAATTCTTGTCGATCGACACTAAACCGATTTTCTGTCGTTTTGGGTACTATGTCTTCGTATTTGAAACCTCGATATTTTCACGACCACCGAGAGTTGCCAATGTGTCGAAAAGGTATGTAAAGGTTCGAATAAAATCGACCATGGGTCAATTGCACCAAAAATTCCTAAAAGCTACCCGGTAGGCTAGGTTACATTAAAATCGTGCCAAATTGAAATTAACCGCGAATTTGAACCCGATTTCAAAAATTGAAAGTTCTGTCATGTCACAAGTAATTTTAGGAACATTGACTCATCTTTCGAGGAATTTTCGATGAGTTCGGGATTTTTACGGAAAATCGATTTGGACGATTCAGAAATCGACGAAAATTCGAATTGGTCAATTTGAAGGGATTTTTGGCCTCTGGTGTGAGTTACTTGGTGAAATGAGATTTTGTGGGCTTTTTCTTTAACAAAATTGGACATCAATTGGGGAGATTTGTCAAGAAATTGGATTATGGGAAAAAGGAAATAGAATTCGAGATTGAGATAAATTCATAGACTTGAGAGACTGTCACATTTTGATCTTTACTTGGACTTCAATTGGGACAATTTGGTGTTGAAATTGGCCTTGGATGACCAATTATTAATGTTGTGGGAAGTTGTGCTAAAGTTATTTGTGTTTAATTTTTTTCATTCCCCTCCATCGGACCCCCCCTTCACGCCCACGTCTCCCCCCTCCTCCATTTGACCGTCCGCCTCTACTGCAATTTTCATTTGCTTGTAAACTTCTTTGACTTTTGAAACACCAGCTGGCTTCCCCTTTGATCTCTCTCTTTCTCTCTCCCTTAGTCACACGTTTCTTTTTCCTTCCCCCTCACAGCCGACAAGCTTCGTCGATGCCCCATCTGCTTCTACATCTCCTTCACTTTCAATTTTCCTCGCATGTCCTCTGCCCCGCAGACGCCCCCACCTCCATCGAAGTTTGTAGCCCCACATTTGCCCCCATCGAATTTCCTTGCAGCACCACGCGTGTTCCACTAGCCCACATCAACCCTCGCATCTTCCACTTTTGGTTGTTTCCCTCCTCTCACGAAGCTAGCCCATACTCCATTTGAACACCGAAGCAGCCCCTGATCTTTTCTCCATAGATCTTAGCCCAACAGCAGCTCCATTTTCAGCGTTCTGTGACCGCCAAAACCATCCTGAGCTGTGCCCGTTCAGCCACCATCCTTGTCTTCACAGAACCGAAGTAGAAAGACCAGCCCCCATCCGCGGACTTACATGGCCGATTTCGGCCCAATTCGAGCCCCCGTTAGTGCCACCGCTTTGGAGTTTATCGGCCGCCGTTGCGTCACCATCATCGTGGTCCAGTAGGATTGTTAATCTAGTGAGTTTAATTCAATAATCCTTGCTTAGTAAGTTAATGACGTTTAAGGGTTGATTAGTTTAGACTAAGTATGGATTAGGTGGATAGTTAGATTAGATTAGCAATTTAATTAATTTTTATTGCATGTTAGGTGGTTAGAGTAGTATAATTAGAGCCTAGATAAGCTCTAGTATTTATTTAGAATGGTTCGGAAATTTTCCGAACTCGAATCGAAAGCTTTTTAATTAGGCTTTACAAGCCTAAGTGTACATTTTTACTATTTAATAATTAATTTCCGTAATTATTTAATTAATTATTATTTTCCAAAAATTAGACCGGGATAATCGATGATCAGAATTTTACGCTGATTACAGTGGTGTGATCTGTTTATTTAATTGATTATTATTTTGTGCAAATTGAGTGTGATTTGTGATTGTGGGTAATTATCTCAAAATTAATTAATTCAGTAATTAATTAGAAAATCACCGGGCGTCGGTTTATAACGCCAAAAAGGAATTTGTGGACTGATGAAATTAGTGGGATTTTCAAGTGGGAAAATATTATATTTTGGCTAAGGCCGACCGTATACCCACACATGAGTATTTTTATCGTGTATGATAAAATTGATGAAATTGTTAGATGATCAGGATGGTATATTATATCAGCCTACGGGCGATATGGCAGCTTCTGGTGAGCAGTATACCTAGTAGCTTCTAGTGAGCATTATTATTATATTATATCAGTATACCTAGCATCTTCTGGTGAGCATTATTAGTATATTATATCGGTACCTAGCAACTTCTCGGTGAGCATTATTAGTATAATATATCGGTATATGGCAGCTTCTGGTGAGTTATATTATCTACTATCAGCTTAGAGTGAGCAGTCTTGATTATGATTGGACTTTATAGATAGTATTGATTAAGATGACCGGGAGATGGTCGTGATGACATGTAATCGACTGAGTCGATTGATTGATGATTCAATCAGATTGGTTGAAATGATTGGATGGTTATTCAAATTGTATTGACTTGTAGAATGGGACTGAGGCTAAAGTAAGTTCTCTGACTTGTGTTTGTGCTTAGACAGCCCTCAATGCATATTTTCTTCCTAATCGAGTCTTAGAAGGTTGAACTCACTAAGACGTCGTCTCACTCTGTTGTGAGATAACATTTTCAGGATCTTAGATAGCGTACCCCTCGGAGCATCACGGCCGTCCCATGAGGGTTACTGAGCGGATTTCTAGTTACCTCGATCTCGGAGGTTTTTGGGTTTACGAGCTAGTTGTAACCACTGTCTAGGTCGAAGAGTTTCCACATCAGGAGATACCTAATCAATTCAAAGCATGGTTCCGCATCGCTCCTTATGGCGTCAGACTAGGTCCCCTTAGGACTTTCGATATCGCCTTTGTGGTGATTGATGGTGTCCAACTTACCCTCTTGATGGTGTCGTGGAGGACCCGCCGTCTTGCCCTGACCCTGTGGACTCTACCAAATTAGAGAACGAGTCGGACTAGCTGATCATAGGACAGCTTGTTTTGGAGAGTCGACCTTTTTGTAGATTTTGTAAATATCGGCTAGTAATGTATATAAATTAGTCTTATATGTATAAATGTGTGATTGTCTTTTCAAAAAAAATGTGGCCCTGCTTTTCTATCCCACCTTGTTGTTGTTTGGGGATTAATCTATTTGCTTCCGCATATGCATTAAAAAGAATGGGTTGGCGATGTGTCCTAGGACATTGCTAGTTAATCGACCGCATAGGGATGGGCACGCGCTCGGAGGATCGAGGTGTGACAGTTAACGTGGGAGAGTGGAGGTAGGCTTGATCTAAAACGAACCACTATAAATTCTGTGTTCTTATTCTCTTCCCTGAACTTCTTTATTCTATTTGTAGTTCTATTTAACTGTTAAAGTCTGAATTCTCTCAAAGTCTGTTGTTTTTAAGACATAGTTTCAAAAGTCTGTTATTCTTCAGACTCAATTTCGAAAGAAAAATATTTCTACTGTTCTCTTGCGAAAATTTTTGTACACATATTCACCCCCCTCTAGGTGTTCATACTAACCCCTTTAATCTTGAAAGATATTATTGCATATTCATGGATACTCTTGCTATATTTTTAGAAGATATCTTATATCTAGCAAGTTTGATCCGCAAATGAGATGAAGGTATTATATGATATTTTTGCAAGGATTGTTATCTATTATACAAGAATTTGCAAGTAGCAAAAGAATCTTCCGTATGGATTTGGGAAAGCTCGATCTAAAAATTATGGAGATTCTATACTATTTTCTGGAGGCTCAAAGATTCTCTTCCTTGTGCAAAATTTTTGCAAATTATTGAGGAAATCCCTTATGTGACGTACGAAAGGGAGAAAGTGAATCCAAAAGAAATGGAAAGAGTCGTGATCACCTCTAAAAGGCAACTAATTGAGGGGGAACATTGATCAATTATGGAAAAATCTTTTTAATTCGATCGTGATCTTGATTATTATGAAATGAAGGAAAAGATAAATGTGTTAGAACTTACCAAGTTCTACGAAATCCGGTTAGTGCATTTTTTATTACATTTTGTCATTAACAAATCTCTTATTGATATTATCATTTTATTATGACAAAATGGGTGAAGTGAATTTTATAATGCATCCGTGATTTTTATTGGATATTTGCTGATATATATGATCGAAGTGAGCTACATTGCATATCTTTAATATTCGACTTACTTTGTAAATGTTGATTTTTTTTTTAAATAGTGTTTCATGCAAGATATTTGTCATCATTTTATATTCTCTACGCGATACTTTTTATCGCTTTTTGATTATGACAAAAAATGGGAGAGAATATAAATATGCACATGTGTTGATTGGTTGATATTCTTTATTACATAATATTGAGCTACGATTATTTTTCTATATATTGTTATGCTCAATCTATTTATCTTCTGCTATCTTTTGATTCGAATTATATTTTAGAAAAGTGTGATTACACATCTGCATATTTAGAGATTTTTTTGTCATCATAAAAAAGGGGGAGATTGTTAGGGAATTCATTTATGATGTTTTGAAGATGACAAAATAAATTAAAGGCACCATCGGCCATGGTGGCTCTGCTGGATAAGAGCTCCATTGATCCTTCCCTAAAGGTGAGGGGTTCGAAACCTAGTGGAGGCACTTGATGTCTTAAGTGTGATGCCGGGGTGGTGGGTCATTCGCTAGCATCACCCTAGATTTGCTTGGCCGGCTGTCGGTTGTACGGGATTCCTAGGTCATCAAAAATAAATAAATTAAAGACTACTAACATGTTTAATGGTTGAGTAACAAATTATGTAGATGATATAATGTATAAATGATATTGTCAAAGTCTATACTTGGAAGATTCAAAAGACAGACTCTATGCTGAAACTGAACTTATTCAGATTGTGTCCAAACTTTAAGGTTAAATCTGTTCAGAAGCAAAATATGTTCAGACTTACATCCAGATTGTAAATTCTATTTCACTTTGAAGACACTCAGACTCTACTTCAATCTGAAGATTCTAAGACTTTACATCCAAAACGAGACACAAGTTCAGAACATAGTAGATTCAAAACGAAACAACTTGATAGAAAGTAACACAAACCCCAAACATATAATGGCTAGTAATCTAGTTTGGATTCCACATCAAGATAGATTTGATTGACTCAATCTAATTGATTAACAATTGGATATTGAAGACAAGAACTTTCTAAACGAAAAAACTCTATTTATGGAAATCAAGATTCTATTTGTATGGGTGATCATAATCAATTTGGGATTATACATGTATCACTCAGCAGCTACTAAATCTTCTAGATACAGATCTGTCCAATGGGTAGATTGGAAAATGACCATCTAGATACTATCCAACGGCTAGTTTAGAAGTGGAGAAATATTTAAGGAGATCAAGGACTGATAAGCAAGAAAGAGACGGAGCGTAGAATTTATAATTCTAAAGTCTGAGCGACCTTTGTTCATACACTTGTATTTAGTGAGCTTAAACATTTGTGATCGTGAGAGAAATACCAAAAGAGTGACTTAGTGAGATAGTGTGATCTACCACTAAGTGTTTGCACTCAAAGTTGTAATCTCTTGTTGATCGCATAGTCGAATCCAGATAAAAGGCCGTTAGCGTGGGAAAGTGGATGTAGGCTTGATCTAAGCCGAACCACTATAAATTATGTGTTCTTATTCTCTTCCCTGAACTCATTTATTCTATTCATAGCTCTATTTAACTACTAAAGTCTGAACTCGCTCAAAGTCTGTTGTTCTTCAAACTCAATTTTAAAAGTCTGTTGTTCTTCATACTCAATTTCAAAAGAAAAATATTTCTACTGTTCTTTTACGAAAATTTTTGTTCACACCTATTCACCCCCTCTAGGTGTTCATACTAGTCCCTTTCACCCATCTTGTTCTACATATTGCAAACCAAGCACAGCAAAGCTGATCATTGCAGACAAAACATTGCTCATGTTATAAACTCCTCTGCTCTTCGCCTCAAAATCCCAATCCAAACAGAGAAGCATAGATTCTCAAATACATTGGTAAGAAGGAACAACTTATTCCCACCAAAAATTGACAAGATAAAAAGGAAAAGAGGAGCAACCAATACATCTAGTACCATAAAATTCAAGTAACTACAATATTTATTGATAAGTTGGAGCTCAGCAAGGGAAAAAAAAAAGAATTAGCGACCTTATAACTGCAGGAACACAGTAATTTAAGTGTAGTGTCTAAGCTTGCTTCTATTAAGCAGGAAACAAAGGTAACTACACTAAAATCAGAGGACTGAAGCAGAAAAAGTCTTCTTTCAAGGATTGGAGTAGAGTAACGAAAGTAAGATTAATAAGAGGATAGAAGGCAATTTGACTTGTGATAATAGTGCCTTCAGCCAAATTGAACAAAGATATTGGTAGCTGAAACTAGAAATTCAGGGAACAAAACATATTTAGATCAGATAGATTTACTTCAAAAATACATCAAGGTAACCATTGATTTATCTACGCGATGAAAGATGCAAACCTTGATGTGCACCAACTATTGAACCTAGCTTATGTGTCCTATCAATGAATGGTTGAAAGACAACAGACTGCTCCCAATTACTAGATGTACATTGGGAATTCAGAAGAGATTGAAAGCTTGATATGGAATAGAACTTAAATCCTAAAAAAGGAATCCTTGACAAACTCAGTTTGCTATATAACATTTTATCATCAGTAATCCAGTTTACTTGCTAAGGATTGTGTTGGGAATAACGGATCCCCGAAAACCGAATTCGACACTGAATCGAACCCCTAAATCAATGCGGAAGACGAAGCCCGGGAAAAACCACGCATAACCGATCGTAAAGCACACCACGAATTCGAGCGTACCTTGTTAGCCACGCATTAAACACCGACGCCGATTGAGGAAGAAAATCCGGTCGACCCGATCCGATGAAGCCTTGAAGGGAAGAATTAGAAGCCGTATGCCTACTGTTCCTTTTGAGAGAGAAAACGAGCGGGAGAGAAAAGACGTGCGTAATTTCTAATTCCAACAGACGTCTTCTCTCTCTCTCTCTCTCTCTCCCTTTTATACCCCTTTCTTTCCACTGGCCATATTCCCGTGGGCCGGGCTTTCTGGGCCCAACTTGGGCGGACAGGGCCTTAAGCCCAATACTAATAAAGCCTTCATCTCCCACTCGCACAAGGTGGGCCGAACAGGAATCTCTTTACCTCTCTTCAACATTCATACCGGTGAATAATCCGTGCGACCAGCATACTTCGAGAGCTCGTTGCTATACATCTGTTAGGAATATATAACAGCTCATAATTGGGCGTCACACTCCAAGTAGATTTAGTATGTACCCTAGATCGATCAATCACATTTATATCTCTTTTAATCTCTTTTAAACATGATATATATATTGTACTCACAATTACAGTTATCACAAAGACAATCATAATTGGTCTACCAGTAAATACAAAAACTACAATGTGATTCTCCAAAATCGATCTTCCTCTTTCCTTCAAACTCTCAATTTCAGTTCAGCTCGCTTTTCTAGAAATGTCCCATTAGATCGAGTCAACTCATGACCATTGGCAACATCCTAAGATAGCAAACACTAAATAGAAATCTTGAGAATAAGTAAGAGTCATGAGGGGACTTAAATTGAGGAACTCTTTTCCTCAAGAGTCTCACACGTCATAAAAGTTGAGATCAAACTTTTTGCCACTCTTCTTGGTCGTCTCATGCATACGTAGTATGAAATACGTATTACGGTATTAACTCATTTCCCATGGAGCGTATGTCTACACTTTTCAATACCATACAGATGATAGTTCAGACATGCCCAATGTCTAACTTGAGTTCACCTATCTACTCATTCACTAAATTCATCAGAACTCACATCTGGCATCTTAGACAGATAAAGTAAAATATGTGGGGTATTTTACTTTCGGACATCATAATGATTATGTTCTCATCTTAACACTCAGTTAAGGCGACATACGTGTTTTAAGTTTGAGCTCTCGATTATCACCTAGATAATAAGCTTAAAAACAGTCTCATCTCTATTTATCACACAATAAACAGAGGCGATTACCCGTGTGAGTAGGCTAATCTTATATATGTCCGACATACTTCTCTTAACTTAAAGTAATGCACTGAGCATTAAGATGCATAAAGATCATACAAAGATTCATAGGCATTAATCAATGAAAAACAAAATTTCATAAATGTGAACAACTCAGGGAAATTACAATCCAGTACATCAGACTCTACGCAATCCTAGAGATTTTACATGACCACAAAACACATCTCTAGGTATTGGCTTTGTCATAGGATCTGCTACCATTCTATGCGTAGATATGTACTGCAAGTTCACATCCTTTCGTGCAACCATATCTTTTACAAAGTTATACTTGGTATCTATATGTTTGGTCTTGCCATGATATTTTGGATCTTTGGTGTACGCTATAGCTGCTTGGCTATCACAGTTAACCAACAATGGATTTGCAGCTTTCTCATTAACACCTAAATGATCCAAAAATCTCTTAAGCCAAACTCCTTCTTGTACCGCTGCTGATAATGCCACGAACTCAGCTTCCATCGTGGACAAGGCTATGCACGTTTGCTTCTTACTGCTCCATGATATGGCGCCATTGTTCAGTAAGAAAGCAAATCATGAGGTAGATTTTCTTTCATCTAAATCTCCTCCCCAATCAGCATCTGAATAGCCTTCAAGTCGCAGATCCTTTCCTTGGTAATTCAACTTGAAATCAGCGGTTCCCTTCGATACCTCGGTATTCTCTTAACGGCTTTCCAATGTGCTTGGACCTGGATTGGATTGGTATCTACTCACCATTCCAACTGCAAAACATATGTCGGGTCTTGTACACATCATAGAGTACATCAAGCTCCCAACAGCACTAGCATAAGGAACATGTTTCATTTGTTCCTTCTCTTGTGGAGTCCCCGGACACGCCTCTATGGCTCAATCCTTCACCTTTCGCAATAGGAGTGTCTATGGGTTTACAATCTTGCATACGAAATCGTTCAAGAACCTTATTTATATAGGTTTCTTGCGAAAGAGACAACGATCTCTTCGAACGATCTCTTGAAATCTTAACTCCAAGAATATATGCAGCCTCACCCATATCTTTCATCTCAAAGTTGGAAGACAACCAACTCTTGACGGTATTTACAAACTCCATATTGCTTCCGGCAATCAGTATATCATCAACATATAATGATATGATCACAAATTGATCCTTGGATCTTTTATATATACACAATGATCCTCATCAATCATTATAAAATCATATGTCATTATGGCATTATGAAAACGTATATACCATTATCTCGAAGACTGCTTAAGGCCATATATCGACCTCAAAAGTCGACATACTTTTTCTTCTTGGCCTTTCACTATGAAACCAGCAGGTTGTTCCATGTATATTTCTTCCTCTAATTCTCCATTAAGGAAAGCAGTCTTTACATCCATTTGATGTAACTCAAGATCCATACTAGTTACTATTGCCAGAATTATGCGAATCGAGGTAAATCTCACTACAGGAGAAAATGTATCTTCATAATCAATCCCTTCCTGTTGATTATACCCCTTCGCCACAAGGCGGGCCTTATGCCTTTCTATCAAGCCATCAACCTTTCGCTTTATTTTGAGAACCCACTTGTTCCCAATAGCTCTGCGTCCCTTTGAAAGATCAACCAGTTCCCAGACTTGGTTTGATTTCATTAACTCAATTTCCTCTTCCATTGCATGAATCCACTTTTCCTTACTAGGGCAATTCAGAGCCTCATTAATATTTCTTGGCTCATCCTCATCTTGTGGAGCAATTTCCCCTTCAATGTCAAAACGTCGACGGGGAATACTTTGGCAACTTGTTCACCGTATGGGAGATTGTACACTTTGCACATCATTCCCCATCATGCTCCCACTTGGATTAGGTAATAATGATGTCGTCTCATCATGTGGTTGTAATTGAGAATGAGTTGAATTCAATTCATCACTTCTCATATTACTCCCACTCGGATGAACTCCACTAACATCATTATCCTGATCCAAGGTCTCAAATAGGGAGTGATCTACCCCTATTTCGCCCTTCTTAGGAAATTCATCCTCTAAGAATGTGACATCCCGTGATTCATATTCAGTTATGCTCCCACTTTCCTGCTCACCTATGAACACATACCCTTTCGAGTGTTCCGAGTATCTTATGAAAATACTCTTCTTTTCTCTGGGGCCCAATTTCCCAAACTTGTGAGAGGACTCATGTGTATAGGCAGCACAACCCCATGGCTTAAGAAAACTTAAGTCCGGTTTTCTACCTGTCCATAACTCATATGGAGTGGAAGTAATTGACTTGGAAGGCACCCGGTTAAGTATATAGGCAGCAGTTAACAACGCGTCACTCCAAAAAGTGATAGGTAAGTTAGCATGCGCCATCATGGACCTAACCATTTCCAATAGGATTCTGTTTCTTCTCTCCGCAACACCATTTTGTTGAGGAGTATACGGAATAGACAACTGTCTTTCTATTCCTTTTTCATCACATAATTTTCTGAACTCATCAGATAAATATTCTCGACCTCGATCGGATCTCAATGCTTTTATTTTCTTGTCTAATTGATTCTCTACCAAGTTCATGAACCTTTTGAAACAACTTATTGCTTCAGATTTGTGAGAAATCAAATAGACATATCCGAATCGAGTATAATCATCAATAAATGTGATGAAATAAACAGCCCCATGCCTTCCTCTCACATTCATTGGACCACAGACATCAGAATGGATTAAATGCGAGAGAAATTCAGCTCTTTTCCCTTTCCCAAATGGTTTCCATGTTGTTTTCCCTTCCAGGCAATGCTTACATATAGGCAAATCGACTTTTTCAATGTTGCCCAACAAGCCCTCTTTGGCTAGTCTATTTATACGTTGTTGGCCAATGTGACCAAGTCTAGCATGCCACACATTCACATCATTATCATAGGTATTAGAAGACGTGATAAGGGAATAACAAACATTTGCATTAATATATTCAATATCTAATACAATGAAACCATCCAGAAAATAACCACGACCATAGTAATTTGTATCTAAAAACAAATCCACACCTCTATTACAGAAGTTCATATTAAAACCTAGTCTAACCAACACTAAAACAGATACTAAATTCCAACGAATCTCCGGAGCATACAGCACATCATGAAGGAACAAAGTGCGTTCACCACGCATGTTCAGTTGGCATGTGCCAATTCCTTTCACTTCACTCTGGAGTTGTTTCCCACATAGATCGACTTAGTTCCAGTTGGTACTCGTCAGAATTCCACGAAGGATCCTCTATCCTTCGCTACATGGTCCGTCACTCCTGAATCCATAGTCCACAAAAGATTAGACTCAGTTAAGAACACAGAACTCGACACAAAAGTAAAGTTCTAAAAAGTACAAGGGGTGCATACCTTCTTTAGCTCACGACAGTCGCGAGCATAGTGACCCTTCTTGTCACAATTGTAGCATTTCACCCTTGCAAGCTTCTTCATGCGAGGACGCTTTCCTCTATCATGTTGGTTAAACTTGGGTTTCTTCCCTGAAGGACCTGCTTCTTCCTTGCCTTTCCCTTTATCAAACCAGCTAGGGCGCTTGCGCTTGGAGCTCGAAGCTCCATTTGAGCTAGAACTAGCATGATATAGTTCAGCATCCGGCTTAGCTGCCAAGAGGCGGTCCTCTTCCAGCTCAAGATGACGCATCGCATCCTTGGAGGTTTTGATATTTTCATTATGAGTCAGGTGCACCTTCATATGCTCCCAACTCTGAGGCAAGGAATGAATCACTGCTTGCACTTGTTGCTCATCTGTGAGGACATGGCCAGCATCTTTCAGCTCAGTTATCATATTTGACATCTTTCTAAGATGTTACTTCATGGTCTCGACCATGAGGCTTCTTATAAGAGTCAAACCCGATAGTGAGCCGTCTCGCCTAGTCACCGAAGTATGACCAAATCTAGCCGCCAATGCCTCCCACATTTCCTTAGCATTGTCGAAAAGCCCAAACTCTCGCATGACGTCATTTTCCATGCTTTGCTCAAAGAACGTGATGCGAGCTAGAGAGTTCTTTCTTTTCCACGCGTAAAAGCTTCTTTGTCTCTTTTGTGCTGTGCGGTGGTTCCATCTTCAGTTTCAACCATGGTCGGGTTAAGAGCCTCAAATGCTTCTTACTCTTCCAAAGACATACTTGGATTTTCATTTGCCGATTTCATAGTTGTCACCATTGAGCTTTTCACCTTTGTTCAGCTCGGCAACTATGCTCTTTGTGAAGCCATTGATCTCGAACACATCGACAAATATGCATGAATTATTAATGCCTATCATTTATGCATCCCTATTTGCATAGACCCATCATATTAATGAATAATTTCAAGTAAGGCTTCGAATCAAAAGGTCACTATGTTTCCAATCATTCTCCAAAAATCCTAACTTAAAATTATCATTAATATAATTGTCTTATGCAAAATCAATTCTATGAAGTTACAAAAACTTCTAATACTACCCATAGCTAATTACCCACAGCAACCAGCAATAACATAAAGCAATTGATAATTGACATCATATAAAACAATAATGCTTTCAATTAACACAACTAACATATAGTATGTTACATCAACAACAATCAGGTAGTAATCATTACATAATATGTCCACAAAGCACACTTAGCATAAAACAGCTAATACATCTAACACAAAGTCAGCACACGAACTGGGAAAGATCCTCTTTTGTTCAATTTCTTGATCTTTTCCCTTGAAACAATACAGTAATATTCATTAACAAAATCCATAACAATTTTCTTATAGGAAGCAGCTCCGTTGACATCCCATATGCGATTCAACACATCTTGCCATTCGGTGGAAGAGTGCTTATGAAAAATCGCACCATCTCTCGATCGTGACATAGGACGACCATTCCATATGACCTATTGAATTTTCCCGTTGACTTCAAGGACGTGATCAACTAAGTCACCTCTCTCCCATCGATGATCGGGCCGCTCGGCTATCGCCTTAGACAAATTATCCTTTTTGTTCATCGCCAGAATCGCGCAAATGGGTGTGCGCAACCTCGGGGGAGGCATTGTTCCTGCAACAAATGCAGAACAAAAATAAGGGATTACTTCTAATCCACATAGACTTAATTGAAAAAAAGAAACACATTTTTTTTGGTCAACGGTCAACGGTCAAAGTCAACGGTCGTCGGTCAACGGTCAACGGTCGTCACCGGTCAACAGTCGCCGGTCGCCGGTCGGACCGGTCGGACCGGGACTGCGAACCGGTCGGTCGGTCAAACCGGGTCGAACGAACCGGCCGCACATGCCTCGCACGTGCGCGGGCTGACGTCAAGCAGACGTTAGCCGGCATGTGCCGCGCGCGTGCCAGCGTCCGCGGGTAGGGTCGCCGGCCGGTGACCGCACGGCCAACCGACGTAATGCTGACGTCATGCCGACGTCACCCACAGCAGTTACTGACCGTTGGGTGACGTCAGCACGCATCGGTCCATCGACCGGCGCGTGCCGGTTCGCCGGCGGCGGTGCGCACGCGCCGGTTCGCCGACCGGCGCGTGTGCCGCACGCGCTGGGCGAGCCAGCCCTTCCGGGCGCGTCGCGCCCACGCGCAGCGGCTTCGGGCTGCGCGTGTGGGCGCGTGCGGCGTCGCCCGGCGGCGGTCGAGGTGTCCCTGGACTCATCTCGACATCGCCTTTCTTCCTATGCCATCAAATTTTGATTTTGAGTTACGAAAACTCGGAAAAATGGCCGAACAGCGCTCGGGAGTCGGGATTTCACGCCCGATCCGTACGGCCGAAAGTTTTTTGCGAAAAATCAATCAAAAACATGATAAACAGATCGGGAAAACGTGAACTAGGGCTCTGATACCAATGTTGGGAATAACGGATCCCCGAAAACCGGATTCGACACTGAATCGAACCCCTAAATCAATGCGGAAGACGAAGCCTGGGAAAAACCACGCATCACCGATCGTAAAGCACACCACGGATTCGAGCGTACCTTGTTAGCCACAGATTAAACACCGACGCCGATTGAGGAAGAAAATCCGGTCGACCCGATTCGATGAAGCCTTGAAGGGAAGAATTAGAAGCCGTATGCCTCTCGTTTTCCTTTTGGGAGAGAGAAAATGCGCGGGAGAGAAAAGACGTGCGTAATTTCTGATTCCAACAGACGTCTTCTCTCTCTCTCTCTCTCCCTTTTATACCCCCTTCTTTCCACGGGCCATATTCCCGTGGGCCGGGCTTTCTGGGCCCAACTTGGGCGGACAGGGCCTTAAGCCAAATACTAATAAAGCCTTCAGATTGGATTCCAAAAAGCAATACATCCATCATCACCAACAAAAGAAAAACAAATTCATCGAGGCAACTCCACAAGCACTCAGCATACAGTAAAATAAACAGCAAAGTAAATATCTAACGTACCGAAAAAAAACTACCAATGGCAAATTTAAGTGCAACTGAGATGGAACATCTTCCTTCAACATCCACAAAATCTTAAGCCACGAGGTAGACGGCTACACCAAGCTCTGACAGTCACACTAAATGTACTATATAATCATCCTACAGTAGAAGCGTTTGTAACATGCATTTGAGTGATAGCGACAGAAATCCAAATAATATAGCCGGAGGTTCTGCAGAACATCTTACATGGCCGACTATTAATTCTGGTTCTACAGACGCTGGCAAAAATCTGGTTTTCATTTCAATAACCGATAGAAGAAATGGCATTGCTTGGAAAGAGCGAGCATATGGCTGGACTACTCTCTCATTTGCCCAGCTTACAATACATAAGTAAACCATCAATGTATCTCCCAATCAAACCTTTTTTGAACACAACTGGAGGAAATGAAAACACCAGATAACAAGCTTGTCGAAGCCACAAGATTCCTTTTTATTTATAAAAACGATGTCGTCAGATGAATGAAGAATCAAGTCTCGACAGAAATTTCCTCACACGAATTACTCCTATTCAGAACCTCGATAAAAGGACAGAATAAAGCCACAATCATCTTGCCGTATTTTCCGGTAATGCTTCAAGAATCGAGAATTGAATCGTAAAATTCAGGCAAAATATGAGTATTCTTGTGTCACAAAATACCTAAATTTACAAATGAAAAGAAGTATCATACAGAATGAAATTTTGAGCAAAATCCATATTCCACAGCAAAAAATCATTATTTCGAGTTAATTTTACCATCTTTATAAATATGTGTACCCTTTATTTTATTAATATACGGATTACACTTAAAAAAACATGACAAATCTCTAAATGTTATATCATTATGAATGGACTGCAAAGTACAAAATATATTTGCTTGCTATGTTATCATCAAAGTATGAAACACCTCATAAATAAGACCAAAAAAAATAAAATAAAATAAAATTGATCCATTGCATCAATGGGTAGGTATTGGATCCTATATCTGCTAGTGGTGAATTGATAAATTCGCTTGTACTTCAGTATACTAAAGATTATCTGATAGATGCTTATTGTTTAGATCTAACGATTTGAAACTTCGAGAAATTCTGATAGCTACTTTTAAACAGATGCAATTGCTTTCTTGATAAAATTCTCAGGACAACAAAAATTAGGGATTATTTGCTTCTCTAAGGTCCTTGCTACTATTCTGGGATCAGTAGCTAGCACCAGATGAAGTCAGAGTAGGAAAAGCCTACACAGAGCATCTGACATATTTGGACACTTGAGAAAACAGGTTCAAGCGCGAACCAACAAGAAATTAACGAGGTGAGAAGCTGTTAAGGAGGGCTGTTGAGACTTGCTCGAGATGGATCTGGAAGAATCTGACGAAGGGCTCACAGAAAAGATGCAATTTTTGAGGTATTCGAGCAATCATTCAAAAAGGATTCTTACCTGAAGTTGAGGTTTTGGCGAAGGAATGAAACGTGCACTAAAGTTTTTTTTAACAGTGTATTGAGCAGCTAATGAATTTGACATGAAAATCCAACTTTTACTCAGAAAAATCTTCTTCAGACGCCTGATATTACCTCGAAGATGTAGATCGCTGAGGCGTCTAGCTTGCATATGGTTAGAGTGGTAACTTCCATTTCTATATATTGGCATGGATCCATAGGACTTTGGTTTTATACATTGATGTAGGTGTATCATCTGGTTGACATGTCATGGGATGACCTATTGTCTCATCTCAAATGGCAATAAGTCATAATAATATGTCATGTCATGTCGCATAATATCACAAGATGTTGTGGAGTGTCATATGACAACACGTTGTGATGAAGTATTTTTGTATTGGAGAACATATCGTGTAATGATGTGTCTCATCAAATGACAAAAGTTCATGATGTGATGTGCATGCAGAATCCAAGTTCGATGTGTAAACATTTGCATTACTTGGATGTTTTAATTTGCATTGATGTATATACAGCATCTTGGATTTTACTAATTAGGCTTGCTAGCTACATGGCATTTAGTTCCCAAGATCTTCTCAAATTTTAGGTTCAGGGATCTCGCAATATGAAACCCATTAAACTCGTAAAATCATATTAGAGTTGGCAACAATCCATTTAGGGAAAAACTGAGTTGACTAAAAGCTAGTGTCAAAGAAGTCAAGCTATCTAGGTGCACACGTAAAGAATTTGGTCTAATGAATCCTAGAGATCTTAACATCCCATACGCCCTTTTCAGTAGCGCAACCCCAGTTGAAAGGCACGGGCCAGTCTTGCTCCATCTCTATCTTTCTTCTGTCAAATGCAGAATAAAGCATAGCAGAGCTGATAGCTGCAGAAAAATCATTGGTCATCGGATAAACTCCTCTGCTCTTCACCTTGAAGTTGCCATTCAAACGGAGACGCCAGTAGATTTTGATATACGTTGGCAAGGAAGAACCACCTATTCCCACCAAAATCAACAACAAAAGAACACAATAAATGCATACAGCAGGGTAAAAATCAAGAAACCACAAGGATGATTGATAAGCTGGAGCTCAGTAAGGGGAGAAGAGGAAAAATCAGTGAGTTACAATGCAGAGTTAAAGCTTGCTTCAATTAATCGCTGGAAACAAACTAACAACACTAAAATCAGAGAACTGAAGCAAAATATGTCTCCTTGGAAGGGTTGGAGTAGAATGACAGAAGTAAGATTAATAGGAGGATAGAAGGCATTGGACTTAAGGTAACACAATGCCTTCAACCAGATTAAACAAAGATATTTGCAGTTCAAAGGAGAAATTTGACGAACAAAACATGCAGATCAAGCTCGAAAGCACATCAAGGTAAATCTAGATGTGTATCAAGTGTCGTGTCCCTAACTTATGTGTCCTATCGCTGAAATGGTTAAAAGTCAATCGACTGCAATCCTGAGATATTTGGGTACCGAGTGCCGTATCCCCAGCTTGTGTGTCCTGTCCCCTACAAGAAACCGTAGACGGAAGGCATTTGCTAGAACTAGCAGTTGAGCCTTCCTAACGGAATAATTTTTACTCGATCAGAGACTATCCGTGGACGGAGCAAAGTAGCTAAATGTGTCATCACGTCCACATCACAAAAGCTTGGCTACTTGCTTCTTTAAGAAATCCAGTTTCTTTCTGGGGTAAGCGCCTAAGTTCAAGATTTGAGAGTCAAGCCGATGAGAATGCGGTGCTTCCCAAAAGATGCAGATTCAAAACAAGGAAGGTACGAGGCAGGTTGACGCTGGGTAGCAAAAATCAGAGAGGTAGCCTATGCGCAGAGGTCGTCACCGAAACTTTTGTTCTAAAGACTTATGCCCAGAAGCAAAAATTGCAGTGAATCTCGTAGAAAGGATCGCATGCATTCTTGACGATGGGATGACACCGCACAACGTGGCGTTGAAGACAAGGAGACTTGCTACGATTATGGAGAGAGTATGCAAATGTCCATTGCTCGAACCTAGTCCTGCTTATCATCAATGCCTTCCTCAACAAAGAACCAGCGAGCACAAAAGAACATCAACAGAATTGTTTTGAGGGCAAAAATGGAACACACAACTATCAGAGAGGACAATATTAGAAAGAAAAAAAAAAGTCATTTCCCTCACAATAGCATTTCCAAAATGTTGAAATTCCCTACTTGCCTTGGGCTTTTAGCTTTTCCAATGTTAGCATTTTGCCAATGGGATTCCAAAAGTACTTATTAAACACCTCATATATTTCCCACGGCCAAAATCTGAACGCAGCAGGACCTTAGACCAATTGCCTTGCACATGCCATCTAGTTGGTTTATTTGCCCTAAAACTACATAGACATTCTAGGTGTCCAATCATCCTAACTTTGATAAATCGATTAGAGACGACTCATTTTTTTTTTTTAAAAACCAAATTAAACCAAGGATTTGGGAAGGTCCTCTAAATCGGGGGTGCTATGGACTGGTGGCCCCTGATTGCAAGATTCAAGGTGCTATAAATGACGTATGGCATTTTCATTTCTCTATCTCAAATAGAAAAAAATGACTTTAGTCAAGCCCATTTGGGGTTGAATGTTTCCTTTATGTCTACCTAGTCAATGACCATCCCCCACACAGGGCAGGGGCATGACGATCTTTGCCGAAGGAGCGATCATTAAATTCAAAATATCTTGCAACTATTTGTATACTAGTTTGTTGGACATCTAGTCCCTGATCAATGTAAAAAGTGTGGTTTTCAGACATCCTCCAGAAAATCAGAGCAAAAGGATAAAACGAGAATTGAGTCATGACGCGAAAAAGAAGCGCCGCGACCACATAAAAGCAACGGCTAGTGTCGGAGGCCTTCAAAATCTGCAAAGTTGCTCGACCCAAGGTGGATTGAACGTAGAAGATCATCCAAAAAGCCAAGACGGGGATTTGACCTCTTACTGAAATCATGGGTGCGTGTGATTTGGGCCGTGTTGAATCTCACGGCCCAAATCAAGGTCCAACCAAAGTAAGAAATCTGTTTGATATATAAAAATTCTCGATTATGAATTTATACAGGAGAAGTACAAGGAGATACAAGAAGATTGATGGTGAAATGATCACCATCACGTTTCGTTTGAGCCTACTTGATCTTTCCCGCAAAGGATCAATCCTTATCATTTCTCGTCCTAACTTAACCCGCTTTATGTTTAGAAATTTATCCACATAGTCTCAAACCAATTATATAGCAGTCAATTCGATCATAAACTTTTTAATTTTACTAATTTAGTTTTAAAGTCAATTTAGTAATAAGCCTTTTAATTGTGTCAATTTAGCCTAGCCCTAAACATTTTGATGATTTGTTAATCAATCATAAACTTTTTAACGATTTGTCGATTTAGTTTTTTCGATCAATTTTAACCGAAAATCACTAACATAATGGTCTAGTCAGCACTAGCCATTCTATGTGACTCTGCCAACACTAAGTTGGACAATTTTTGTAATGTCTTTAATTTTTCCTTTTTCTTTTCTTTTTTTGTCCTTTTTTCCCTCCAACGACCATTGCCAAGCCACATTGATGGTTAGCAACTTGCTGGCCTCAAGTGAGAGACACCTGCACTTGGGCTAGCAAGGGCTACCCTCGCGTGAGGTTGCCATAGGGAAAAAAAAAACAGAAAAGGACAATGAAAAAAAAAAAGAAATCATAAAATTACAAAAAGTGTTCATATCAACACTAGTCATATCTTCGACTAAAAAAAAAGGATAGTCATATTAGTGATTTCTCATCAAAATTGATTGGAATGACTAAATTAGCAAATCATTAAAAAGTATATGACTAAATTAACAAATCGTTAGTTGGCTTAGAACTAAATCAACATAGATGAGAAATTTAAGACTAAATTGGTAAATTGTCAAAAAGTGTAAGACTAAATTAATATAATTAAAATGCTTAAGATTGAATTTGTCATCATATAACAATTTTCCCACTTTATGACCTAGGCAAGAGAGTTCATTATTTTCATTTTTGTGTGGAAAATATAGTTTCTTAGACAAAAGAGTCTTTTGAGTGAAAGCCACCTTCCCTTGGTCTAAATTAGAAATCATAAGTACCGTTTTTTTATAAAAAAAAAAAAAAAGATAATGATTCAAATGTTCACTAAACTTTAATCAAATATGAAATGTGGTCCATAAATTTTAGCCTAATGAGCAATATCATCCCAAACCTTTAATTTATTCAATTTGGTCCATAAACTTTTGGTATATTTTCAATTTACCTTAAATTGTATGAAATAGTGAATATTATCCTCAACATTGGGTATTTTCATACAATCCAAGAATTAAGTTGAACATATGCCAAAAGTTTGGGGACCATATTGAACAATTAAAAATTTAGTGACGAAGTGTGACATCTTGGATTTTTACATATGCTTTCAATTAAATTAATCAAGCTTTTCATTGATGCGCCTATGGTGCTATTCTTAAAGCTGATCACTCTTAAGATAACTAAACTATTTAGGGAAGTTAATAAGAGATTTTAATGCATTAGACTTGAGAATTCGACCAGGAATCGACTACTCGACTGTGCTCATCCGTAGAGATCATTACGACATAGTAAGATCGATTAGAAATCAAAGATAGGTCGATTCGACTGAGATGTGTGGCTAAACGTGGATGGCTCCAATAAATTGCAAAATTCTCGTCGATAAGCTCTAGATTGATTTTCCTGTCGTTTTGGTATCTTGTGTCCGTATTTGAAACCTCGAGATTTTCACGACAACTGAGAGTTGCCAATGTGTCGAACAGGTTCATTGTAGCTCGAAGAAAATCGACCACGAGTCATTTGTACTAAAAGTTTCTGAAAGCTACCCGATCGCCTAGGTCACGCTAAAATCGCACCAGATCGAAATTAATTGCGAATTTGAATCCGATTTTAGAAATTAAAAGTTCTGTCATGTCACAAGTCATTTTAGAAACATCAACTCGCCTTCCGAGGATTACTTTGCAAATCGAGACTTTTTGGGAAAAGTCGAGGTAGGGTTGTTTTGTCCAAAAAATTAGAGGACCGTTTTTTATTTACAGAATTGGGAAGCAAGTAGGTTCCGTTGGCGAGGAAAAATGCCAATTTGATCGAGAGTGTGATTGTTGAATTTATGGAAGCCATTTTGGGTTGATTCAAGGAGGAATTGAAGTCTATTTAGGGGAAATCAAATGAAATTTGTATGCCCTCATGGACCTAACTTTTGGACCACTTCAAGCTTCTAGAAGAGGGCTTTTTTGTCTAGAAATTCACTATGGAGGACAGCTTGCTTGGTGGGCCATGTTGGGGAGACAAAGTGATGAGAGAGAGAGAGACCAAAGGTGTTCCTCCCTTAGCAGCCGATTCCCTCTCCCTTTCCTTCCTCATTTCCGTCGAGCCCTCCCTCCATTTGCGGACCAAAGAAGTTCCAGCAAACCCAGAAAATCCTGAAGAAACCGAGCCTCGCTCCTCCGTCGACCGTCGAGCAGCGGTCGCATGCTCGGAACTCCACCATGTTGCCGTCGCGCCTCACTCACGAGCCGCGCATCCTCCGTGCAAGCTAGCATCCTAGTCGCTTTGTCCCTGCCTGTCCATGCATCCAAAGGTCCCGACTTGCTCCGCCAACCACCATGCACCGTCGTCTTGCCGCCGTGAGGCTCCTCCTGTCCACCGCCGATCCTTGCTAGCTCAGCCAGCCGATCGATCCACCTCTCTCGACCTCAACCAGCACCAAGCAGAAGCTAGGCCAAGTGGGTCTCTAGGCCACTGTTTGGGCCGTTTTTGAGCCTTTCTCGACCCCGTTTGATGGTCCCGCTTTGGAGTTTCTCGTCCCTCACCGCATCCTCGTCATTTTGATCCGAGTGGATCGTTTAACAAGTGAGTTTAACTCACTAATCTCTACTTAGTAATTTAATGATGTTTAAGGGTTGTTTAGTTTAGACTAAGTATGGATTAAGTGGATAGTTAGATTAGATTAGCCATTTAATTAATTGTTATTGCATGTTAGGTCGTTAGAATAGTGTAATTAGAGCCTAGACATACTCTAGATAAATAGACATGCTCTAGTATTTATCTAGAGTAGTTCGGAAATTTTCTGGGCCCCTCTTAGCTTTTAATTAGGCTTTTCCGGCCTAAGTTGCTATTTTTGGTATTTAATAATTAATTTTCTTAATTATTTAATTAATTAATTACTTTCCGAAAATTAGATTGGGATAGTCGGTGACCGAAATTTCGTGTTGATTGTAGTGGTGTGATCTGTTTATTTAATTGACTGTTATTTTGCACAAATTGAGTGTGATTGGTGATTATGGGTATTTATCTCAAAAATTGATAATTTTGATAATTAATTAGAAAATTACCAGGCATCAGTCTACAACGCTAAAAATCTATTTTGGGACTACTAAAACTGGTGGGATGTTTAAAAGTGAAAATATTATATTTTGGCTAAGGCCGACCGTGTACCCATACACGATTATTTTTAACGGGTATGATAAAAATGGTGAATATGTTAGACGGTCAGAGTGGTATACTATATTAACCTACAGGTTCTGATATGTCAGCTTAGCGTGAGTAGTATACCTTATCAGCTTAGAGTGAGCAATATTACTTATCAGCTTAGAGTGAGCAATGTTATATATTAGCTTAGAGTGAGCAGCGTTAATATACTATATCAGCTTGAGGGCCTTGATATATCAGCTTAGATAGAGAGCAATATATTATTTATCAATTTACCGCGAGCTATATTATCTATTTATCAGCTTAAAGGGAGCAGTTTTGATATGATCAGACTTCATAGATAGTATTGATTTGGCTGACCGAGGGAAGGTCGTGATGACATGTAATCGACTAAGTCAATTGATCAATAGTTTAATGTGATTGATTGAATTGTTTGAGTAAAATGATTGGATGATTATTCAAATTGTATTGACTTGTAGGAAGAGACTGAGACCAAGGTAAGTTCCTCAACTCGTGTTTGTGTTTAGGCAGCCCTTAGGGTGTATTTTCTTCCTAGTCAGGTCTTAGGGGGTGGGACTCGCTGAGACATCTTCTCACCTCGTTGTGAGATAACATTTCAGGTCCTTAGATGGCGGCTTCTCTAGAGCATTTTGGTCAGCCGAGGAAAGTTACAAAACAGACATCTTACATTCCGTTGCATGGGAGCCTTAGGGGCTGGACCTACGAGTTAGTAAGGTCCATAGTCTGGGTTGATACGGGCCTATCCAAAAAGATACCCCATCGATACAAATCCTGGTACCGCTAGGTTCAGGATGGCCAAAGAGAGGGTCTCATACTGGAATCGTAGATACCTCTGTATGTGCTGGAGGTTGCTTTTGAAAAGGGCACTGCAAACCCTCCAAATGGTTCGGTGGACCTTGACCTTGAAGATCCAGGATCTCCTGTGTATTCAATAGTAGGCTCTCGTTGGAGTATGGAGGGAGATGACGAGGAGGATGAGGACTCAGTTGTTTAAAACCCCTATTTTGTGGACATATAAATAGATCGGCTTGTATTGTATATATAACATGGGTTGTTATATGCATATATTGTGAATGTTGGTTTTAAAATTATGGCTCTACTTTCCTATCTCATTGTGTTGTTGTTTGGGGATCTTTGCTTCCGCATGTGTATTTAAAATGAATGGGTCGGCGATGCGTCCTGAAACGTTGCTATTTAATCGACCGCAGAGGGATGGATACGCGCTTGGAGGATTAGGGCGTGACACAAAGTTATATATTGAGTTAAAGTTTAAGGATTACATCGAGCAAATTTAAAATTCATGAATCACATTGCAAATTAAATCAAATTCAAAGAATCAATTATTTCATTTAGCCTTTTTTAAAATGAAAAATTGATTGTTTTTGCTTTCAAAATGAATTCGGCAAAAGAGTAGTATATCTCCAAGCAGAAGAGAATCTTCTAAGCAATTCTAGTAGAAAGGCCCTCAAAGGAGGCACTGAGATAATTGTACTTCTGACTAAACAAGAAAACAGAAGTACAATTATCTCATAATACTTCATAGTTTTATTCTCCATACCAAACGTAGCTATGAGAGACTATCATAAAGTACACACCCTAGGCCCCAAACAGAACCTTAAAAAAGTCTCAGAATGAGGATACATGCAAGTCAAATGTGCTAAATACGAGTGATGTGCAACTTCACACGTCTATTCAAACGATCAAATAGGTGCAAACCATGTCATACTTTTTCAATCAAAAATCAGAAACAAAAGCAAGTAGATACAGTAAGTCAAAAGCAACCTATTAAAATGATACAGGCTAGCAGGATTCAACTCCACCAGTTGAACTTTTCAGAACTACAATATTGACATAACAGAATATCTGTGGTCCCCGTTTGATCTTATTTGCCTTTTCAACCAATAAAAAACAGGGAAGTCCATAAACAGCGAGCCTAGTTGCCGTTCTTGCCTTTCGCAGAGAAGAATCTGCTGAATCCCCTCATTTGCTTCTCCGGCGTTGGAGAAGAAGAAGACGAAGAACCTGATGAGGTGGCTCTGTGTTTCGGATGCTTGGAATTGACAGATGCGCTACCTGGGGAATCACACAAGGCTAGTGCAGATTTGGAACTCTCTCTCTGCAAATTATATGAAGTGACACTGTCCACCTCAGCACAATCAACACTTTGCAATTGCGTGCTAGTACTTGTTGGTTCTTCCTTAACAGTTCCTTCAGCGTCTTGACTGAATTCATCTGTTGGCACAGTGTAGAGCTCTGTTTGGGGACATAAAGCTTGCAACTGTTTGCCGAGAAGAAATATGGTCACTTGGCACTCCACTAGCTTCTCTGCTGCTGCTCATAATTCTTTCTCTTGTGAGAATGAAAAGAAGTTTTAAATTCCGCACTCAACAGTCATTCAGTGTGTAATGAGTCCCCAACCCCCCCTCTCTCTCTTTCATACACACAAATTGTTTGTGCAGAAACCAATTCGCGTATTTCCCCTGCATACAAATGTATTATTCCGCAAATGGTGCCATGCCCCAGCTCCATGGCGAACACAGAACGAGATGCTCTTTTGCCTTAAAAGAATGTATCGATGCACATCCTCAATTTGATAGTCTGGGTTGATTGACTTCATTTCACGACTCGAATGATTTTCGAAGGATTCTAGGGCAATTTTTTATATATGAAATCATGGCAGTCATAAACACATGAATCAACTGCCGACATCTCTCCCTGTTAAGGCAAACCTGTAAACAAATAAGATCAACTTGGTTACTAAGTTTAGTTTGAATGATAAGCGTCTATTCTTCTCGCAACATAAGAAGCGCCCCTTCATGAATAGACTGAAAGCCACTTGGAATGCTCAAGAATGTACGGAACCACCAGAGAAAGTGACTTGGACGAGATGCATCGACTCCTTTTTTATCGGTAGATGATGGAGCGTCGTATCCCATAATTTAAGGAGCTGTTCTTCCATTTTCTCTCTACTTTTTGGACGATGGGGACATTGTTTCAGCGCGAGATGGTCCACTCAACTTTACACAGTGATATCATCTCCACCCCAACTTTTTATCTAACTTCTCTCCTTGCTCAATCTCAATATTTCTTAGCCGAAAGAAACTCCCTAGTTCGAGCACCAGGGAAAAAAACTGCCGTAATCCTCTCAAATATAAGGCTCTCGTTTTCCCGAGAAAATTGTAGTTTCCATGAGAAGTGTGGTCGTAGCTCCATCTTCATCGTGTGTTTGTAAGGCCTCTCCTGGCTTCTCTCTCAAGACCCAATTCTCTATCCACAATCACCTCCGATCCTTGCGCGCATCTCTCCCACTCCCACCATCATCGTTGCCATCACCGTCGTCTTCCTCTCAAACCAAGCCACTCTGGCTTCACCACTCTGACATGGCCGCCTGTGTCAACGACACACCAAGAACAGAGAATCGCAAATTTCCCCGCAACCCATGCTCGGGCGAGCACGGATACAGCCTCAAGTTCGCGAATTTGTTCCGACCCAGAATTTCTAGCCCCCTTTCGAGCGTACCCGTTTTGCAGAACCGAGGAAAGACCACGCACATCAGGAAGGTCGTCAACTACTTAGACGAAGACAAACAAGACGTGCGGCTCCGGATGCGAGAAGAGGCCCGCTCGGATGTTTCTCATGAGCCCATACTGTCCAACTACTATGAAAGCTCAACACTTTCTTAGGATTCGCTCGAGAGCGCGTTGGCTAGTCATTTGTCGATCAAGCTAAGCAATTCGAACCTTCCCAGGGGGACTCTGTGCGAGCTATTTCATGGGGTGCTCGCAGAAGATCAAAAAGTTGTCAAATCTATGAAGGAAGATTTGAGAGCAGTGCGCGAGAGAGACCCTACTTGCGTGAGCTATGTGTCACACCCCAAAACCATCATGAATGGGGGATGACACTACCCTCCTTCCATTCAAAGGACGTAGCCTCAAAGCTCCCAAAATCCAACCACACTCATATCGCTCTCGTACCTACTCATCGTTAGTCAAGGAACCTGAAAAAAATTAGAAAATAGAGAGATGAGCAACTACAGCTCAGTGAGTAGTGCATTTCTTTTAAGTGGATCGAGCACCCACTATGCATATTTTACAAAACCAAACTACAACTCTTTTAACTCAAATCCATGATATAACAAACATACAGTAAAATAATAAGTACATACGCTTCAACACAACTATATTTATAATAAAAATAATCATTTCACAATAATATCAAAATAAACATCAATGATCTAATCCATTGATCAATCTCATTAATTCACACACCAATGGTCTATTCCATTGGTTAATCTCATACCACATATCAATGGTCTAATGAAATTATACGTCGATGGTCCATTCCAACGACTAATCTCAAATTACATGTTGATAGCCCATTCTATCGACCAAACTCATATCACATGTCAATGGTCTACTCCATTAACCAATCCGTTGCTCAATATCAAATCATGGTCACGATACAACACCTGGTAACGAGGCGACCGAGATTCCCCCCTTAGCATCTCCACCTATTTTAAGCCAGTGACTCTGTGACATCTCGGATTTTCGCTTCTGTTTTCTACTGAATAAATCAGGCATTTCATCAACGCGCCTATAGGGCTGTTCTTAAAACTGATCACTCTTGAGATAACTAGACTATGTGGGGAAGCCATTAGAGAATTTTAAGGCAATAGACTTGAGAATTTGATCAGGAATCGACTTCTCAACCGTGCTCATATTTAGAGGTCGTTACGGTACAGTTAAAAATTGATTTGAGATTAGAGATAGGTATGTTTGACTAAGATGTGTGGCTAATCATGGGTGACACCACTCAATTGGAAAATTCTCATCGACCGGCCTTAGATTGATTCTTCTGTCGTTTTGGTACCTTGTGTCCGTATTTGAATCCTCGATATTTTCACGACAACCAAGAGTCGCCAGTGAGTCAAGTGGGTACATTAAGGTTCAAAGAAAATCGACCACAGGTTATTTGCACTAAAAATTTCTGAAAGTTAACCAGTAGCCTAGGTCACGCTAAAAACGCACCAAGTTGAAATTTACTGTGAATTCAAGTCTGATTTCAGAAATTGAAGATCTTGTCATGTCACAATAAATTCTATGAGTGTCAACTCAATCTCAGAAGATTTTTCTGAAACCCGAGATTTTTTAGGAAAAAGTCAGCATATGACCGTTTTTGTGCAAAAAAAGCCGAGGATCGTTTTTTATTTCAAATTTGGGAAGCATGATGGATGTATGGGTGAGGAAAAATATTGAGATGACCGATGGTAGGTGGATTGAATTTTATGAGAGCCAATTGAGAGTGAGTCAAGAGAGAATTGATGTCCAATTGAAGCCATCCTCTCCCAAATTCGTAACTCCCCCCATCCACCACCATTTTGGACCATTTCATAAGTTATCGGGTATGCATTGGTGGCTCAATGGTAGCCAAGGATCCATGCATGGCCAAGAAAGGTCAAGGGGACAAAGCCTTGGAAAATTTAGCTTGGTGGAGCCCTTGTTCCCCCTTATCTCTATCCTCTCCCCCTCTCTCTTCCTTAGCTGGCCAAACCCTCACCACCTCCTCTCCATTTTTGAAAAATCCTCAAGCCAGCAAGAAGCCAGCAGAAGGAGCATGCCGTCCACCGTCACATGCCCATGCCGCCGTGGCCGTTCACGCACACTGCCTTGCTGCTCGCTGCCCTACATCGGCCCATTACTGCTCTGCCTCCACCATGCGACTCACACCATCCCAGCCCCTTGTTGTGTGTCCCGAGTCCCTCCGAGCAACCCAAGCCACCACCGAAGCTCCCATCACCGCCGGTTTGCCCCGATTTGACCTCCTCAACTCATTTCGGTCCATTGCCGCCCCAAACCAACCTTATTTCCTTATGTTTTGCAGCTAGAACAGAGACTTGAGAAGTGGGTTTCACAGCCACTTATAGGCCTGTTTTGAGGTGGTTATAGGTCTTGGACCTTAGGCTCGCTTTGGAGTAAAACGTCCCCTGCGACGTTCCTGACGTTTCAATCCAAGCGGATTGTTAAATGGGTGAGTTTTGCTCACTAATCTATCATTAGTATGCTAATGATGCTTAGGGGTTGATTAGATTTAATTAAATACAATTAGGTGGATAGATTAGATTAGAATAGTTAAATTATGGATTTACCTATGTATGTTAGGCAAATGGTAAGTGTAATTAGCAAGTAAACAAGCTCTATTATTTATTGAACGAACCTTGGAAACTTTCCGAGTCTATCTCGGCTTCTAATTAGGCATTACGGACCTAAATTGGATTTATTGTATTTATTTAATAATTTTCGTAATTATTTATTTATTTATTTATTTATTGGAAATTAAGCAAGGATAGCCGACGACCGGAATTTTATGTTGATTATCGTGGTGCAGTCTGTTTATTTATTGAGCATTAATTTGTGCTGAATTGAATTAAATATGATTTTGGGATTTTAATTCTAAGTTATTCAATTTCAGTAATTGATTGGAAATGACCGAGCGTGGGTCTATAGCGCCAATAATGTTTTGATGAGCTATATATAAAGTGATAGAACAGAAAATCGTATCACGTGGCTTGGAGACCAAGAAGGTCATCCTGGAGAATGCACGTGACTCGCAGATTAAATAAATAACCTATGGATAGCACGTGGCTTGGTGATTAGTACCTCGCCTTGGCGTATATGTCGCCTTAGAGAATGCACGTGGCTCAGTGATTTGGTATATCTCCTTAGAGAATGCACGTGGCTCAGTGATTTAGTATATCGCCTTAGAGAATGCACATGACTCGGTGATTGGCGTATAAGTCACCTTAGAGAATGCACGGGGCTTGGTGATTAGACATGTCGCATTTGAGATTGCACATGGCTCGGTGATGAAGCATGTCACCTTAAAGAATGCACATGGCTCGGTGACTAGATATATACCATCTGGGAAAATGATTAGTATGAATTGAAATTACCGAGAAATGGTCTGAATGACATGTAATCAACTAGATTGATTGATCAATGATTCGATCTAATTGAATAATGTGATGTGATAGTGTATATTTAATATATATACCAACTTGCAGAAATGGAACTGAGGCCAAGGTAAGTCCTTTGACTCGTGTTGTGCTTAGGCAGCCTCTAGAGTGTATTAGCGTCCTAATCGGGTCTTAGGGAATAGAACTCATTGAGACGTAGTCTCATCCCGGTTGTGGGATCACATTTTAGGTCCCTAGATGGCAACATCTCCACCTTCTTGTCCTCCTATGCATTTCGGTATACTCGAGGAAGTTACCAAGATAGAAACCCACTTTCCGATACACCTTTATTCGGAAGGACTAGAGTACATCCTGGTTAAGTTGACCATTTGGGTTGACGTGGGAAAAGATGACCTGAGGCTCTACGAATATCAGTCGTGGTACCATGAGTATTATGATAGGCGAAGGGAAGGTCCCATGCTAGAAGGTGATGTACCTCTATTCATTTTAGAGGAAGCGTTCAGGGAAGGAAAGGTAGATCCCGAGGATGGAGCAGTGACTGATGCTAAAGATCCCAAGCTCGAGGGTGACACCGACTCTCCCAAGCAATCAGCAATAGACTCCAGTTTGAGTATGCCAGAAGAAGAGGTTGATCAAGAGAGCTGGGAGGAGGAACTTGAGGAGGAGGAACCAGAGGAGGAAGAACCTGAAGAGGAGGACCCTGGTGAGGATCCGGAGGAAGAGTTTGAAGAAGATCTTGAGGATGACTCGAAGTACGACTCGGATGAGGACTGAGATCCCATCCTATTTTGCAAACCTTGAGTCGTGAACCTATGGGTGATAGATCAAACTTTTGTGAATAGTATTGTGATATATACTATGTAGTTTGTATTGTATAAAAGTGTGGTTATGATTTTTCATATTTAAAAATATAGCCCTACTATTTTATTCCATTGTTTTATTGTTTGGGAATTAATTATATGCTTCCGCATGCATATTAAAATGGATGGGTCAACGACGCGTTTTGGGACGTCATTATTATATCGACCAGATGAGGGATGGGTGCGTGCCCTAGGATTGAGGCATGATAGACTCTGCCTACAAGGATATCCTAAATTAGTATGCGTATACCCACAAGCCCCTCACTAGGCTCACAACGATATTGAGCATTAATAATAATCCAGAACAACACCATCCACAATTCACAAAACTAAATCCATAAATCATTTCATATATCACCAAAAGATTTCATAACTCAATTCATCCGCCAAAAACACTTTTCATAAAATATTCTCAAATAATTTCAAGACTCGCCTCATAAATCAATTTTACAAACCAAATCAAATCAAACGTATTTTAAAAAGCTTATCACAAATCGATATCTATATAACATCCCATAAACCATCTCAAAGTCGAGCATTTCGTGAGAAATGTTTCACAAATCTAAAACATGTAATATTTCTCAACTTTGTTCATCAAACAAAATATATATTTCCACCAAAAGTTGTCACACTATGATCAAATACCAAAACATAGTAATTGCCAGATTCAAATTTTATGCAACAAATATGCTTCTTCATATCTCGTAAAATATCAAATATTTATCATTTTGAAGACATGAGTTTTTAAATTCTTAGAAGAGATAGCACCACTCACTTGGGAAAGCCGAAAATCAACCTACGTGGTTACTTGAGCCAACGCACTCATATTCCTATTAATAAATCGAAAACGATATTAAAACCAGGTAATATGCTACTCTCCAACTAATGACTCAACTAAATTATGCTTATTCATCAATAAAATGACACCTACATACTAATAAATCGCTCAACCAAAACAATTACTCAAAACCGTCCATAGTGAAGCTTGAGCACGAAACTTCATCATACCATAATTTTTTCTACCGAACTCCGTTTCAAGCGTACTTATAGTCGATGGAAAGCCCATCCAACATACTACAAGAAGCCCAATTTAGCCAACCCAAAATCAAGCCAAAAATCAACAAAATATGGCCCTAAAGTCTTGGTTGCGCACTGTTCATCACACGCGATAAACTTCAAAATTTTGTTTCAGGTAAACCGTAAGCTCAAATCACGATATGTAAAATCCTACAGCTCCACAACATCCCAAGCTATCATTTCTACAAATATATGCAGCTCAACAACTCAAAAATCATACTTCACTGCTCGATGTTTTCAAAATTCCGAATTTCAAGCCCTAGGTCCGAAATTACTCCGATTGAACGAACAGGCGGTACGAGCACTTACCGGGCATTGCGTTACATAATTGAGGTGGCTTGGCGAGGCTCCCATGATGAAAACGCACGAAGCCCCGTTTCTTCTTTTCTCTTCTTCTTCTTCTTCTTCTTCCTCTCTTTCTTTTTCTTTCTTTGTGCTCGAGCTCTCTGCCGTCCCTCTCTCTCCCCTTCTTTCCTTCTCTCTTTCCCTTTTATCTCCTCCTTTTTCTTTTTTCCTTTCTTTCTTTCTTTCTTTATTTTCTTCCTCTCTCTCTTTCTCATCTTTTCCCCCTCTCCCGAAAACTCTCCATTCCTCTCTCTGCTAGAGCTTGTACCTTTGACTTTTCAACCCCTTATTTTACATTCTCCCCTCCTTAAAAAAAAATCCGTCCTCGAAATTTAGACATACATTAATTACCGAACAAATGAGGATATTTGTGTCTTGCCTCCTCCTTGAGCTCCCAAGTGGCCCCTCCCGATATGATTTTGCTATTGAATCTTCACATATGTCATCAATATTTTCTTGTTGATGATGTGTCCTATCACTAACCTAAAATTCATGAGTCACTCCATTTGCTTTGATCATGCTACACTTTGTCGTTTTTTTCATTAGGTGTTACTCGACAATTTTTCATCACTCCAAATATGTTTTGTTACTTCATTATCAAGCCATTCATTGCCAACCCAAGAATTGTAACATTCCAAGTGGAGACACCTTTGTCCTCCATTAACTAGAAAACATCAAATGCATTTTAAACACACCGACACTTCATGTACACGTCCATCAAGGTTGTACCCAGAATAACATCAACTTCAAAACAAATCTTCCTAATTTTCGCATTAACCATTTTCCTTGTTCAAGGGCAACCAAGTTCACCAAAATGACTTCATCGTACTACACCTCAATATATGTGACTAATTCCATATGCCTCAATGATGGCAATCGAGGTCCAGAAACTTAGATAGGGATTGAAATAACTATGGACTTTGTAGTAAGAAGTGACTCCATTGACGGCTTCCATACACTTTCATTATTTCTAAAGAAACGAAGGGGATCGTCCCAATCCTTTTTCTTTTTTTTTTTTTATGAACTATAAAAATAGTTGCTTCGAGTCACTTTTTGTCTTCAGCACATACGCATGAACCTCTCGACCCAATCGTCATACCTATCAATAGTAGGATTTTTGTCAATATAATTGAATTTGGAGCAATTCCCCCCCCTTTTTATTTCTTCATCGCAAAAGAACGAGCCACATCTTTCACATCAGCAAAATCTACTTTTGAGCTCTCTCCTTAAAAGAATTTTCTACACTACCGAAAAATGTAGCATTTTTTTTTTTTTTTTTTTTTGTCTAGAGACATGAACCTGGAAGTGACACCTCCACCAATGTCACAATTTGAATTGCCACAACTAACAATCTTGTTTTGAAAATAGGTTGGTTGAACTTGAGAATTCACTCGTTGAAATTGAATAAGTAAACAAAATCGAATTGGATTCGATTGGTGTGGGTCTTTTGTTGAAATTAAATAGCCTTCCTTTTTTCTTTTTATTTAATATTTCTCGTTAGGGAATAATTTTTTAGATGTATTACCGCATCCCGAATTACAAAAACGAAACTATTCATTTTGAATAGCAAAGAGCGATTAATCAAATCCGACAACGGGTTTTCCAACAAGCAGGACTAAATTCCTATACTTCTGCTCTCAGCCATGAGTCATATCTCCCTAGTTTATCTAGAGGCAGCCCCGATTCCTCATAAGGTATTTCTTGGCAATAAGTAGCATAGTGCCCAATACAACCACAGGAATAACAAAAATGTGGTAGCCTTTCATACTTGAAATCTAACCACCATTTCTTACCGCCTAAATCCACTACAGTACCTATTTGAAGAGGGCTTGAGAGGTTCGGGTTGACTTTTGCCCTATTGATTTTGCGTAAACTGTTATTTCTGGCCTCTATTTTCACCTCCTCCACTCTTCCCATTTTAGAAGCTATACTTCGAATAGAGTCCTCATTCATTCTAGCTTTAGGTAACCCCAAAATGCAGTGTGTGTGAACTAGTAACAATGTTCAGGCACATTAGGATCTCCTTCCAACAACACAAGAAGATTACTAGCGAAAGACCATGGACCCGTCTTTAAAACTCTTCTTTTATCCTCTACCGATTCAAACAGAAAGGAGAATAAACCCTGTTCTATAATCTCGCATTTGACAATCTCAACTTTCCATGCCTTCTTCAAACCACAAAATGCTTGGAAATTGACATTCGGTTTGGAATAAAGCTTTCCATAGAGGATGAGTACACTTTTCTGTTTTTCTTTCTCAGGAATAGTTGGCTCGAGCTTCAGCACATCGTCTTCTAACCAGAGGTCTCCCATTTTCCTACATAATGCCGCCAGTCTGATTTGGTTTTCTTGGGATCTCTCCATTTTCGAACAAGTTCCTCAAAATTTTGGCTGTTCAAAGGTGTAATTAATGTCATTCATGAGATAATTGAACCAATTTAAATCAATTGAGATTTGGTAAAAGGTTCATTGATTTAATTGGGGCAAATTTGGATTATTTCTTTTCAACTTAGCCCATTTCTCTTTGTTTGAACAAGAATTCTTTACGATTAGGCCCTCCGTAAATCTAATTTCACACATTTTTGGCCAAAGATTGACCGAATCGGCAAAACCGATCCATATTGGTCCAACCGACCTTCGGCGAGCTTTAGCCATTTTTCGGCCAAGTTTCGACAACCGGCAACTACCAAGCTAGCCTTCCGGCCGACCACCCCATACCCTTTTACATGAAATTACACAAATCCCCTAGTGAACTTACAAAATTGCCCTCGAGATAGGAAATTACAGAATTCCCCCCGATTAATGACTAATCCAAAAAATCAATCTTGGCCTTTTGTTGGCATTTTCATCCTAGCTATCCAATATGAAATATGCTTAATTTCCCTCTAATCATAAGAAAGCTTAGCCATTAAGCATTTTTGATCTCATTTTGGGAGATCAAGCCTTACATCAAACCAAGGACTAGTATCTCATCTTAGGAGGAGTATATATGCATTTTTTCCTTTGAAAGTTGGGGCTCTCATTTTCAGAACCAAATTCTCTCTCTAGCCTTCTCTCTTTCTCTTCATTTTTCTCTCCCTCTCTTTAAGGTTGGCCGAGCAAAGAAAGGTGGAAAGAAAAAGTGAAGTTAAGAGAACATTAGAAACATAGTAAACTAAATCAAATCACATTTTACCACATTAATTCTAAATTTCCCTTTAGTGCGCTTCTTTAGAATATGTTTGTATATTTCAATTTGAAAATATGCTTGTTTGGGATAATCACTACAATGGGGATAGCTTATTATGGTCAATCTTCTAAATTTCCCTCTCCCAATTTTTTTGTACAATTAGTTCTTCCTGGCAATTGAACAATACAAACATATTCTAAAGAAATGCACCAAAGGGAAATTTTGAGTTAACATTGTAAAATGTGATTTGATTTAGTTTACTATGTTTCTAATGTTCTCTTAACTTTTTAACTCTTCGACTTTTCATAGCAATTAAGAGCTAAATTTTGTAAAATCAGAAAGAAAGATTTATACCTCAAAATAAAAGATCCCACAGAGAAAGTTGGGCTGGAGATCAAGAAAACATGTGAGGTGAGGATGAAAGAGAAAAGGAAAATTTTCTAATTTTCCTTTCAAGTGCAGCTCAATGAACAACCTTCCTTTTTTCCTATTTCAACAAATCTAATAGTTAGTTCCAATTGGAGTGAAACTGATAGTTGAAATTAAACTGCTATTTTCAAGCAATCATGGCATTGTTATGCTAGCATTGCTCTTTTCTTAAAGTTAGTTTTCCTTTATCAGAAATTGAAGAAGTTTTTTCTGATACATACATGGAAATTATCCATATTAACTCAAAGTAGATTTTCATTTAGGTGATTTTCATGCTTAGACGTGACGATTGGGCAAGAGAGGACAAGATGGTCGGGGCTTGGACCTAAGCAAGCACATGTCGAGAAAGATTTTGGGCCCAAGCCTTCCTGTGGAGAGATTTCCTTGCCTAGATCCACCCAAATGAGATTTTTTTTTTTTTTTTGCCCTTTTGTGTGTGTAAAATATGGATAATATTTTAATAAAAATGTGATTTAAGTTATTCTAAGAAATATGTTGTATTAAGGTTAACAATACAACCTAGAGAGGGGATTGAATAGGTTGAATGAAACTACTATAAACTTTCACGAACTGTGTCATAATAATTGACAAGCGAGATGAATGAGACTTTCATCAGCTTGTGTGAATATTATGATCAAACAGAGCAAATAATGAGCAATAAGAGTAGATCACAAAGCAATTTATAGTAATTTGACTTCATTCCCAAGTCTACATCCATTCTCTAGCTAATAGCTTTAATATCGCCGAATTCCACTAGTAATCAACCGTGCAAGTTACAATCGCGAAGTGTAGTTCCTTTCACACAATAGATCACACTATTAGGACCAACTATTGCACTTCCACTAGTATGCATGACTGTCTCCTATTACAATGCTACACCTTTATACAGAGATATCAAATGAAGAACAAAGAAAATTTCTTGCTCAAAGTGCAGCAACAATATATTTCATGTCCAACCTCTTCCAAGTTTTGCAAAGTCTTCAATCGAACCGTTGAAGACCTTTAAGGAGTCCCAGCTAGCTATTTGAGAGTAGACAGAGACCTTTGCTAAAATCGGGATTGCCCATACAATCGTATCCTTTGACATTAACAAATTTCTTAAGATGAAGTCTGTTGTAGTTGTCACTTCACTAATGTAGATACTTGTCAATTGCTACTATGATATCTTTTCCAGTTCTTCAGTTATGAAACCTAATCTTGCAACAGGTCTTTTTTGTGCTATCAATGGTCATCTTCCTTTGCATGCCAATACTTAATTGTGATGTTGTTGATGACTTGGCTATCGACATACATCTTATATGGAACCATCCTTTTTTGGCACAAGTAGGCTGGAACAAAATAAGGACTCATACTTCCCATACATATCCTCCTGTAGTAAGCTCATCGACTTGTTGCTACAACTCCTTTATTTCTTATGGATTGCATTGATAAGCAGCTTTGCTTGGTAGAGAAGCACCCGAGATAGAATCAATTTGATGCTCAACACCTCTTAAGGGAGGTAATCCATGTGGTAATTCCAATGGAGAAGCATCTTTAAACTCATCGATCAAGGATTGCATTTAGGGATGTAGGGTCCTCTCTATTTCACTTTTTCGATTTTCAACCATAAGCAAAGTAAAAACATTCTTTTATTTGCTAATGGCCATCTCCACACATGTCTCACTCTAGAACAAATTTTCTTTGCTAGTGTTTCCCTCCCTTAGTTGATTTTTGCAGATCATAAGTGGGCTTAAAGGTGCAAATGTGATGAGTTTTTCCTTTTTCTAGAACGAGTAAGTGTTTTTCTATCCATCATAAACAAATTTCCTATCAAATTGCCAAGGCCTTCTCAATACGAGAGATATGATTCCATCGGAATAATATCACATAGAACATGATCTCAATAGTCTCCTAATTGAAAAAGGAAATCCAAGTTTGTTTAAGTACTTGAAGATTGTCCCCTTTTTTTCATCCGCTTCAATTAATATGTTCAAAAGTGTTTGAAAGTAGGAAGATCCAATGCGTTGATTGGAGTTGTCGATGTTATGTTGGTGCAGCTTCCACCATCGATGATCAAGTTAGACACCTTCCCATTACTCAGGTTTAAAAACTATTCTCATTTTGCTCGTCCGCCTTTGGAGTGATTATAGAGTCTCCAAATAATGAGCAATTCTCCTTCGTTTGGCTGCTCTCGATGATTACATCTTTCTCCTTAGATTCGGCTCAATTTGGTCATTGCCTTGCATAGCTTCTTGAAGCCCCATGTCAATCTACTTGATTTCTAAGAGAGTCACAACTCTTCAATTAGGACAATTGGCTTTGAAGTGTCCATAGCCATGGCACTAAAGTGCTTTTGAATACTACTATTATTGGTCTTTTTGGGGAGTTCTTTGAAGGGCTCTATGGCTTTCTCCTTGCCTTAATTTTTCATCTATGTATTCTCAGCCTTGCTATAAGGAAAATGTCCCCCTTGTTGATGATTTACTTGACAAACTTTTGCCACACTTCAATTGTTTCTTCACTTTCATGGCCGGTTTACAAACATTTTTGAAAGACCAATATGGTTGAAATTCAACCAAATCGATAATGTCTCTTTTCAAGCCACAAGGAGTTGTTCAAACTCTCTAATGTATTCTTCAATGCTCATTATGCACTGCTAGAGGGAATTTATTTTAAGGAAAAGGTCTTGTTTGTAGTTGTCATAACAAAACCTCTTCTTCATAAGTTTCTTGAGTGTTTCCCAAGATTTGATTCGGCTTTTCCATCATGGACTCTCTAGTTCTTAAAGTTTTCCCACCAAAATGAAGCATATATATTCAACTTGAGAACAACAATCTCGTGACACTTCATTTGATTATTTGTGGAAGTCAAATGCTTATTAGATATCATGAAGTCATCTGACAATATCATCTAGGTTTTCTGGCACCTCCACTTTTATTTCATTATCATTGTCCTCGAGCCCTCCTCTTTTACTCTAAACTTGGTAATCCAAATCATTAGAGTTGCTTCCAGTGTCCTTGAATTTATTGCCTGAGTTTTGATGGGGATGTGGATTGACATGGTGTGGTCGCTTAGTAGGGCGAATTGATGGTGCCTCCTACCTCGCTTGATTCTCCAAGAGATTGAGGACATGCCTCATTTGTTGTTGAAGCTCCAATATGGCATGGTCATGCCTTTCATTGTGTACTTGTTCCAAAATCAAACCTTTTGAAATTGGATCACCCTTTTTTAAGGAAAAATATGAACCAGGGGGAATAGAAAGAATCATTCAAAATGGGTTCAACCTTGAACCCTAATGCGAGATTGATGCAGTTGCGAGGGCATGCAATTGATGTTTTGAATGATGTCGAGATAATCAATGACAGATCAAAGTGTATAGGGATGTAAATGCAAATGCAGGATAGAAGATTTTGATTCGTCAATGTTGAAAAGAATTGCTCTTGCAAAAGTAGATTCTTCAATACTATTACATTCCTTAGAAGCATTGGTACCAAAAAAGTCTTAAACATATTATATTGGTACAAATTCTGTTATAAACCTTTGGCATTTATGATAATGGAGTCCATTGATCAATTTTGCTAGAAAATCGCTAACATGAATGCCAATTGTTTTATATGATACGATCAACACTGACATGGACAATTTTACAATCTTTAATATTTTTTCTGCTTATATATATATATATATCCATCTAAGGGCTGTATTAAGAGGTTTGTAATTAATAACTAACATGGGAACTCCTCTTTCTAATTCAGCATTTTTATTAACATAAAAAGCAGAACAACTCCAAGGTGATTGGCTTTTTCTTATGAGTTTTTTATTTAAGAGATCTTGTATTTCTGTTTGACAAAATTTTAAAACTTCTTGGTTCATTTGTGTAGGTCGGGCTTTGGTAGGAATTTTGTTTTCAGAAAAATCATGTTCATAAGGTAAATCGACGATATGCTTTTTCCTTTCCCAAAAGGCATTGGGTAGAGTAGAGCATATAGTTTTTTCTATGTGTTTTTGTAGAGAAGCTATTTTTCTATGATGTTTGGTTTTATGAGATTTTCTTCTATTCTTTTGAACTCTAAGTCTTCTTTTAAAAATTCAAGCTGGTTTTCTTTGTCTTTTATGAGGCAGTTTATTTCTGAAATGGAATGTTCTTGTAAAATATTAAGACTTCTTTTCTACGGTTTTGTTATGAAATTGAAGGTGATTTTTTTGTTTAAAGCATGAGTTTCTATACCTTCATTAGTAACAGCAAAGGGTTGAATCAATTGTATGAAAGGTGTTCCAAGGATAACTTTTTGTCTCATGTTTTTAACTAAAAGAAAAGATGTTTTGTAAGACATTTGGTCTTTTATTATTAGGGCTTCCGGTAACTTGTATTGTATATTCAGCTTGTCTCCCGAGGCAGATTTTAAAGACTCGGATGTTTTGTCAAAGTATCTTGTTGGAACAAGGCCTTCCTTGATACAATTGAGGTCAGCCCGTATCAAAGAGTGCCATTGTTTCAATAATATACTCATTATTGATTTTTATCTTAATATTTATTATCCATTTCCTAGATGTGATTTCTGTTAATAGCATAAGAAAAGCTGGATCAGAGGTATCTGAAGTACTAGTGATTTCATTTTGATCTTCAAGTTTTGTTGTTCTTTTTATGACAAGGGACTTTATATCAGAAATTTCTTGTTTCATTTCTGATTGAGTTTCTTTTAAAGCTTGTATTTCTAACTTTTGTTGTTTTATTTCATTTTGGAGGTCATTAATATTTATAGGTCTGGACTGTGGTTTTTTATTTCTATTAAGAATGTCTTTAAGGTTGTACGAAGTATTAGGCTTGGAAGTAATGTTCATAGAAGAGTGAAGTCTATCTAAGTATTCTTTTTTTTTCAAAGCGGTCAAGTATTTTGTCGGCAGTGCTGAGAAGGAATTCTTCTTCTTTTGTTAAGACGTTTACTTCAAGAGTAGGTTTTTCGGAGAAGCGTCTTCATATTCGGAATCGAAGAGGAATCTATCTCATTAATCAAGACCTTCTTCCTCAAGAAATTCATCGAAGAAGTATCATCATTTTCTATGAAGATGTTATTTAATTGATTAAGAGTATTGTCATCTAAAGAAAGTTCATTCAATTTTTTATTAATCCTACAATATTTTGAAATATGACCTTTTCTACCACAAGAATAGCATTTGATGTCTTTAAAATTTTTCTATCGGAATGAGGTCTATTTTGAGTATTCGATGTCTTTGTTTATTCTTACGAAAAGGAGGTTTGTTGTGATGTTTCTTTGTTTCTTTTCAGGAGGACAAGTTCCCTTACATTTTGATTTTGTTTTTTCATTATAGGAGGGGTCGTATTGAGCACAAAAATCTCCTAGACTCCTATTGGTGAGGGATTGTTCTTCCTTGAGTTGTCTTTGTAATTTGATTGTATTACACATTTGTGTTCCTTGTCTCGTAAACATAGGAGACTATTTCTCCATAAGAAAGGAGATCATAAGGAATTTGACCGCTGTATTCTTCTCTAATTTTATCTCTAACTTGGTCACCTATAATCCGAGGTAAACCGGCTAAGAATTTTTCTTTCCAAAAGGTTGATTGCAGTCGGATCTAATAAGAACCCTTTGAAAGAAAAGCTCTTTGTATTCTCTAAATCGTCCTAAAGATTTGCAACGCATATTGGAAAGGAGATCTTGGTTTCTATCCCTAATATGTGAAGGATCTCCTACAAAGTGCTGTGAAATGGAATAGATAAGGGTATTGACCGCATCTTGGATGAGATGACCTTGATCATCATCCATGCGTTGTCCAAAATCATCTACCTTATAAGCGGTTAAAATTTGTGTCTTTTGTTCATCTCGTGAGGTAGTTATCCCACCAACCTTTTAGCTGTCCAAAGGTGAATCCAGCTACTAAAAGATTAGCAACAGCATGGTCGAAACATCTTGCTGTGTTTTGTAGGCATTAGCAAGCATCACCATGTTGTTAAGGATGTTCATGACATTGGTTTCTGCAACACCATCAATGTTCCATTCATAGATGGCGTCGGGAGAATATTTATTCTGTATTTTTGCGATGATTCTTCTTGGGCAATGTCCGGTGGGGTAGCTCTACTATAATAAAGCTTCGAGGTTGTCTCCAATTGAGTCTGTTAATCTCATTAACTGACTCATTATCAGAGGGTTTGGTTAGGGTATTAATGGTGGGTTGGTCTGGAATGTCTCTAATGATAAGATTCTCGAATTTAGGAGTGTCTAGTATAGGATCGAGTTCCAACTTTGATTTTCCTAAGAGTTTTTTCTTTTGTTCTATGGCTTTGGCAAACTCTGGGCTAAGATTTTTTGGAAATTCAAAGGCTTTAAAAATGGGTTTTTTGAGAGTGTCAACTTGTGGTGTAACAAGTTGAGTAGGATTCTGGAAGGTGGATTCCATCCTATTCAACTGTTTTCCTATGGTTACTAAATGTTGATTAGTAAAATTGTTTTGTTCAATAACTTTGTGGATGTAGAGAGAGTCTCCTTTATCTGGAAGTCTAAAAGGAGTGGCTGTAACCTCGCTATCTCCATGCTGTATTTTTATTCTCCTAAGGGGTGGATGATTGGATTCTATGGTTTCACCATTATCAAGTTTCCACTTATAATGATGATCTAAAACAAATATTTCTTTAGGTTCGAGGAATTGTTCTTCTAACCAATCAAAGAAAAATATATGGACTTCATATTCATATATGTAGTCGTAATATTTTTGTTTGATGTCTTTTGCTTTATCACAAAGGTTTTGAAGAACCATTCTCGATTTGTTTGTTGTTTTCAGAATTAAATTCTTTATTAAGAAAAGTTTTGTTTGGCTCAAAATGTTTTTCTAAAACATTAAGCTCGGCATCTATCATTTGCGAATAAGTAGGAGAATGATGAGGAGAGTCTCGTATTATCTACGGCTGGTTCGACCGGTTCAGAGCTGATTTTGTTGATAAATAGGCCTGGAAATTCCTGATCTATTATCTAAACCACTAATTTCTGGTTCAAGAGGTGTCTCATGATTACTTCTATTGGTGGAAGGAGGTAAAGGTGTTGTACTTATTGTGGGAGTGTCTCTATGTATACTAGGAGGAGGAGTGTTTCTATGTGTACTAGGGGGAATGGTGATTATAGGAGGAAGATTAGGATTAAGATCTATGGACCTTGTATAGGAATTATGAAAAGAAGGACTAGATCTTGAATCGAAAGATCTTCTAGGAAATCTAATAGTCACTCTTCCTTCTGGGTGTTGAATGACATTAGTAGGGTCTGTATTTTGAACAACTTGTTGGGGAATTTGGTTTTCTAATTCCCATTGTTCTGGTAAAGTTACTTGATTCCAATTAATAGACCTAGGAATTGTCGTATTAGCTCTAGAAATGTCAGTTTGGAGAAGAAGTGTTTCTCCTCGTGGACTATGTTTGAAAGCATTTTCTCCAAAAGCGGAGGACATGGCTTTATAATGGATTCTATAGACAAGGGCTAAGGGAATAGATCCATCTGCTACTTTATAATTATGGGTTTTGATTTGGAGTGTTAGAGCTCTAAGAATGTTCTTGTCTTTAAGGGAAACGAGAAATTGGGATAACAAATCAAAATGTATAGGTCCTTTGCAGAGACTTGTCTCTACAAAGGCCAAGAATAGATTCATCATAATTTAAAAGACGTGAATCACGTAAGACTAAGAGAATGGAAGTATTAAGGCCTTCTTTAGTAAGAGGTTTGACTCCTACTTGAACTAGTCCTATATGAATGTAGTTGTATTTTTGTTTGTGCTTTAGAATGGACTCTTTGTTCAGAAGATGTATTTTTTCATAAGAATTAGAAAGAGGAACATCTCTTTCTTCAGTGGTTATGACATAGTCTGATTTTTTGAAAAACTTCAATTTAGATTGCTTGTATATTTCCTTAAGCTGTATTTTAGGAATTTCCCAATTTTCTATAGATTTGTTGAAATCTTCTATCCTTACTTCTTCTCTATGTATAGGACTGGGATCTCGAGTCCATTTGTGATAGAGAACTAGAGGAAGATGTAGATCTTCTATGTAAACTCATACTTAAGATCGGAACTATTCCTTCTTCTCGAACCGTTCTGAGCTAAACCAACGGTCTAATGCCACTCGGGGACTTATGGCCTGGACCACTCTGTAGAAACAAGAAGGATGCCAACGAATGGCTCTCGATCTAAGAGTATGTTTTTACAAAGACTATCTATACTTTCCTACTGGCTCTGATACCATAAAGGGGTTAGGATCGGAGTACTATATGAGAGAACAAGAAAGTATAAAGGATTAACAGACTAGTTCAAGTAGGAGTCAAACCTCTTACTAAAGAAGGCCTTAATACTTCCATTCTCTTAGTCTTACGTGATTCACGTCTTTTAAATTATGATGAATCTATTCTTGGCACCGTAGAGACAAGTCTCGCAAAGGACCTATACATTTTGACTCATTATCCCAATTTCTCGGTTTCCCTTAAAGACAAGAACATTCTTAGAGCTCTAACACTCCAAATCAAAACCCATAATTATAAAGTAGCAGATGGATCTATTCCCTTAGCCCTTGTCTATAGAATCCATTATAAAGCCATGTCCTCCGCTTTTGGAGAAAATGCTTTCAAACATAGTCCACGAGGAGAAACACTTCTTCTCCAAACCGACATTTCTAGAGCTAATACGACAATTCCTAGGTCTATTAATTGGAATCAAGTAACTTTACCAGAACAATGGGAATTAGAAAACCAAATTCCCCAACAAGTTGTTCAAAATACGGACCCTACTAATGTCATTCAACACCCCGAAGGAAGAGTGACTATTAGATTTCCTAGAAGATCTTTCGATTCAAGATCTAGTCCTTCTTTTCATAATTCCTATACAAGGTCCATAGATCTTAATCCTAATCTTCCTCCTATAATCACCATTCCCCCTAGTACACATAGAAATGGTTGGCAAGGGTCGCCAGCAACTATCACTGGCCACAGGCGAGGGCCTACAAGCCCTTACCAACAGCTGGTGAGTGCTAAGACCGTCGCCCAAGCCACAAGTGTCAAGCCCTTGCCAAATCCCCGTCAAGTCAATCAACATTGTCACTTACTTGATTGTGCCGTCGGTTTCATCTCTACGATTACAACCCAAAGAAGAAAATCATTGTGATTCATAGCTAAGTGAAAACAATAGATGGAATTTGGCGCAAAGGAGCAGTAAAGGCAGCTCCTGAACCAACAAAAGTAGGCCCATTTCATGGTCAACAAGGGTCACTTTCATCGGATTTGGCAAGGGCTCAACCCTTAGAGCTTGGGCGAGGGCTAGTAGACCACAAAGAATAAGAGAAAAAATAAAAATAAAAATAATTTGTAAAATTTATCCACGCCAGCGTCAATTATGCTTTATAAGATGGCTAATATCCATGTCAATAATTTTTCGATCACAATTCACCAATGTACTCAATTATACAGATGTAATATATTTAAGATTAAATTTATATAATTGAAAGGTTTATAACTGATTTGGTATCAACGCAATAGGTTTATGATTTTTTGATACTTAGGTTTCTAAGGCTGTAAAGAAATTTGGGAAAGCATTTTTTTTTCTTTTTTTAATCTTGTATTTATGGAAGATAAGAGGTAGCATGGGAATTATGTGTTTTTGGATCACAACATAATCATTGTTAACTAAATCTAACATGACTAACATCAATGCTGAAGCAATCCTATAATCTAATTCTTAATGGTGATCGAACTTACAACATAGGAAGTAAGAACACTCCTTGTTCGTGCACAACCAAGAAAAAGCGGAAACAGAAAAAGATTTGATCTTGATTGTGGATCTTGTTGAATGGCCGAGGCATGTTAATGTCTTTGGCTGTTAGGAAAAACCTTCGCAGTCTTTTCCGAAGTTTTCAGTAACGAGAGAACTTTCCATCCAATTATATCATGGCTTTTCTCCCTTTTTCTCGCTTTCCTTTCGTGGAAAAGAGAACATAAATCTTCGGAGCACTTATGGTCCACTTGGAGGTTTGAGCGTCGATTCATGTTCACGTGTTGTTTTGTAATTCATGTCAATTTATATCCATCTAATAAAATATATTGATTTGGATTCCACACGCTAAATGCAAGAATTATGATGAAATCGAGTTAATTCATATTAATTAGTGCCCTCATATAGGATTCAGACATGTCATATCATGTTACATTCAATTTTTACTTTGTAAGTAGTATTAATCTCATTTCTGAAAATGGGTCTCCAATATTGCCAATCTTACTTGGAGGCAAATTCCTCCCTTCCCCTTTTTTCCGTTGATATCATACTTTGTTAAACAGTAAAAGGAAGGTACATACTATAGTTCAAAGTATCACATTTACGAGATGCTGCGATTGTCGTCTTTCGGTCTCTCTTCCGCCATGGAAGGATTCCCCCTCACCCAGGTGAGCTATTTCCCTATCCCCATGGTGATAGTCAACGCACAAAATCCCTTCCCCTAAAACCCTAACCCAAAGCTCTTCGTCACTTTGCCTCTTCCACCCACGAATTTCAAGGCGCATTAACCCCCATCAAAACGAACATCTAGGTATCTTAGGTACAAAACCCTAGAAACCCAACACCACTTCATTACTACATAATGTAATTGTCGTAGCCTCTGGTAAGAGCTCCCTTCATTCCCAGAAACTTGAAGATTCGATGTTCCCCTTTCACGCCAAGTGGAAGGACCCATATCCCAGTAGCTCTTGGAAACCTCTCTAATAAGAAGCCCTCTCCTAGTCGCAGAAGGTGGAAGGGACCCTTGGAACTTTGTTGGTAACGTCGCAATGAATGAGGGAGACGAGAAGGAGAGATGGCTGGCAGCCCTCTGTAGAAGTCTGGAAGAGTTGTGGTCTGAGGAGGATGTGCTCACAATTAAGGGAGATGTACCTGTAGAAAAAAAAAAAAAAAAAAAAAAACGTGAGTGTGAATTAACCCTTATAGGCAAACTTTATTCCAAGCCAAATGTGAATCTACAGGCTTTCTTCAGCACAATGGAAAGGGCGTGGAAAACAGAATTGGTGTCGTGTGATCTAATAGGACTAGGGCTATTTTCATTCACTTTTATGACTATAGCTAGTAAGAACAGAGCTCTGACTTCAGGCCCTTGGTCATTCTCTTGTAATCTGCTAATTTTACAGCAATGTGATCTTGATACCCCGGACCATTCTTATGTTTTCACACATTGTGACTTCTGGGTACATATCTTGGGGCTCCTGAGAGATAGAATTACTGAAAAAACAGTCTCTGATATTGCTACAAAAAAGGAAAAGTGCAGGAAGTGAAGCTAGAAAATAAAAGCTTTGGTAAGTCAAATGTGGGGAAAGCAAAGGTGAACCTAGACCTATCTAAACTCCTAAGGTTTGGGACTATTGTTAACCTGGACAACAAGAAAATTTGGGTGGATTTTAAATTTGAAAGACTTCCACACTTTTGCTACTATTGTGAACGTATAGGGCACTATGCGACCTACGACAAGATTATCCCTTACGAACAATATGGGCTAGAAGAAAATAGAGTGGGCAAGTTTGGTAGCTAGATTAAAATAGAAGCAAGAGAAAACAACCCTTACTGGAAAATTTTCAATGGAGAGATGACTCCAGAACCAGAAACTGATGAAATAATACCAAAAACTCCAATTCAGAGCAACATATAGGCCACTTTTCAGCAAACAAAATAGGAGAACATAAACCCACTAGCTATGGTCATAGTGCCAGAGAAAAATGCCCTAAAACAAAAGAGGGTCAGCAGCTTGGACCCAGATTTTCTTGGTGTTGAACTCACACATCAGGAGAAACATCTTATGTTAAATGAGGCATCCATTCCCATGGCACCTGCTACATTTCTAAAGAAAGGAAAGAGTGGGAAGAAAGCTCACACGGCAAAGAAATTGGAACGATTTAGCCCCTATGAACAACAAGGCTCCCTCTCTCAATCCATCAACGAGGGGACCCTTCTAGATACATCGATCAAAGAAGCGAAAGAAATGGAAGAGTGGGCTTTGGTGGCTAGCCCTAATAAGCTACCGGGGTTTAAATGAAAATTTTGAGCTAGAATTGTCAGGATTTGGGCTTTCCTCTGACTTTCCAGAACCTTAAAGCCCTAGTGGCGCAAGAAAAGCGTAGTTTAGTATTTCTCATGGAAACAAAAAATAAGGAACTTGAAGTGGAAAGGGTAAAAAGCGCTTGCAATTTCAGCATTTGATGGTGGTTGACCCAACCAGATTCGTTGGGGGGTTGGCTTTGATGTGGAACAATATCATGGCGGTGGAACTTGTATCAAGCTCGGGAGAGATGCTCGAAGTAAAATGTAAAGAGTTGAACAGCAATATCAAAATGAGGGTTTCCTTTCTACATGCCCCTACAAACTACTAGAAAAGACTCCAATTATGAAAGAAACTCATAATGATTCAAGCGAGAAATGATCTACCCTGGATATGCATTGGAGACTTCAATGAAACTTTGTATCATTGGGAGGAATATGGTAAGAGGGAGACAGACTATTATCGAGTGGTAGCTTTCCGAGAACTGTTAAATGATTGTGCACTCATGGACGTCGAAAGCAAAGGATGTGCCTTTACTTGGGCAAATAACTGAGATGGGAAGGAGTTGGTTATAAAGAGGTTAGATCAGGTTCTCTGTAACATAGAGTGGTGAGTTAGGTTCTTACATGCAGAAGCCTATGCTTTACCGGCCATTGGCTCAGACCATAGTCCCATATTATTGTCATTACTTCCACCATTGATGGAAAGGAAAAAAGAATTCAGATTTGAAGCTTACTGGATGGGGGATGCTTAATGTCGAGAGATAGTACAGTTCGTGTGGCTATCAAAGAAATTCACAGTTGAATTTGCCTAACAAACTAAAAGAAGTTGCTGCAACTTTAGCCAAGTGGAGCAAGGAGAAATTTTCTAATGCATTTAGAAGGATAGAGGACCTCAAAAAAGAGAACCAGGATAACTGATGAAAAGGAAAGGGGATTGAGAAAGGAAGAAACTCAGCAAATAAAAATGCAAATTGAACAACTATGGAGACAGGAAAAGATGTATTGGAGAATGAGATCAAGGATTGAGTGGCTAAAATAGGGAGATAAAAACACGAAGTTTTTTCATGCTACAATGGTGCAAAGAAGGCAACGGAATAGAATAACCATGCTGAAACTTGAAGACCAAAACTGGTGCAGGGACCTAGAGCTAATTAAAGAACACATTGTGAACTTTTATCAAGATCTTAATGGCACGGTTGGCCCAAGGAATTTTCAGCCAGTGCTAGATCAATGCTCTTGCATAGTAGGAGATGAAATGAATGAATCTTTAACAAGGCAAATCACAATGGAGGAAGTGAAGGTAACAGTGTTTCAATTGGGGGCCACTAAGGGCGCGCATGATAAAATTTCTACTTTTTTATTTCTCTCTTTCTTTGTTCCCTAGAACAGGTTTAGAACAGAAATCCATTTGCTAACGCAATTTGATTTTTCTATTTCTGGAACAAATTTCTATTCCAGAAACAGATTTAAAGAAGAAATCAGAAGCTAAAATTTTTAACTTCTCAATTTCTGGCCAGAAATCAATTTATGTTCCAAAAATTTTGTCATATGCACCCTAAGGCCCCAGGTCCAAATGGGTTTAATGGAAAGTTTTTTCAAAATCACTGGGAGATAATTCAAAGAGAAGTGCACAAAATGGTTGAAGACTTCTTCGTGTCAAGTACTCTAGACCCCTCCATTGACAATACTCATATCACCCTTATTCCAAAAGTGGCTATCCCTAAATCTATAGCACAATATAGGCCCATCAATTTATGTAATTACAGCTATAAGATTATCTTCAAAGTAATGGCAAACATGTTGAAACCATGGTTGTCTGATCTGATTGAAATGGAGCAAAGCGCCTTTATCGGTGGACGACAAATTCAAGATAACATATTAATTGTCCAAGAAGTGCTGCACCAACTCAGAATCAGGGAAAGAAAAAGGAAGTTTCAGGCGTACTCAAACTCGATATGCAAAAAGCATACAATCGAGTGGAATGGGATTTCTTGTGCGAGTGCATGACTAAGATGGGCTTCAGTGATTGCTGGGTTTCTTTGGTCAAAACATGCATTTCGACTGTCACATTCAACATCAAAGTCAATGGAGAACCTCTCCAACCTTTCAGACAACTAGAGGCTTAAGGCAAGGGGACCCCCTCTCTCCCTACTTATTCATTATTATGACTAATGGATGGAAGTGTGAAAGGAATTAAACTGAACAAAACCTGTCCAACACTAACACACCTATTATTTGTGGATGATGCGATATTCTTTTCGGATGGAACAGTTAAGGAATGCCAAAACTTGGCAAACCTTTTGAACCAATATTGTTACGCATCGGGTCAAGCAATCAACCTCAACATTTCCGGCATTTTTTTAGCAAAAGCAGCCCACAGTGATTAAGGAGGAATATGGCACAAGAACTTAAGAGTGCCTATCATCGAAAAAACAGTGAAATATCTTGGCATTCCATCGGATTGGGGACAAACAAAGAAAGAAATGTTTGCGTGGATTCTAGCGAGGGTCAACATGAAATTAGAGGGATGGAAGGAAAACATTATATCTAAAGCAGGGAAGGAAATCCTCATTAAAATAGTTGTACAAGCATTGCCGCAATATGCTATGTCCATTTTCAAAATCCCGGTATCCATTTGTAAAGCAATTGAACAAAAGATTGCTACTTTCTGGTGGAAAAAGAACAGTGCAAAAAAAGGTATACATTGGAAGAAATGGGAGGTGCTGAAAACTTGAAAAGACTGTGGGGGCTTGGGTTTCAAAGACCTTATTGCTTTTAATAAGGCCATGCTGGGAAAACAGGCTTGGAGACTTATACAAACCCCTTCAGCCTTATGGAGTCAATTGTTGAAAGGCCTATACTTCTCATCGGGAGATTTCTTGAGGGCAAATAAGGGAGCTAGATCATCCTGGGGATGGCAAAGCTTAATGCAAGGAAGAGAGGTATTAGGAGGGCAAATTAGATGGACAGTCAGGGACGGATTACTGATCAGGATGAAAGAAGACAAATGGTTAGCTCATGGATGCATTGGAGGACCTACAAACCAAGGTGAACCCCAATGTGTGGTTGAGCTAATTGACCAAGGGTCCAAGCAGTGGGATGAGCATAAACTAAAGAAATTATTTGATGAACATTTAGTTAAGGAAATCCTCACAACCCCACTAAGTCTTACTATGGAGAAAGACAAAATCGTATGGATGAAAAACAGTTCCGACACCTACTCAGTCAAGAGCGGATACAACAGTATACAAACAGTTGCCAGCCACAACAATTCTCAGGCATCCTCATCTTATTAGCCCCCCAAAAAACTGTGAACTTGATCTGGGATCTTGTGGAACTTGATTTGGGATCTCCACACCCATCCAAAAATCAAGTTTTTTATATAGAGTATATGTGCTAATGCGCTACCAACGAAGGAAAACCTCTTTAGGAGAGAAATGATACATGATCAAAGTTGCCCGGTCTGCCATCAAATGCCAGAGACGCCAGAACACATTTTCCTCCTCTGTCCATGGACGAACGAAATTTGGTCAAACCCAAAATTGAGACTACATCCTTCCCCAAAATGTATCACAAGAATAGATAAACGGTTTTTCGAAACCCTTACCTCTTGTAACAGACCTCTGTCGAAGGAGTTAGAAGCTGGTGTCCTTTGGCAGATCTGGAAAAGAAGAAACTCCATGGTCTTCAAAGGCGAACTTCCGAACCCAAGTGAAGCTGTGAACCAAGCAACCATAGATCTATAACTTTATAACCGGTGGAACCCAAGAAATCGAAACCAACACCAAGATCCCACAGACTCACCTGCGGAGCGGGTCTCTCATTGAAGGGTTCTCTGAAATATAATGTTGATGGCTCGTGGAAGGAAGAGCAGCGAGAAGGATTGATGGTCGAGATTTGTAGGAATGAACAGGGGATCCTCATAGACGGTTTTGCAGAGAAAATCGCCATTGATTCAGCCCTAAAAACGGAGGCCTTGGCCCTTCGTGCGGCTTTGTTGAAGTTAGACGAGGCAAGAAAGAGAAAGGAGTTTTTGGTAGGAACAGGGAAAAGTCTTCAACTTCACCTGAACTAACCTACAAGTGTGAAGTACACTCTGATAGCAAAGTTGCAATGGAAAGTTTAATGGGCTTAATTCCGAGCCCATGGACGGTGCAAGCAATTATAGAAGATACCAAAGTGTTGCTGGCCCAACTTCAAGGAGTCCAAGTATCTTATGTGCCAAGAGAAGCTAACAAGCCTACCGACCGGGTAGCAAAAGCCTATCGAGACAACTAACTTCCTCAGAATTGGGTTTTATATCCTCCCTATCCACTTTTCAGTTTTATTATGTAACGATCTCGAACTTAGTTGCAGTTCAACAACATATTAGTAATGGTAAGTGCTTAATTGACCAAAAAAAAAAACAATAAAAGGAATAGCATAAAAAGATTCTCGAGAATTTCTATGCTCCAACATCCAATCCTGAGGCCAATATGACCATTGGATAAAAAAAGAATAAATTCAAAATGGTAACAACTCGCCAGAGTATAAGGAAATTCAACGACTATAGAATTGTCAAAGCTATAATTGAGGTACAAAAATTACGACGTACAAGAACAATTACTTGTTGATAAGTTCTTTGGATTCGATGGACTGTAGAAAGAGTTTTACAATCATTAGAGAAATTCAATAAGAACAGGAAAAATAGAGAGAGATTTCAATAAGTACCAACAATTCTCATGTCAATGAACTCAAAAATCAAATTATTGCCAAGGGAAATACGTTAGTAACTATAGATGCAATCGAGATTTCGACAGCTTCAAATAAATTACCAAAACTTGAAGAGTTCCAAAGGGAAAAAGCTATTAAAAAAAAATCAATATATACCTTGAACTTTATATTTACTGCAATACATTTATCATAAACTTTTTCTTGTGACAAAAAAAAAATTCCAAACTTATACCGACATAATACTTTTACCTACTTCAAGGTTCCGTTAGATAATTTTCAGCTAAAATAACGTTGTTTTTATTTCACTTAAGTCACATGGACGCCATGTCAACGTTGTTCTCTTTTTTACATCCATTTAGATAGATTTTTAATGGTTCTAATTAATAGAACTTTAATATAGAGTAAATATATTATACAAGTAAAAATTTGAGATTTTTTCTATATAGAAAAAAAATTAGATAGATGCGTTGAAATGAATATAATTTAGAGTTTGTGGTGACTTTGGTATTTTTCCAAATGGGATGAACGGGATCAACCGTGCACATTTTTGAATTTTCGACACCGGCCTGGAAAAGCTTCTCCGGAAAGACACAGAAAAAGCACGCGAGGTTTGCGTGATACAGGACCTTTGTCACTGAAAAACGACTCTTTTTCTTGGAATTGTTATGGACAAAATATTTGGGGAATGCTGATCTATGAAACCACGTGCTGACGTTCCTTTTGTTTATTCCGACGTTGATTTGAAAAAAAGGAGCTCACCTCAGTACTTTCCAGGCAATGAAGGCCGAAACTTTGCTCCTCTCTGTCTTTTTTATTTTATATTCTTGTCCGCCTCTCCTTCAATGGCCAACCAAAAATGGCGGCCGCCTCCGTCTGCTGAGGCTTGCGCCCCACGTTATCCCTTGCCCAAGGCAAAACCCTATTTTGACCGTGCATGAATAGTGACGCATCAATAGTGAGTTAGAGTTTCAGGTGAAAATTTTGGAGATCTCGGAGGTATAGAAATTAAGACCGTAAGTAAGGTCGCAATTTCTAAAATTGATGACTTGTGAAGTGGATTCTTAAATATCTAGAAGGGTGTAGTGTATCGAAAAGATAGCAATCGCAATAAGACCGCTGGCTATGTTGATTCAAATTACGCTAGTGACTTGGATAAGTGCAAGTCTTTCATAAGATACGTAAATAGTGTTGTTAGTTGGAAAGCCTCCTTATGAGACCACGTTGGTTATCTTCGGTTGAGACTCAATACATGACACTAGCCTTTATAGTAAGAATGTGATATGGTTATGAAGTTTACTCTTTGACTTTGAGTTAGATTAGAAAAGTGTTTATATACACTCGGATAACCAAGATGCAATATATCTAGTGTATAATTTGATTTATCACAAGCAAATGAAGTATATCAATATCAAGTATTATTTTATCTGAGATGACTTAGCGAAGTATGAAGTTATTTTGAAATAGATCTCTATAACAAAAAACTCGGAAGACGTGATAATAAAAGCTTGGTCCTTCAATTGATATATATAAAGAGTGAGTGTCCATTGAGATATTGGGAGAATAATATAGATGATGAGCACTGTGACCTGACTTTAAATGTCGAGTCAAGGTCAATTGTTAAATTATGTCTTGAATGTAACTTGGTTTACGGAACCGATTAGATTAAACCGATAGGGAGGAACTCTCGGTCACTACATGACAAAATAAGGGGCTCATATATTTATGAATATTTATTTATTTATGGGGTAGGAAAGAAGTCTTTGTCTAAGAGGAAATAAAGAAGCGGACGTCGCTTCTTTCTTGAGTAGTGATCGGTCAGTAAGAGTTTGAGGAGCGGGACCCACATACATACATACATATACAGATACATACATACATATACAAATATATATATATATATATATATATATATATATATGGCAGCATATACAAGGGGAAAAAAAAAAAAAGTCGTCGTTTTCCTAATCGAAGAGCTGCGAGGTGAAAACGTTAGATTCGCTGTACGAAAGACGAAAAACAAAGTTCAGGAGTTTTTTGTTTCGTAAGTTTACACCTAATTAAATTAGTTATTTGTAAATATTTTGGATTTGAACTTAAATTTAGGTGGAAGAAACATTTTAACATATCATCAATTATAATTCTGATTTTTAGATTGTAATGAATTATTTACTATTGACTCTCCTCTTAACTACATAAATCTCTAATGTCATTTATTTCTTTGGTTCTCTCCTATTGACTTATTGACAAGTGTTAATATATTACAACAAGAAAGTGAGTATAAAATAAATGTATGGTTCTCAATTAACTAAAGTGGCTTGTTGATAAAGCAAAATATCGACACGTTAATTCATATATAATTTCTACTTAATTAGTTGAAATTGAATAATTTTTAAAAAACTTTTACGTAAATGTAAAAAGTTGCTTTTTGCTTTTCTATTTTAAATAAAAACCAATCATTTTATATATGTATGACAAGTGTCCGCCAATGTGTGTTACAATGACCCTTCGAATGCGAGAGAGCAAAGGAAAGGTTCACCATAAAGTTTTTGGGCCATGGACTCAGTTAGACCTTTGGCGAATGGGAATGATAAATCTCGGGTTAAAATTGCTCAAATAATTTCATTTGTTAAAAATATCTCACAATTCCGTTGGTGTTGGATGTATATATATTTTGGATTGTGTATATATTAATTGATAAATATCACGTTAGATAGCCATATCATATAGCAGTGTACTTTGATTGTTACATGTCGAAATATTATGAAAATTTTCAATTATGTTTTAACCCTGTTCATGGGCATTTTTAGCTGACCTTTCCCACTATGTCCGTTCTTCGCCACTCCCGTACTCCCGTATTATATAGCCTCCCTCTCTCCTTCATGGAAGAAGGCGCATGAAAACACAGAACGGAGACACCCAGTGACTCCCCCGAAAAAAAATGGATCCTTTCTATTCATCAAAGCAGGTGCTTCAAAACTTCCTCTCGCACTCCTCCACTCTGATGTATTCAGGTGGCGATTTTCTGCTCAACACCACGTTTTTACGTGGTTTCTCTGGTTCTCTTCATTTGGTTTTGTTACTTGGACTCTTGGTTTCATGGGCGGGCAAGAAAATATGGGCACGACGAAATGGTGTAGGCTCCGAACAAAGCCGCAGAAGAAGCAGAATTTGGTACTATAAGCCCACTCTGTTTTGCTGTTTAGGCTTATCTCTGTTTAATCTGGTTTTGTGTGCGGCGAACTACTTTTATTGGTTTGCAAATGATTGGTCGGAAGAGAAACTGGTTTCTCTTTTGGATTTAGCACTGAAGTCTCTCGCTTGGGGAGCTCTAGGTGTTCGTTTGTACGGCCAAAGCTCCGATTTTGGAGTATCAAAGCTCCCTCTTTTGTTGAGAGCCTGGTGGGGTTCCTACTTGTCCATTGCATGTTATTGGCTCGTCATTGACGCTGTTCTGTATGGAAAGTGTGTTCCGGTGCGAACCCAGTATTCCATTTCTGACGTTGTCTCTGTTGTCACCGGTTTCTTCTGCTGTTATGTGGGGTTCTTTGGTAAGATTGAGATTGATGATTGTCTGCTCGAAGCGCTTTTAAATGGTAACTCGGTTACAAGCAATGCCAAATTAAGCAGACGTCCAGGAAGTGAAACTGTGACCCCGTATTCTAAAGCGGGATTGCTGAGTATAATTAGTTTCTCGTGGCTGAGTCCTTTAATGGCTGTCGGGAATGAGAAAACACTGGACCTAGAGGATGTCCCTCAACTTGCTCCACGGGATAGGATAGCAGGGGCACTGCCAGGTTTCAAGGAAAAGCTCAAGTCAGATGCTGGTTCCAGTAATGGAGTGACAGCGTTTAGGCTGGTGAAGGCTTTGATCATGTCCGAATGGAAAGAAGTAATTTCCACTGCTGTGTTTGAGCTTCTTATAACCCTAGCTTCTTACGTTGGTCCATACCTTATGGAAACTTTTGTTCAATTCCTAAACGGGCAACGCAAATTTGAAAGTAAAGGCTACCTTCTTGTTTCAGCGTTTTTGGTTGCCCAGCTTGTCAAGTGCCTTTCCTCTCGGCAGATGATATTTAGGCTAGATCTTGTTGGGATTAGGACTCGCTCATTGCTGGTTGCACTAATATACGACAAGGGATTAAACCTTTCATGCCAGTCTAAACAGGGGCATACTAGTGGGGAAATCATTAATATCATGTCTATAGATGCCGAGAGAATTGGTGATTCTTACTGGTACATGCACGATCCTTGGCGAGTACTTGTACAAGTTGGGTTAGCCTTAGCGATTCTGTATAAAAATCTTGGGCTTGCGGCTATTGCAGCTTTTGTGGCCTCTGTGCTTCTTATGTTAGCTAATATTCCTTTGAGCAAACTCCAGGAGAAAATTGATGAAAAGTATATGGAATCAAAGGACAAAAGGATGAAGGCAACTTCCGAGATCTTGCGAAACATGAAGATTTTAAAGCTTCAGACATGGGAGATGAAGTTTTTGTCCAAGATTAATGAACTGAGGAATATTGAGATGGGGTGGTTGAAAAGAATTTTTTACACTAAAGCAATGACCTCTTTTGTCTTCTGGGGTGGCGCGACATTTGTTTCCGTGACTACATTTGGTACATGCATGTTATTGGGGATCCCACTATCGTCAGGGAAGATCTTATCTGCGATCGCAACATTCAGCGTCCTCCAAGATCCCATCTATGAATTACCAGTTGTATTATCCATGATAGCTCAGACTAAGGTCTCACTTGACAGAGTAGCATCATTCCTGCGCCTTGAGGATCTCCAGAATGACGTTATTGAAAAGCTTCCTCAGGGCACAACTGATACGGCAGTCGAGATCATTGAGGGGAATTTCACGTGGGACTTGTCTTCCTCTGAACCCACATTAAAGGACATAAACTTGAAGGTCATCAATGGCATGAAAGTTGCAGTCTGCGGTACTGTGGGTTCAGGAAAATCGAGCTTACTTTCTTGCCTCCTGGGAGAATTGTCGAAGATATCCGGAGCCCTCAAATTATGTGGCAGTAAGGCTTATGTTGCTCAGTCTCCATGGATACAGAGTGGCAAGATTGTGGACAACATTTTATTCGGCAAGGAGATGAACCGTGAGAGATATGAAAGTATCCTCGAAGCCTGCAGCCTGATGAAGGATTTGGAGATTCTCCCATTTGGCGATCAAACAATTATAGGCGAGAGAGGGATAAATCTGAGTGGTGGACAGAAGCAAAGAGTGCAGATTGCCCGTGCAATTTATCAAGATGCAGACATTTATCTACTTGATGACCCTTTTAGTGCTGTCGATGCGCATACAGGATCTCATCTGTTTAAGGTTAATAGCTTTTTCCTACGTTTATGATTATGCACATACCACCCCTCATTTGCTTTACATTGCCAATTATGAAGTGCAGCTTTCTTGATGGAAAAACAAGATGTTTTCTGCGCACGTCTTGGATTTGAGTTATTTTCTCGATTTCCTTCTTCCTCTCGTGAAGATTACTAACTGAGTCTTTAATTTGATAGGAATGTTTGCTAGGACTTTTGAGTTTGAAAACAGTGATCTACGTTACTCATCAAGTAGAGTTCCTACAGACAGCTGATCTAATCGTGGTGAGTAATTACTGACTTATGAATTGGTTTTCCTTGGAGTCACTTGTTAAGTGGTAATACGTATGTTTGCTAGGTCATGAGAGATGGAAAGATCACAGAATCTGGAACATACAGCGAGATTCTTCACCTCGGAGCAGATTTCACAGAGCTAGTTGGTGCACATGAGGAAGCTTTAGCCAGTTTTGGTTCCCACCAAGCTGGGCCAGATTCTGAAGCATCTGGTATCAACAATGAGGAAAGTCGAACGGAAAATACTGTGGAGAAGGAAGAAAACAGAAATGTTCAAGATGGTGAAGTAAGGGTAAAAGGGCAGCTTGTTCAAGAAGAAGAGAGGGAGAAAGGTAGAGTCGGTTTTCTGGTGCACTGGAAGTACCTGACGGCGGCATATGGAGGAGCTCTCGTGCCTTTCATATTACTGGCCCAGTTTCTATACATGCTCCTTCAGATGGGAAGCAATTACTGGATGGCATGGGCGACCCCAGTGTCGGAGGACGTGGAACCTGCTGTTTCGGGATCAACACTGATACTTGTTTACGTAGCTTTGGCTGTTGGAAGCGCCTTCTGTATTCTTTTCAGGTCTTCACTTTTGGCAACTGCTGGCTACAAGACAGCTACGATACTCTTTAATAAGTTGCATCTCGCAATATTTCGGGCCCCCATGTCATTCTTTGATGCCACTCCAAGTGGACGAATCCTAAGTAGGGTGAGTCCTTGTAACATCCCGGGTCCCACTGTGTGATATTGTCCGCTTTGGACACTGAGTTCTCACGGTTTTAAAACGCGTCACACAATTAAAGGGACCCAAGCCTTATAAACAAGGCCCAGGACTCCCCCTAAGCGATGTGGGACAAGAGGGAGAGGAATCCCTTCCCCTTCCCTTGCGCGCGTCCGAGGACCGGAGGTGCGGACGCACCGCCATCCCTCCTCCCCGCGCACCGCCGCTCGGGTCGTCACACTCTCCCCACCTTGGGAGCACAGCATCCTCGCTGTGGCCCCACACGCTATCGGGAGTCAGCTCTGATACCATTGTAACATCCCGGGTCCCACTGTGTGATATTGTCCGCTTTGGACACCGAGTCCTCACGGTTTAAACGCGTCATGCGGGGTTTTTCCCAACACGATATTGTCCCCTCTCGGTCCCCTGTGCTTGGCGTGGACGAACCGCCATCCCGTCGGCCTCCTCGGGGTTTTGTTCTCGGCATAGCAGAAGCATGTGTGAAACGCGTCACACAATTAAAGGAACCCAAGCCTTATAAAGGCTTCCAGGACTCCCCCCTAAGCGATGTGGGACAAGAGGGAGAGGAATCCCTTCCCCTTCCCTTGCGCGCGTCCGAGGACCGGAGGCGCGGACGCACCGCCATCCCTCCTCCCCGCGCACCGCCGCTCGGGTCGTCATGTGCACGGGCCTTGCCGTGACTTTCGGAGAGCCAATTGCTCCACCCTAACAGTGATACGCCTGACAAGAGTAGCACAATCCACCTGTCTCATCCTTGACGTGATGATTGGAACACCATTGAGATTTGATATATTATAGTTCGTGCTCAAAATGCCTTCCTACGTCGTGCATAGGAGGAGAGTAGAACCAGTTCCTATTTTTTTCTTTTCTTTTATTTTCTTTTTTTTTTCTCTTCTTCTCTTCCTCTTTCTTCTTCTTCCCTTTGGCAATCGCCTTTTTTCTGTATTAAAATCGAAACAAAAGACAACAAAGAAACAAAGGATGAAATAATCATAAATCAAGTTCCAGGCTGGTATTCGGATTGCTTCTCTGAGGACCCAAATTGCGTTCGACGGCGATGAGGCCATGGCGGATGATGCTTGGAAGGAAACGATCCTCGGTCGGAATGAAAATGCTTGAAGAGAAGACTAACTTAGGGCGCGTTTAATAACGATTCAGTTCCTGACGACCCGAGCGGCGGTGCGCGGGGAGGAGGGATGGCGGTGCGTCCGCGCCTCCGGTCCTCGGACGTGCGCAAGGGAAGGGGATTCCTCTCCCTCTTGTCCCACATCGCTTAGGGAGGGGTTCCTGGAAGCCTTTATAAGGCTTGGGTTCCTTTAATTGTGTGACGCGTTTCACACATGCTTCCGCTGTGCTGAGAACAAAACCCTGAGGAGGCTGACTGGGATGGCGGTTCGTCCGCGCCAGCACAGGGACCAGAGGGGACAATATCGTGTTGGGGAAAAACCCCGCATGACGCATTTTAAAACACTGAGGACTCAGCAGTCCTAATATGGAACATCACTCAAATCCTATGCTTTTGTCGATTCACGTCTTGTTTATTACAATTACAATTTCTTTCCTGTACGAGTCATGGATTGCATTGTGACGGGATGCTTCTTTTTAGGTCTCAAAAGACCAGAGTGCTGTGGATTTGGACATTCCATTTACAGTCGCAGAATTTGCCTTCTCAATGATCCGGCTACTGGGAATTATCATTTTGATAACTCAGGTTGCATGGCAAGTTCTTATAATTTTTATCCCTGTGATTGCAACCTGTGTCTGGTATCAGCAATATTACATGCCACCTGATAGAGAACTGGCACGGTTGATGGGTGTGAGCGAAGCTCCAGTGATCCAGCACTTTGCCGAAACAATTTCAGGATCGACCACTATTCGTGGCTTTGATCAAGAATCAAGATTTCGGGGCACAATTATGGAGCTTTCCGATGCATATTCTCGGTACATGTTCCATGTTGATGGGGCAAGGGAATGGCTTCGCTTGCGCTTGGATATGCTATCCACGGTCACATTTGGAATCTCTTTGATCTTCTTGACCTCTATTCCTGAGGGATTCATCGACCCAGGTAACAATGTCCTGCCTGAGATCTTCTAAATGGTGCCCTATTTATATCGATGAATATGTTAAGTCATCTTAACCTCCTGTTCTTCTCTCTGAAGCAATTGCGGGCTTAGCTGTGACGTACGCACTTAATTTGAACACGATACAAGCAATGGTTATTTTAAGGTTGTGTAATATGGAGAACAAAATTATATCGGTTGAAAGGATAATTCAATACGCTGGCATCTCAAGCGAGCCCCCTCTTACAATAGAGGATGATTGCCCCCGTCCTTCATGGCCAACATGTGGAGAGATCGCCATTTCCAATCTGCAGGTGCTAGGAAAACTCTGTGTTATGCCAAAACAATGTGTCAGCATGTTTTGTCCAGTCATTAGGACATAATTCACCTTTCTGACAATTTGGGCGGAATGCCAGGTCCAGTATGCTCCTCACTTGCCGCTTGTTCTGCGAGGCATCACGTGCACTTTTCCTGGAGGGATGAAAACGGGCATCGTGGGGAGAACGGGCAGTGGCAAATCGACTCTCATGCAAGCACTTTTCCGCATAGTTGAACCTTGTGCAGGTCAAATCTTGATAGATGGCATTAATATCTCCTCAATTGGGCTGCACGATCTGAGGTCGAGATTAAGCATCATCCCTCAAGATCCAACCATGTTTGAGGGTACCGTGCAAAGCAATCTAGACCCTCTTGAGGAGTACTCCGATGAGCAGATTTGGGAGGTGCATTCATTTCTTTTCACGATTGAAGTTCCTTTTCTAGCTTATATAAAGTGGAACTATAATCAGCTGATCCATCCTGCAATTGTAGGCATTGGATGAGTGCCAACTGGGGGATGAAGTCAGGAAGAAAGAAAGGAAACTGGATGCAGCAGGTTATCTTCTGTACCCTTTCACTTGACCATCCAAGAAGTGTTTTAACACATCCTAGGACGGAATTTGTCTCATCTCTTGCTCTATTATCTTTGACCTGCAGTTACTGAGAATGGTGAGAACTGGAGCATGGGACAGAGGCAGCTTGTGTGCCTCGGTCGTGTGCTGCTCAAGAAAAGCAAGATCTTGGTACTTGACGAAGCTACTGCATCCGTCGACACAGCCACTGATAATCTGATTCAGCAAACGCTGAGGCATCACTTCTCGGACTGTACTGTTATGACCATTGCACATCGGATCACCTCAGTTCTTGATAGCAACATGGTTCTTCTTCTAGATCACGGTATGTAGTTTTCAACACGATCTCATCTCAGCCTTCTCATTCAGTTTATGCTTCATCATTCTCTCTTTTTTTTCACCGCTCTCTGTCTCTGTCTCTCTCTCTCTCCCTCTCTCTCCCTCTCTCTCTCTCTCTCTCACTCATGTCCAGGCCTTGTTGCTGAATGTGATTCTCCAAGAAGATTGCTGGATAACAAATCCTCATCGTTCACGCAGCTTGTAGCAGAGTACACAACAAGGTCTAAGTACGGTTTTGGCAATTGATGAACCACCTACTTCAAGTTGATCAAGAAACTGCTACTTCTAAAGATGAGAGGAGGTGTCAGAGTAATTCGTCCAGCCACGTCATTGCCAGTAGCTCCATATCGGCTTAAACATAATCTGATCAATTAAACATGGACCACAAAGTTGATAGCTCTTTCTTCAGAAAACAAAACATATTGTTGCAATACTTATCATCCAAATGCTGGAAAATTCTCATCTATAGGATTCAACGTGCTTTGCGCATTCCGTTTGTATCATTATACTTTGAACCTCATATTGCATATGCGGTGCATAACGTCGTCATCCCTCACTTCCACCCAAATTGCCTTCAATCGGCCTTATCCAGATTCATGTAATTCAATCCTACAGAACACATATGTCCATTAGGCCCCCCAAACTCCACATAACTACTAACCTTTCATGATCACCCATTATAGTTTTGCAAGAAGATAATGTTAGTAAAAAGCTCAAGGTTAAGATTCTAAAAATTGTTTTATTCTGACAGAGAAGCAATTGTTTGTTAAAAAAAGAAAAAAAAACTCACTCCATTATGCTGCTCCGCGTTCACCATTATCATTAATTGGGCCGCCATCATCGATTGGAGGTCGCTCATTGATCAACAGTAGTGCAGCTGGTCACTGAGGCTGCCCATGGCTGCCGCCCGCCGCGGCACCTCGACACACCAGTTGCTAGACTCAAAAAACATCCCATCTACTGCCTGCCGATTACCGCCGCGCTTGAAGACAACCACCATGGAATCAAGCACCACCTTCACCACAATCAGATTTGATTCCCACAGCCAACTTCACAGTTGACTGCCACCGAACTCATCCTACCACCACAGCTAGCACCATAAGAGGAGGCCGCCATTGCCAAACTCCTCCACCACCATCACCAGATCGGGTCGCCACCGCCACCACCATGCTCGCGGCCATGGCAGATGGAGCTTCGTCGAGCTAGTGGCCACGGCTGCTCAAGCTTCGTCGAGCTTGGGACCAGGGTCGCTTGAGCTTCGTCGAATTCGATAAATCACGAACCAAGCAATGGCCAGTGTCAGAAAATCGAGCGCATCTTCTCCTACATATATCACATATCTATCCAGTAATGGAAGAATCAACAACTAAACAGGTTAGAGAGAGAGAGAGAGTTACTGGAGACGGACGCAAGCAAGATTTGTTCCCCCTGTTCTTCGTGTCCCTTTCTCTTTCCATTTTCTTTTTTCAGTTTTCAGCTTCCTACTTTTAAAATTTTTGACCTATTTTTTAACGCAATGCCTAATGGGCGCCATGTGTCTCCAAATTACAATGAATTCCAGGTCATCTTTTTTTCGTCCATCAATTTTGCCGGAGTTGAAAGAGGAACTCAATTGCACTTTCATTAGGCATAAATTGTATTAGAGAAATCTCGCATTGAATAGTTGGTGTGGTTTGAAGCCGCCAATGTGTATTAGTTGATCCATAAGTCATTTGCTTTAGTGTTAAAGTAAAGATTAGTCCAATTGAATATGTACGTTTTTTTTTTTTTAATTGGATATGTTTGTTGATTAGTTCAGATTTCGACTCTCTCTTGAAGATCTCCCCAACTGAAGATATTGGACTTCTTATTATCCACCCAACATTTTCATTGTGCATGCTTTATCAAACTCATAGAACATTGGTCAGCTTACCTATACTTATACGAAAACTCTTGTACAATCACAAGGCACCTTTCCCTGTGGACCGTTAAGAGAAGGAAACTGTCTTATGGGCAATTTAGCAGGACCCTGAACTCCCAATTCCACCACGTATGCCCACCGATCATATAGTCAACGGTCAACTCAAGAAACCTCCTTTCTCTCATCCATGGGAGGCGTATAGCTCCCACTCACTTAACAGAAATCCCAAGGAGCTTACCGAGAATGGAGCTTTTCGATTCACCAAAGCAGGTTCTAGAAATCTTTCTCTCGAACTTCTCCACTCTGACGTCTTCAGGCGGCGGTTTTCTGCTCAAGACCACGTTTTTACGGGGTTTCTCTGGTTCTTTGCACTCGATTTTGTTCCTTGGGCTCTTGATTTTATGGGCGTGCAAGAGGCTTGTCCGAATTTAGTCTGGTGTTGTGTGTGACAAATTACTTTTACTGGTATAGAAATGATTGCTCGGAAGAGAAATTGGTGTGTCTGTTGGATTTAGCACTGAAAAATATTGCTTGGGGAGCTCGGGTGATTATTTGTATGGCCAAAGCTCTAATTTTGGACAAGTTTCCCTCTTCTATTGAGAGTTTGGTGGGGTTTCTACTTGTCTATCTCGTGTTATATCCTAGTCATAGACATTGTTCTGTCTGCCAAGCATGCTCCAGTGCAAACTTGGTATATTATTTCTGATATAGTCACTGTTGTCACCAGTTTATTCTGTTGTTCTGTGGGGTTCTTCGGTAAAATTGAGATCGATGACAATCTCCTCAAAGAACCCCTTTTAAATGGTGATCCAGTTACATTTGGTGCAGAACTGAATAAGTGCCGAGGAGGTGAAACTGCGAGCCCTTACTCAAAAGCGGGTTTGTTTAACATTATAACCTTCTCGTGGCCGAGTCATCTAATTGCTTTAGGGTAAGAAAGCATTGGACCTGGAGGATATTCCTCAACTTTATTCTTGAGATAGTTTAGTTGGCACGCTACCCGATTTCAAGAAAAAGCTTCAGTCGGCTGTTGGTTCAAGCACTGGAATGACTTCATTTGGGCTGGCGAAGGCTTTGACTTTTTCTGGATGGAAAGAAATTACTTTCACAGCAGTGTTGGCTCTTCTTTAGACACCAGCTTCATATGTTGGCCCTTACCTCATTGATGATTTTGTTCAATACCTTAATGGGCAACATGACTTCATCAGCGACGGTTACCTTCTAGTTTCGGCGTTTTCAGTTGCGAAACATGTTGAGTGCCTTTGCTATAGGCAGTTGATGTTTAGGCTGCAGCTGTTTGGGATTAGGACTCGCTCACTGCTGGTAGCGATTGTATACAACAAGGGATCGACCCTTTCATGCCAGTCTAAACAGGCCATACCAGTGGAGAGATCATTAATTTTATGGCAGTAGATGCAGAGCAGATTGGTGAGTTTAGCTGGTCCATGCATGAACCTTGACTAGTGCTTCTGCGAGTTGGGTTGGCCTTAGCAATCCTGTATAAGGATCTCGGGCTTGCAGCTATTGCAGCTTTTGTGGCAACTGTGCTCATTATGTTAGCGAATGTTCCTCTGGGTTCATTCCTAGAGAAGTTTCAGGATAAGTTGATGGAATCAAAAGATAAAAGAATGAAGGTGACCTCTGAAATCTTGCGGAATATGAGGATTTTGAAGCTTCAGTCATGGGAGATGAAGTTCTTATACAAAATCATTGAACTCAGGAATGTTGAGACTGGGTGGTTAAAAAAGTTTGTTTACACACGGGCATTGACTTCTTTTGTTTTCTATTGTGCCCCCACATTTGTTTCAGTTGTTACATTCAGCGCGTGCTTGTTTCTGGGAATCCCACTATCATCGGGGAAGATCTTATCCACGATTGCAACAATTAGGATCCTTCAAGATCTCATATACTCTTTACCTGATGTAATGTCAATGATAGCTCAGACTAAGGTTTCTCTTGACCGAATATCATCATTCCTGCGCCCGGAGGATCTGCAGAACAATGTTATTGAAAAGCTTCCTCAGGGTACAGCTGATATGGCAGTTGAGATTACTGCAGGCAATTTCACGTGGGACTTGTCTTCACCTGATCCAACATTGAAGGATATAAATTTGAAGGTACGCAATGGCATGAAAGTTGCTGTATGTGGTACTGTGGGTTCAGGAAAATCTAGCTTCCTTGCTTGCATCCTGGGAGAATTGGCAAAGATCTCTGGAACCATCAGGTTATGTGGTACTAAGGCCTATGTTGCTCAGTCTCCATGGATACACAGCTGTAAAATTGAAGAAAACATTTTATTTGGCAAGGAGATGGACAGAGAGAGATATGAAAGGATCATTGAGGCTTGCTGCTTGAAGAAGGATTTGGAAATCCTCCCATTTGGAGATCAATTGGCGAGAGAGGGATAAACCTGAGTGGTGGGCAGAAGCAGAGAGTGCAGATTGCTCGTGCAATATATCAAGATGCCAATATTTACCTTCTCGATGACCCTTTTAGTGCCGTGGATGCTCACACTGGATCTCATCTCTTTAAGGTAACTTGCTTTTTGTCGCTTACCATATTTGATTGGTAGTTGCTGCAATTTTCTACCACATCTCTTGAAGTATACTTATTCCAGTCTCTTATGTGATAGGAATGTTTGCTAGGGCTTTTAAGTTCAAAAACAGTGATCTATGTTACTCATCAAGTAGAGTTCTTATCTAATCCTGGTGAGTGCTTACCAACTAGTGAATCAGTTTCTTTTACTCTTCTATCAGTAGAGTCGTTGTATCAAGTGATACCACATATATTTGTGAGGTCATGAGAGACGGAAAGATTGTGGAAGCTGGAAAGTACTGTGACATTCTTCATGCTAGTGCGGATTTCAGGGAACTCGGTGCGCATAAGAAGGCTTTGTTGGGCATTGCCTCCACCCAACATAGGCCTGATTCCATAGGATCTACTGTCAACATTGAAAATGGTGAAACAGAAAGTTCCATAGAGATGGATGAAAACAGCAATGTTCAAGATGGCATGGTTGGGCCAAAAGGTCAGCTTGTTCAAGAAGAAGAGAGGGAGAAAGAGTCGGGTTTCCAGTGTACTGGAAATTTATTACAACTGCATATGGAGGAGGTCTAGTGCCTTTCATATTGTTGGCTCAGATTCTGTTTAAGCTCCTTCAAATAGGAAGCAATTATTGGTTGGCCTGGGCAACCCCAGTGTCAGTGGACATCAAACCTGCTGTCTCTGGATTGATGCTAATACTTGTTTACGTGGTGTCGGCTGTCAGCAACGCTTTTGCGTTCTTGCCAGATCTTCACTCCTGGCTACTACTGGTTACAAGACTGCCACTATACCCTTCACTAAGTTGCATTTTGCAATCTTCTAAGCTCCCATGTCATTCTTTGATGCTACCCCTAGTGGACGAATCCTAAATAGGGTAAGTCACATGACACCGGATGCTTACATGCCACAGAGAGATCTGATTTGAATGCTACGGGATTGTAGAGTAAGCTTTTTTCAACTAAGCTGTAACTGCTTGTAGTTATGATATAATTAAACATAAATATGGTTCCCGTTCATTTTCCCAATTTATTGGTGTATATCTCTTTTCAGGTCTCAACCGACCAAAGTACTGTCGATATGAGCATTCATTATCGAGTTGCCGCATCAGCCTTCTCAATGATCCGGCGCCTGGGAGTATCGCTGTGATGTCTCAGGTTGCATGGCAAGTTTTCATAATCTTTATCCCAGTGGTTGCAGCCTGCGTCTGGTATCAGGTAATCATCACAGCCTTTTAAAAATTCAGTGCCACGAGAAAAGAAAATAACCTCGTGTGTAAATTTCCGTGTCTGAATTCTCTCATCATACTGCAAAATTTATCCTTATGATTTATTTCCAGAAAAGGATAAATCTGTCTTTTTGATCTCAGATTTCATCTTTGATAGTACTTTTCAACTTTCATCTCCAGACCATTTACAATCTCCTTCGACAATAACTTTTGTCTGTTGCTTGATACCTTCTCACCTTCTTGTACTTATTTATGAAGCAGTATTACCTACCTTCTACTCGAGAACTAGCAAGGTTGGTTGGGGTATGCAAAGCTCCAGTGATCCAGCATTTTTCTAAGACTATATCAGGATCAACCACGATACGCGGATTTGATCAAGAATCAAGATTCCAGGATACCAATATGGAACTTTCAGATGCATACTCTAGGCCCAAGTTCCATAGTGCTGGGGCAATGGAATGGCTTTGTTTTCGCTTAGATATGCTTTCATCTTTCACGTTTGGGATCTCTTTGATTTTCTTGATCTCTCTTCCTAAGAGATTCATCGACCCAGGTAGCTTCTTTTCGTCTTATTGTCTCCTTGGTATGAATAATGCGTATATGTACTGGCAATTCATAACTTGCTTCTATTCTTCTCTTCAGCAATTGCGGGCTTAGCCGTGACATACGGGCTTAATCTGAACATGATGAACAAAATCATATTGGTTGAAATAATACTTGCATCTCAAGCGAGCCTCCTCTTGTGATAGACAATAATTGACCTCATCCTTTCATGGCCAACACGTGGAGATTGTTAAATTAATGTCTCGAGTTTGAATTCGAATAACGATTTGTTAACTGAATTTGTTGAGAAAGATTTTCTCAAGCAAGTTACAAGTCGGATGAATTTTTTTTTTTTTTTCTTATTGGACTTTGTTTTGGACGTACAAAAGAAAGTAAAAGAAAGAAGTGATCCGCCGCTACAAGACAAAAGAGGAAATAATATAAAAGATAAAGTAAGGGTTTCACTTTTCGCGCAGATGAAACCAAATTCGTATTGAAGCCCACACAGTGGGCCCAGGTCAAATTGTTGACTCTGGGCACGCACGTATAAAGGCGAAAACTTGGGGGCTTCTTTTCTGTGTGTTTGTGGAGCCACAAAAGTTGAAGAGTGCCGCATAGGAAAAAAAAAAGAAACCACACGTCCAGCATGTCCAGAAGACACTGCATAAACCTTGAAAGGAGAACGCGAAGCTATACGTGGAGAAAAGACGAACACTTGAGTTATTGTTTTGGCGTATATAGAGCGTTTTACTTTGAGCTAGAATGTACGGTAATTTTGTACCATGAGTTTATGTTCAAGTGAGTTGTTTATTTATAAATACTTTGGGTTTGGGCTTAAATTTAGGTGTGGGAAATACTTGAGTATATGAGCGATTGTAAACTCTGATTCTCCGATTATAGTGGATTATTTACTACTAGCTCTCCTTGTGAATATAGGTATCGATACTGGAACCGAATCATGTAAATCTCTAGTATTCTTATTATTTTTTGTTTATCTCTTTGGTGATTTTGCATTAACATAAATTACAAGATCCTATCATTTTCGCATATTATATTTCAATAATTAGTATTAGAGCTTGGGATTAGATTTCTTAATTATAATTTGGGGCTTTTGTTTGTCTAATTATTATTTGAAAATTATGTTATTGCAATTATATCTAAGGTGAAATCTAAAATTGAGAAGTTTAACGAGAAAAACATCTTTGGGTTATGGAGAATCAAGATGCGGGTGTTATTGACAACCTAGGGTTTGGCCAAGGCATTAGGATGGTAAGATGAGCAGCCGCTTATAATGAAAGCTTCTGAGAGGGTAGGGCTACTGGAAAGAGTAAAGAGCATAATTCTATTAAACTTGTCGGATGGGGTTTTATAGAGATGGCCGAGGATAAGGATGCTGCAACATTATGGGTAAAACTTCAAGCACTCTATACAAAGAAAGGTTTGAACAATCGCATGTACATGTTGAAGAAGTCAGTTTAGATATACTAAAGGTATGTCTGTTAGAACCCACATAGATGAATTCAATAAACTCATGATGGATTTGAAGAATGTCAATAAGATACTTGATGATGAAGAACATGTCATGATGTTATTAGCTTCTTTACCAAAGTCATGAGAGCGCTTTACTGATTCATTGTTGCAGGGACGTACTACAATTATCTCAAAAGAGGTAAAGTCCGCATTGTTCTCTAAGGAGTGATAGAGAAAGTTGTGAGATGACAGTCCAACGCAAGGAGTAGCACAAGTATTGACGATTTGGAGTAGAGAACAACATAATGGGCCCAATGGCAATAAAGGTAAAAGCAAATCGAAATCACGCCATAGAAAGTCAAAGGACGCATGAAGTGCTTTGAGTGCCACAAGGATGGGCACATTAGGAGAGATTGTCCAAAGCGAATGAATAAAGGTGATAGGCACAATGCCACAAGCAATAAGGCGAACGTTGCTAAGGAGAGCACTAGTGATGTAGAAGCTGTTTTATATGTGACCACTAATTCATCAGGAGATGAATGGGTGTTGGATTTGAGGTGTTTTTATCATATGACACCTCATAAGAACTAGTTTACTACTTACCAGGTTGCAAATGGTGGTAGCGTTCTTTTGGGAAATAATGTAGCTTGCAAAGACTGTGGGGATAGGGACAATCCGAATTCAAATGCATGGTGCACACATTGACAAATGTGAGGCATATACCAGAGTTTAAGAAAAATCTTATTTCTCTAGGGACACTTGATGACATCAAGTATAGGTACACTACTGAAGGTGGAGTATTGAAGATCTCTCGAAGTGCCATGACAATGATGAAGGAGAATAAAGTGAATACTCTCTATCATTTGTTGGGAGAGACCGTGACTAGAACCGCTGCAATTTTATCATGTGAGTTAGACCCTAACTTGACTCAGTTATGGCATATGCCTTTAGAGCACATGAACAAGGCAGATATGACGATGCTGAGTGAAAGAGAGTTGTTGAAAGGTCAGAAGATAGGGCAGCTAGACTTATGTGAGCATTATATCTTTGGAAAGCAACGCCGAATTAAGTTTACTATGACTATTCATTCAATAAAGTGACTAGTTGAATACATTTATTCAAATGTTTGGGGCCCGTCTTCGATTCCTTTAAAAGGAGATGCCCGATATATGCTGACATTTATCGACAACTATTCGAGGAAGGTATGAGTATACTTTCTAAAGCACAAATATGATGTGTTTGATCAGTTCAAGAAATTTGAGGCATTGATTGAGAAGCAGTAAAATAAATAGATAAAGTGCATGGGAACCGATAATGGCATGGAGTTCTGCGATAAAGATTTTACCTAGTTCTACGAGAAAGAAGGGATTGTGAGACACCGCACGGTACTTGTGTGCTTTGAGGCGAGGAGGGTGTAATGTGTTGGGCAGAGTCCCTTGAAGTAAAGTGTGTGCTTTGAGAAATCTCTTATGGCTTTCTAAATTTCTCTTCTTCTCCAGCCTGGTAGGATCCTCCAAGAAATGCAGCTTGGATAGGTTAGAAATGTTTCCATCCTAGCATCTCTGGGTGTCCCTAGGCTCTTAACTAAAAGGCTGAGTGGTTTTCTGCTAAAAGGCTGTCCTTGAAGGGCTTGAATGGGAGTTGTTCGCCCACTGTGGGAAGGCATACCTGCAGAAAATTATTCTTGGCTCTCCCTGGTTCTAAGTCTAGGTCCATTCACTGGTATCAGAGCCATGGTTTCGTTTTTAAGGTTATCTATTCCATGCGCTTGGTAGGTGAATCCGGTCTTTGAGAAGATTTTTTCTCATCATGTCTACACAACCAGAAATTCTTGAAGCACCTGTTTCTCTTACTTCATCTCCTTCATCTTCAACCTCTCCAGAGTTTCGTGTTTCCAATGCTTCTAAGATAGACTATCTCTATGAAGTCTCTCTTAGTGATGAAACTAAGACCTCAGAAACCCAACTTCCCCTTATGAACCCTTACTATGCTTTTGCCAAACCACACACATCCTTTTCACCCATTCGCTCCATCCGCCAGCTTATTCACCAAACCCCAAAGCAAGTAAAGGAGTACGTCCAGTCCTCCAAATTCGACCAGCATCCTATTCCTGCTACTGAGAAGGAGTACTTTGTTACTCTTCAAATCCCTCCAGAGTTCCCCAGACAATGGGCTCAACAGGGATATACTCATGTCCATTATGGAGCTGTTCGTCTTGCTCTCACCTTCCATGGTCGTAAAGGCTTGCTAGTTGTGGCAAGAATAGCATTGTTGGATACCAGGTTTTTACAATACCAGCATGCTTGCATCGGTACTGTCCAAACCACTTTGAATGCCGGAATAGTCTTCGTGACTTTGTATCCAAACTTCAACATCGCTCTTCGGACCCTCGGCTACTCTCTTTTTAAAAGTTCAAGTCCACTCACCGGAGCCCCTCAAACCGCTGAATGCATTGCTGCAACACTTCATTACCAGATGGTTTATCAAGTGCAGAACCATGCCCTTGATCTCAACTTCAATAATAGTAATGAAGATGCTCTGTTTATCTCCATGCAAAATGATCAGGCATCGTGCATCCATGTTCCTAGACAGATCCCAAAGGATACGTTGGCCAAGCTCCTCCCGGAGACTTGGATTACCAACTACCAAAAGCTACACCGGCATAACAAGCCTTTCCAGTCCACGGACTTAGAGTTCGTTCGGAAAAAAGATGGAACTGTTTCCATCAAATTTGGCAAGGAAAAGGAAGAAAGTCCCTCTATCTTCCAGACCCTCTTCATGATTGAACCATGCGTTCCTCAATCAATTTCCGAGCCAGATCCAAAAAAGCTTGTTCGACACTTTGACGGTGATGGACATCCTGTCCATTACTATAAAGACAATTATGGTCATTACTTTTGGGATCCTTTTTGCCAATGCTCCCATTGCACAAATTCCCCTAACGAGGTAGATCCTTTAGCAAGATCTCCACCTCGACGGAAAAAGTCAAAGAATAAGGTGTACCAAAGATACTTAAACGGAGATCCCTCCGTTGATACTCTTGGTGAGTGTGACAAGTACCGGTACATGGTTTCTTATGCTCCACCTCCACCACCGAGTTCAATACTACACCGAAGTCCCACCGGATCTATCAAAATCACCTCCACCATCTCCTCCTCGAAAAGCAAGCCCTCTCCCGTTTTATAAGCCAATCCAAAAATGGGCCAAGAAACATTCTTACCCATTTGAGGCTACATACAAAAACACCTCCCACTTCTTCTATTGCCATGTTCTAAGAAACCGATTTTCCCCCTCTTGTCGAAAAAAAGTTCAAAACTTTCGTTTCTGCTCCCGGAGGAATTCATTGATCCACAAAACGAGATATCGTCATGTTCCGAAAATAGCAACCTCCACGATGTGGATGAACATGGAAGACAGAAAAAGACTTCTGCTGCTGAAGTTGTTCTAAATTGGCAATCAGAGACTCTGTTGGCATAGAACAATGCCTTTAAGGCAATTGATTCCAAAATTGGAAACATGCAACAAGATCTTCGAAGATATGATGAAAGCACCAATAAGATACTTTCTGAGTTCCAAAAAAGGCTTCATGCCTTGGAATCAGGACAACATCTTGGGTATCATTATCTTGAAAGTCCAAAGCCAGAAATAGAAAAGCTCAAGAAGCAAATCCAACTTCTTGAAGAAGGAAGGTTTAGACCTTTCGATCCATTGGCACCTTCTGTTAGAACCGGGTATGTACCTCCACCACCACAAACCTCTATTTTTGCCACTATTCCAGAAGATCCCTACAGAAGAGAAATTTAGAAAGCCATAAGAGATTTCTCAAAGCACACATTTTACTTCAGGGGACTCTGCCTAACACATTACACCCTCCTCGCCTTATATAGACGATAAGAGGTCACAAAGACACAAACAAGGACCTAACTAATAGGTCCGGATACAAACAGAGGCGCCAGAAACTTCCGGGAGGGAATTATTCGCACAATATGAACAGTGACCGTACTGTGAACAGTACCTTCCCTAGCCTAGTGCTACAGTAAAAGTGAACAGTAACTTGCTATAGTGAAACTGTACGAACTCAACGATCTCGTCCGTCACGAGCATTGTAGCTACAGACTGAATCATCTGAGCTATCTTCTAGGAGATGTGCCTCGTATTTTTGTTCAAGTGCTTCAAGGTCTTCAGGTGAAAGGATTTGACTCAGTCTTCGTGATGATGATGCTTCTTCATGAGCCCAATGGGATGCTTTTTCTTCAGCCCAGTTTGTGTTATCATCTTCTTGAGTGTCGGCAGGAATGCTTGGCTGAGGCCAGTTGGATGGTTGTGCATAAAAGGATGTGTCCATGTTGTGGAACAAGGACGAAGGTCCTTGTTCGTAGGGATCTGGGACGAGAGGACCTCCAAAGCGTGCATAGGGGTCTGGGTGGATTGGACAATATCATCTGTTCTGTCATTTCATGCTCTTGGGATGATGCGGCTTGTCTCGTATTGCTCGAGTGCTTCCCTAGCTTCTGGTGCTAGGTCATAATGATCCCACGTAGTGGGTGCATTATTCCAAACATCTTCAGGAATGGTTTTGTTTTCTTGACACAAGATTCTCTGGAGTTCTCGGTACTCGTTTTTCGCAGAATTTAACGAGATCTTTGATAAGATTTGTAAATCCGGGCTTCCCGCGTTTTTGTTCGAGATGGGGTTTGTAAGATGTGGTCCCTATTTCCTGTGGATTATCGATAATGGTGCCATTATTTGTGAAAAAATGCCATGCACGTCGGAAAAGCGGGATGGTGTGGACTTCAGGATTTGGAGTCATGGTTCTCAGTTCTTTTTCCAAGTCTTATTTCCAACATGTAGGATGATAGAACCAATTAAGAAAGTCTAAGAGATTTTTATCGCTTTCTCTTTCCACATTTCTTCCGAGTAAGAATATCCTGGTGAGGTTTGCAATGAATCGTCTGGTTGGAATTTCAATAGCTATTAAGTACTTATTGGTTAAGTACCATAACAGCGTCTTGAGCTGGTCAGGGAAATCATCTTCCTTCCAAATGAGAGGATGAATGAAGGGATAATTTAAATTTAACCCAAAAGGATAGAGAATCGAACCTCCATTGAATCTGAACAGATCTGTGTGACATTGCCACATAAGATTTTCCAGATTTTCAGCAAGATTGTCATTCTAGATGTGTTGAACAATCTCCTAGGGATATTTCCAGCTTGATAAGTCTTTGATCTTCTCAATCTTGTATTTTACACCATAATTGAGCATATGGAAGGCAGGTCGCTTGATGTACATGTTGATTTCAGCTGGTGCTTTGAGTCTTGACAAAAGGTCAGCAAGTACATTCTTTTTGCCAGGAATGTGTTTGGTTTCAATAGAGTATTTCGAAAACCATTCAGCCCATCTAAGCAAATGAGAATTTGGAATCTGCTCATTAAACTTGGTCATCTCGAGGGAAAGATGCCATGTCTAATTCTACCGGAAGTGATGGCCGATGAGATGAAATTCAAATTTTTTTATTCCATTTTTTACTGCCAAGATTTCTTTAAAGATGGAGTGGTAATGCATTTCAGCTTGAGAGAACTTCCCACTTTTGTGAGCACAGAGGTGTCTCTTACCATCAATTCCTTCGAATAGGATGTCCGCCGGTATTCATCATTGGCGTCGCCTTGAAGAATTCTTCTTCCGTTGATGGTATTTCCGGTGGTGGGAGATTTTGCATAATCTCCTTAAGCTCGCCGATCGGCGCTTGATGGGGTTTTCCCCAAAGTGGGGGATTCTTCTTCACATGGATTGCAAAGGAATTAGGAGCTTTTCAATATTTGGGACAAAATCCCTGAGATAATTGATTATCCCAAGAAATTGCTGAACTTGTTTTGTGGTGAAGTTGTCTTCAGAAACTTCAATAATTCTTGAGCAATATGTGGCTCTGGGTAGTACGTACCCTTGTTAAGGTGCATACCAAGAAATTCGATTTCTGTCTGGGCGATATTCATCTTTCTTTGAGAAAGCATGATACCGTGTTTCTTCACAATTTTTGCAAATTACTCAAGGAGTTGACAGTGTGACTGCTCATCAGAATTGTAGAGCAGAATGTCGTCAATGTATACGGCTGCAGTTGACAATATTGGTTGGAAAATAAGACACATGGCCTTTTGAAAAAGGGATGATGCTACCTTTAGGCCAAAAGGAAGAACTTTCCATTGGAAGTGCTGGTTCGGGATACAGAATCCTGTTTTGGATCTGTCTTCAGGGTGGATGCCCAGTTGCCGAAATCTGGCTTTAAGGTCGAATTTGGAATAGATATGGGCTTTGGTCAAGCCAGCAAAGAGAGAGTTTCTGGATGGTAGAGGGAATTTGTCATCTTGGAGAAAAAGATTGAGAGGCTGATAGTTAATTACCAGTCTCATTTTCCCTCTTTTTGCTCAAAGACGTTTATTGACATAAAAAGCTTCACAAGCCCATTGAGAATTGGAGATTTTAATAAGGCCTTGCTTTGCAATAGCTCGAGCATTCTCTTTGGGCTAAAACCAGATGCTCTGGATTCATTCCCGTATGACTCGCCTTGGTCGGATTTATATCTTCATTTTTCTTGAAAGGAAGGCAAACAAAGAACTCTGGATTTTTCCACAAAGGATGGGAACATTTTTGGGCAAATTCTGAATGGGATTCGAACAAGATTCTAACGGCTTTTGCATGATTGGATCGAGTAGACTCATCTGAATGGAAAAGAGTCTCTGAATGTTGACAAATTCAGGGAATTGGTCTTTATATCTAAGACATTTTCCAGGGATGATGCGAAGTTGAGAGATTTGAGTCATAATATCCCACCCAATTATCAGATCTTTATTGGGGAGACTTGATCCAAAGATTTTTGTGGTTATGGAACACTAAGGAAAAAACTGGACAGTTACTGGAGTGGTTTTGACGCTTGTGGAGAAGGTATCTCCAGAAGCCGAGTTGAAATATCGGATATAAGAAGTCCAGAATTCTTCAGGAAGAACTTTAGTATCTAGAATGGAACAACTTGCTCCAGTATCAATGTTGTTATTTGGCAAACTTTGAGGTGAGAATTTTCACTGGGAAATGATGACAGTGAGTTTGACTTGAGAAGATATCAAGATTTGGTTCTGGAGATGTGGGTGAAATGTGAAAGATGTCTTCAAACTCTGAGTCTGACTCATTCTCACTAGAAGTTTGGTACAGTGGAATGGCACAAAGAGTTTGTTCAGATGGTTCTTCATCAGCAGAGAATAAGGATTCAATATCATCATTTTCAAGAGAAATGCCCGTTTCATTCTCAATGTGATGAATTAGATGATTCTGACCTTTTCTCGCTTGAGGATAATTTTTGGTAAAATGTCATTTCTGGTTGCAGATGTAGCAACGGTTTGATTTCTTGCGGCTTTGTGCGATCTTTCTTTTTGCGTAGGTATCGCCATTTCTTCTTTTTCCGGAAATGCTTGGAGCCATGTTTGGGTTTGTTCCACCAGAACTTCTTGTAATGCTTCTTTTTCTAGAATACTTGCCACAAGTACCATCATAGTCTTGCTTGGAGCATTTGATTTTTAACTTCTGGCGGGAACAGGCTGATTCAAGGCGCTTGTCATCCGTGATGTAGGTGCGAACCATCTGGCGTTTAAAACACAATTCTTCGAGGCACAAATGGATTTCTTGTTGTATTTCTCCCAAGGGAATATCCTGTACTCTCCTTTGTTTTCCGAAGAACGATCTTTCAACCATCTGAGATAGTTCTTTAGGAATGGAAGTAAGGAAAACATGCTTCAGATTTGGATCTGCTCCGACTTGATAAAAAAGTTGAAGCATTAGTCGGTAATGCTTGTCAAGATGCTTTTTCTGGAGGGAGCAGCATATTCTTAAAAAAAAATTCTCTCCTTTTTATCTCTATGAGATCAGTGGGTTTTCCCACAAAAACATGATATAAGAGGGTGATGGCATGGCTGAAGTTTGGTGACATCATAAAATGTATCTGGTCCTGTTCTGAAAGTGATTGCCACCAAAGTTTGAGACTTCCTGTGAACCTTGTAACAAAGTGGTAAATGACATCATTCGTATCATGGTTGGTAATGGACTGGGTATTCAACCAAGTATGAAATTCTTCAAGTCTTTCTGGCCATTTGGGATAAGGAATATCATCAATGGTGAAGAATTGTTTGGATGTTATGGATGTAGGTCGAGCAGGATTGCTCGTCTGACCATATTCTGGGTCAGAATAGTTTGATTCCATTTCATCATCCGGAGGATCAGCCATGAATATTGATGAAGTGACTAGCACAATAGGAAGGGAATCAACATGAAGGAAGTCAACTGTAGGAATTGAGAAAGATGAAGAGGAGGAAAGAGATACTGAATCTGATTCAGTATCAGGAGAAGTTTGTTCTACTGGGAACAAAGTCTGCTTTTCTGGAATGGCAGAATCTGGTTGTTGTATGGCGGGGTTAGATTTCGAGTACTCAAATCCTTTAGAAATGATTCCAATGGATTTGATAACATCATCGATCGGCCTCTCTCTTATCACAAGCGAACTTGATTCTTTAGGCGCCATTTTTTCTTTCCCTTTATCCTTCTGCAGGGCCTTGAGGCGATTTCGTATTTCTGCCATGTCTGGTTCTCTTTACTGGTGTGACAAAACGGAAGAACAGAATTTTGCTTAAGTGAGCTCGATGCATGCTTTCGCATGCAGGACTTAGCAATGAATTTTTTGCCAAAGCAGTGAACATGGCATATTACATAGTTAATCGATTCCCATCATTTGCTATCGAGTGGAAAACTCCTGAGGAAATATGGTCAGGGAAACCTGTTTCAACTCTCATACAAACACTTTTCCGTATTGCAGAACCTTGTGCAGGTCAAATCCTAATAGATGGCATCAATATCTCCTAAATTGGGCTGCATGATCTCAGGTCTAGATTAAGTATCATTCCTCAAGATCCAACCATGTTTGAGGGCACCGTGTGAAGCAACCTTGACCCTCTTGAGGAATACACTGAGGATCAGATTTGGGAGGTCGGTTCATTTTCTTCCCCAGTTTGATTACAAAATTTCCGTGAATAGAAGTTCTTTTGTAGCTCATGCAACATAAACCATAGTCAGCAAAAGCTAATCCATCCTGCAATTCTAGGCATTGGATAAGTGCCAACTCGGGGACGAAGTGAGGAAGAAAGAAGGGAAACTGGATTCGCCAAGTTTTTTCTGGACCTTTTCTTCAACTGTAGTTGTTTGTGCTTCTATTACCGGCAGAAATTCTGCAGCAATTCAGAATTCAAATTGTAGAAAATTACCGGGAGACCAAATTGAAATTTTTTTTCTGCTATATTCCAGAATTGTACTTGTTTTTAGCTCGCTCATGAGACGCTTGACCTACAGTTGCAGAGAATGGAGAGAACTGGAGCATGGGACAGAGGCAGCTCGTGTGTCTCGGTCGTGTCCGGTTCAAGAAAAGCAAGATTTTGGTACTTGATGAAGCCACTGCTTCCGTTGATACAGCCGCCAATAATGTGATTCAGCAAACTTTGAGGCATCACTTCGCCGACTGTACTGTTAATACCATTGCACATCGGATCACTTCTTTTCTCAACAGCGACATCATTCTTCTTCTAGACCATGGTTAGTATTTCATGACACGATCTCATCTCGGCCTTGCATATTTGGCTCATGCTTCATCAGTATCTCTCTCTCACTTTGAATCTGTGTCCAGGCCTTGTTGCTGAATATGACTCTCCGAAAAGATTGGTAGACAAGGAATCCTCGTTGTTCGCCCAGCTCGCAGCAGAGCACACAACGAGGTCGCGTTCAGTTTCAGCAGCTAAAACGATGTGAATTTTGTATTTCTCTAGACAAAGATGAGATTTCAAATAACTAAGTTGTATTGAATAGACAATTCGATATTTGTAAGTATGTTTCTTTTGATTAACTAATTAAAAGCTTTTAACTGAATCAATTGAATATTTCCAATTAAGTCATACTAGTTATTGCTCCAAAATAAGTATATGTCTTGCATCACGAAAGATAAAATAAGTGCATCTTAAAAAGCTGAAAATTAGATTAAATGAATATAAATACTTTATGTTTTGAATAAGGTATTATCTTAAATTTTTTTTTATGAAGGTATACTGCAAGTTTAAGATAAATATTAACTCCTTCAGCTAAAAAATACAGCAGTCTGAATTAACTAAAAATAATTCAATTTATAAATCATCTCAATTATTGTTCCAAAGTAAGTGGATTTGTTGCATCACAATAGATATACTTAAAATAAGTGCATTTGAAAAGCAGAGAATTAAACTAAATAAAATGTAAGTATGTTATGTTTTCAATAAATTATTACCTTAATTTTCGTTATTTTAAAGATGTAATGCCAGTTTAAGATACATAGTGTTTCGATTGTAAGCTTGAGGTAAGGGTTCTTGTTCTGTTTAATTGATAAATTATATTTCAATAAGCTATCCTTTGTTAATTTTTTTATTTTTTTATTCAAGTAGCAATAAAAATAATTTATGTGTCAACTTGTAGAATTTAACTACTCGAATAAAGTAACTATATCTGAACAACTTCCTTCTTGCTAAAACATATCATTAATGTGTTCTTTATTTGTTTAAATTTAAATTGAGTGAGTTTCTCCCTTTGATGATTTTCTTTTCACCCACCAAATTCGAACAACATAAACTAAACCTTAAATTGACAAAGATTTATCTATAAATGACATAAGTTTTTAGAGTGCAACTTGTACACCAAATGAAATCGGCTACTTTACTACTTGTACATAGATGTTGTGCTGATAATATATGCTCTTATCTTTTTTACTTTACAATTATAATTTTATGGGGATCTGTCGATAAACTTATTTTATCATCTGCTTAATTCAATAATCCATGTATATCTAAACTTCTTCCGAAAAGAACCTCGGTCTCCCAGAAAATTGCACGAATACCCTCTCTCACAAAATTTCTATCTGCTTACAAAAAAGAAAGGCTCTTCAGACTATTTCTTAATTCGGTTATTTGTCATCTCTCTTTCAATTTTCATTTTACGTTTCATGAATCTGAACCCAACTCATTAAGTTGTTGCTGAAATTGGTCTTTACTTGCTTAAATAATGAGCAGGTTGGTTCAATAGACAAAACATGAATAGAGCTTGAGGGCCGATCAATAGAACCCGATGCTCCGCATCATGTGATGAAGGCTCCAAAGAAATCGCTGAAGAAGCAGACTTTGTCACTGCAAGCCAACTTTGATTTGCTGCTTCGGCATATCCGTGTCCAATCTGGTCTTGTGTGTGACGAACTACTTTTATTGGTATGCAAATGATTGGTCGGAAGAGATACTGGTTTCTCCTTTGGATTGAGCGCCTATGACTCTCGCTTGGGGATATGCTAGTCGTCCAATTCATGTTATTGCCTCGTCATAGACATCGTTCTGTCTGTAAAGCATGTTCCGGTGGTATTCCGTCTCTGATGTAGTCTCTGTTATCACTGGTTTATTCTGCTGTTATGTCGGGTTCTTCAGTAACTTGGTTACACGTGATCCAGATCTAAGTGAGCGTCACGGGACTGGATCTTAGCCACATGCTCAAATGCAAGTATACCGAGTACAGTTAGTTTCTCGTTGCCGAGCCCTCTAATTGCTGTTGGTGCATGCAATAGAGCGACTCCGTATAGGCAAGTGAAGGGTTTGGCTTTGTCGGAACCCAGAGAAATTATTTCCGCTGCATTATTTCTAATTCATTTCACGGAAACTTTTTCTGTTCAACTCTTTAATGGGCAACGTGAGTTTAACAGTTCAGGCTGCCATCTAGTTTTGGGCCTTACTAGTGGCAAATCTTGTTTGAGTGCGTTCCCCATAGGCAGTTGATGTTCAGGCTACACAGCTTGTCCGGACTAGGCCTCGCTTGTTGCTGGCTGCAAACGGGAGAAGAACGATGGAAATGCAAAAATGTACATCACTCACTTTAATATATGAAAAGTCCCTTTTAGATTACTTTGAAAGATAATTTTTCAGTGCTAAATTTGCTTGGCCGGAAATCCGACCTGACCTTTTTTCTATTAACTTCTTAAGCCGACATGGTTTATAAAAGATCCAATTAGCATTTAAAGCCATAAATGACATTGTATAGTATTTTTCCCCCAAATGAAAATCCTAAAGCGCCAAATTGAAAGAGAACCCCAATTTCAAACCCTAGCCAGCCAATGAATTGAAATTCACACCTTATTTCGATTTGCTACCAAAATTAATAGCACAATCTTGCAAATAGAGAGCAGGAGCTTCAACAGCAGCTCACAACCCCGATTTTCCCCCTCGCAAGCCCTAATTTTCCCTTACGAACCCTAAATTTTCCTTTTAATTAAGCAACGCAAAGAGAAACGCACATTCTTGCCATGGACAACAAGCAAGCAACGATGAACAAGTTCAAAGACATCGCTTTCGCCATGGATGGTGTGCGACATTGTCTTTGTTATTACCTAGCCACATTGGACTGAGCCGCATCATTTCGCATGTCCACATGAATTAGGATTTTAAAAATTATGACATATCACTTAAAATTTTTATTTACAAATGCCATATAATCAATTTGGCTGAAATTTCTCATTGTTGACGCTTAAATAATTATTTTTCTCCAATTTGGTATTTAGTGGGCTAGCAAAAACTTTTTGAACTAAAATAAGCACCGTAATGACATTTGACACTTCTAACGTCCTCCCGATTGCAAATACATATGACAAGGGATTAAGTTGCAAAGACTGTGTCCCAAGATTTTTATAGCTAGAATGTAGAACACAATACTGGAGAAAAATATTTGCACATCTAATTTGGAATCCATCATTCTTGATCGGAGTAACAACAATCCAGAGCTCAAGTGTTTTTCCTCCATTACCTTTTGTATCGCTAGTTCTATCTATGCATCTAGGTTGAATAAGATACTTGAATACTATTTATAGAGTTTTCAACCACGAATCCTTTCAGTACAGTCAAGCTTTACTCATTCCACACGAGCCAACTCCATATTAGCCTAATTAAGAATCTTTATATGTTACCTTATTAGATTAATTAATGTAGCTCTCATCATAAAAACTCTTATAACAAACCCTTCCATGCCATTCTAAGCAAGGACATGCTGGTGGAGATGAAGAGATCGCTAACTCTATGTCCATGGATATAGAGAGAATTGATGATTCCAGGTGGTCCATGCACGACCCTTGGCAAACAAAATTCTAATAATTTTAAGCATACTAAAATCGATCAAATAATGTGATAAGGCTCTTCTTAGATGCTTTCTCCATCTACAACTCCATGAACCCGAGAACTTGAAACTCCAAATCCTGCATCGAGAATCCATCGGGAAAAAGTACCAAAATAGTCCTAAACCTTTTGTATCAGTACCAATTCAATTCTAAACTTTTTATTTGGACCAATTTAGTCCTAAATCTTTTCACATTGGTACCAACAATTGGATATTTTCAATAGCCACTTGTGCATGGGCCACATAAAAAGCAAATCTTAATGAATTAACTCATACTGCAAAAAATGGCATATCCAAATTCAAAAGAAGAAGAAGAGATATTTCCTTCAATCAATTATGCAAGGTCTCTCTCAATCTCAATCTCGGCAAATAAAGAAAAGAAACTACAGGCCGGAATTTTCCATGCACGTGTCTTGACTAGTTTTCGAGAAACTACAGGCCAGGATTTTCCATGCACGTGTCTCGACTAGTTTCGATCGAAAACTAGTCGAGACACGTGCATGGAAAATTCCGGCCTGTAGTTTCTTTTCTTTATTTGCTAAGATTGAGATTGAGAGAGACCTTGCATAATTGATTGAAGGAAATATCTCTTCGTCTTCTTTTGATTTTGGATACGCCATTTTTTTTTTCGTAGTTACCATTTCAAAGAAATTTGCCCAATAAAGCTTCTAATTGGCGAGTGTCATTTATAGATGTTGTTCACACTTAAATTTCATTCGTTTGACATTTTTATAAAATATTTTCTAGAAACCATTTTCCTAAAAATGACAATATTTTTAGTATATGACTGAAACCTAAAAATGAACTAAAATTTTCCTCCGTAAGGTATGGAAAATTTGATCTGATTTTCATCTATGCACTCCTTTTAATATTTTTACTTCTTTTCTTTTTTTTTTTTTTTAAAAAAGTAATTTTTAATTTTTCTTTTTAATTTTATTTTTTTTCACTTTTTTTCTTTTCCTCCTCCTTCTTTAGTCGGTCGCTGACCCCAACGAACAACCAAGGGCAAACTCAAGCCTATGGTGAGGCTTGCGCTCACCAATCTGGCAAGTGGCCAGCTTGAGCTTGCCAATCTAGCGAGCGGCAAGCTCAAGCTCACTAGAGGCCAACAAGGTCTCAAGCCTCACTTGTGGCTAGCCAGGAAGGAATGAAAAACAAAGAACGAAAAAAAGGGGAAAGAAAAAAGAAAGAAGAGTGGGCTAGCAAGGCTGCGTGAGAGTGTTCGATAAGAGAGAATGAGGGAGAAAAATGATTTCCTCTGCTTGAAAAGCCAAAAACTTTTTCTCCTATTTTAGAAGACTTTTTTCATTGACGGATAATATTTTTCCTAACTAATTCATTTTCCATGAAATAAACGCTGAAAAATTCAAAAAACGTTTTTTTTTAAAAGTTATTTTCTATAAATCGAATGAAAACCTTAGTTTAAATTAAGTTTTTTATGCAAGTGATATCCATGCCCTTACTTAAATCTAGTCACTAGCAAGGCTCTGACCCGACCGTGGTAAAGTGCTTTGCCTCGCCAAAGTTTGAGCCCCTAGAAGCAACCCTTTAACAGGACTTCTTACATCACCATGATTGCAATGGCTCAAATAGCCAAATGTCACATTTCCATATCCACAAAAGTTGTTATTTATCAAATTGAAAGCAAACCATTGACTTGATTACCTCATATATCCTTTTTTTTTTTTTGGTCGTAAAAGGGAAACTTTCATTCAAGAAAAGGAAGTGTTACAACCTGCAGCCATAGCATCGGAAACAAGAAGATCAAGCAAGCAAGAGAGGGTCGCATTGGCCCAATTAGCAGCTAGGGTTCCATTCCTATGGGCCTTTGCGGCCCAATCGGCTGCAAAGTTGGCTTCACGCTTGCAATGCTGCACTCGTAGACAAGCAAAGCAGCGTAAAAGAACAGTGGCTTCAGCGAGCAGGGGGTCGCACCTCCCATGGCGTCAATCGATCGTCGAGCACAGCATTAACCAGCACCAAGCAGTCTGATTCAATCACAAGCGGATCCTGCATCCTCCCTTGCTGGATCAAGTGCTTTAGGGTGATCGAGAAAGCCTGAGTTTCAGCCTGCAGAGCCGAAGATGCAGCAAATCCTCGGGTAAATCCTTCGATCAATTTTCCATTCTAATCTCGGCATATACAAGCCATTGATCCTTTTGTGCTTGCAAGCTGAAAAGCCCCATCGATATTATACTTCAAGACATATGGATTAGGAGGTCGCCACACATCAGAAGTTAGGGTTGGGGGTTGTCCTGTTGTCGCAAATCGACGGTTGAAAATCCTAGCCGTACAAACTTGTGCTAAAACAACATCCAGAAGATTTAACGGATCAGGATAGTGATGGTGGAAGACAAAAGTGTTCCTTGCCTTTCAGATCTGCTAGAGAATCTCAACTATAGTGTTGAAATCAAGTAAGAGCTTCTTCTGAGCTACCCTGTCTGCTAGCCATTTATCAATGCGAGGAATAGCTTGAGGTGTTAGATAAATACCAATGTTTGGGTGAGACCATATCGGTTTGTCC